>OV049859.1:24779045-26017169 GCA_920104075.1 Melanargia galathea
CGAGGCATACCTACCTTAAAAACGTGCCAAAAATACACTCACACACGCACAATCCTGTAACATAAAATGGCGCGTGTTCATTGTGATGTCTCAAGTTGTGCGTGTGTGAGTGTTCATGTATACATTTTAGGGAGGCCATCTTAAGGGAAGTTGCAATAAAATTTCTGCCACGATCTGTTTTATTGTTATGTTTAAAAATGTAGTGTTGTCTCTTACACACTTATGAAAATTTTGATAAGCTTAAGCTATTTTCCGATCCACTATTTTCTATAGGACATTATGCCAAGTCCTCTTCTATAGGTTCATGGTTCATTTGTGGAATTCACAGGCTAAATATCGTCTAAATATATTTATCTTAATCTGTGGACCACAGAGTATTGTACATACGCTGTGGACTAAAGAGTGTCAAATAATTGAAATCACAGATTGAAACAGAGAAGAGGAAAAGCGCGGGAAACTTAACTTGGCGGGAGTGTATTTTTTGGCTTTTGTTTATTTATTTGTGAAAAGAGTGGATCAGTAGAGGTTTTTAGTTTATAGTAGGTAGTCTAGTGTTATAATATTTATATTATTTGTAAATAGTGTACATATATATCTTGGGATCTGGTAAGTTTTTTTTTTCTATGGGGGTTGATCCCCCGGACGACCCAGGTGGCCCGGGGCCTGGCCCTGGACCACCTGTAGCACATAATATTATAATTGACGATTCCTCATTGGACACTGAGGATGGATTTATTCCTCTCTCAGAAAGGAAACGAGTTAGACCACGTAAAAGATGTCGTCATTGCAACAAAAAAAGAAAAAGTAAGGATGGAAAATTGTATGCCCAAGGATGTAATTGCGATGACTCTGATGAGAAATTGATTCCCATGGTATTAGATGATGGTGAAAAAACAATGTTACCACCTAGAAGTCCTGTAGCACAAGTTAATACTGGTGCCACTATTACACAACCCAACTCTTCAGGTCACCCACAACCGCAAACTCAAATTGCTAGGAAGTATGTTAGCACTGATTCAGGCCCATTCACTGTTCACATACAAAGAGTAACCACATCCCCTAACGACCCTATTACTTTACACCCCATACAGTTTGGCAAAGACTTTATGGCAGTTTGGAAAACCCAAGCCATAATTCCCATATTAAAACCAAACAAACCAGCCTCTGATGTTTCTTCTTTTCGTCCAATAGCCCTATCTTCTATCCTTGCCAAAACAGCTGAGCATCTTGTTAAAAATAGGTTAGAATTTTTCATCGAAAATAACAAAATTTTGACAGCTAATCAGCTGGGGTTCAGAAAAGGTCATAGTACCATAGACAATATTAGTATTTTCATTTCGGATATTCGGTTGGCTTTTTCGAATAATGAGTCGGTCCTTGCGGCCTTTCTTGATATCAGCTCAGCGTATGATAATGTGCTGATCTCTGTAATGCATAAAAAACTACATGACCTTCATGTACCCCAATTATTAATTACATTTATCATCAATATGCTTTCTGAGAGGTGTATTAAATTAGACCTGCCAAATGGTGCTCAACTTTCAAGGCTTGCATGGAGAGGCCTTCCCCAGGGATCTGTGCTTAGTCCATTACTGTACAATGTATACACCTATGATTTAGAGACATCCTTAAACTCAGATGTAAATATTTTACAATATGCCGATGACCTTGTCTTATACATCTCGGAAAATTCTATAGAAAATGCTAGTAACTTCTTAACTACTTCCCTTAATAACCTAAATGACTGGTTAGATGCCAATGGACTGGAATTGTCTGTTAGTAAAAGCACTGTGGTTCCTTTTTCTAGAAGGAGAAACACTCCCGATTTCAACGTTCGTTATAGGAATAATCCTATCCCCGTAAAGTCTGAAGCAAAATTCTTGGGAGTTATTTTAGACTCTAAACTTACTGGAGTATCTCACTGTGACTACATTGTAGCTAGATGTGAAAGAAATTTAAATATGATCAGGTGTCTTACCGGGGTCTGGTGGGGTGCCCATTCTTTTTCTTTGCGTCTTATTTACAATGCCCTTATTCGTAGCTTATTAGATTACGCCACTTTTATTCTAGAGCCCTGTAGTGCCGTTGCTCTTAGAAAATTAGATGGTGTGCAGGCGAAAGCTTTAAGGATCATCCTTGGAGCCATGAAATCTAGCCCTATTAATGCTATGCAAATAGAGTGCGTTGATCCACCTCTATGTTTAAGACGTCAATTTTTATCCGATAGGTATCTATTTAAAGCTATGCAATTTTCACATCATCCTTTACGTGGTAAACTTCAACTCCTTTTGGAATCTATAGGCACCTGTTCGTACTGGTCCCATAAATCCCCTCCGTGTCTTATCAAAAGCTATCGAGTATTTTGCTCCATAAAAGCGCCGATTTATAGTTCATATTGTTATCCTATTTTCGATACTAAATATAATGCATTAATAATCTCTCCAGATGTTAGAATCAATTCAGATATTCCAAGAAACCAATTGGAAGCTCCTCAGTATGTGAACATATTAAAAGAGAATGAATTTTCCGATTTTCATTACATATATAGTGACGCTTCTAAGCATTCACCGGATGGTATAGTTGGGGTTGGAATCGTTCATTGCCAGTATACCTAATATTGTCCAAAAAATAAAACTTCCGCCTGAATCGTCTGTATTTACTGGCGAATGCCTTGGTCTGCTTAAATCTGTGGAATACATTCTTCTTGCCAAACTGAAGAAATCCATTATATTCACGGATTCTATGAGTGCTCTGCAAGCTTTATCTAGTTTTCCATTCAAGTCTCAGATTAGCCATATTATTTTAAAAATTAGAAACCGCCTACTTACATGTTATGAAAAAGGCTATACAGTGGTGTTTTCCTGGGTACCAGGTCACTCTGGCATTTCGGGAAACGAACGCGCTGATCAGCTTGCTAACGAAGCTATTTCATGCGGAGATATGGCAGACTATTGTAACTGTACCTATGATTTGTGTGCACTGCCAAAACATTCCCTTCAGGAATCTTGGAGAGTGGCTTGGTCGATTTCTAGCCAGTCAAAGGGTAAAGCATTTGCTAGGATTCAAAATTCTATTCCGTCTAAGCCATGGTTCTCAAGTTTAAAGTTGAGCAGGAGAGTGACGTGTATCTTGACGCGTATGCGTTTGGGCCACGTTTGTTCTCCTGTTCAACTGGCGAAATTTGGAATTGTGAACAGTGATTTGTGCGAATGTGGTGGGGTGGGTGACCTGAACCATATTTTTTTATCATGCCCAAAATATAACCAGCATTCCTTTTACCAGGGTCTTATTCAATGTCTCATCCCTCTTCCTACTTCCGTTGACATCCTCTTGTCCTCTGATGATCCCTGTATATATAAACTTTTTTCCTCATACATACTCTTAAATGATATTAAGTTGTAAATATTATATATATTCTTGTTTATTAATTGTAAATTATCTTGTTGTAAATATTATATATATTCAATTTCTTTCCTTTCCTGATCCTTCCAAAATTTCGATAATTACCTAAAAAGATTTTCATATGTAAATAAGTTTCCTCAGTTTTAAAAAATAAAATAAAAATAAAAGTCACTTGTATATAATCTATGGTCACTTGATACTGGCTCAATCGCTCCACGCGCGGAGCCATACACCGAAGAAGAAGAAGAAGAAGCATTCATTCAGAGCAAAAAAAAGTTATTTTTTTGTCTTCTTAATAAATGGCGCGAAATAACTGTTAATTTTAAATTATTTATTAACCAAGTTACCTAGTACCTACCAGATAAAATGAGTTCAAGTGAGGATAGTACCTACCTATGGAATTTGATTGCACACCACCGAATTTGAGAGCGGAAACCGAATTAGCAAAAAATAATTATTTGCTTCCGCCTAAATCCAAGTATTTTTTAAATAATTTACTAGTTTAATTTTTAGAAAAGCACTTTATCATGCTTCGACTGGGGAGTGCCTTTCTGGCCTCGTGCATATAACACACTCGACCATAAAAAGCACAGGATAAAAAGCTTATTTCCCAGTCTCATGCAGTAATTCCCATACAAAATTGTTCCAGACCACAGATTTAGTATAGACCATTGTATAAAGGAGTTACATATAATATGTTTAAAAAATAAAATAAAAGATTTTTTTATTTTAATAAAAACCTTGTATAATATACATACTGGCTGAAAATGTTTTTATTTAAAAAATATTACATTGGTATAATTTTAGGTATGTATAATTATTATTAAATGACACCACATGCAAGATTTATAGTTTTTTTTTCTTTAGGTTTCACACAAACAAACTTCTTCACTGCAATTAAAAAATATGATAAAAATGTAAAAACTTAAGTAATTCAAAAACCTAATCAGACAAAAAGATGCAAGATTCTTGCAAAGGGTCTAGCGGGTTAAGCTTATGAAAACTGCACTCGCGTCTGATGAAGGATTCTTACCTTGTTTTTATTGTTTTTCATCTAAAATAGCCATACACTTAATCCCACGCCCCTAACCCTTATAGTAAGGGAATAATGGGGGTGACAACCCTTAACGAAAAATTTTTTTTTCTCAGTACCTATTCAAGATATCTTTATGAAATTGAAACCATACATGACTATTGATGAACTAATCATAATATATTTTTTTTATAATTTTTGCAATATTATAAACTGTAAAAAACGAGAAGTATATTTTTTGGGAGTGGTTTTTTATACCCACCCCTAAAGTGACCCCTTACAAAAAAATATATCTCATTTGTTACTTAGTTAGTTATTACATGTTAAAGTTACAAAAGGATCAAATTGGTGGAACATAGCTTAAAAAAATAAAAATCTGTTACGGATATGAACATGCATATATCAATTTTTATCAAAAACTATATAAACACCTGTGCAGTATCTTTATATCTATCATGAATCATCATAAATATGTTCTTATAACTTTTTAATGTCAACAAATATGTATACTTACAAATAAACTATGAACAATCGACGTTAAACAATATTCGATTTGATGGCATTCGATTGCACGAATTTCGAACACCGTGTGTGACACTCGACTCGGTGTTCGAAAGTTATTTATATTGCATAACATAGAACATATTGTAGTAACCTGTTGATTTTCATTTAAGTTTTGTCAAGATAAAAGAAGTTAACTAGCAAGTCAAAACATAATTAGCAGGTGACGTATACTTTTGCGGGAGTTTCGAATATTAATTGTGTATTAAGTGTGGTTTAGTTTTTCACTGTAACATTTGCTATCAGAAATAATGGATAAAACAAATAAACGTCATAAAGATGATAAATGTGTTAATAGGGTATTCTACTGTGTTTGAAAAAGCACTTCAAAATGTTGTTTTTGTTAATAAAAAGCCACAAAAAATATATTTCGGCAAAATAAACACGCGTTCATGCCATAAAATTAAATTAAATTTTAAACATTTTTTAATGCCGCGAAAACGCTGTCAGCCCAGAGCCATTTCATGACGTAACAATGATATACAAGAAGGTTATAAATGTATTCTATATAACACTGGAGTTTGCGCCTTAAATATTGTAGTGAAGATAAAGTCATTCACCTGGGCTACTTTTTCTTTATTACTAATATTTTTTGGACGATATATCGATAGTTTGATATCGAAATGTAGATACAAAAAGCTGTGATAAAGCTGTGATAGCCTAATGGCTAGGACGACCGACTTCTAATCGGAGGTCGTGGGTTCGATCCCGGGCACGCACTTCTAACTTTTCGGAGTTATGTGCGTTTTAAGAATTTAAATATCACTTGCTTTAACGGTGAAGGAAAACATTGTGAGGAAACCTGCATGCCTGAGAGTTCTCCATAACGTTCTCAAAGGTGTGTGAAGTCTACCAATCCGCTTGGCCAGCGTGGTGGACTATGGCCAAGGCCCTCTCACTCTGAGAGGAGATCCGTGCTCTGTAGTGAGCCGGTAATGGGTTGATCATGATGATGATGATGATACCTCTGTGGTAATAAATAGGTACATTCGCTAGTGAAAAATAAATTAAGAAATTTGATAAAAATAAAAATTTATATTGAAATATACTTAAATATTCTGATTTTGAGTCATAAAAGCACATTATTTTTTTATTAAATTAAAATTAAAAGTCGTAATCGTTAATCTGTATATCACGTAACCTTGAACACGAGCCGCCTTGTTTTGACGTCATAATGATAGTTAATACTAATCATTAATCTATGGTCATATAGACAAAAACCATAAAGTTCATTGTACTCTGAAGCAACAACTTTTGCATGTAACCCAGACTTCTGTTCTGCCGAATTCCAGAATGTTAAAACATCTTTGTAAACATCATTAGTTGTCTGTCAAGTCGGCTTACGGATGAATATTTTACGTGATAACGTCATTTAAAAATATTGGTATAAGGCCCTGTTTCACCACCATCTGATAAGTGTCGGATAGCTTATTCACAACTATAGTCCTTGTCACTTGACATAAGTAAGGAAGTGACAAAACTTACGTTTAGGCTATCCCGACACTTATCAGAAGCACTACCTTCTGATAAGTGTCGGGAACAGGCCATATTGTACCTTATTTTAATAAAATAATTACTAAGAACTATAACCTAACACATATATATATATTTATAATTTAATTTGTTTGATAAAGATACTGGACTATAATATAACTGTGTAATCATTTTTGAAGTGACTTACGATTTTTTAAATAAAGCTGATATATCGAAATATCGATATTTTTTTCGGTATATCGAACTCCGATATCGATATATTTAAAAATATAGATATATCGAAAATATTTATTTATATAATACTATATTAAAAAATATCAACATTCCTTTTTTGTTTGGAGTTTAGATTCCATAGGTTCTATCTTTCTTGTATGACCACAGATTAATATTAGTTTTTGCTTATATGACCACAGATTAATATTAGTATTTTCTATCATTATGACGTCACAACAAGGCGGCTCGTGTTTTAGGTCACGTGATATACAGATGGGAAATTACGACTTTTAATTTTAATTTAATAAAATAATCATGTGCTTTTATGACTCAAAATCAGAATATTTAAGTATATTTCTACATAAATTTTTATTTTTATCAAATTTCATAATTTATTTTTCACTAACGAAAGTACCCTATTGTAAAATAAGTCTCAGAAAAACCAGTGGAAACTTCTTTTAAGGCCTGGTGCACACCGAACGCAGCGCAGCGCAGAGCATTTTCTGAGAACACTGAATAATTAACTTTACGACTATTGACATACGGTCGCGCGGTACGGTAGGCGCGAGTACGCGCGCGCGCGCGCGCGTATTTATTCTTGGAATGCAATATTGACCGTATGTCAATAAAGTTAATTATTCAGTAATCTCAAAAAATGCTCTGCGCTCGGTGTGCACCGGGTTTACCTTGACAAAACTTAAATGAAAATGAACAGGTCACTACAATATGTTCTTTATTACGCAATATAAATAACTTTCGAACACCGAGTCTACAACACGGTGTTCGAAATTCGTGCAGTCGAATGCCATCAAACCGAATATTGTTTATCATTGATTGTTCATAGTTTATTTGTAAGTATACATATTTGTTGACATTAAAAAGTTATAAGAACGTATTTACGATGATTCATGATAGATATAAAGATAGTGCACAGGTGTTTATATAGTTTTTGATAAAAATTGATATATGCATGTACATATCCGTAACAGATTTTTATTTTTTTAAGCTATGTTCCACCAATTTGATCCTTTTGTAACTTTAACATGTAATAACTAACTAAGTAACAAATGAGATATATTTTTTTGTAAGGGGTCACTTTAGGGGTGGGTATAAAAAACCACTCCCAAAAAATATACTTCTCGTTTTTTACAGTTTATAATATTGCAAAAATTATAAAAAAAATATATTATGATTAGTTCATCAATAGTCATGTATGGTTTCAATTTCATAAAGATATCTTGAATAGGTACTGAGAAATAAATTTTTTTCGTTAAGGGTTGTCACCCCCATTATTCCCTTACTATAAGGGTTAGGGGTGTGAGATTAAGTGTATGGCCATTTTAGATGAAAAACAATAAAAACAAGGTAAGAATCCTTCATCAGACGCGAGTGCAGTTTTCATAAGCTTAACCCGCTAGACCCTTTGTTAATAGGTATTCAGCCTGACTAAGCAATGTTTTACAACAATTTAATACCCTTCATCGCTAATTGTAATAGTGTATCCAGGGTAAGCCTCTTTCACCAGTTTTGCTGCTACTTCATGGTCTGCTTTACCATAACCTTGTGAATAACCATAAATGTGGATTTTTTTGCTGTCAGGATCATGAGATATCCTTCCTCCTCCTAATGGTTCACAGTCAAGTGGTGAAAGTTTTGCCTGTACCTAAAAAGTTTTGTCAAATCAATTTTGAACGTATTATAATAATATTATTTTATGTACATATTACATTATTATTATTTTTAGTAACAACCACAAAACAGAAGAAAAATAAAGTCATCAACACATATTAAAAAAATGTGTAGCTGACTGCCATATCAGTATTCAGCACTACACCAAAGAAAGGGTATATTTTATTACACTATGCACAGCACATTGTACATGTGTACAGTTGCACAATAAATCTTGTATACATTTATCTTCAGTTTTAAAAACATTGTTTCTAGAGTAATCTAGAGGATCAGTCTATATTTATTCCTGTGCTCATGGCAGTAGTTATTTTAAGAAAATCATGATCATACTTCATCGTAAATATCCGAATGATAATTGCTCCGTTTGTAGCCTCTCAGAATTACCATCTGTGGTTTTTCTGCATCCTTCTTTTTGTCATACACATTTAATAATATATATTTGAACACGCCTGTTGGATCTATATCAACGAGAGGTATGTTACTTCTAGTAGTCATGTTTTTTTGGAAACAGTATTTTATGGATATAACTGTAAAAATAATTACTTTTAGTCGGTACGGTACAGTCCAGTTTTATTTTGTGCCACTGCCGGCCGGTAAGGTTATCACTTTATTTTACCATACCTACCTTTTAAGAATTGGTTATTATTGAGGCAAGGAGTTACTATTAATGTGAAATTCCTGACAATATTGAAACGTTTTAACATTAGTTTAGTTTAGTAGTTTTATTATTTACGTATTTGGTTATTTACTTTTTACTCTTTGATTTTTTATTTTTATAAAAATGAAAAATTGAGTCAAGTCAAAGCCAATCACATAGACAACGAAAAATAAAGCCAATCACAGACAATAGAGGCACATAGAGTAAATACCATAGGCCACAGTGCTGCCAGCCCAGCCTAGGTTTTGAAACTCACGCTGTCCGTTCATTTGTGGAATTCACACATAGAGATAGACTAATGGAGCAGCCATACCTACTTTAAAAACGTGCCAAAAATACACTCACACACGCTTAGATTAGGTATCATACATGCACAATACTGTAACCTAAAATGGCGCGTGTTCATTGTGATGTCTCAAGTTGTGCGTATGTGAGTGTTCATGTATACATTTTAGGGAGGCCATCTTAAGTCACGAGTCTGCCGCAAACTAGGAACAAGTAGCTATGGAAACGAGATATTTTAGACGAAATCAAACATCTCTTTGAGTCACTCACTTGTACCGATTTTAAGCATAAGAAAGAAAGAGAAGTCTGCTACTATCAGTTGTCCTACTTTAAACAAAAAATAACCAGTTTGATGTAGTTCAACTGTTATACTTATATATACTTAGGCCGAGGCCGCATGGTAAGGCGCAACATCGCGACTCGCGCCTCAAAGACGGCGGCGATGAACAATGGGATCGGGAACATTCACTTAACTTATGTCAGTTTGTGTTGCGAATAGTAGAAAATGTACCCTACGTGGGCTACGTGTACTTAAGGATTTGTTCAACCCCTATAACATATTTCTCTTTGAGATTTCGTTTCTTATATTATTTAAAAGAAAGTAGGTTTATGAAATAAATCAAGATTTTAGATTTAAAGTTGGATATCTAAACAGACTATCTAGCTTGAACAAGGTACATAGGTAAATACCTTCACATTTTCAATAGACACTAAAAAGGAACTTGGGCATTAAAATGGAACTACATACAGTAATACTAATGAGTATTAATTTTTTAATATCTCTTTCCCATCACTATGGTTTTCCCAATGAAAGTTCTATCAAATTCGGTCCAGCATTTCGGAGACAGACAAACACAAATTTTAATGCAACACATGATAATCCGGATGTTCAAAGGTACAAGTGCAAGCCAGGTTCCAAGTAATATGGAATACTGAGGGTTGTGATGGCTGTAATTTCTGAACTACAAAACCGATGACCTTGAAATATTTACGGAACAATTTTTAAAGTATTTCCTTTTAACAAAAAAATAATGAATGTAATTGCACCACGCGTTAATGAATTACAGCTAAGTATACATTTTCCAATCTATTCAGCAGTTTTTGCGTGATGCGCACACAAACATACAGACAAACAGATAAACAGACAAAAATTTCAAAAATAGCTTTTTTACGTCCCATTACTTAGGTACCCCCCAGTTATTATTTTGCAAATTTCTTTAACGTACAGACACGGCAAGTCTACGATTTTATTATATGTATAGACAAGCGGAAACCCGCGACTTCGTTCGCGTGGTTCGGATGATTTTTGAAAATCCAGTGGGAATCATTTTGTTTTTCCTAAGCTCCTTTGAGCTCATACCTTGCTAAAAACTGTTAAAATTTCACTGGCGGATGTTTAGGTAGATCAAAATGTAAACATCCGCCAGAGAAAGTCCCATCAAAATTGATCCAGCCTTTTCAGAGATAAGCCGGTAATCTTTCTAACAAAAAAAGAATGAATGATATCGGACCATGCGTTAATGAATTACAGCTAAGTAAACATTTTAACTTTCATCCCCTCTCTCAAGGAAACCATGCTGAATTTCGAGATAAAAAGTATCCTATATGTTACTCCTTAGTATGAACTTAAATCGTGCCAAGTTTCACTTCAATCCATTCAGTAGTTTTTGCGTGATGCGCGCACAAACATACAGACAAACAGATAAACAGACAGACAAACAAACAAAAATTTGAAAAATAGCTTTTTATGTTCCATTACTTATCCCTAACATCCCCCAGTTATTATTTTGCAAAAATCTTTAATGTATAAATACGGCAATTCTACGATTTTATTATAATTATTATGTATAGAATATAGATAACGAATGATTTAAACAAATAAAATATGGCGCACGTCGCTTAAGTTATGTGGCCAGTCCCATAAGTTCATAGGAGTTTGTTTTAACGGATTCGCTGTCGCATCAGCGCGTGTTGTCTTACCAGTGCGGTTTTGACCTAAGCAAGTATAAACTAGGGATGACAATTTAAGTAGGTATCGATAATAATTATGGAAATTGACTGGCCCGTTGGCGCGGTTGGCAGTGACCCTGCCTTCCGCTCCGGGGTCGCGGGTTCGATTCCCGCTCCGAGTCTGGGTGTATTTATAATAATATGTATATATGTATACCTTTATTAAAAATATATATGTATTTATATGTCTATCAGTCGGCTGTTACCTATAACACAGGCATTAAGTTGCCAACTTTAGGAACAGACGACCGTGTGTGTATGTGTGAGTATTTATTATTATTATTATTATAGAAATAGAAATCACTTTTATTGTAATTTTGTAGGTACAAGAGAGTATTATGAATATGGTAACAGTCGGGTAAATAGTAAAAATTACATTATGGCGTACAATAAGTATATGAACAATATTGACTATGATTTTACTTTTTCATAACTCTTTAAATAATAATTATTATTTACATATATATATTACAGGTAACTTTATGATTTAATTTAGATACAAATTGTTGAAGGATTGGTTTAGTCAAGATTCATCAAAAAAGCCATGCCAAGCCAGGTGAAGCCATGAGTACCTACTTGAATAGGAGTACATACCTAGGCCAGATTAAGATGACTTCATATAAGAATGCTAACAGATAAAAAGATTAGCTTGACTTCTCCAAGCTTGTTTTATTATCTAACTAGCTTTTGCCCGCGGCTTCGCCCGGGTGAATTTCGGTTTTGAACAAATCCAGAGGGAATCGTGGATTTCCGGTTCCCATTCCCGCTCCCTTTTCCAACCTTTATACCTACTTTCAAGAAAGTTTGCTATAGTAATCTACCTATAGCTGTAGATATAGATATCGGGTTTTTCAAAGTCCCGCGGGAACTGTTGATTTTTCCAGGATAAAATTTCTCTCTTAGAGATAAGTTGTCCTTGTACACATCCTTTTTATGTTCGTGTTTTAGTTATAAGTTTTGGTATGTACTAAATAAATAAATAAATAAAATAAAAAGTAGCCTGTTTTAGGTCAGGGCATAATCTATCTTTATTCAAAATTTCAGTCAAATCGGTTTAGTAGTTGCGACGTTATAGAGTAACAAACATCCAAACATCTAAACATCCACACTATCACATTTATAATAGTAGGATTTGATTTATTTAATAATTTGATGTATTTAACAACCATTATGACACAACTTGGTATATTTTATCATGGAAAAATCTACAGTTCCCGCAGGATTTTGAAAAACCCGAAATCTATATTTACAGCTATAGGTAGATTACTGTAGCAAACTTCCTTGAAAGTAGGTGTAAAGGTATCCACGATTCCCTAAGGATTTGTGAAAAATCGAAATTCACGCGGGCGAAGCCGCGGGCAAAAGCTAGTTTATAATAAAACAAATATTGTGTCAATATACTATTGAATTATGTCATAATACTTTTTCATGATAGTCATTATACCAACCTTAAAATAATATTATTAAGGAAGTCAAATATGTATCCATTTTAGCAAATGACGTAAGATTGATATTATAAATACAAGTGTTCTGTGCCGACGCGGCAGTCTTTGTTAAGTCTTTTGCGGAGTCTTAGCGAGGCAGACATGCTGCCCGACGTTGTGAAAGTTAAGTACTTTAGGATAATTTAATTAAGTATTTATTGTTATTGTGATGTGATTGTAAATGTGAATTATTTCAAAAGATGGTGCTCTAGAGTTTGTTTCGCCATTTCTTCTCTAAGACAAAAGCCCTTGGGAACTCTTTAATTTTCCGGGATAAAAAGTAGCTTATGTCCTTGCCCGGGATGTAAGCTACCTCTGCACAAAACTTCATCAATATCGGTTACACTGTTGGGCCGTGAAAGGCTAGCAGACAGACAGATAGGCAGACACACTTTCGCATTTATACACGCATTTATACACTGTGATTTTTAATTCCGTGGAATTCTGACAGCTGTCATTGTCATTTGCAGATGAGTTATTTGTATGGAGAAGAGGGTAGACGTCTACGAAGTACGATTTTACCTCAAACTACTTTAATTCCCTGTCATCTTTAAAAGCTATATGCCGCGTAATATTAGTCGTTTCGCCCTAAAATAGAAAACACCAAGAGTGGAAACTAGAAAGTGCACACTAACAGGAATAGAAAAAAAAGAAGCACATTGAAAAAAATTATTCAAAAATGGAAGTTGAATGACATTATCACCATGAAGTGTTTGTCGGGCATTTATCATATCTACATGCGGCAGTTGATTTTTATTTACGTAAGTTTTGAATTTTTTATCTTTTTTTGTGGGAATTGTTTTATCTCTGGTAACATTACGTCAGAATTCCACGGAAATAAAATTCTAAGTACGGAAGGAACTCACGGAAGTATAGTATGGGTAGTTAATATTTTACTAAAGTGGTTTGAGACCATGCAATTATTGCCATATGTCGGATACTACACGACTATCGATATCGATATGAGATGACAATGCGCTTCACTAGTGGCATGAATTCTCGTATGAAAAATTAAATTTTATCAAAATAAAGAAATATAATTCTAATACGGTCATTATAAATTTATCAAAATGGTTTAATATTGCATTCGTTATGACTACAGCAAAATAATAATAAACTAAACGTGATAACTTATCAGAATTCAATATAATACTTACCGATGCAAAGATATACGCATATTTTTCTCACGTAATACACTGAGTGGACTTTTGCAGCCAATGGCTACACAAATCATGATTACTAAAATATTAAATAGTCAAAATATTTCACACAACAAAGCACTTAGAAGTTAAAAGATCACAAATTATCGTAAGCTGAACTGGTACTACGGTGGTGACCAAAACAAACAAAATTATTCACAATCTGTCTTTCAAGATGACACTGAAATTATATTGCGATCTTTTTTTTGACAGTGCATATTGACATAAGCAAAAACGAAAGATATAATAAGTATTTATTCATTTTAAATAAGCGTTCTCTAGGAAGAAGAGGGTATAATTTCTCTTAGGCCGCAAACTGTTTTATTATTATGTCAAAAATGTAATGTTGTCTCTTTCACACTTATGAAAATTTTGATAAGCTTGAGCTATTTTCCGATCCACTAATTTCTATAGGACATTATGCCAGCTCTATTTATTATTTTCTCTATGAATTCACAGGCTAAATATCGTCTAAAAATATTTATCTTAATCTGTGGACCACAGAGTATTGTACATACCATGTACATACGCTGTGGACTAAAGAGTGTCAAATAATTGAAATCACAGATTGAAACAGAGAAGAGGTGAATGATTTAAGATAAAATGCAAATGTAAATACCATGTAAATATGTACTAAATTATAATTTTCAAATATTCCTATTTAACTCAAAAGTGCTATCTGTACATAAAAGTAAAACATTCAAATGTCTGTACCACATAAATTGGATCCGAATATGACTGGTGAGTACTGAGAGCATAAAATTATTTTTGCCAAAATGTCAACCTTCATTTACGGCTAAAAACCTCGGATTTTAAAGATTCGTTGTAACTTTTGACTGTAATACTTAACGCTTTTCCACTATAATATGGTTTATTGCCCGTGGTCCCTGCGGGATATGTTCAAGAGTATTAATCAATGAAAACTATTTCCTACTAACAATACTAAAAAAATTAAACAAGCTGTTAACCAACATAAACTTTATTTTTGACGAATTTCCAATACAAAAAACTGTCAAAGGTAAACGGGCACATTTGTATGGAAACCATACCTACGACCTATGTACTACAATGTATTTAAATACGACAATGTGGCTAATTCTGTTGTACACAATCTCTAAACCTAAACTAAATTGACAGGTTTAAAAATAGTGCTATCCCCTTCATCAGGGAGGATTGTGAAAGAGACAGGAATATATTTAGACCTGTCATTTTAGTTTAGATTTAGAGATTGTGTACAACAGAATCGGCCACAATGTGGCCAATTCTGTTGTACACAATCTCTAAACCTAAGGCCGGCCTCACACATCCGGAATGAACGACGGAATTCAGAAACGGAATTCCGTGTCTGAATTCAGAAAGCCCAGAAATGCATACAATTTCACCGTTCCCCACACACAGTCTGATTTTTTCCGGTTCTGAATTTTTCAGATCGATCTGACAAAATGCGTCGACGAGCGTTCTGAATTCCGGATCTGAATAATTCAGATCGACGCACGTCTTTCCATACATTTCTATAGAGCAAACACACACACCCGGAATTCAGATTCGGAATTTCAGTCGTCACCGCAACCTCGTAGCGTCTAGACGTGTTGCGATTAGCGATCGTGATGACGTGTGACACGGAGAATTTAATTTTGTGTGTCGAAAGACATCCTTGTCTTTGGGACAATTCAGTGGAGGAGTACCATGACAAGAACAAAAAGGATTTAGCCTGGTTAGATGTTTGTAAACATGTTTTCTCAAATTGGGAAAACTTAAATGAAGAGGAAAAAAAAGTAAAAGGTTCTTAAATCTTAACTACTCATAGTGTAATATTCGATTTCAATGACGATGAGTTGATGACTATAATATATTGTATAGTGTATATTAGGTATTTATGGTCCGGCAGCCGACGGCAAGTTATGTTATTATACAAGTATTTACTAAGCTGCATACAAAAATCTGCTGGTTTTATTAATCATTTTTAATCATTTTTATGACCTCATTATTTATGTAAATATTCGAAGTGGAGGACGCTGTAGAATATTATTATAATGGCTGATCCTCACATAAACATAGCCTACACATGGCTGATCACATAAAATTTATATAATATATACAATATATATAATAATGTCCTCCTGACCGAATTTCGGCCACGGCGGCCAATCTCAACCGAGGCAGAGACTAGCCATCTGCGCAGGAGATATTATGGTGCACAAGTGTGTGCGCATACACAGGTGCACTCTCTATTCCCTCACTCTCATAGTCCGATGGGACGCCAATGCGACACGACCGGAGAGAGATTAGGCGCAGGACCGACGGCGTTACGTGCTCTCCGAGGCACGGGGGTGTATCTAACACCGCCAACTTCCAACTCCGGGCTGGCACGAGAATTTCTTGACAGAAAAAATTTTTATTATAAAAATGAAAAAGAAGCGCGATGAGTATCAATCGCTCTTCCATATTCAAAGACGTTCGCCTGAACCGAGAATACGTTACTACTGATCAATTGACAAATTCAGAATCTGAATTCCGGTGCATTGCCTCACACAGTACCGGAATTCAGACACGGAATCCGTTTCTGAATTCCGGCGTCCATTCCGTCTGTGTGAGGCCGGCCTAAACTAAATTGACAGGTTTAAAATAGTGCTATCCCCTTCAGCATGGAGGATTAGTATGCTGTATGTATACTTTTTTTTTAAATATTTAATAACTTTTTTCACTCGATTTTCGATTGGATCAGATTATGCCCGATTACTTCAATATGTTTCAATGTTTTGTAGTAAGGTCATCTTTTATAGTCTAAAGCTCTTTTAGGCTTCTATACCAAAATTGGAAAAATTGAATCTTTATGGTGCTACTTGGTCTATCTGTTCAGTTCTCACAGCTGATTATTTCTGTAACAACAACTAATGCTATCAACTTGAAATTTGTATTTTTTTAAACCTAGCATTAATTCTTTACTAACAAACTTAGCTGTGCAAACAAATGTTATTAATTTTAGAGACAGTCAAATCAAGTACTTATCAATCTGATAGTAGAGGATCTGTTTTTAATTTTTAATTTGTTTGTTACTTTATTTTATTTGATTGTTATTTTAGTGAAACGGGAAGGGTGATGCGTTAGATTGTATTATACTAGTTATCGAAATGGAGCAAACTGAAAATCAGCGCTGGGCACGTCCAATGCCCAGCATAAAGTTGAGTTTGCGGCCATTTGCTTTATTGTTAGATAATTTAAGTTTTTTCGTTTACTAGTGTGGTTTCTTATTCTATGTAACAATAATGAAAGCAATAAAAATAATTATTATTATTATTATTATCAATCCAAGTAACTACGTACATATCGATACCAGAAATTTCAATTGTCGTAAAGGACATGGAAAGGCCTGTCCTTTACAATTACAATTGAAATTTCCGATATCGATATATTATGTTTCCTCTAAGATTAACCTTTGGACTCACACTAAGGCTGGGCATGCGAAATTTATATGCGCGATTTTTTTCGCAGAATTCTATGACATAGAAATGTATGAAGCTGTATGCGCATGCGATTTAAAATTCGCGAAAAAATATATTAAAATACGAAAAAAAAAATAGACCGCGAGAATAAAAATAACGCGAATAAATTTCGCAGTGCGGCCCCGCTCTAAGGCAATTTATTTAAACTGGTCTATTTTTATTTCGCCTTCTGGTCCATGTTTTTGGGCAGCAGATAGAGGAGAATGAAAGAGGTTGGAGGAGGCCTTTGCCAAAAGGCACACAGATTAGGGGGAAAAATTAGAAATAAATTGTACAATGCATAACAATGTTTAATCTGATCGAGGCTTAATAAATAAATAAAATAAATAAATTTTTATTTCGTTATGGCCTTTACAATTCACACTAATATTATAAACTAGAGAATGCCCGTGGCTTCGCCCGCGTGAATTTCGATTTTAAACAAATCCCGAGGGAATCGTGGATTTCCGGTTCCCGTCCCCGCTCCCTTTTCCAACTTTTATACCTACTATCAAGGAAGTTCGCTATAACTTGCGCTAGCACTTGTAAAAGTTTATCTGAATAAAAAATATGTCTTAGACTTGCCTTTACACAAGTTTAAGAACTCTATTAAAAGTATGCTCATAAAAAAAAGCTTATTATACAATTGAAGATTATATAAACGATAAAAAAGCTTGGATTTAACTCGTTCCAGCAATGCGCGAGACGGCATTTCAATCATGTACATTAATAATAATAATTGTTATAATGTTTTTTTAAAAAAAGAGCAACCGCCGAGTTTCTTGCAGGTTCTTCTCCTCTGAAACTGCATTCCGAACCTGTGGTAGATTCAATTGACGATTCAAAAGTACTTGTAAAAGTTTATTTGAATAAAAAACTTTTCTATTCTATTCTATTCTATAGTAATCTACCTATAGCTGTAGCTATAGATTTCGGGTTTTTCAAAATCCCGTGGGAACTGTGCAATTTTCCAGGATAAAAAGTAGCCTATATTTTAAGGCAGGGCATAATCTATCTCCATTTAAAATTTCAGCCAAATTGGTTCCGTAGTTGCGGCGTGATTTGAGTAATAAACATCCATACATCCAAACATCTAAACATCCAAACATCCAAACATCCACACTTTCACATCTATACTAATATATACTAATAAATAAAATTGAAGTGTCTGTCTGTAATATCGAAATAACTACCTCATATTAAGCTCATATGGTTATTTGAACGCTACCATAACCGAATCACACGTTTTTAAAATTTTTGTCTGTCTGTCTGTCTGTCTGTCTGTCTGTCTGTTTGAACGGGCTAATCTTCGGAACGGCTGAACCGATTTTGACGGGACCTTCACATACAAGTAGAGAATTAACCAGGGAGTAACATAGGCTACTTTTTTAACCGACATTCAAAAAAGGAGGAGTTGTGTTTTTCTACCTATGTACACCGATATCTCCGAGATTTCTGAACCGATTTGCGTAATTTTTTTTTAATCGATATAGAAACATTGCGACCCTGTTCTATAAAAAATTTGGATTCCAACTCTTCAATCCTGATGCTGTAGGGGACCTAATCCCCAAAACTAATGGGTTTTAGAAACTTTCGGTTATTTAAATTGATATTGGGGGTACCAATTAAAGACTTTATCGTTGAATGAACTCGAGTAGGTACATATCCAACTCCTCAACCCTGATGCTGTAAGCAATTGTATTCCGAAATCGTGGGGATCCCACGGGATTTTTCCGTTTTGGGGACGGGCTTCTACAGATAAGCTACTTTTTGTTCTGGAAAATCAAGAGTTCCCACGGGATTTTTAAAAACCTAAATCCACACGGGCGAAGCCGTGGACATCATCTAGTCTAGTATAATAAATAAAATTGAAGTGTCTGTCTGTAATATCGAAATAACTACCTCATATTAAGCTCATATGGTTATTTGAACGGTACCATAACCGAATCACACGTTTTTAAAATTTTTGTCTGTCTGTCTGTCTGTCTGTCTGTCTGTCTGTCTGTATGTTTGAACGGGCTAATCTTCGGAACGGCTGAACCGATTTTGACGGAACTTTCACATACAAGTAGAGAATTAACCAGGGAGTAACATAGGCTACTTTTTTAACCGACTTTCAAAAAAGGAGGAGTTGTGTTTTTCTACCTATGTACACCGATATCTCCGAGATTTCTGAACCGATTTGCGTAATTTTTTTTTAATCGATAGAGAAACATTGCGACACTGTCCTACAAAAAACTTGGATTCCAACTCCTCAATCCTGATGCTGTAGGGGAACTGATCCCCAAAACTAATGGGATTTAGGAACTGTCGGTTATTTAAATAGATATTGGGGGTACCAATTAAAGACTTTATCGTTGAATGAACTCGAGTAGGTACATATCCAACTCCTCAACCCTGATGCTGTAAGGAATTGCATTCCGATCGTGGGGATCCCACGGAATTTTTCCGTTTTGGTGACGGGTTACTACAGATAGACTACTTTTTGTACTGGAAAATCAAAAGATCCCACGGGATTTTTAAAAACCTAAATCCACACGGGCGAAGCCGTGGGCATCATCTAGTTTATAATATTAGTAGGATATGCAAAAGTAACCCTGTCTGTCTGTGTTATGCTTTCACACCTAAACCACTGCACCGATTTTGACGTTTGGTACAGAGAGACTAGACCTTGGAGAAGGACATAGGCTACTTTTTATCATCGAGTTCCCAAGGGATTTTTAAAAAACCTAAATCCACCCAGATGAAGTTGTGGGCATCGGGGAATATTTTACAAAGATGCAAAAAATTGTAGGTGTGTGGGTGAATTTCTTCACGGCGGCAGGCATACCGTCCGACGTGTCTGCGACCTACGCGCTCACGTTCACCGAGAACAGGATTCAGAACGACATGCTGCTTGACCTCAACAAGGAGTACCTCCGCGACATGGGTATCACCAGGATGGGGGATATCATAGCGATACTACGGTAAGTCACTCATACTGGGCGAGAAAGAATCAGGAATGAATCTTTTTTGTGTGTTCCCCGATTGCTCAAAGACGCCTGAAACAATTTGGAAAATTCTTTTGTTTAAAAGGGTCCCAGGTGATCCCATGGTCATCAGGTCAAGATCTGATGATGAGATTCTGGATTTTAGGGAACACTTAAAATGTTATGGTATATTGAAGTTTGAGCTCAAGCATTCGAATATTTATGAGCATTAATTTTTTTTAAATATGCCTATGGCAATTCAATCATGTACTTACCATAAAATTGTTATATTGATATTGTAAATTTGGAAAAGAGCAACCGCCGAGTTTCTTGCTGGTTCTTCTCGGTTGGAACGGCATTCCGAACCAGTGGTAGATTCATCTGACTATTCAAAAGCACTTGTAAAAGTTTATTTGAATAAAAAACTTTTCTATTCTATTCTATATTATTTTATATTCCTCTAGTGACATCTTGTAGAGGCTGGCAATCATTAAGACGAGAAGAATTGGATTTTATTAACTGCTGTCCTGAATAGATTTAGAACTCATCTTAAACCACTAGCGAAGTTTTTGAGCCAGAATATCCTCTTTCTATCACACCTCCATTTGCCATTTATTTCGCATTGTATGATGTCATATTTGGAATTACACGTTATTTGTCCCAATATTATTTTGAAATGTAAATATTTTCAGGCACGCAAAGCAAGTGCATGAGAGCACAGCGCGGGACCGAGTGTTGAGCACCACGGGTGTGAACAACAAAGTGCCCGTCGCGGCCGTCACCGGGCGCTCCACTGCCGCACAGCCAGCCTCACGTAAGTTTATTTTTTCATTCATATCAATAAAACTGTAAATTACATTATTATTTACAACATGATAGGTACATAAGAAATAGAAATAGAACACAACACATAGAAATAGAAAAGCGGATTTAGAAAGAAATGCTTTCTAAATACGCTTTAAAGTTAATAATAAGTTAGAAGTATTTTAAATCTGGTAGTAGAGGTACTTGTCAAATGACAGAAAAGGCATTCACAAACTGAAAAGTGACGTCACCATCATTTAGGTGCAGACGTTCGAGGAAGATTTGGCATGCCTTATAATATTATTTACTGCCTCATTTTACAACCAATATAGGTTTTGTTTTCACAGGAAGATTTATTTTGAATCCATGAATTCCTCCCCAGCCGTCAGCCGCATGCTGGAGCACTACACGCGGCGCGCGGCGCCCGACACGTCGCCCGTGCGCGCGCCGCAGGCCAAGAGGAGGTCCGAGGAAATGTGAGACATGTTCCATTCATAATCATAGAAAATAAGCCATACGTACAAAGATCCGGGTCCCAAGTTATTTGAACCCAATAAATGTCTGTCATTTCTGAACTAAAAAACCTATGACCTTGAAATATTTACGGGACAATACTTAAAGTACTACCTTTCTAACAAAGAAAGAATGAGTTAAATCGAACTACGCGTTAATGAATTAAAGCAAAATACACGTTTTAACTTTCTTCCCCTCTCCCAAGGGAACCGTGCTAAGTTTTGAGATAAAAAGTATCCTATGTCCTACCTCGGAGTATAAACTCAAATCGTACTAAGTTTCATTCGAATCCGTTCAGTAGTTTCGGCGTGATGCGCGGCCAAGATACAGACAGACAGACAAAAATGAAAAAAATTGCAGTTTTGGCTTCAGTATCGATTATAGAGTGCCCTCCAATAAAAATTTTCAAAATATCTTCAATGTACAGAATTGGATCTGTTACAGTTTTATTATATTATAGATTAAGCGTAGTTGGGTTTTAGTTTATGAACTTTATACTTGTTAAATATTAGTCCAGTAACTTTAGGATTTGCTAGTATGGGGTACCTTGCGTTAAATCGGGTAGTTCTGATTTTTTGCAGACTTGTTTATGATGTTTGCCTAATGATTAATCTAAGTTTGTGACCTCGAGCGACGAACGCAACTTTGTCAAAAATCGAAAAAACCGCGAAAATTTCAGATTGTTTTCAGATTTTGGCAATAGGGTATTTGACTAATTTTTGGAAATTGTTTTAAATTATTCTTTATTACTTATTAAAACACACTACATTGATATTTTTCGCAATATCTACAATATTAAGAATTAAATCAATGATAAAGTTTAAGTTTTCAAAACCACGCCAAAAACGACATTTCTGATCACATGATACGCGTGACGTCACAAATCGCTATGCAAGTCACTTCTCTCGCTCGCTCCTTTTCGGAACTCGGTGCGTGCGACAGAGACGCTACGCAAGGCGACTGCTGTATCGTAAAGTTGTAAATTGTTATACCTACTCATTTTAATATCAATCTTATTCTTTCAAGTATAAAGTTTAGTTTCGGTTGACTTGATAAACTTCAATTATAACAACCAAGTTACGCGCAATCAATTGACGTCACAAATCGCTGTGCAAGTCACTTCTCTCGCTCGCTCCTTTTCGGAACTCGGTGCGTGCGACAGAGACGCTACGCAAGGCGACTGCTGTATCGTAAAGTTGTAAATTGTTATACCTACTCATTTTAATATCAATCTTATTCTTTCAAGTATAAAGTTTAGTTTCGGTTGACTTGATAAACTTCAATTATAACAACCAAGTTACACGCAATCAAGTGACGTCACAAACAATCCCAGAGCGTTCACGTTCCTGATAAAATTTCAAAAATTATTATGTTTTATTTCGTGCAAAATATCGCGTAAAATTACATAGTTTAGTTTGATTGAGTGAAATATGTCTTTTTTAGGCAATTATCTGATAAGATGACCACAATCAATAGTATATTTTCAATGTTGTCAAATACCCTATTATAACCCAAAAGGACTAGTTCTTGACACTACCTTTTTAGGGTGTTTTTAAAGTAGAATAAAATTGCTATAATTTAAGCCCAAAATCAGCTCTGTAGGTACATTACTTACTGAGATGCTCGAAACTTCACTCGCGTGAATTCTTAATCTCATACAAACTTCCATCTCCCATTGTACCAATTTGGGAGTAGTTTTCCAAAATTCCTTCAATACGTAATTCTTAATTTTTAACCGAAAATCTAATTTTCATAGATATAACTTGATAAATGACGAAATCGTGACGGGGTCTCATTTAAACTTTCATCCCCTACTTAACCCACTTGCGGATAGAATTTTCAAAAATCTTGAAATTCATATTTTTTATTTTTTATCGAAAGCTCAAATACCAATTTTCATGGATGTAACTTGAAAAATGACAGACTTTCATACAAACTTTCATCCCCTATATAACCCCCTTAGTGGTGGAATTTCCAATAATCCTTTCCTAATGTACACCTATATCATAAAAGGAAACTACTGTGAAAATTTCAAGTTTCTACTACTTTCTACTTAAAGGTGGTACAATGGGAGATGGAAGTTTGTATGAGATTAAGAATTCACGAAAGTGAAGTCGCGAGCATCTCAGTAAGTAATGTACCTACAGAGCTGGTTCTGGTTTTAAATTGTAGTAATTTTATTCTACTTTAAAAACGCTCTGAAAAGGTAGTGTCAAGAACTAGTCCTTTTGTGTTATAATCGCCAAAATCTGAAAAAATTCCGAAATTTTCGTGGTTTTTTTTGATTTTTGACAAAGTTGCGTTCGTCGTTCGAGGTCACAAACTTGGATTAATCATTGGGCCAACATCATAAATAAGTCTGCAAAAAATCAGAACTACCCGATTTAACGCAAGGTCAGATTACTAAAGTTACTGGACTATATCTCTTTTTTAATATTTTTATATATATCATAGTAGCATACATATCCCGTACATTATTGATTGAAGAATGTAGCACGATATTTAGACCTGTTGTTCCTATAGCTGGCCTATAGCTTCCACTGAGACTGATATTAAATTGTTATGCTCAAAGGTCGATTAATGATACAGTGTTCAATATTCAACAGGGCAACTGATGAGTTGAGTGTCAAAAAATCGCGTCTCATACGTTTCGCGTCTCCGCCGCAAGCGAGCACTACAACACCGAAAGAAGGTTAGTTCTCTCTCTCTTTCTACATCCTATTTCTCAATATTTTTAGTATTGATTCCTTGTAACAAAGGTAGAGGTTTTTTTAGGTTAGTAATGCGGTGAGATCCTTTTGCATGTGCTTCAACTAAGAGAACATTTTCGATTATCAAGTTTAACAGTTATATTCAGATAGATCAATTAGAAAATTTTCTGATTCCATCTGGTAGATGCAGACATATGGTGGGTGCAAGCAAATTTGGAAGGCATTTGGCAGTTTTATTAAACCCATATAGCTATAGATGTCTAGCCACAGCCGAAACCATTAGCTAGTCAGTCCAGAGGCAATTTAAAAAATTAAATTCCCAAAATTAAAAAAATAATTTCCTGAAGCCTTCCACTTATAAGAATGTAGCGTTTACCACTGCGCCAAGGAAGTCTTTGAAAAATCACACAAACATAACATCACATAGTTGCTGTGATTATTTATCTTCGTGTGTTCTTATTGTGAAATGTTGTGATTTCTCTTACAGCGCCGACAAACAAGACAGTGTTCGCACGACTCGGCAACTCGGAGCCGCCGCCACAGAAGTCGGTCGTCGTCCAGACCTCTCCCGCCCCGCAGAAGCCGGCTCCGAAGCAGATATACTCCCGGCTCGGAGACAAGGACGTCGGGAAGGGGAAGGAGGTCGTGCCCATCGAGAAAGACGCGCTAAAATACGAGGGAATACTCAAAAATTTTCCAATCTCCAAGAATATATTCACGGTGACGACGAGCGCGAATAACGTGAGGAAGATAGCCGTCGGTACCATGAGGGCTGACGAGGCTCCAGTCAGTGTTAAAGAGAAACTCGCCCTCACAAAACCGAAAGTCACTACTATTAGAGAGAAGATAGGCTTCGTGACCAGGAGCAAGTCGGTGAAATTCTCCAACCACGTCGAATACAAGGTGATCGAGCCGAACAAAGCTATACTCGCCAAGCCCAAGTTGACCGCTGTGTTTAATACGCCGGAGAGGAGGTTGTCTATGCCCGAGCCCAATAGCGGAGTCAAGGCCAGGCTCGGCGTGAAAACCGAGAGGCAAAATAAGTTGACACTGAGCCAGCGCGTGTTCAATACGTAAGTGTTTGTGTTTTTCACGTGAGAAGAGTTATGAAAGGAACCCTAACCGTGGATCCGGTGTTGCCGCTATCGCCCTCCGATCAATAATGAACAAGATACAGGGTATAAGGGGATCATTGTCGAAAACTTAGCGCTATTATTATACTGCCTAAATACAATCCAATACCAATAAAAATTCGTCTTATACTTGTAGTATTAGCGACATAGTATTTAGTATTTTTCAAAATGCTAAAATAAGGTACTTTATAAGTTAATTTTTTCAACCGGAAATGTATAACGTACACAACTCTGTACGTAGGTAGAGCGATCGACGGACAGCCGGCGACAACTTAAGGTATTTAGGTGTCAGCTGATTGCATTACATTGCGATTTTTTTAATACAGTAATAATTTTTTTTGCGTGTTTTTTTGTGGCATCTTGTCAATAATCGTCATTACTATTACCTGTCTTCGTTTTCGATCGCGGCCCCCTTACACCCGTTCTGCGCTCCCACGCAAAATCTAAATGAAAAAGTGTCCGTGAAATATAAATTCTCACCTACGAGTTATGAGCAAACATTTTTCTTAAAACTTCTTTAAACTTTATACACTTTTGTATGTATTTTTAAAACTTCTGAAAGGCATCGTTAGGCGTGTCATATAGGTTTTCTTACTGAAAATAGATTCGCGATTGTGGGTGAGAACTTATTTATAGAGGACATTTTTGACAACCGACATATCTAGTATACTATTGATCTAAGCTATCAGCGGCTATAAGCTATCAGATACGTTCGAACTTTATAGCTAACACGTTAATAACACAGTGGTACTAATAATTTCGTAGGACACAATCTCCAAAGTAAATCTATTGACCTAAATATAATGCCATCTTTTTCCACAGGAAATATATTGAGAGGGATAGCACTATTTATAGGCCTCATGATTGTGTACCACAGAATTAGTACCTAACAATAGGTGCTTTAGTTTAACCTACATAACGATATGTATATTTTTAATTAGTTTCTGCATTTAAGTATTATTTTGTTGCTTTGAATTTATCTTAGTCCCGGTACCATGAGGTATCAATGGCATAGCAATACTATATTGAACTTGTAGATGCCCGCGACTTCGTCCACGTGGATTTAGATATTTTTAAGATCTTTGACAACTTGATGGAAACTTTGATTTTCCCTGGTAGCCTAGATCTGATTTTTAGGTTAGTAAAAGTAGACTAAAGTGACATCTTGTGTAACCCTAATGATGCTAATTCGACTGTATACAAATCTCCAAACTAAATTGTCAGGTCTAAATTTAAATAAAGTTAAACCTAAGTAATTATTTTTATGTGTGTATGAGACAAAATACACAGAAAGGGAAAAACTAAAAAATGCAATTTGGGCAGGGAGCTGTCAGTTGCCAATGTCAATGTGACAATGTCTTCCGGCGTAGAACATAGACTATAGACTATTGACTTTAAAACATTGTCTAACACCTGTCAATTTAGTTCGATTTGTGTGCAACCGAATCAGCACCAAATGGCATTTTATTCATCGACATTGATCAGGTACTTTGACAAGAATAATTATTAGCATATAACCATTTTTCGTTTTTCGTTTACTTTTTGACTAATGTAGGTTATTTTTTTTATCATTAATCTTATACTTTTTTTTAAATAGATAGTCGTACTTTAAACGATTGTTTGAAATATGTATATGTAATTATGATAGGTAACTTTATGTGTTTTAGCTTTTAAGTGATGTTAACATTGAGTTTTCCTGAGTATTGTTTGGTTTACGTCAATAACTTAAAATACATAGCAAGGGGGCTCGTTCACATTGTAACATCATATAAGACTAAAATATAAGTAACTAGTGGACCCGGCAGACTTCGTCCTGCCTGCCCGGTGACATACCGACATCGGCGCCACGTATTGAGACCCGGTAGGTTACCTGTACCTACCCGGTAATTGCGTTTTCAAACCATCCAGGAACCCATTGAAATATACACTCAAAATTCATACAAATCGCTCCAACCGTTTAAGAGGAGTTGGTGACAAACACACGTACCTACGGAAGAATTATATAGGTCCAGGTGAGAGAGTTTACCGTATCCACGGGACGGGATGTTTGACAGTAATTATGAAACCCGTGAACATTTTGTATGGGAAAATGTTTTTTCTTTTATTTTATGGGAGCTGTCAGTTGCCAATGTCAATGTGACAATGTCTTCCGGCGTAGAACATAGACTATAGACTATTGATTTTAAAACATTGTCTAACACCTGTCAATTTAGTTCGATTTGTGTGCAACCGAATCAGCACCAAATGGCATTTTATTCATCGACATTGATCAGGTACTTTGACAACAATAATTATTAGCATATAACCATTTTTCGTTTTTCGTTTACTTTTTGACTAATGTAGGTTATTTTTTTTATCATTAATCTTATACTTTTTTTTAAATAGATAGTCGTACTTTAAACGATTGTTTGAAATATGTATATGTAATTATGATAGGTAACTTTATGTGTTTTAGCTTTTAAGTGATGTTAACATTGAGTTTTCCTGAGTATTGTTTGGTTTACGTCAATAACTTAAAATACATAGCAATGGGGCTCGTTCACATTGTAACATCATATAAGACTAAAATATAAGTAACTAGTGGACCCGGCAGACTTCGTCCTGCCTGCCCGGTGACATACCGACATCGGCGCCACGTATTGAGACCCGGTAGGTTACCTGTACCTACCCGGTAATTGCGTTTTCAAACCATCCAGGAACCCATTGAAATATACACTCAAAATTCATACAAATCGCTCCAGCCGTTTAAGAGGAGTTGGTGACAAACACACGTACCTACGGAAGAATTATATAGGTCCAGGTGAGAGAGTTTACCGTATCCACGGGACGGGATGTTTGACAGTAATTATGAAACCCGTGAACATTTTGTATGGGAAAATGTTTTTTCTTTTATTTTATTTTTTCATCAATTTTCCAATGTTTTTAATAGTTATTATGCTATTCGGAATGAAGACAAATACAACAAATCAATAACCATGAAAATCGCTCCAGCCGTTCTCGAGTTATAAGTGTTCGAACTAACACGACTTTGTTTTATATATTATATAGATTGTATTTACTCCCTAATAGACGAGTGATGTCCTTTACGATCTCCGGCGCAGTGGTGTGCGCTGTGCCCTTAAAAGTGGGATGTCCCGGATTCGACATAGGCATTTAGAATCACTCAATTACTATTTAAATTGTTAGTTTATCGCATTTTGTTTGTGTGTGTTTTTACTTATTTACAAGTTCAGTGTGGCTAATTCTGTTGCACAATCTCTAAACCTAAACTAAAATGGCAGGGCTAAATATATTCTTGTCTCTTTAGAATAGAATAGAATAGAAAAGTTTTTTATTCAAATAAACTTTTTCAAATAAACATATTCTACAACTCATTACCACTCTGAAAATACCACTTAGTAGGGCCTGCCCCCCCCCCCCCCCCTCCCAGGGACAGCCATTTCAATTTGATGGGCGTTTTTGTGGGTATGTGCGCACAAAAAATATAATATCACTAAACACCAAACAATAGTTTAAAATGTTAAAATAACTCGATCAAAAATGCTTTGGAATAAAAAGAAATTGCTCAAAAATATTGAAAACTACAAGTTTTTGCGGCATTTTGCGGAAACGAGGTCGTTAAGACTAATAACTACTTAACACAAATACAATTACAAGAAATTTTGCTATCTACGCAAACAATATACTCGTATTTAACCTTTAAGTACCGACGTGTGGTCTGACAGACACCTCGAGAGGTCGAAAAGTCTGATTACCTATGTTAGCGAAAAACTATCCTACTGTGCTTCTCTCTACCCCTCGGGAACTCGCCCAGAAGCGTTCCTGCACAGTGGCAGCGTCGGCGCGTACGATTTCGGTAAGTTTTGATTTTTATAAGATCACGAGTGGTCTGTCAGACCACTCGTCGGTACTTATGTAACTTTTTTTGGATGCGACTTTTTTCAGATTATATTGTTTTCTCTTTTATTTTCAGTCAGTTATAACAATGGATTAGCCAGGTTCTTCAGGCATGAAATGGTCAGCCATAAATAAAAATAAAAGTGTAGTGTAGGTGAGAAAAGATATCATACACTGCTTCAATATAAAGACCACCAAGAACATTTAGTGGAATAGCTAAATGAGAGTTCAGAGTCCGAATCTAAGGATATCTACCCAAATTTTACTGCTGGAGAGTGACCATAATTCAGCACCTGAACAGACTGTGATACTTGTATGAAACACGTGTGCCTACAATGCAGTAAGCCTATGCAAAGACTGTTTGTAAACTTTGATAGTTCCTGCAATTTGATACCCTGTGATTTTTGAGAAAACGGTTGGTTATTAAGGTTTTTTATTTTTTTAGTATTTATGTAGCTATTAATCTTTAAGAAAAAATTGTGTTTAAGAAAAAATAATAGTATTACTGATACATATGAATTATTAAGATAAAAGTTATTTTTTTCAAACGAAGAATCTATGAATGCTATATTAATGCTTATAATCAGTAATAAATGTGAAAACTTCTACATTTTGTTTTACTTATACAATAAGTAGATATTTAACAATACATAGAAACATTTTTTTTAGAAGAATAATAAGAAACACAAAAGTTTTCGATTGGAAAACTATGGTGGTCTGGCAGACCTCACGTCGGTACTTATGTGACTAAAATAGTACGTCGGTACTTAAAGGTTAAGAATATAAGAATTAAAATATAATAGAATAGAATAGAAAAGTTTTGTATTCAAATAAACTTTTACAAGTACTTTTGAATCGTCAATTGAATCTACCACTGGTTCGGAATGCCGTTCCAATCGAGAAGAACCAGTAAGAAACTCGGCGGTTGCTCTTTTTAAAAATAACAATAACAATAATAATAACAATACCTACAACAATTTATGTACATGATTGAAATGCTGTCTCGTGCATTGCTGGAACAAGTTAAATCCATGCTTTTTTAATCTTCAATTGTATAATATGCTTTTCTTATGAGCGTACTTTTAATAGAGTTCTTAAACTTGTGTAAAGGCAAGTCTAAGATTTGTTGTGGAATATTGTTATAGAACATTACGCCCATTCTCACAAACGACTTTCGGACCTTTTGAGGCGTAATTGAGGAATCACGAGTCTATTTCTATTTCTTAACTAGCCGACGCCCGCGACTTCGTTCGCATGGATATAGGTTTTTATATAGAATCGGATCGGACCCCATAATTCTTTTTTGTAACTAAACTAAATGTATCCTAAGTTACTCCTTAACATCACCTATCTGCCATTGAAAGTTCCATCAAAATCGATCCAGCCGTTTCGGAGATTAGCTGGAACAAATAGACAGGCCGACAAACATAAATTTAAACGCACGCCAGTTTAAAATAAGCCGTACGTACAAACATCCGCGTCCCAAGTTATTTGAACCCAATAAATGTCTGTAATTTCTGAACTAAAACACCTATGACCTTGAAATATTTACGGGACAATATATAAAGTATTACCTTTCTAACAAAAAAAGAATGAGTGAAATCAAACAACGCGTTAATGAATTACAGCTAAATACACGTTTTAACTTCCTCATCCTCTCTCCCAAGGGAACCGTGCTGAATTTCGGGATAAAAAGTATCCTATGTCCTACCTCGGAGTAAAAACTCAAACCGTACCAAGTTTCATTTGAATCCATTCAGTAGTTTCGGCGTGATGCGCGGCCAAGATACAGACAGACAGACAGACAGACAGACAGACAGACAGACAAAAATGAAACAAATTGCAGTTTTGGCTTCAGTATCGATTATAGAGTGCCCTCCAATAGAAATTTTCAAAATATCTTCAATGTACAGAATTGGATCTGTTACAGTTTTATTATATTACTAGATGATGCCCACGGCTTCGCCCGTGTGGATTTAGGTTTTTAAAAATCCCGTGGGAACTTTTGAGTTTCCAGAACAAAAAGTAGCTTATCTGTAGAAACCCGTCCCCAAAACGGAAAAATCCCGTGGGATCCCCACGATTTCGGAATACAATTCCTTACAGCATCAGGGTTGAGGAGTTGGATATGTACCTACTCGAGTTCATTCAACGATAAAGTCTTTAATTGGTACCCCCAATATAAATTTAAATAACCGAAAGTTTCTAAAACCCATTAGTTTTGGGGATTAGGTCCCCTACAGCATCAGGATTGAGGAGTTGGAATCCAAATTTTTTATAGAACAGGGTCGCAATGTTTCTCTATCAATTAAAAAAAAAATTACGCAAATCGGTCCAGAAATCTCGGAGATATCGGTGTACATAGGTAGAAAAACACAACTCCTCCTTTTTTGAAAGTCGGTTAAAAAAGTAGCCTATGTTACTCCCTGGTTAATTCTCTACTTGTATGTGAAGGTCCCGTCAAAATCGGTTGAGCCGTTCCAAAGATTAGCCCGTTCAAACAGACAGACAGACAGACAGACAGACAAAAATTTTAAAAACGTGTGATTTGGTTATGGTAGCGTTCAAATAACCATATGAGCTTAATATGAGGTAGTTATTTCGATATTACAGACAGACACTTCAATTTTATTTATTAGTATAGATTGCCTATCGTGTAATTCACACTTTCACAGTGATACCGGCGGAAAAGGATAGCACTCTGTTTAAACCTGTCAATTTAGTTTAGAGATTGTGTACAACAGCCTTAGCCACAGTATCGTACAAGTTTGCATATCTCCGTGTTGTTAGCTTTCAAGTATCGAAACTATGAAGTCAAAGTGTATAGGTTCGAATTTGTTTATATGTATAAGTACATCTGCAGCTGGCGAGCCAAGCAAAATATGCGAAAGATAGTTTTACAAAATGTATGGAAAAATTGGTTTTAACTCCACTCTGACGATATAATGATTATGAGCATACAGGGTAGGACTCGCAACCCGAAAGTAAACGCGAGCGAAGCGAGCGCGTTCCCGTCAAAATATACATTGTCGCTTACCATCAAGTGCAATCGCAGTTAGGTGGAATATCTTATTAAGTTGTAATGTGAAAGAGCTCTATCTTGGTACATCTGGTCATTTATGTGATCAAAAGTTAGATTAAGAATTACCTATTTGGTTCTGACTTACTTTGGTAAGATTTGCTTTTTTTATGTCTCGATAAGTACTTTTGGAATTAACAAGTACACGTAATAAACTATGTTTTCTTTCAAATACCAATCTTTGTTTTCTTCAGTTCTTTTCAACGTGCGAGAGACAAGCACATACCAACGCCATCTATTGATCGAACCAGGAAAAGAACAAAAAGCTGCAAGGGCACGTTCGTCATACCAGCAGGCTTATTCTGTAACTTAGTTACCAACTGAAAATAGTTGCCAACGAATTAGTTTGATATACATTGCTGCTTTATTGTGGGAAATATAGTGTTTTCATAATTTCACACAATAAAGCAGCAATGTATATCAAACTAATTCGTTGGCAACTATTTTCAGTTGGTAACTTAAGTTACAGAATAACCCGGCAGGATGAAAATGTTAAGAACTTTTAAGGCTGAAAAGCAAGGGCGCGAGAAGTTAAATAACTGGCGGTCAAAGTCTTTATGGCCCTCACCGCAAAGTATAGGTAAGCGGCTAGTTGAAGTAGTGTGTCCTAGTAAGTCGATATCCTCACTTTCATCCAGCCTCTTTCACTCGGTCACGGTTACTCGGCCGAGCTCACAGCGAAAGTACTTGAAGAAAGTAAAGGTTTACAGACTAACCTTTATCTAAATTCTAAACAATCGTTTGTTTCATCGATCTGATTTATTTTTCATGAAAATTCTAGTGTTACTGTGGAGTAAAAATGCCGCACGTCTTGACGTGCGACGAGTGTTCAACGCTTTGCCACATGTATCCTTCTTATGCGTCGTTGCCTCATGACCAAAGATCGGAATAGGTAGTGCAATTTGGGGTGAACGACCTGAAATATTATTAATAGTATGGATATGACTGTGGGATTTCTGTCTTGCGCTATTTTGATACCTCATATAATGTTCAGTATCAAAGGGATTTCTCTTTTTCATGTTGTACTAACAAAAACTGAGTGAGGAAACTAGGGATAATATTAAAAAAATTATGATTTGGCATATCCACATTATGATATCATGAGACATTGCACCGTCTATTCCGATCATTGCTCATGACTGAGGGTCGCGGTCATCATGAGCAGATTCGACTAACGTGTTCCAGGGTTATCTGTCTTGTGAAAGGCGGATGGATGCGTGCATGGTGGATTTATACGCTTGTTTAACACATGTTTCCAGGAAGTAGCAAAAGTAAGTCATATAATTAAGTACTTATTATCTTTTAAATCCCAAAAAAAGGTTTGTCGAGTCGCCTTTGACCGTTGACAGAATTCGCAGAACATTTCTCAATTCAAAGGTAAGTACCGAAGTAAGTACCCTCTTAATTCACCGTTTAATATTTTAGATAAGTTACAATAACTAATTAGCATGCAACTTAAATGATTGGGGAACTTTTTGTTCAACCTGTTGTTGTTGTTGAAAGTTGCAATTGGCGTTAAACTACCGTAAAGTCGCAGGTTAGCAATCAAACAGTTGGGCAGTGCTATTTTGGTAGATTCAATTGACGATTCAAAAGTATGTACCTACTTGTAAAAGTTTATTTGAATAAAAAACTTTTCTATTTTATTCTATTCTGTCTTATGTTGTGGGCGTAAAAAACACGTGCTGAATACATTTCATTCAACATCAAGTTTTTTTCTATTTGTTTAATTTTTATTTTTTACTAGCTGACCCCTGCGACTTCGTTCGCGTGTTTATAGATTTTATATACGATCGGATCGGATCCCATAGTTCTTTTATGTAGGTACCTAAACTAAATGTAGCCTAAGTTACTCCTTATAACATTGAAAGTTCCATTAAAATCGATCCAGCCGTTTCGGAGATTAGCTGGAATAAATAGACAGACCGACAAACATAAATTTAAACGCACACCAGTTTAAAATAAGCCGTACATTCAAAGATCCGGGTCCTAAGTTATTTGAACCCAATACTGAGGATTGTAATGTCTGTCATTTCTAAACTAAAAAACCTATGACCTTGAAATATTTACGGGACAATACTTAAAGTACTACCTATCTAACAGAAAAAGAATGAGTGAAATCGAATAACGCGTTAATGAATTACAGCTAAATACACGTTTTAACTTTCATCCCCTCTCCCAAGGGAACCGTGCTGAATTTCGGGATAAAAAGTATCCTATGACCTACCTCGGAGTATAAACTCAAATCGTACCAAGTTTCATTTGAATCCATTCAGTAGTTTCGGCGTGATGCGCGGCCAAGATACAGACAGACAGACAGACAGACAGACAGACAGACAGACAGACAGACAAAAATGAAAAAAATTGCAGTTTTGGCTTCAGTATCGATTATAGAGTGCCCTCCGATAAAAATTTTCAAAATATCTTCAATGTACAGAATTGGATCTGTTACAGTTTTATTATATTATAGATGTATGCGTCCAGCGTCTGGAATTTGAATCGCGAGCATATAATAATTATTATTAAGTATGTATCGGAAAGATTCTACCTATTGGTACTAAAGAAATATCGCCTATATTAAAACAGAGAGTTCTTAAAAGAGAGAACAGAGAGAGCCCAACACGGTTTGTGTGACGCACTGTATGATTTATATACGGCAGTACAGTCATCTCGATACATATTACGAAAACCCATCGAACGAGGATTGTCTAGCTATAATAACAAAATGTTATGGTTTTTTTGGACACAAACCATTATGATGTAATAAATAACTCTCATCAACTATCAAATTAGCACAGTTATCGTTTACCTAAGCGAATTGTATAGAGTAGGTAGGTACCTACTTACTTAGTATTAAAAAATATTTAACATAAAGAAAAACCAAAGAGACTTTAGTTTGCTTCGAGCTTAGGCTTCGAGCTACTCGCAGCTGTCATTTGATTAGCTTTTTTTATTTGTTAGAAATTAATTAATTGATTAATTAGGTACTTACTTACCTACCTAATGGTACCCAGTTTAACTATTTTGAAATAACTTTTAACTTTCAAAGTTTTTTGTTTATAAAATAATACTTAGGCGGTTTCTACAAGTACCTACACTATCATAATCCATATTATCATCTAGCGGTCGAGTTCAACTAAAGAATATAGATAGAGATAGGTAAGTAGGTGTAGAAGGAAAGTGTACGAAAATATATTGAATGTTAGTTTTATACGTATTTTTCATCACATTTTGTAAAGGAAACGTTTCCTAATTTGAGACAATTTATAAATCACACAATTGTTATATCGGTTACCTATCTAGGTCTTACTGAGTAGACGTAACTAGACTATAGTACTGAAACACTCTACCGTGACCGAATTGTCCGCAGTCTGTACCTATACCGTACGTATAGGTAAACAAAACTTTTGTACCCGTCTATAATTGTGAAAGAACTAAAATAAGTCAAAAAGTTGAGAAGCTCTGTTAACTGTTAAGATTGCCAGCCGCTAGCCGGTATAAGTAAATACATCAGCGTTGCGATTAGATTGACCTATTGTCCGTTTGTATAGCGTTCGTTCAAATTCGGCAGTTCCCTTTGTATAGAGTTCATTTACTGATCGGTCATCGAGTGTCGATGATATAACGCGGGAAAAGTCGCTCGCCGCGCGGTCGTCGCTGGAGCGATATAAGCGCGCGTGGGGACCGCGCCGGCGCAGTGCCGCTCCCACCAGCCGTACACCAAGTCACCCATGATGGGGAGGAAGGTAAATTAATTAGATTAATTAGTAATAATAATAATTAGTCTTAAATTAATTATCAATTATCGTCGTCGTGCGCTTCCCGCGAAGTGCAGTTTGGCGGTCATTATGCGAAAACTGTGTCAAAAGTTGCTTTTTTATTTTGTGATGCCTGAAGCTGATGAAGCCCAGTCGACCTTCTATCGTCCCTCTACTTGCATTATTGACGTGTCGGAGATCTCTAGCCTGCAGTCCTCCTTCCAACTTGGGAACGAGAATAATTTAATTCCTTTTTGTAGGTGTCCAAGAATCATTTATCTCCTTCATAATATAGATAAGAAATATTTATCTGAGCTTTTTTCGTTAAACTTAAATAAGTACTGAGTTTACTATAGTCAAATATCACCTTAGGATTATTATTTATTCTTCCTTTTAATAGTCCTGCATATAACAGAGATCAAGTCTTTATGCCTGAACATCTTGGAATTCCACAAGCGTTCGGCTTTCGTTGAGAGAAACCAAATTTTATCATCTTTTTTTATTTTGTTTCCAGGCATTAATAGTAGTGCTGTGCTGGATAGCGTTAAACGGAACCTCCGCGAAAGCCGTGCAAACGACGAACAGTGTCGGACTCATAGACAATGTCAGTGAGGAGAGTGCGCCCCCGCTGTATCGCAACGTTCCCGTCGGAGTGTACACGTACGCCAGTGCCAGCCCTCACGCGGCCTACTCCTTCCACGTCCCGCAGTATGTCGCGCCGAATTTCAACCAGATCATTCCATTGAATCAAGAAAGAATATTGGCGCAGAGCACGAACAATTATTTGAAGGACTCCTATGGACAGAGATTCGTGGAGGCGCCTCAGGCTTACGCGTACAAACCTGCTTTGCCTCAACAATTTGTGCCGCTGCAGAAGTTGCCGGCGCACCTTAGCCAGCCCTTAGTGGCAGCTGCCCCCAACGCTCAATATGGACAAGCGACCCACTTCTTTGGAGCTCCATTCAGGTTAGCCAACCTTCAGGCGATTTCACATCAGAATGGGAATCTTTTTGGCGCCCCTCAACCGTTAGTGTACGCTCAGAATGCAAGGATTGTTCCGTCGCCCGCAACTAAACAGGCCAACGAACAGCCCGTCGCTCAGCAGCAATCCACGAGAAACAACAACATATACGCTAACGTTCATGCAGGTCAATACAATCAGTTTTGGAATGCACCGAAAGCTCAAATAAAAGAGGAGGAACCCAAGATTTCCGCCAGTGACCATAATCAAAATCAACAAATTGCACAGAGTTTACCATTAGTGCATGCACCTAAACAAACTACTATTACATCTTTTAATAACGGCAAGAAGACAGTGGTAAATTTGATCACCAAACCACCTGTGCCTCATCTCCTCGATTTGACTTTGTTGGAGCCATTGACATTTGACAATCCTCTAGTGCCTCAAGTTCAACATTTTTTGCCAAGAATTCATTCGGTCACGTATACAAAATTACCCGAATTAAATCAGAAAAATCATCAAAAGGTGATTACTATAAAAAAGAAGACAACAAAAAAGACGAAAAAACAAAAGAAGCCAAAGACCATAAAGGATGAGGTAGAAGTTAATCACACACCCAGTAAGAGTGCCGACGACAATACTGAAATTTCTTATGAGATCGACTCTCCTAATTACAAAGAGACTATCTCAGAGAAAAAGATTAGTTATAATAAGGAAACCACATCAAAACCAGTTGTTATAAGTTATGAAAAGAAAACTGAGATGAAACCTGTCACTTACTCTTATGGAAAACACGTTCAAAAGGAGCCAGTGCATTATAACTACGTGCATTCATCGGACCAGCCTGAGAAACTTAAACAAGCGTATCTTGATGATAATAAAGAGAAAACGAAGCATCTTATATACCACTTTACACCTGAGGAGCAAAGTGAAGAACAAGACGAGCAAAGCCGTTCTGAACCAGTGGAATCAGTGGAAATTTATGAAGAAGATCCGAATGAAAGTGAGTCGGAAGAAGTAACACCGCAACAACAACAACACCTTCAACATCATGAACCCCAAAACAAACAACATCAGCCTCAACTTCACCAAAACCAACAACACCACCAACAACATCCTCGACATAACGAACCTAAACAACACCACCATCAAAATCATCAACCATACGAACCACGACATCACCAACAATACGAACCACAACAGTACCACCAATATGAACCATATCAAAATGAACGCCACCATCAACAACACGAACATCACCACCAACAACGCCAAAATTACGAACCACAACAACACCAAAAATACGAACTACAAAATAATCAACAACATCAAAGCCACGAACCTCAACAACACCCACAACATAAACAACATGTAACACAGCAACAAATACACGACAATGCACAACACGAGTTAGCAGAAGAAGCATATAACGAACCCAACGAAAACTTTAGAGAAGAACCAGAACCTGAACACCGAGAAGTTGCTTACTATCAAAACTCTAAAGAAAATATCGAACCTGAACATAGAAAAGAAGTTTATTACCCAAATTCCAAAAATGCCCATATAGAGTCACGTGCAGAATCTCCAGAACCTGTTGTACATAAGTCCTCTCCTCAACAGGAAGAAAAACGATATGACCCCATAGTTCCTGAGTATGAGGAAGATATAACAATACTACCAGCGCACAAGCCACATGCTCTCATACACGCTAACGGAAATAGTAACCGAGGTTCCAATGATAAACATAACTCACATCCAGAACCACAGAGTGAACAAGTGCATTACGATTACCCTAAATCATATTATTCTTCTCCACCTGCTCCGCGAGAAAAATCAAATCGCATAATCGTCAAGGATGACCCCCCACAACAGAAAGAAGAGGTGTACACGCCAAACGAAGAGCTATTGGAAGCGATGGTGAAAAAGCAAGAGGAAAGCGAGGAAGATTTTGAGCAGGCGTATAAAGACGCAGCTTATGGCTTCCCCGCGTACGACACCCCCGTTAGAAACACTGACAGAGAAAAAGAAATTTACAACCCAGCAAATTATGGCGTCCCTCGATACCATAATGATTTTGACGAAGTAAAAAGTCCATTGAGACAATATGAGCCCGAAGGTGATGAGTACCCAGCACAAATGCGCTCCAACTACAAAGACGCCAGAGACAAAACGAACGATGAATATTACACAGACTACTCCGCGAGCAGACCCCAAAACATAGTTGAGGGAAAAAAGAAAAAGGCAGAGTACTATGACAATTACAACGAACACAAGCCTCAGAAATATTACGCCAAAGATGATTCAGATGATCAGCAAAGCGTAAAATACACAGTGGAGCCTGCTTTCAGCTACCCCGGAGCGCCGCAGCAAAAATTTGCAAAATTCACGAGTAGAATTACACCATTAGATGAGTACAACTACGTCAAAGAAGCACCGATCGACAACTCTGCATTCGGGACAGGAACGTATAGCAGTAAAACACAATTTCTAGAACCACGTTATCAATATGGGTTCGAGCCCATCAGAGTATCTCGCTTATTGGATCGTGAGTTAGCCACCATGGCTAGTGACCACCGTCCAGAAACCGTTAAAAAAATGTTCAAAGAAAAATTTTATATCGAAAAGTCTAGTACTTCAGGAAAAGTAACGAGCTGATAGAATATTTAATTTTTATTTATTGTTTAACGTTAAGTTAATTTTAGTTGTAAAGGCATTAGGTGAAATGTTCATAAAAATATAAAACGAAATAATTTATTTATGCTTTTTTTACCTAGACCTGATTGTTTCAATTATTGTCTACCACAAAATTTTATGCAATACAACTTTCTCTGTCGATGTATTATGCGATAATAACTTGTTACCTACCTGAAATAAGTAAAAAACATCTTGAACTCTTAACGAAGTCAGACACCGAAGTAAAGTGAGTAAATAAAAACTGTTGATACCAATTTTGCATGGTATTGTGAAAACCACAGCAATTCTGAAGAAATGTAATCACAAAAACAGCTTAGAAATAAAGAAAATCTGCACAAAAAGTTGATTTAAATACAATACAAAATTAATTTACTTCAAATCGTACATTTTTGAGCTAAATTGGGTTTAACTAATAGCGTGGAAGATTGGTATTTGTTTGGCAATTTTGTACTTTATAAGTACAACACAAACAAAACCTAAGGGTGGATTAAGACTGTTTGTTATTGATTTATTTCCGAGGAAATATCGATGAAGCATGCAAATAAAATATGTTTTAATTATATATACGTAGATATTTGCTTTTATTAAAAAACTAGCGGTCCGCCCCGGCTTCGCCCGTGGTACATAATATATAGCCTATAGCACTCAGGGATCACGTACATATCCAACAGTGAAAGAATTTTTGAAATCGGTCCAGTAGTTCCTGAGATTAGCGCGTTCAAACAAACAAACTCTTCCGCTTTATTATATTAAAGTATAGCTGATGATTCAGTTTAGAACCATTTAATTGTATTTTTATCGACGCAAACGGCTGCAGCATCAAAATCAAAATATATTTATTCAAAATTGGTACACCGTACACTTTTTCAACGTCAATTTAAGTAGGTACATGAAAGTGAGGTAGGTAATGGTGATAATTACTTACGTACCTAAACTTAAAACTAAAACTACGAGGGATCCAAACGCGCCCTGGTCTGAGAAAAGCAAACTCAGTATTAGTGATAGGTAGATATAACCTGCACTTAACTATATTATGAGAGTATCGATGCTCTTTCCTTCAGTTAGGTACATTAAAGCTAAAATCTGTCAAGGGGAACTTAGCTGTTTGTTTTCATCAGCCTGATAAATGACTATGACAGGATACACGGCAAAGCTGAAATGAGCCAGTTCAGGTATACGAAAATTAAGCGATTCTATTGTGATTTGGAAATCTCGCATTTGCCGTGGTAAGGAATCCTAAGTTTTAAATTAGGTATTTTTGTTTTTGTTTTTGTTGACAAACAATCTAAACATTGCGCGATAGACCTCGAATTACATGAAACCGTCAATTTCTCGATGTTCTACCGATTTGGTTGCGTTCCAAATCATGATTATATTATTTACGTTTGATTAATGTTAATAAAACACATAACATTTTAATACGAAATTTAATATTTCTTTAAATACTGATAAAGGCAAAGTTAGCCTCATCCCACAAAGACTACGTAATACGGAATGATTTTTTTTTAATAACTTGACTAGTAAAATACATAAATGTCTACATTTTACACACTATTTGCTTACATTTAATATTTTCTAGAGAGACATGCAAATACCTACTCTGATTTTAAATAAGTAGATAAATCATTACGATAAAATATACACACACAAATATACACCCGTACATCTGCGGATTAGCCGAGATGTGCTAAAGTTGTATTCCAAACATACAGTACATAAAGGAATCATAAATAATAAAAAAACAGTCCTACAAACTATGAGCGACCTACAAAAAAAATATTGTAAAAATAGTACGTCTCTATAATTCACTGAGCTCGTTACGAATGAAAAATTTAACGATTTTTCTTTTCGAATCCTTTTCTATACTTACATTTAACAATAATAATTAATTATACCTAATTAATGCATTCTTTAAAGTACCTAATTACTATAACAGCTGTAAATAAAATACAATATTTAATTACACTGAAATCAACATTAATTATTATAAACAGACAATCGAAAAGTAGGTAAGTATGTACCTATTTCACACGTGATTGTTCAAATAGATGGCAATATAATGTTATGGTAGTAGTTGCCAGTGTAACTTTTTAAGTTAACTAAGCGTTAGGGGAATATGTCAATTAGTATTATAAAGATTACTCAATACGTCACATTAACGTTACGTTACTCATGCGGCAACGTTTTTAAATCTTGAAAAGTTACACTCTGGGCACAAACCCATAATTTTATTTGCTATCGAAAATTTTACTATCTTTGCTTCCTGTTATTTTCTGTGTTAGTTTCCGAAACGAACTGTTTCTTTTGGAGCAATCTGAAAGTCATTATAACAGTGGTTATGCCGAAAGCTAGTGCAATGACGGCCATCAAGAATGCGGCAGAGGGCGCAAAGTCGGCACTTTTACTGTCAAAGAAATCTGCGATAAGGGCAACTGGCCTCAAAATTTTAACTACCGGCTCGCATCCCGACTCCCTCACATATTTGGCCCATGTCCTATTCGCGTAACTCAACTCTCTCGGCTTCACGAAAGGCCTTCGACCTGGTACAGTTTTGGTGGGAGTGAAAGTCATGTTCCGCAGCTGTTCTTCGTTGTAATGGCAGTACAGGTTCTTCTTCTTCTTGTTCCCCTTCACTACGATGTCCTTCTCGGCGCTCTTGGCTCCGGTGAGAACGTCCAGATCGCCTTTGATCATGTTCGCCCAGTCCCACATTTCTGCGATCTTGCAATTGCACACGAACGGATTGCCGACTAAGTTTATCGAGTGCAGTCTCGGGTTATTGACGAATAACTGCGGGTCTATCGACGTCAAGTTGTTGTTGCTCAAATTTATCTTCTCCAGTAGTTGTAGTATTTCCAAGAACGCAAGACTTCCATCTTCAGACTTCAGTCGATTGTCAGCCAAATTCAATTCGGTCAAATTTTCGGTGTTTTTGAATGCGTCTGGATTGAGCGATGTAATATTGCAGTTGCTCAAATCTAACACAGTCATTTGAGACAACTGTTTCGGGAATAAAGGACCAGCGGGAGGAATCACGAGCGGATTTCCACCAAGCCTGATTTCTCTTAGGTCGGTGTAGGTTAGGTTTTTGAAAAAGACATTCGCATTCAGCGGTCGTTTTAGTCCACAGAATTCCAATTCCAAAGTTGTCAATTGTGTGAGGTTTCCAAAGAGACCTCTTTCCAGGGATAGAAGATCGTTACCTGAAAGTACTAATCTCTTCAGCGACGTCATATGTGCAAATGTTTCAGGACCTATATAAGATAAATTACTGTAGCCCATGTTAAGATACTCTATCTTTTCAAGAGGAGCGAGCAATTTCGTAAACACGTTCACTAAAGGATTGTGAGAAATATCCAATTCGAGAAGGTTTTCGAAAACGTTAAAACTATCCGGTAAATTGCGCAGGCCGCAATTACTCAAGAATAGCCTTTCTAGTTTCGGAAGTGGCGCCAAAGCTTCTTCTAAATCCGGTGCAAATAAGGGATTCCCTGACAAGTACAGACTCTTTAATCTCGAAGAATTAGCAAATGCATCTCCTGCAATGGGACCTTGTATTTTACAGTTCGATAAGTCAAGTAATTCTAAATGATTAACGCTGTTGCCTAACGTTGCTGCGACATCCAAGTCGCGTAATTCATTCTCAGCCAAAATGAGTGAAACAAGATTGGTGCAATTAGAAAATGAATCCTCCGAAAGTGACACTATACCGGATTTCCTCAGATTAAGGTATTCTAGCCTAGCTAGTTTTCCTAATACTTCGGGCCAATTTGTATTCATTAAATAATTCCCGGCGAGTTCCAAGTTCTTCAGATTCACTAGAGCAGAAAAGAGATTTTCTGCGAGCGTGGACAGCTTGCAGTCATTGAGTTTCAGGGTGTCGAGACTGGTCAACGTGTCAAAGACTCCACTTTCCAGAGCTCGGAGCGGATTCTTGGAGAGATCTAGAGTAGTCAGTGATGTGATGTTGTTGAAGAACTGTTGGTTGATGACAGATATATTGCAGTTGCTGATATCCAGGAACTGGAGGGTGCCCGAGACGAGGAATGGTCCTTCGACAGTATCAAGTGGGTTATCTTGGAGCTCCACATTTAGTAGCCCATGCGAGTCCCTGAAATGAGAACAGAATCTTTATGAAACCAGTATTCACAAATAAATTGTCTTAATTAAAACAAGAGTTAAAGTTCGTTGACCAAAACCCGACTACTCATAATAATAATAATTATATAGTATAAAATAATAGGTAATTCAGTGTGCAAAAAACGTGTATTCAACTGCGTACTAATGGAAGAAAGCGCGGGGCAAGCAACTAGGGGCGCCATCTGTTATGTTTATCTGAAACTAACTTAATATTCCAGTTTAGCTGCGCGAACCTATATCAAACTATATAGCCTATGTTCACCTGGGCCATAACAATGAATCAATTGACCCTCATTCATCAAAATCGGCTCAGTAGTTTAGGCGCTACGGTGGAACATACAAAATCTGATAAAAAATCGGATACATACATATATACATAGACTGCTAAGATTATAACCCTTCCTTTTGGCTTTGCCGTAGTCACGTAATGAGTCGAGTCCCGGCACTTAAAACCTTCTTCCTAAACTACCTACATACATAAAAACGTGCGCACAAACTGTACGGTAAAGCTTGGCCAGGCGGTTGCGGTAATTCAATTTGCATTCTTTACCGGACCATTATCTAATATTGGCATCACGAGCCGCAATTGTCACTTGTCGGCAGCGAGTCTGAAGCAATTGCTTCAATTCCGTCGACACAGCCATTAGCCATTGTGTGAGTTGCAGAATCGGCGAACAATGTACCTAACTACCTACGTGGGAAAAACGCTTTATACGTCAACACACAATTAATCCCTAGGTATATATTGTAGAAGAAATTTTTCCGATAAATAGTACAATATCGACTGTTTATGGATTGTAAATGAAAAGAAGAATTATTAAGATTGCAATATTTTACTAAAAGTGTATTTTTTCTAGACGCAAACTAATTCGTAATTTAATAGCCTATTACCTATAGGTAAGTTATAACTAAGTATAACCATTGAATCTACAGTAGGTACCATCTCCAGATTAAAAAGGTATACCTATTAGGCTATTACGATTTACGGAAATCCAATTAAGATAAATGGAACCTTGCACACCGCCACAAGAATGTAATCCTACAATGAAAGTATAGGGTAAGTAGCAAACAAATCGATAAGTAGCTACAACTTACAAGAACGCTTCCGGATCGACGTAACTTATATTGTTTCCCGACAGATCAATGTCGATCAAGTATTCGAGGCCTCGAAATGCCTCCCGTTCCACTCTCGTCAATCTATTGTTCGCTATTTGCAACCTCCTCATCTTGATATCGCTCGGAAAAGGCTGGAGACTGGTTATGTTGTTGCCGTTCAAATCCAGAACGTACACGCTGAGACTGAGCTCGTCGTATGGCACCGCGGTGAGGTTGCTCTCTGAACAGTCGGTCACCCAGTTGATGCGGAAGTAGTGACAGTCGCACTCGTCGGGGCATTCCAGCTCGAAGTTGTCTCCGTTGAAACCGTAGCAAACGCGGCACGCGGCGAGGCAGAGGACCAGTGCAGTCAGGTGCGCCATTTTCACGCTTTGGGTTTACTCTTCAATTCACCGACTCTGCACCCATATTAGTTGTATCTGAAATAAGAAGCGTTTTTTATATTAAAAATTCTAATTTGAAAAGTCGAAGGGTCTGTTTCACCACCTTCATAGCTGATTCAGCTGATTCACAACTTTTGTCTTTGTCACTCAACATAAAGAAAGACATTACATACGTTTACTATCCGATACGTCTTATCAAGAAGGTGGTGAAGCAGGCCCTAATAGAAATAAAAATACATTGCTGCGGATATCACATATTCATCCGCATATGCAAGGATGTTTAGGTATTACGTTAATAGGGCCGATAATTTCGAAGTTTTTGAATAATAGGTAAGTAGGTAAAATAGGTGCACTTAGCGGTTTCTTTTATTTAATGAATATTGAATATAGATAAGTAATATTAGATCCTCGACGATGTCATAGTTTACAGATAACGTACACAAAGTTCATTACTATGTTGATGATCCAATTTTATGACCGTTATTATGTGGTAGTGCTATTGTTGTTTGTCCTTGTTCGGCAGCTGTTTACACTCCCTCGTATGCTGTAACCCCATGTCAGGGGCGTAGCTACCGCCGTATCTGCCGTATCAATTATATGGGGCCCCCAAGTCACGGGGGCCCCCGACGTGCGTAAGCAAAAATCAGACCTGTAATTATTGTCCATAGAGGCAGAATCTTTAGAAAAACTAAAGTCATCATCAGCTATAAATGATTTAATAAATCAGTTTGCCGAAAAAAAGGCAAGGAGATTATATATTTAATTTGAATTGTTTGTAAAAATTTTAGAAAGAGTGACAGATAAAAATAATTATGATGAATAAATATTGCTTTTAATTTTTGCAAACATTTTTTTTTCTTTTGTGAGAAATCTTTACCCTTCATAAGAGCCCCAAACAAATTTTTATACGGGGCCCCGCCAAGGTACGCTACGCCACTGCCCCATATGCCGTCTTTACATCCTTTTGAATATACTCGATAGATATAATTTACACAAAGAGGTATTGAGAAATGTAATACACGTGCGCAATGAATAGGAATGAATAGGAATAATAAATTCCCGGAGGATGTTCATATCAAGGATATTGTAATGTCAAAAGTCCCTTATATCGATCCGAGTGATGCCACTAAAATTTAACGCGGCGCGGCGTCAAAGGTCACCAAAAAGTAATAAACGATTTTACGTGAATATTTCAGTAGATATTGGTCGCTTTTACACAAAAATTATAATATATAAGTATAATATGTACTGTCAAATTGTAGCTTAGGAAATTTTCTAAAAGTCATCATAACTTATACATATAGTATATTCTGGAGAACATTCGTAAGCCATAAGCGGTACCTAGTTTTATTGGTAAAACTGTATGTCTATGTTGCGCCAACTTTCTCCAAATGTACTAAACTGCATTTCAGCTTTAATAGCTTCTAGATAAATTAATAATGTTGTATTGAGACGACTTCAGTATCCGTCCAATCATCTGACTGTTGACGATTGTGACAGCAATTTTATTCAGAGACTCGGCATCTGTTTAGAACAGGGGTCGAAATTGAATTATACTCGTATCTACCTAATAAATTAAGTAGAGCCGGCACGGTAAAAGTGCTCCAAATTCTTTTTAACCCCCGACGCAAAAACGACGGGGTGTTATAAGTTTGACGTGTCTGTCTGTGTGTGTATGTATGTGTGTGTGTGTGTGTGTGTGTGTGTGTGTCTGTCTGTTCCCCTGTGGCGCTCAAACGGGTGGACCGATTTGAATGCGGTTTTTTTGTCGAGAGTGTTGTTAGCTATGATTGATCAAAATCCATCCAAGATGGCCGCCGCTACGAAATGGCGGATTACATATTTTTTCACAACTCCGTTAATATGGGTATCAAATGAAAGGGCTTGACTAGTAGAATAGCACTATTGCAAATCCAAGATGCCGCCGCCAAAAAATAGTGAATATCGGGGGTTTTTTAAATTTTTAATTTACACTTGTATTTACAAGACTGAATGCGACCTATAAAACAACAGTGTTAACAACGAAATAGAATAAAAACGTCTCAGTTCTCAATAACATTACGCGTAATCCGACAGAATGGCGGGACAATCGCAGTAATGGCCGGCATCCGCTGACCGGCACCGACCGTTTCCCGCCAGAATTTTCCAGAAACTTCCATATTGAGGTTATTAGTGTGTGACAGATGCTGATATTTTATATGGAAAGGGAATTTCAGAATTTCAAATTCCTAGAAATAAATCGAAGTAAGTGTATAATAGGTATATTGACACATATAAGTAGGTACTATGAGAACATTGAATTATTATGTAAGGAGAGTTGTTTTTGTCCAGTCGTGGACTCGTGGATGATAATCATAATATGATTCACGGATTCACGACTAACATTTTAAAAATTTGCCAATGTAGCACTACTTTTTGGTTTAGCTGAAGACGAAACATTCTATGAGGAAATGATAATCATCAAACAACATTATATTAAACTAATAATACGTACTAAGTAAAAAGCGACGAGCCCTGTACCCTAGCCCTGCACGCATACATTATAATGCTCTCATTTTCCCCATTATCAATATTGCTCCCAAATTGTTTGTGTAGGATTAGGAGGAACGATAATCAGTATTAGTATGATCGATGAGTGAAATATTATGCACAATTATGGTCACAGTATACATATTATGTACACACATATCTCGATTGGAACTGCTCGAAGGGATTTATTGTAAGGGCATATCAAGATCATTGCAGCGCTCAGCGCAAGATCCCTGTTTCCTCCGACAAATGTTTTTTCAGAGCATCCTTACTTTTATGAAAACTATAGAAATTGTAGTACTTTTCAGTAGTTTCTATATCGACGAATACTTTCAAATAATTTATTTAAATAATTTCATTAGAAACGAATAGCCCGGTCAAATTAGACTAAAAAATAGGGGTGAGGTTACAATAATTCCCACCTGGCTGAAAATTGGTAGGATTGTTCAAAACACTATTATAAATGAAATGTGAAAAGTCCTCATCGATCCGACACCTGGAAAAAAATTTACTCCTGGACACGCACAGTTGACTCACACTTGCCTGAAAATTGGTAGGATTGATCGAAACACTATTATAAATTAAAAGTGAAAAGTCCTCATCGATCCGATACCTGGAAAAAAAAAATTTCATGATTTTCAGCAAAACGGTAAGTTTTATCATAAAATTCGCTTAGACAAAATTGTAGATCAGATAATTATCTATAAAAAATGTCAAAATACTTTTTTTCATAAGAGCCACCGTTTTTGAGATATAACGATTCAAAAAGGTAAGTGTCGAAATAAAAATGAGGGACTGGATTTCTTTTTACCTGAAATTCTGATTTTTCCAATATTTTATGTGTGTAAGTATGTAACTTATATGTGTAAGTTACACACTTACACATATAAAATATTATAAATATTAGAATTTCGGGAAAAAAGAAACTGCAGTCCCTCATTTTTATTTCGAAACTTATCTTTTTGAATCATTATATCTCAAAAACGGTGGTTCTAAGGAAAAAAGTATTTAGACATTTCTATAGATAATTACCTGATCTACAGTTTTGTCTACAATGATTTTATGATAAGACTTACCGTTTTGCTGAAAACTTCCCGTGAAAACTTTGACCCCGAGTAATTTTTTTTACAGGTGTTGGATTGATGAGGACTTTGTACATTTCATTAATAATAGTGTCCCGAACAATCCTACAAATTTTCAGCCAAGTGTGAATAAACTGTGCGTGTCCAGGAGTAAATTTTTTCCAGGTGTCGGATCGATGAGGACTTTTCACATTTCATTTATAATAGTGTTTTGAACAATCCTACCAATTTTCAGCCAGGTGGGAATTATTGTAGCCTTGAAAGTCTAAATTGACTGGGCTAGAAGAGTTTTATATAGGTAGGTATCTATATAACATGAGTTTACAACGGAAATGACCTTCTGACCGCGAGATGAGGAAAGGCAATCCCACTACAATGAGTCGTTACTTGAATTAATTAATAGACGGATTAATAGACGGAATCATGTAAAAATTATTCACTTCAAGCGAGTTTTCTCATCGAAGGGTTTAGAACTTAGACCCACTGGCCACTACGCTGCACTAATGCGGGTTGGCGGGCTTTAACGTCTATTGTCACTTGATTGTGATAATAACCGGAACCGAAGGCTTAACGTGCTCTCCGAGGCACGGGAGTGAAACACCGCCAGCTACCAACTCCGTGCTGGCACTGAAAATTTCTTCACAGAAAAACCCAATACCTAACAATTTTTGATCCGACCGCGCGGCGAATCGAACCCAGGACCTCGTGATCCACAGTTGAACGTTTCCGCTAGACTAACGAGGCAGTAGGTATTCGAGCTAGTGAATCATAAAAATTGTACGTCCTTCGCTGCGTGCATCGTTACGTCATCACATAAGTTGTCACGTTGCACTCGCGTGTGAAATTTAAAAAAAATGCAGTAAGTACTTAAGTACTTTGTTCAAAAAATATTCTTAGAAATAAATACTTTGCAAAAATGGGGACATTTTTTAAGTGAAAATAAATGACCGTATTTATTTACCTTTACGATTTACTTATGTTTAATTTCAAAGAGACTCCTCTGCATAAGGTCTTTAAACTCTTTTTGTTAGATGAACAGCTCATTCATAAATTGAACAATGTTTTGCCGGATTTATGATTTGCTCTCGTTTCGATAGGTATTATGCCTAATTTAAGTAAAAGTGGTACAAGTATAAATTAAAAATTTAAAAAACCCCCGACAGTCACCATTTTGTGATCGCGTCCATCTTGGACGCGATCACAAAATGGTATAGTGATAGTGCTATTCAACTAGTCAAGCCCTTTCATTTGATACCCATATTAACGGAGTTGTGAAAAAAAATATACATATAATCTGCCATTTTGTAGCGGCGACCATCTTGGATCGATTTTCATCAAACATAGCTAACAACACTCTCGACTAATTCTCCTTCCAAACAAAAAAAAAACCGCGTTCAAATCGGTTCACCCGTTTGAGCGCTACAGGGGGACAGACAGACAGACACACACAGACACACACTCACAGACACACACTCACAGACACACACACACACACACGCAAGCACGCACGCACGCACCCACACACACACACACACACACACACACACACACACACACATAACACACACACAGACACGTCAAACTTATAACACCCCGTCGTTTTGGCGTCGGGGGTTAAAAAGTACTAAAGTAGACCCTCTTCTTGGATCACCATAACCTACCTAACTTCTAATTGATCTGAGAATCACGTTCTTGTACAGACATTTCTTAAATCCGCGGTTTATCCGACCGTACACTAAAAATAAAGCAGAAATAAAAACAAAACAGTGAAGTCATATCAAATAACATGCATGATGCACATTCTGACATTGCTACAGGGTGTTCACAGTTTAGTAATAACACAGTTGAGCAATTGGAAATTTGTGCAGAGCGAGGGGATCATTGTAGGGAAGTGGTCGTTCCGGGTCGCTAACACATATTGGCTTACCTAGTTAGTGGTATAGATCACAGGTTCATGATGGTATAAGTGACATGCGTTCAGGCACCGTTATAGTATTATCGTATGCAGTGGCGTGCACAGGGTTTGAAGCCAGGGTATGCAATCGGTAGTATTAAAACTTCTACGGCTCCTTTTCTTATTGTTTTACCTAAGCATTGCTTTTCTCAGGGTATGCAGTGCTTTTTTGCCTCTATGAAGTGCACGCCACTGATCGTATGAGATGGTGTTAAAGCGTGGTGACGGACGGCGGAGAATTTACGCAAAAGTTTACCGGAACCTTTATTAAGGTGCGTCCAGACTTGAACATTTCACCGAACCGAACAGCGAACATTTCGGCGAACTTGTTACGCTCAATGTGGACGGCGCGCTTGGAGCGCTTGAGATGGGTTACTGCGTAACAGTTCGGCGAAACTTTCGCCGAACTGTTACGCAGTAACCCATCTCAAGCGCTCCAAGCGCGCCGTCCACATTGAGCGTAACAAGTTCGCCGAAATGTTCGCTGTTCGGTTCGCTGAAATGTTCAAGTCTGGACGCACCTTAATATACCTACTCTGAATTACGACCACCGGCGGTTCGGCGGAGACTAGCCAAATACGCATTACTCTATTCCCTCGCTCCGGTCCCAACGCCAACGGCAATTCGACGCGACCGCGGAGAGAGAATAACTTTTTTAACTGCCTTTTTGGTCTAGTGCCTAGCTTATTTGGCTGTAGATCATGTGGTACGAGGTTCAAGTCCCGTGTCGGCCCAAAGAAGTTCTTGTATCTTTAAATGGCGTTAGTTATTCATCACGTGTCACAGTCATAACACCGGTCTTCGTCCATGGAACCGCACCAAAAATTATATCTCATCTGTACGATTGCTAAACTGTAATCCATATAATAAGGCGCCTATGGTATTTGTGTTATTTTATTAGCCTTGTACTAAAGGCTGCAACTGCTAACACAACCTGCTAACTTACACAAATAACAACAAACTGCTAACTTACACAGACCGGTGCAGGCTGCACCGGTTTGTGTAAGTTAGGGGAATTCACAATATAATGAACCCTGCACTGTGTTATCCACTAACTGGTTATGGTAACTATACTTTACACACTAGTTTTATTCTTGTCTGTAATATTGTTCTTGAGATAGCTAATCTTAGGTTTCACGTAGTATTGTACCTTTTGTATTCCATTAAAAATTAGCCCTTCACTATGATCTCATCTTGTGATAAGAGATGATGCAGTTTAAGATGGAAACGGGCCACAACGGACTAACATGGAAGAGATATAGTAGTTTAATTAAACATCTAATCGCGGTTTCCACACGGCATCGTACCGAAATACAGTCGGTTGGCTGCAAGGCTGTATGGCTGTAGGGCTGTAGTAGGTACATAGTTACGGTCGAAGCCTAAACTAGTCATAATATTGTAAATTTTTATTTTGACTCGTAGCGGCGTAGTGGTTAAAGCGCGTGGATTCTTATTTTCTCTTATCAAGGGTCGCAAGTTCGAACGTCGACACCACGAGGAAAACTGCATGAGAAGTAGGTACAGGTAGATCCGTAGTTAAGTGCGTTATTATGAAAAATACCTAAAATACGGTAGGTATGCTTGAAATGCACTTTTATTAGTACACAATACTTATTATGTAGCACAACACTAACCTTCAACCGTTACACGACAAGACTGCGTAGCTTAGAAACATAATAATAATATTTAATTAACCGGCTGGACTTGTTAATTGAATTTATTTAGGTACTTACCTCGTTAGGCCTTAGTTACTTAGTTCAACCATAATCCATATCTATAAATCTGATGTTAGGTACTAAGTCCTACTAACTACTACTAACCTATATCAATGTCATAAAGTAATAGAACTCGTAAGAAAAACAATCCTAACTAATTAACTATGGATTACAACGAATTTCTGAATGAAATGTAATTAAGGGATTCACGGAACCTTTCACGATTTATGAGGTAGCTCTTATTGGAGGTAGGTAAGTACCTACTTTCTGTTTCCGATTTTTCCACGCGATGTGGAAACTAGGTAGGTATCTATATGGTAGCCTACGCACTACGCAGTTGTGAATAAAGAATCGAAAAGTGAGCACAAGCACGAATAAATATATTGTGATTTTATACAATGACTTTCTGAAAACGTTACACTTTGGAATTCACGTACGCTTTCATTGAAAACGCCTTTTGTTTCGGATTTTTCCGAGCCGGTGACTACCATAAACAAAGTACTTACATGCGATCTCCGCGTAGAATCGACGTGTAGTTCCCGCGCACGGAGTCTTCGTACTGGTCTTATGAGGCTGTAGTGATGCAACTGTGCTTGCTATCGATATGAAGTATTTTTAACATGTTATTTTTGTAGCTGTACGATAATCCATATAAATTCAGGTGTTATGTGATTATGTCCCATAATTTGTCTATTTACCTACCTGTTTTTATAATAAAAGAAGGTAGATACGTACCTCCTCCATATCTTGTGGGATAGATAGATTGTTGCTTTAATTAGGTACTTATTAAAGTCGTATTTAAATAATTTAGTGCTTACGTGAAATTTTTTACTTGAATTTTATTGGATAATAAAGACAAAGTCTTCCCTGTTACCTGTATCTACTTACTTGAAAATATGCGTCTAACATTTGACGCAAAGTGCAAACTACAAAATCGTAATAGCAATGTTGCCTAATGGGACTTTTGCTTTATAAATTGTTATACGCTTGAAGGTTTATTTATTAGGAATTAGGATATAATAATAGACGATGGTCGGTATATTAAGAATGAAAACATACTCACCAGACCCCCTATTGTCTAAAAATGATTGCTAAGATTGTGGGTTACTCAGAGGTGAAAGCGTATTCCTATCATTTTTAGACAATCGACTAAAAACGACAGAAAATAAGGTTTCGATTGCGATGCTGCTTGAAAGGCCAAACGATATTAATAATTTGTTTTATTGATTTACAAAAAAAGCCTGGTAGCCAAGTCAAACAAGTTACAGTCGCAGAGTTGCGTTTGTTGGAACTCAGAGAGAGACAGCCCTACGCGTTTCGATAGCTGCCCTAGTAGCAATTTTCGTTGGGGGTTTGTTGCCAACGGTAGCCAACGGTTGGTAACATGTTGGGAGATGGTGGTTGAGATGCCAACTAAGTCCCTCTGTAAGGCCAACTGCATGAAATGTTACGTTACGTCATGCAATATTGCCAACAATCTTGTAACGTTGGGCCAACCTTCGCCATAGTTGGTTTAACAACAAGGTATAATCATACTGTTGGTCCAACGTTGGCCTAACTACAGACTACAGCGTTGTAATATATGCAAATTATGTAACGTTGGGCCAACCTTCGCTATAGTTGGTTGAACAACAAGGTGTAATCATACTGTTGGTCCAACGTTGGCCTAACTACAGACTACAGCGTTGTAATATATGCAAAATATGTAACGTTGGGCCAACGTTCGCTATAGTTGGTTGAACAACAAGGTATAATCATACTGTTGGTGCAACGTTGGCCTAACTACAGACTACAGCGTTGTAATATATGCAATATATGTAACGTTGGGCCAACGTTCGCTATAGTTGGTTGAACAATAAGGTATAATCATACTGTTGGTCCAACGTTGGCCTAACTACAGACTACAGCGTTGTAATATATGCAAAATATGTAACGTTGGGCCAACGTTCGCTATAGTTGGTTGAACAACAAGGTATAATCATACTGTTGGTGCAACGTTGGCCTAACTACAGACTTCGGCGTTGTAATATATGCAAAATATGTAACGTTGGGCCAACGTTCGCTATAGTTGGTTGAACAACAAGGTATAATCATACTGTTGGTGCAACGTTGGCCTAACTACAGACTTCGGCGTTGTAATATATGCAAAATATGTAACGTTGGGCCAACGTTCGCTATAGTTGGTTGAACAACAGGGTATAATCATACTGTTGGTGCAACGTTGGCCTAACTACAGACTACAGCGTTGTAATATATGCAAGATATGTAACGTTGGGCCAACGTTCGCTATAGTTGGTTGAACAACAAGGTATAATCATACTGTTGGTCCAACGTTGGCCTAACTACAGACTACAGCGTTGTAATATATGCAAATTATGTAACGTTGGGCCAACCTTCGCTATAGTTGGTTGAACAACAAAGTATAAGAAACAACAAGGTAGGTTCAACCAACTATAGCGAAGGTTGGCCCAACGTTACATAATTTGCATATATTACAACGCTGTAGTCTGTAGTTAGGCCAACGTTGGACCAACAGTATGATTATACCTTGTTGTTCAACCAACTATAGCGAACGTTGGCCCAACGTTACATATCTTGCATATATTACAACGCTGTAGTCTGTAGTTAGGCCAACGTTGCACCAACAGTATGATTATACCCTGTTGTTCAACCAACTATAGCGAACGTTGGCCCAACGTTACATATTTTGCATATATTACAACGCCGAAGTCTGTAGTTAGGCCAACGTTGCACCAACAGTATGATTATACCTTGTTGTTCAATCAAATATAGCGAACGTTGGCCCAACGTTACATATTTTGCATATATTACAACGCTGTAGTCTGTAGTTAGGCCATCGTTGGACCAACAGTATGATTATACCTTGTTGTTCAACCAACTATAGCGAAGGTTGGCCCAACGTTACATAATTTGCATATATTACAACGCTGTAGTCTGTAGTTAGGCCAACGTTGGACCAACAGTATGATTATACCTTGTTGTTCAACCAAATATAGCGAATGTTGGCCCAAAGTTACATATTTTGCATATATTACAACGCTGTAGTCTGTAGTTAGGCCAACGTTGCACCAACAGTATGATTATACCTTGTTATTCAACCAACTATAGCGAACGTTGGCCCAACGTTACATAATTTGCATATATTACAACGCTGTAGTCTGTAGTTAGGCCAACGTTGGACCAACAGTATGATTATACCTTGTTGTTCAACCAACTATAGCGAACGTTGGCCCAACGTTACATATATTGCATATATTACAACGCCGAAGTCTGTAGTTAGGCTAACGTTGCACCAACAGTATGATTATACCTTGTTGTTCAACCAACTATAGCGAACGTTGGCCCAACGTTACATATTTTGCATATATTACAACGCTGTAGTCTGTAGTTAGGCCAACTTTGGACCAACAGTATGATTATACCTTGTTGTTCAACCAACTATAGCGAATGTTGGCCCAACGTTACATAATTTGCATATATTACAACGCTGTAGTCTGTAGTTAGGCCAACGTTGGACCAACAGTATGATTATACCTTGTTGTTCAACCAACTATAGCGAACTTTGGCCCAACGTTACATATTTTGAATATATTACAACGCTGTAGTCTGTAGTAAGGCCAACGTTGCACCAAGAGTATGATTATACCTTGTTGTTCAACCAACTATAGCGAACGTTGGCCCAACGTTACATATTTTGCATATATTACAACGCTGTAGTCTGTAGTTAGGCCATCGTTGGACCAACAGTATGATTATACCTTGTTGTTCAACCAACTATAGCGAAGGTTGGCCCAACGTTACATAATTTGCATATATTACAACGCTGTAGTCTGTAGTTAGGCCAACGTTGGACCAACAGTATGATTATACCTTGTTGTTCAACCAAATATAGCGAATGTTGGCCCAACGTTACATATTTTGCATATATTACAACGCTGTAGTCTGTAGTTAGGCCAACGTTGCACCAACAGTATGATTATACCTTGTTATTCAACCAACTATAGCGAACGTTGGCCCAACGTTACATAATTTGCATATATTACAACGCTGTAGTCTGTAGTTAGGCCAACGTTGGACCAACAGTATGATTATACCTTGTTGTTCAACCAACTATAGCGAACGTTGGCCCAACGTTACATATATTGCATATATTACAACGCCGAAGTCTGTAGTTAGGCTAACGTTGCACCAACAGTATGATTATACCTTGTTGTTCAACCAACTATAGCGAACGTTGGCCCAACGTTACATATTTTGCATATATTACAACGCTGTAGTCTGTAGTTAGGCCAACTTTGGACCAACAGTATGATTATACCTTGTTGTTCAACCAACTATAGCGAATGTTGGCCCAACGTTACATAATTTGCATATATTACAACGCTGTAGTCTGTAGTTAGGCCAACGTTGGACCAACAGTATGATTATACCTTGTTGTTCAACCAACTATAGCGAACGTTGGCCCAACGTTACATATTTTGAATATATTACAACGCTGTAGTCTGTAGTAAGGCCAACGTTGCACCAAGAGTATGATTATACCTTGTTGTTCAACCAACTATAGCGAACGTTGGCCCAACGTTACATATTTTGCATATATTACAACGCTGTAGTCTGTACTTAGGCCAACGTTGGACCAACAGTATGATTATACCTTGTTGTTAAACCAACTATGGCGAAGGTTGGCCCAACGTTACAAGATTGTTGGCAATATTGCATGACGTAACGTAACATTTCATGCAGTTGGCCTTACAGAGGGACTTAGTTGGCATCTCAACCACCCGGTCCACCCCGGCTTCGCCCGTGGTACATAATATTATATAGCTTATAGCACTCAAGGAAAGAATTTTTGAAATTGGTCCAGTAGTTTCCGAGATTAGCGCGTTCAAACAAACAAACTCTTCCGCTTTATTATATTAGTATAGATTTCTATACAATAAATTACAAAAAAAAAATTGATCGATATGAAGTTACACCTTCCTATTCATAATAAAGCTTAACTAACTAACTTACCTAAGTAAAAAACTTACTCCTACAACATCTCATCATCATCATCATCATCATGATCATCAACCCATTACCGGCTCACTACAGAGCACGGGTCTCCTCTCAGAGTGAGAAGGGTTTTGGCCATAGTCTACCACGCTGGCCAAGCAGATTGGCAGACTTCACACACTTCTGAGAACGTTATGGAGAACACTCAGGCGTGCAGGTTTCCTCACGATGTTTTCCTTCACCGTTAAAGCAAGTGATATTTAAATACTTAAAACGCACATAACTCCGAAAAGTTAAGAGGTGCGTGCCCGGAATCGAACCCACGACCTCCGATTAGATGTCAGTCGTCCTAACCACTAGGCTATCACTACACTACTACTACAACATCTGCTTCATCATAAAGCCGAAATAAATATCCATTGTAACACCGATTTTAGTACTTGACCTGTGAAACTAGATGGCGCTAGTAATACGTTAAGTCGCGCTACAATTGACCGCGGGTCCGCGTATATATATCGGCCGGCTTATGTTGGTAAATCATTCTAATCCTTACTCGGTACTTAAACGGGTAACAAACTCTGCATCCACACCTGCTGGGACAGAGTTTAACGCTAGTTTTAGTACCAAACTATGTGGGTGGCATGAACCCTTGCATCCACATCTGCTGGGACAGGGCGTTCTGGCCATTGTAAGCAAATCAACTACTAGCCAACGTAGGCATACAGTATGAATTTTTTCATTGGGCCATTGTAAGAAAATAAACTACCAGCCAACGTAGGTATACAGTATGAATTCCTTTGTTGGGCCATTGTAAGCATATCAACTACTATCCAACGTAGGTATACAGTATGAATTTTTTCATTGGGCCATTGTAAGAAAATAAACTACCAGCCAACGTAGGTATACAGTATGAATTCCTTTGTTGGGCCATTGTAAGCAAATCAACTACTATCCAACGTAGGTATACAGTATGATTTTTTTCATTGGGCCATTGTAAGAAAATAAACTACCAGCCAACGTGGGCATACAGTAGGAATTCTTTTGTTGGGCCATTGTAAGCAAATCAACTACTAGCCAACGTAGTTATACAGTATGAATTTTTTCATTGGGCCATTATAAAAAAATCAACAACCAGCCAATGTGGGTATACAGTATGAATGCTTTTGTTGGGCCATTATAAGAAAAGCAACGACTAGCCAACGTAGGTATATAGTATGAATTCTTTTGTTGGGCCATCATGAGAAAAGCAACGACTAGCCTGCGTTGTTGGCTAGTCGTTGGTTGAAAGTCGTTGGCTCGGGTCAAGTGGGCCAACCGCTTTTCAACGGTTGGAACCACGTTTTTTAGGGATGACAAGCCTAACTGTTGGCCAACCAAACTAGGGACAGAGGCCCAACCAACAGCCAACGCAAATTGCTACTAGGGTGTGGCTTTAGCGCTACGCAAGCGTTTTGCACAGTGTTTGCACACCCAAAGAGAATATAATCAGTGTTACGTTGTGCACACCTGCATTCAGAACGTGTCAGCGTGGAAGTGTTTCGATTTAAGTGGTTTACACGGACTATCATCCTAATTCCTAACTTCGGATCAGTTCGCATGCCTTAGTTTTATAAGAAACTAGCGGTCCACCCCGGCTTCGCCCGTGGTATATATATATATATAGCCTATAGCACTCAAGGATCACTTACATTATACATATCCAACGGTGAAAGAATTTTTGAAATCGGTCCAGTAGTTTCTGAGATTAGCGCGTTCAAACAAACAAACTCTTCCGCTCTATTAGGTATATTAGTATAGATTAATTTATTGTAAAATTAGTGAATAAAGTTAAAAAAATTTCGCTCTGAAGTCTGAACTGACTGCCTTTTCTATAACTGACTGCCTCGTTGGTCTAGTGATTAGCATATTCGACTGCAAATCACGAGGTCCCGTGTTCGATTCCCGGGTCGGGCAAATAATTGTTAGGTATTGGGTTTTTCTGCCAAGAAATTCTCAGTGACATTCCGGAGTTGGTAGTTGGTGGTGTTTCACCCCCGTTTCTCGGAGAGCACGTTAAGCAGTCGGTCCCGACTCGGTTATTATTACTATCATATGTGACAATAATCGTTAAAGTCAGCCAATCCGCCTTGGAGCAGCGTGACGGGTCTAAGCTCTAAATCCCTCTCTCCTGAGAGAGGAAGCTGTGGAACGTAAAAAGGCTGTGTTGATAAGAACTTTCGGTTGTATCTGCTTCTTCCGCCTGTGACTTTATTTAACTTCTACAATAATAATTTTACTCTATTTACCTTAATGACCTTCCCTTTCATGATTACCGTTATAAAAATAACGGTATTTGGCAATTAAAGTTATTCTTATATTAACGTTAATCCTATTTAGCAGTTATCGTTACATTCGTTACCATGGTTTTGTACGGTTTTGATAACTTTACCAATTTGGGTATTCTGAGAATTTTAGTGGTTTTTTGTGAGAAATCTCCATACAACCATGGCTTGCAATGACGCTACATCCAGAGGAAGAATCGATACTTATAGACCCCGTTCGAAGAGCCATGCAAATACCTATATACCTATTTCATATTCTATGAAATATGTAGGTATTTGACGTACTATTTCCACCTACAATCTAATAATTCATTATTATATTAGTTTGATATTTTCAAGAACGAATAATCTCTCAAGGAAATAACAAAAATTAATATAAATAAGTCGTCTGTAAATGACAATGACAGCTGTCAGAATTCCACGGAATTAGTAATTCGGGTATATATAGTTTTTGTTACACTACTCCATTCCCTATTTTGTTCCAATCTGCTTCTAAAATCACCCTATTCAGCTTCGACTGCCTAATCTATTTACATTACGGCTTAATCACAGAGGTCAGTTCACAGGACTTGAATGAGAGCGGCAATGTAATGTATTATGTATAGCTGGAACAGTCGAAGCTAAATAGGGTGAATTTAGAAGAGTGTGCTAAGAATCTGTATAAATAAAAATTAAATGTTATTTTTAATGTAGTACTATTATATATTCTGTGCTGTTATTTAAATGCAATGATCACTCAGAAATCCGTTTTTCTCTCATTTTTACTTTGTTTACAGTTTACAAATTAACTAAACTCTCTACGAGTTTACAAAACGATCACAAACAACATTGTGTCAGGAGCCCACCACCACTACTACAGCCTTTTAACGTCCCACTGCTGGGCACAGAGAGGAGGAGCCAGGAGCCCAGAACAGTGTATATTGGGTCAGCTAGTAAATCACAAACAAAACTGTTAAAAACCACATTTATTAAAATAAAGACGTAATTAAACTTAGATATTACAATGAGAACTGTGCGCGATTGTGCCGACTCGCGGTCAGCGGCGCGGTCGCATTACATTTAGGCCTAGGCCGCATTGCGAAATATATTCGCGCGAATTTTTTCGCAGGATTCTGTGACATATGGAAATGTATGAAGCCGGCCGCACTTGCGAATTAAAATTCGCGAAAAAAATATATTAAAATGCGGAATATAAACCGCGCGAATAAATTTCACAGTGCGGCCTCGCTCTAACATTGATGGTAATTCGGTTGCACGTCATCCAGTAAAGGGATAAAACTAGTCCAATTTGACAGCTCCTATAATAACGTAATACAATCCATTTTCGCAGCTAACATAGAGAAATAGTTTTTTTTTATATAGAGACTGTATGTGTGAATTAGCACTATTATACAAATATTAAAAGTTATGCTACAAGAATCGACAAAAACGCTGCTTACGAACTACAAACATAATTAACACAATAATACGTCGCAACGCAACGCCTCCATTTTATAATATATATTACGTGCACAGAATATAAAACATACGATTCCAATCCACAACAACTTTTTTGCCAAATTATCAACAAATCACATAATCCTCCAAAAAATCATTTATTTTGCAATATTTATTTATTATTACAAATTATTGTAATTGTTTCCATTTAATTAACACCACCACCACCATCACTGCAGCCTTTTAACGTCCCACTACTGGGCACAGACGTCCTCTATCATAGAAGACAGTGATATAGAGCTTAGGCCCGCAACGCTGCTCCAATGCGGGTTGGCGGGCTTAATTAACATTTTATTGCATAATTGAGAACACATTAGGCCGTCGGTTCCGGTTATTAATACTGCTACGTGATAATACCCGCCAATCCGCATTGGAGCAGCGTGGCGGGTCTGAGCTCAATTCCCTCTTTTCTTATTAAGAGAGGTCTGTGCCTGAGCGGTGGTGGTGGGATGTTATTGGAGAAGTAACATAGAGAATGCGCTGATATGTCAGATGTGTGTGAATGCGTATTAGTACTTACTAGAACTTCAACGAAAGTCCAAAAAGTAACCAACTTTATTTGCGGCCAAAAAAAAAAACACGAAAGCAACGTGACATCATAACGGTAAAATGCAAGGTCGTTTAAAAATTTAGGTACGTGTTTTTGGGCTGCAAAAAAGGTTGGTAATTTTTTTAATTTCTTTTGAAATAGACATGTTAATTTGTTCTTTTATTCCGTGGCCGTTCTTACAAACTGTCAGATCTACGCACGCTTCAGAAAATGATTGAGAATTAAGTTGAGTTGAGTTTAAGAGCCTGTTTCACCACCTAATAAATAAGTGTCGGATAGCCTAAAGGTAAGTTATGTCACTTTCTTACTTTATGTCAAGTGACAAAAACAAAATAATGTGTGAATAAGCTATTCAACACTTATCAGAAGGTGGTGAAACACACCCTAAAGTTCTAAAATATAACTAATTTTCTCAACACAAATCGTTATTTATACAATATTATATGCGTTGGATTTTTGCAATTCACGGACAAACACCAACTCGGTGTGGAGTGTGTTTGGTGTGTGTGTTGTTGTGTTGTATTGAATGGCCTGGGGTGCATTGTTATTCTACTTTTTAAACAATTTATTCCACTGTAGAAGCGGCCTCGATGGCGGCTGCGACGTCGACGGTTGTGGCGGCGTTTCCTCCGGCGCCTCCTGGAAGCCTGGCGGGACAGGGGACGCTTTAATAATAATGGATCATCAATTTTACTCAGACTATACACTATACTTTAGTGTTATAATACTCAGCTTACTACTACTCAGATATACTACAAAACTACAAAAAAAAAAAAACGAGAATTTTATTTATATTTTATCTGTGAAAATTTTTCATCAACTTTATTTTGCAATTTAAAGTATTTTTATGGATATTCAAAGCGTAACAGGTCCAGATATTGCACGATCATTATGATTTTCTTCGTCCAAGACATTTTTTTGACATTGTTACATTGATGAAAACGCAAAACAATGATTTGCATAAAAACAGCAGCAATAACGAGGTGGACGCAGTATTAACTTTTTTTTAGATAAAGAAAAATATATTTTTCAGGTTTGAAAAATGTATTACTACTACAAGAGGAAATTACCTAATTTTGTATTTCTATTTACACTCTCGTCGTCGTCGTTATCAACTGAAAGACAGACAGACATACATAGATTTCTTGTAGGGCTTCTGGCGTTCAGACCTTGAGGGTCTGTCAAAACTGCGCTTTAACACTATCCCCCCGCCCCCCCTCATTCCACGGACTCACCTGTCTCGGTAAAAGTCACTTGCTCTGTCCGGTCAGACTCCCAATTGGCTTGTCGCTACTCGGTAATTTCGCGGTCCGGCCCGCCCGACTTCTCCGCGATGCACGAGCGGGCGACCGACGCGAACAACCTGCCCCAACACACAAACACACAACTGTTACAACGAACGCTGTTTCAACGTATTGATATGACATACTTAAAAAAAAAAAAACGCTCTGGTGCCATGCGTGACCTTCACTAGCCAAATTGTTTTTACGATCACACACACACACCGGATTTTTCTCAGTACGTTCATAGTTCTCGAGGTGGTTGGTGAAAAATATTTAAAACTAGCTGATGCCCGCGACTTCGTCCGCGTGGATTCAAAAATTTTCCGCTCAACTTTCTTAATTTTTTTATTTCATAAGAACCTTTTCCTGACAATAACAAACACAACAAAAAAAAGAATTAGCGAAATTGTTCCAGCCGTTTACGCGTGATGCCGTGACCAAGGAAAATAGGGATTCATTTTTATATTATACTAGATGATGCCCACGGCTTCGCCCGTGTGGATTTAGGTTTTTAAAAATCCCGTGGGAACTTTTGATTTTCCAGAACAAAAAGTAGCTTATCTGTGGAAACACGTCCCCAAAACGGAAAAATCCCGTGGGATCCCCACGATTTCGGAATACAATTCCTTACAGCATCAGGGTTGAGGAGTTGGATATGTACCTACTCGAGTTCATTCAACGATAAAGTCTTTAATTGGTATCCCCAATATCAATTTAAATAACCGAAAGTTTCTAAAACCCATTAGTTTTGGGGATTAGGTCCCCTACAGCATCAGGATTGAGGAGTTGGAATCCAAATTTTTTATAGAACAGGGTCGCAATGTTTCTCTATCGATTAAAAAAAAAATTACGCAAATCGGTTCAGAAATCTCGGAGATATCGGTGTACATAGGTAGAAAAACACAACTCCTCCTTTTTTGAAAGTCGGTTAAAAAAGTAGCCTATGTTACTCCCTGGTTAATTCTCTACTTGTATGTGAAGGTCCCGTCAAAATCGGTTCAGCCGTTCCGAAGATTAGCCCGTTCAAACAGACAGACAGACAGACAGACAGACAGACAGACAGACAGACAGACAAAAATTTTAAAAACGTGTGATTTGGTTATGGTTGCGTTCAAATAACCATATGAGCTTAATATGAGGTAGTTATTTCGATATTACAGACAGACACTTCAATTTTATTTATTAGTATAGATAGATGTCTGATATTGTGAACTTAGGATGAATACATTAATTATAACACACAGAATATTATAAAACACTCAGGGCCTGTTTCACCACCTTCAAACAAGTGTTGAATAGCTTAAACTTAAGTTATGTAATTTCTTACTTTCAACAACACTTTAAAGACAAAATTTGTGAATAAGCTATCCAACTCTTATCAAAAGATGGTGAAACAGGCCCTAAATCATTAAAAAAGGATGTTCTACGACGCTTTTTTTAGTAAAAAAAATATTATAATGCATAGTAGTTGATTACAAGCATGTAAACCTGCCCTTTAAAGTGGAGCGTCTTCACTTATCTCCAGTAGCGCGCATCGCCCAATGAGATGCGAGTATTTTGTTCCCTAGGAGTTTGACTAGTGGAATACACCATAGAATATGTATATGGCCAGTCCATAACGCGTAATGATTTTCACTCACTTCTCAATCTCGGGAGCGCAATGGACGAACTCGTGGGTCCAAAACTTGTACATGGGATTCTTGATGAGCTCGATGAAGGTGATGAGCAGCCCCCAGGGGTGCGGCCGGTTGACGATCAGCCGCTCCAGCAGCATCCTGGTGATCTGCTCCTGTATCGCCTCGGAGTTGGCCTCCGCGAACAGGTACAGCAGGCAGCAGCTGAAGTAGTGCGTGTGGCTGTTCGGGTAGCGCAGCTGGTTCGCGATCGCGTTCAGGAATAGATACCTAATCAGAGATAAAGTTCGTAAACTAAAACCCGACTACTAGTGTGCAGAAAAACATGCATTCAACTGCATACTATACAAAGATAATTCGAAAGGATGAAAGCGCGGGGCCAGCAACTATTGGCGCCATCTGTTATGTCTATCCGAAACTAACTTAATATTTTAGTTTAGCCATGCGGTCACTTCTCGATTTTTTTCATAAATATAAAATGTAGCCTATGTCACCCGGACCATAACAATGAATCAATTGACACCTCATTCATCAAAATCAGTGAGAATTCAATAAAAAAAGTGAGAGTATTTTGTTCCCTAGGAGTTCCACTCGTGGAATGGACTATAGTAAATACACGCTGTACACGTAGCGCTTGAATATGTACATATGTACTCACCGTCCCTCGTAGTCGAAGTCGACGGTGAAGTTTTGGAATATGTCCATGTGCGAGGAGTGCGCTATGGTGGTCATGTTGGGGGTCTGTCCCTTGGACCGGATGTGCGCGATGGCCTGCGTGCCCACGTACAGCACCACCGCGTTCATCAGCTGACTGTTGTACCGGCGGCCCGGCTCGTTCAACACCTGTAAAGCAGTTGTCATTAATAATAATCATCATCATCAATACATTTTCGACGACCTCCCTGGCGCAGTGTTGAGCGCTGTCTTATAAGTGGGAGGTCCGGGCACAGAGTACAGAGGGGAAGCTTCTACAAGCGGCCCGCTGTAGGTATAATACACTCACACATATGCGCACGTTTGTCACCCAACTGTACCGGTTGGGGGACCGGTTGGGAGACCGAGCGGGCGTCCGTGAACCGTTGGTGAGTGTGTTTGTGTGAGTGTACCTACAGCGGGCCGCTTGTGGAAGCTTCCTCTCTGTAGATTTTCTACTCGTGTGGTCCGGGTCCGGAAAAGTAGTACACCTTACACCCACTAGATGGCGCTGTACCAATATTAAAAACGCGCTATCGATGTTAAGATTTTGATAAATAACATAGATATCGGATTTATATCAAAATGTCAGATTTATTTATTTTTGATTGACATTTATTAAAAGTATCAGATATCAGCTGATATCAGATATCAATTATTCTTTTTTTTAAACCCTGAGTTGAACTAACCTGCATGTTGCTGCGCAGCTCGGACAGGAAAGTGACCGGCGCGCGCGCCTTGATGTACGCGTCGAGGTCCTTCTTGAACTGCGACGCGGGGATGATGGTCGCGTAGTTGATGACGGCGCGCGGCGGCAGGCCGATCTCGGCCAGCAGGTCCACCTTCAGGTTCGGCGTGAACGGATCCGGCAGCCTCATGTTCCTCGGAAACGCCGAGAGGATCAGGTTCCTCATCTGGATGCAGTTCGGCGGGATCTCGTCGCAGAATTCGTAGTGATAGTCGCATAAAAACTCGGGGAAATCGTGGAGTAGCACGAGCAACACTTTCAGCGTGCCCTTGTACATCATCATGACGGGTGTTGCCAGCTCCGTGTTGCGCAGGAACGGGTCGAGGAACTTGAACAGGTCGATCAGCAGCATCGAGTACATCCCCCAGCCCTGGCGACAGGAAAATATACAACGTTAGTTTTACTTTACGCAAAACCTGAAAGTAGTTTGTTCAGAATCAGTAACAAAATCGAATCCAACCATTTTTATATAGTGTTATATTTTTGTCCAAAAATATTTTGAAATCCTACAAGCTTAGACACAATGATTTACCGCGCATCAGCTGACGGTCGACACATAGCGGCGGTCATTCAACTCGCGTCGATCGCTAGTCCCTGCGGCGACGGCTTGCGGTGACCATTTTTTTCGAGGACAACGACGCAACATAACAAGCTTATAACTTCGTTACTTTTCATTATATTTTTTTGAAATTTTGTATAAATATTCTTAATGTAAAAATATTTGACACGTGTTTCGGTTTTTGCGCAAAGTAAAACTAACGTTGTATGTATCTATACTCTATACTAATAAATAAAATTGAAGTGTCTGTCTGTAATTTCGAAATAACTACCTCATATTAAGCTCATATGGTTATTTGAACGGCACCATAACAGAATCACACGTTTTTGAAATTTTTGTCTGTCTGTCTGTTTGAACGGGCTAATCTTCGGAACGGCTGAACCGATTTTGACGGGACTTTCACATATAAGTAGAGAATTAACCAGGGTGTAACATAGGCTACTTTTTTCAAAAGAAATTTTTTGAAATCAAAAGTCCCCACGGGATTTTTAACAACCTAAATCCACACGGGCGAAGCCGTGGGCATCGTCTAGTTATAAAATATAGAAATATATGTATTATCAAGGATAGAATGGCCTTGTGGGAGGAAAACGCGTGCAAAACTTGTGTACGGTTGTACACATTCAAAAATCACATTTCAACGTAATTTATTTGTTTCAGTGCACAAAAGCAACCGTGTAAGCGCCATTTTGCGCTATTTCAAACTGTAAACACAAAAGTTCAGAAAAAAGGAGGCATTTCTTACCTCACGTGTTTATTATGTGGTGTGGTAAACAGTGGTGATCGCCGGTCTACTCTATAATATTTATGACTGTGATCTGAGCGTACCGAACAGTAAAAAGCGACTCCTGTTTCACGCAATAAAGCTCACACAAGCTCGCACGGCAATGTGGCCAATTCTGTTGTACAAAATCTCTAAACTAAACTAAAATGACATTAGCAAATTTATTCCTATCCCTTTCATAGTGCTCACTGCGGAAAAGGATAGCAATAGATTTAGACCTGTCATTTTAGTTTAGTTTAGAGAATTGTGTACAACAGAATTAGCCACATTGAGTGGCTAAACTTTATATTCAACTACAAAGCACCACTCGACACCTCTCTTTCTATCGCATACACTGTTACCTTCTGTTGCGGCGTGACGGCGAGCACCCTGTTTATGAAGGCCCTGTGCGCGACTATCTCGAGCCACGCGTAGCAGAAGCCGGGCGCCACGCTCGGTCGCACGATGCGCAGAGTGTGGCAGAAAGCGGTCAGAACCTGTGTCCGAAAAATTTAATACGTGGAAATATACTCAAAAGAGTGTAAATTTTAACATATCAATAAGTTTCATTTAAATGAGCAATAACAGATCAAACTGTATTAACTCACTCAGCCTCATAAATAAGCCTGCAAACGTGTTACAAGGAGTGTTATATTACCTGGTAATTCATAGACTCTAAGACGGGTTCAGGCATATTCATGTCGAGGAACAGTATGATCAGTAGACGGTGGTAGGGAAGCTGTTGAAAGTTGGAACCGTGCTCTTCTTGATCTTGGAACAAGCAACCAACGATAATTCCCAGTATCTGAAAATGATAAAGTTAAAAAATAAAACCAGGTTATATTTTGGCATCTGGACTTGGACTTGGAATAAAACATCCTAAAATTTCATTATGAAAACACATAAATGTATAATGTGCATTGACAAATAAGAGAGAATATTATTAATATTGGTATTATGTACTAATATTCTTGTCTTGTCGAACACTTGGACAACTTGGACACTAAAATAAGAACGACACAAGCTTACTCATTTTCTACTCTTTTATGTCACATGCATTTTGTACAGCGGAGTAAGCTTGTGTTGGGACTCAGGGCCTCTCAAACACGAGCAGCCCTGAGTTTTAGCCCACTCAGAAACGCAATGTAAATGTGTGTATGTATATTACTCATCTTGTTCAGCAAGTTGAGCTTAGGCGTAGGGTTGCCGCTCTCGCCGGTGTTCTTTATGAGCAGCGAGACGAGCTTGACGAACGAGTCGCACATGGTGTAATACTTGTCGCGCTTGGGCGGCACGGGCGGCGGGTTCATGCGGTCCTCGTTCAGCAGCTGGTACACGATGACGACTCACCTTGTTCAGCAAGTTGAGTTTCGGCGTAGGGTTGCCGCTCTCGCCGGTGTTCTTTATCAGCAGCGAGACGAGCTTGACGAACGAGTCGCACATGGTGTAATACTTGTCGCGCTTGGGCGGCACGGGCGGCGGGTTCATGCGGTCCTCGTTCAGCAGCTGGTACACGATGACGACTCACCTTGTTCAGCAAGTTGAGTTTCGGCGTAGGGTTGCCGCTCTCGCCGGTGTTCTTTATCAGCAGCGAGACGAGCTTGACGAACGAGTCGCACATGGTGTAATACTTGTCGCGCTTGGGCGGCACGGGCGGCGGGTTCATGCGGTCCTCGTTCAGCAGCTGGTACACGATGACGACTCACCTTGTTCAGCAAGTTGAGTTTCGGCGTAGGGTTGCCGCTCTCGCCGGTGTTCTTTATCAGCAGCGAGACGAGCTTGACGAACGAGTCGCACATGGTGTAATACTTGTCGCGCTTGGGCGGCACGGGCGGCGGGTTCATGCGGTCCTCGTTCAGCAGCTGGTACACGATGACGACTCACCTTGTTCAGCAAGTTGAGTTTCGGCGTAGGGTTGCCGCTCTCGCCGGTGTTCTTTATCAGCAGCGAGACGAGCTTGACGAACGAGTCGCACATGGTGTAATACTTGTCGCGCTTGGGCGGCACGGGCGGCGGGTTCATGCGGTCCTCGTTCAGCAGCTGGTACACGATGACGACTCACCTTGTTCAGCAAGTTGAGTTTCGGCGTAGGGTTGCCGCTCTCGCCGGTGTTCTTTATCAGCAGCGAGACGAGCTTGACGAACGAGTCGCACATGGTGTAATACTTGTCGCGCTTGGGCGGCACGGGCGGCGGGTTCATGCGGTCCTCGTTCAGCAGCTGGTACACGATGACGACTCACCTTGTTCAGCAAGTTGAGTTTCGGCGTAGGGTTGCCGCTCTCGCCGGTGTTCTTTATCAGCAGCGAGACGAGCTTGACGAACGAGTCGCACATGGTGTAATACTTGTCGCGCTTGGGCGGCACGGGCGGCGGGTTCATGCGGTCCTCGTTCAGCAGCTGGTACACGATGACGACTCACCTTGTTCAGCAAGTTGAGTTTCGGCGTAGGGTTGCCGCTCTCGCCGGTGTTCTTTATCAGCAGCGAGACGAGCTTGACGAACGAGTCGCACATGGTGTAATACTTGTCGCGCTTGGGCGGCACGGGCGGCGGGTTCATGCGGTCCTCGTTCAGCAGCTGGTACACGATGACGACTCACCTTGTTCAGCAAGTTGAGTTTCGGCGTAGGGTTGCCGCTCTCGCCGGTGTTCTTTATCAGCAGCGAGACGAGCTTGACGAACGAGTCGCACATGGTGTAATACTTGTCGCGCTTGGGCGGCACGGGCGGCGGGTTCATGCGGTCCTCGTTCAGCAGCTGGTACACGATGACGACTCACCTTGTTCAGCAAGTTGAGTTTCGGCGTAGGGTTGCCGCTCTCGCCGGTGTTCTTTATCAGCAGCGAGACGAGCTTGACGAACGAGTCGCACATGGTGTAATACTTGTCGCGCTTGGGCGGCACGGGCGGCGGGTTCATGCGGTCCTCGTTCAGCAGCTGGTACACGATGACGACTCACCTTGTTCAGCAAGTTGAGTTTCGGCGTAGGGTTGCCGCTCTCGCCGGTGTTCTTTATCAGCAGCGAGACGAGCTTGACGAACGAGTCGCACATGGTGTAATACTTGTCGCGCTTGGGCGGCACGGGCGGCGGGTTCATGCGGTCCTCGTTCAGCAGCTGGTACACGATGACGACTCACCTTGTTCAGCAAGTTGAGTTTCGGCGTAGGGTTGCCGCTCTCGCCGGTGTTCTTTATCAGCAGCGAGACGAGCTTGACGAACGAGTCGCACATGGTGTAATACTTGTCGCGCTTGGGCGGCACGGGCGGCGGGTTCATGCGGTCCTCGTTCAGCAGCTGGTACACGATGACGACTCACCTTGTTCAGCAAGTTGAGTTTCGGCGTAGGGTTGCCGCTCTCGCCGGTGTTCTTTATCAGCAGCGAGACGAGCTTGACGAACGAGTCGCACATGGTGTAATACTTGTCGCGCTTGGGCGGCACGGGCGGCGGGTTCATGCGGTCCTCGTTCAGCAGCTGGTACACGATGACGACTCACCTTGTTCAGCAAGTTGAGTTTCGGCGTAGGGTTGCCGCTCTCGCCGGTGTTCTTTATCAGCAGCGAGACGAGCTTGACGAACGAGTCGCACATGGTGTAATACTTGTCGCGCTTGGGCGGCACGGGCGGCGGGTTCATGCGGTCCTCGTTCAGCAGCTGGTACACGATGACGACTCACCTTGTTCAGCAAGTTGAGTTTCGGCGTAGGGTTGCCGCTCTCGCCGGTGTTCTTTATCAGCAGCGAGACGAGCTTGACGAACGAGTCGCACATGGTGTAATACTTGTCGCGCTTGGGCGGCACGGGCGGCGGGTTCATGCGGTCCTCGTTCAGCAGCTGGTACACGATGACGACTCACCTTGTTCAGCAAGTTGAGTTTCGGCGTAGGGTTGCCGCTCTCGCCGGTGTTCTTTATCAGCAGCGAGACGAGCTTGACGAACGAGTCGCACATGGTGTAATACTTGTCGCGCTTGGGCGGCACGGGCGGCGGGTTCATGCGGTCCTCGTTCAGCAGCTGGTACACGTTCTCGATGCACATCTGCGTGCCGATGCGCAGGAACCGCGTGATCATCTCGTCCGACTTCAGTATGCCGTTCATGTTCATGCGGTGCACGTAGATGTTGAAGTTCTGAGCGATCTCGATCTCCGTGAGCGGGCTCATGAGGATGTTCCGCCACTCGCGCAGGAGGCTCTCGGTCTTCTCCTGCAGGCCGTGCGGGTCGTCGTATTCGTGGGGCTGTTGGAAAATGTTCTCTTTGAATCTACGCTCCCTATTGGCCAGTGCGTGGACCTCTGTCCTCTAGGTAAATAGACATATAGGGTGTAAGGGGGCCGCTATCGAAAACTTACCGCTATTATTTATATCACCTAAACACAATCCAATACCAGTAACCATTTGTGTTTAGTGGTTTAATATTTAGTATTTTTCAAATCGGCAGTGAATAGCGTTCAAAACACGGCGACAACTTTGTGTTCATTGAATTTTAGCGTCAGCTGATTGCATTACATTGCTAACTTGTTTTACTATTACCTGTCTTCGTTTCCAAGAGTTGTCCTCTTAACACCCGTTGTTCGCTTACACCCGTTATTTTCAAACCAGCATCACGAACAATGACAGTAAGAACGATTTGGCTACTTGGGCTATGATATTGTGGGCTCGAAGCCATAGAATCGTATTCGCAGTAGAATTGACTTCGAGCCCACAATATCATTGAAACAAACAAAGCATGCTCTCACCCGCTGCATGAGCGTGTACCCGGAGGCCATGTCGCGGTTGCGGCGCGCCATCACCAGCCCCTCGATGAGCGTGTGCATGTTGGTGGCCTGCACCGCGAACGGCGGCACGGCCACGGCGGGCGCCGCGAACGCCTCCGCGCTGCCCGCGCTCATCATCGTCGCCATCTCGTCGTGCGCCACGTACTCCTGCAAACGACGACATGTTTTTACAAACAAGAAATAAAGTTCGTAAACTAAAACCAGACTACGCTTTATAATTTAATTTAATATAAAATAATAATTCAGTGTGCAGAAAGTGCGGAGCAAGCAGCAAGTGGCGCCATCTGTTGTCTATCCGAAGCTAATTTAATAATCTAGAAAGCCGCGCGAAGGTAACTTCTCGATTATTTTCGTAAATAAAATGTAACCTATGTCACCCGGACCAACAACAAATCAATAGACACCTCACCCATCAAAATCAGTCCAGTAGTTTAGACGCTACATTGGTACACACAGAATCTCATACAAAAACACATAGACTGCTAAAATTATAACCCTTCCTTTTGGCTTTGCCGTAGTCGGTAAAAAAAAAGCTTGTAATTATGTACACGCATAAGAGGTTATATTTCTTTGTATGCAAATAATTAATCACAATCAGACACTAGATGGCGCGACAGACGTCGCCCGAAGTTCGCTAGATAGATAGTAGATAGATACTTCGCTCGATAGTTGCTTACGCATTCATAATATTAGTATCACCACCACCACCACTACAGCCTTTTAACGTCCCACTGCTGCGCGCAGGCCTCCTCTCTCATAGGGGAGAGGGATTTAGAGCTTAGATCCGCCACGCGGTTCCAATACGGGTTGGCGGGCTTTAACGACTATTGTCACATGATAGTGACAATAACCGGGAACAACTGCTTAACGTGCTCTCCGGGGCACGGGGGTGTGAAACACCGCCAACTGCCAACTTCGGGCTGGCACTGAGAATTTCTTGACAGAAAAACCCAATACCTAACAATTATTTGCCCGACCCTGTAATCGAACCCGGGACCACTAGACCAACGAGGCAGTAAAATATTAGTATGGGTACTACTGACCTGTGGCTGGTTGACGACCGGCCCGAACGCCATCTGGGTCATCTGGTCCTGAGGCGGTTTGGGCACGAACATGGCCGCGTCGCGCACCGGCGTGAACCCCGGGATGTTGCACGCGAACTCCTCGTACACCGCTATCTGCATGTCGCTGGGGCCGCCCACGCGCAGCCGCACGCGCTCCGGTATCCTCTCAGTCTGGTATGTGAACACGATCGCGTCGTAGAACCTCCGGTTCTCCTGTCTCGCTATCTTCCTCATCTCGTAGTCGTTCATGAGCCGGCTGTCGAGCTCGGGCAACGCCTTCTCCACCGCGGTCTTCTGGATGAAAGCGCACGCCAGCTCCATGTTCTCCGTGGCGAGGACCGCCGCGGCGCTCTCTATTATGTCCTTCTGCAATATGTTCAACTAAATCAAACGTCAGATAGTGTGCGAGTGTACATTGTGGAAAAACATAAGAAGCGCCCAGCGTGGGGGTGATGAAGGCGACTCGTGCGCGCTAAATCCTCACAAATATTGTGCACCACAAAATTAGCTATGAAATATGGGGGTTAGTAGAGTGAGCATGGTGACATGAAGGCGGTTGGTGTTGTGACACCCAGCACGCGGCGTTCGGTGGGTGCGATTGGGCGCTTGTTATGTTCGGCCGGTAGAGTAGCGGTAGTCGGCGAGTTACCTGCTGCGGAGTGGTGGGTATGAGCGCGGTGATGAACGCGGCCTTCAGGTTGGTGCTGATGGTGCTGAGCACCTGCTCGCGGCACGTGATCATGGCCATGCCGGCGGTCAGGTTGCGCATCATGTGGTGCGCGCACGTGCGCATGCGCGTCTCGTCCGGGTCCAGCGCGAAGTCCTTGCGGATGATCTGCTCGCACGTGGTCAGCGCGTACTTGATGGAGCGGTCCACGACGGGGTGGATCCACTCCTGGATGCAGCGCTCGATGGCCGGCTTCACGAACTGCTTCAGGTGCGGGTAGTTTTGGAACAGGATGATGTGCGGGTTGAACACGATCTTGTGCGCGAGCGTGGACGTGGACGTCACGTTCACGTCGAGGTACCTGAACCGCGGCTCGGGCAGGCCGAGCACGCCCATCAGGCTCGGGTCGCCGGCCACGAGCCCGGCCGTGGGCGCGGGCAGCGCGACCGCCATGTCCTCCATGGGCAGCATGGGCGCCGGCGGCGGCATCATTTGCAACTGCTGCGGCGCCACCAGAGGCTGGTGAACCGGCATCACGATCGGCGTTTCCTGGCTCGGTTTCGGTTGCGACAGTTGAAACTCGATCGATCTCAATTTATCCGGATCTTTTAAATACAGAGACGGCTTCAGATCGGTAACGTCTATGTTCAAGTTTTTACAGAGCACTTCTATCTCAAACTTGAGGTTGAGTTTGAGATCGGGTTCCTGGTGGAGCTCTGCCAACACGTTCATCATGGCCATGGTCCACGGGTTCGGCGGTTTGAACGCGACGCTCTTGGCGCAGGACTCCAACACCTTCGCGATGAACGGCACCACATACAGCAGTTCCTGCTGGCCCTTGTGATAAGCTTCGAGCAGAAGCGCTTTGAGGTCGAGGTCGAGGTGCAGGATGGGCTGACTGCGAGCTAATGTGAGCATGCCTAACCAATGCCCGAGGTTTTTCAACAAAGATCGGTCAGAGAAGTTAGCTATGCCTTTGTCAGATCGCAAGAGAACCCTGATGTTGCGGTACGTCTCCTTCGTCACCATTCTGTTTATTTCGCGTATGTTAAGAACGTCGAGAAAGTTGGAGTACAGGGCGTGGAAGTTGAGCTCGATGGAGGCCCTCTTCATGACGAGATATTGCGAAAACCACATGTGGTATTCTTCCGTGAGGAGTTCTTTCAATTCCTCACATTTGGTTTGTAGATTTAGTTGACTGAGATTATTGAAAATGAAGGCAGTTTTGTCTTGAATGGCTTCCGGCGGCGCGGTGATTTTGTCGTCTCTGTCGGTGGCGGTGAGTAGTGTGTCGATGTTTGTGGCGTTAGCGATAGAGGGTCGGCTGCCGATGCCCCCGGAACTGCTCGCCTGAACCTTAGAAATGATGGAGATCGGGTTTGGTGCGGAAACCACTGCCCTGTAAGGAAATATCCCATTGTTAGCGCTGGCTGCGGGCCGGGTAGCACCGCAAGAAACATGCTGCTTCCTGCGATACGGTCCGCCCCGTCACTCTTTTAATGAACGCGTTGATGAAGCAAGTAATTTCTATTTTATGTATATCGGTATGTAGTGGTATTGAAGGTAGATGTGTGCGTATTGTGTATAGGCACTAGGTAACACTGAATAGTAAATATTTACTTGATTTAATAGTAACGTAACGTAAAGAAATTGTAAAGTAAAATCTCAAGTGGAAGTCAAACAAAATTAGAATTTATAATCTAAGCAGATAAAATGGACGCAACTATAAAGAGCCGATTTCTTAGGGAACTTCCATACAAAATGGCAAATCAAAATCTACATATCACTTAACCCAATTCTTGTGATGTGGCTCTTATCCTTGTTGGAATGCTCCGTGTTGAAGCATCAGATTGAACCTTAACAACTCATTCAGAGCGTCCTGGCAAGAACAGGTTAGATTTGGTTAGTCTCACTACCACATCAGTAGAACTGAATTGTTAAATATGCTGTGAGAGTGCTTATAGTTACTTTACAAAGCCATGCATTTTAATAATAATTATCAATTGTTAAAAAATAATTTCTGCAAACTTTTAAAGGTGCAAGTTACGTTAAGAACCCCTATTTAGAGACCGTAGCGACATTCTTGCGACCCGTCATGTCCGTACAAAAGTCACGATTTGACAGATGGTGGCAACTGTCAAATGAGTTACAGAATAATCTCCGATATATCTGAGAAAAGCCAGTGAAACTTGCATTCATTTGCGAGAATGTAACAGGTCCGATATAAAACCATCAACCATAATGCCATCAACTTACATGGCCAAAATATAATACGTTTCTTAAATGCAAGGTACATCAAGTTAAGTTTCATGTCTATATTTATTCATTGTGGTCTGAACTTTGAAGAATTAAGTAACGTGTCATTGTGGCTTAAAAATCAAAAAATCTGATCTGTTAAATTAGTGCAAGCACACAGTAAAAATCAGGTTTAGACAACTGAGGGCAACATGAATGATAACTTGCCTGTAGGGTGCTGACACAGTTGCCACGGTTGTTTGGTTCAATATGGCGGCAAGACTTGCAGGCAGCACTGGTCCCTGAGGCTTCGCGGGCGGCTCTAGACTCTGGAGACCATACTCGATGTATTCTATGAGATGTGGCGGGAACTCGCTAAAGTGAGGAATGGCCCTAACATGCTCGCAATATTTGTGGTAGTCTTTCAAACGCGACTTGAATCTGTCCAGAGCGGCAATACCGAAGTAGTACATTTTCGAGCCTTCCGGCTTCCGTAGAGCGTCTAATACAAATCTCAATGCCACCCCCAACGACACGTCGCTCGGAACTAAGCCTTTCTCTATTATGCCACCGAACAACTGGGCGGTGATGTGAAGTTCTTTGTCTGGATACTGCGGGAAAAACTTGTACTCCTCGAATAGGTTTCGCAACATGCAAGAGAACACTTCCCGTTCCCTACTCTTGGGCGAATCTTGGAACTTCTTTAGCGTTTCTAACACTTCGTCTATCGAAAGAGTGGGGTGCGGCGGATGGCTGTAGATTCTCTGGAAGTAGCCGTTCGCTTCTTCTTCTATTTCTTTCGACACGCTGTGCATCGTTTCCGGGAAACGTATAGGTTCCGGCAAGCGTGGTTTTTCCATCGCAGGCATCGGAGGCATCCTCGCCAGGGCCGACATGTTCGCAACGCTGGCGTGTTGCGGCATCGGCATTATAGCGAAGGGACTGTTGGGCCCGGCGCCCATCAGTCGCGAGGGCGACCCGGGCGCGGCGACCAGCGGTCCTAGACTCCCGGGCATCGCGAACGCGGTGTTCGCCGGCGTGCCCAGCGTCAAATTGGCGACGTTCGGCGCTAGGTTCGCGATCGCATCGACGTGCGGTGTGAACAGTTGCCCTCCTAACACGGGGTTGAACGGAGTCTCTAGCACTCTCGTGTGCGGCCGCGCGATTCCCGATATACCCGGCCTCGGTTTGGTCAACATCAGGGTTTGGCAGCTCGCTATCACATTGTATATCGCCTCTTGGAGCTCTTGCTGGACGTTCGGGATGCAGAGCTGCAAGCATGCTAGCATTGTGCCGATGGTTTCGGGAGGCAACTGCGCCGCTTTGGGCAGCTGCTCGTCTGGCACTTTGCCGAGTAACGGCGGACAGCGCCGCTGTAAGAACTTCACCATGGCCGACACGAAGGTTTCGCCGTGGTCTCGGATCTTGTCCGTGAGCCACTTGTCGAGCTTGAGGTACTCTCTTCTCGACGCTAGGCAGGCTAAATCTATCACGAAGGGAAAGGATTGAACGTTCAACAGCAAGGAGAGCGCCTTCAAGTCCTGCGCCACGTCCAGTATTCTAGAAAGTTTCGATTGATCGCAGTCACCGCGAATGTACCAATCCGCCATCGCGTGCATTATTATGGGCTTGATATTGGGATTTTGCGCATGCCAAGCGTGCTGTAATATTATACCCGAGTTGGGATGGTTGCCAAGAAATATTGGGATTAGAGTCGTAAGCAGCTCCTGTCTAAATACAGTGATAGGTGGACTGATTTGCAGCAACGCCAACAGTAAGATGTCGGGGCATTGTTGCAGAGGAAACTTAAAGAGCTCATGGACTTGCATGTAATGTCCTCGATCTGAAGCATACAGTAGAAGTTCCACTAAGTAGAGGCACCGCCACGTCGATACTTCTTTGTTGTCTGTTTCGGGAGGCGATTTCAACAGATCAATCGAAACCGGATGAAAGGGATGATCTGCGAAGCTGAATATATCTGGATGTTTGAGGATATTCGTAATTAAACTCATTTGTCCTTCTAGGTTTGTCCATCGGCGACACAGATATTCCACGGGGAATATATTACTCGGATAGCCCGCGCTCTGGAGGCCCAAGCGCAGTATAGTGAAGAGCAGACTCAACCCTTGCCTGTCCGGTACCACAAATTCTGGATGATCGAGCTGAAGAATAACTTCCTTCCAGTTTAAATTGGAGGCTAACTCCTTTAAGGCCTGAACGAAAATCTCGGCGTTCCACGTCTCGGAATGTCCATGTGCGATGGCATCTTTCTTAGCCTCGTGATTCATCCAAAAGTTTCCCGGCGTCTGTATCATGGGACCATCCTGCAGAGAGGTATGAAATCTAACCATCATCGAGATTATTCTGGCTATATCGATCGCTGTCGGCTCCCGGGCCCCAAAATTGATCATATGATTTTTGCAATCCTCCACGGAAGACGTGAAGGCGTAGCCGATCTCCCTGATGATCTCTGCCAGAGAGTTGTCCAACATGGCGGCCGCCATGTCGTCGGATGTAGTCATTTCCTCGAGCGGCGTCCTCGTGTCGTCGGGGTACAGGAGCGGAGCGAGCACAATGGGCACAACTTCGCGCGGAAAGTCTATGCGTAACCGTTTCAGAAACAATTCCTTGGTGACGGGTGCGAGGCGAAAGTTTTCGAACGCGAGACTGGTTAAGAGAGTTTGCAACACTTCAGGGCTGCATTCCTGTAGGCCTGCACGCTCGACTTGATGTCCGCGTTCTGGGTGGAGAAAACATAATCTATTAAAATAATATTAAAGCATAACTTTGTCGCAAATAATAATTTGAAAAGGTTTACACAACCGACATTAACACTCTTGTTATACCTGCATCAAGGTAACACTGTACAAAGTCCAGAAATCGTTTCTTGAGATGTTGTTTAGCAATAGACACTATTTCGGGCTTTGGCGAGTTTTTTCTCAGAACCAATGAGAAGGCGACATCTTGGGCTGTCGTAAACTTCAGCAATCTCGCAAGACGACTAAGTAATGTGTTGCTGGGTTTTAAGGCCTGAAAACAAAATTAAATACGTATCTTCTAGTACCAGTTCTAAAAATTTTGAAATATTACTGTTTTGCTGCTAAACAAAAAAGTAATTGAATTTGATTAATGTTAGTGTCAGTATATTATAGTGCCAATCCTTGAAATTAAGGTAATTTAAAAAAAAATATGTCCTGTAGGTACTTATTTATGCATTTATTGTTAATGATACCTGTGAAACCAATAGAGGAAGTTACATCAGGAGGATTTAATATTTTACTGACATTTCCTAGGATCAATGTTCAAATGATACAAGTGTAAATTGAAACTTTAAAAAACCCCCGACATTCGCCATTCTGTGGCGGCGGCCATCTTGGATTTGTAATAGTGCTATTCTACTAGTCAAGCCCTTTCATTTGATACCCATATTAAGGGAGTTGTGAAAAAATATGTAATCCGCCATTTTGTAGCGGCGGCCATCTTGGACCGATTTTCATGAAACATAGCTAACAACACTCTCGACTAAATCACCTTTCAAACCGCATTCAAATCGGTCCACCCGTTTGAGCGTCACAGGGGAACAAACAGACACACATGAACAGACAGACACACACACACACACAGAGACACGTCAAACTTATAATACCCCGTTGTTTTTGCGTCGGGGGTTAAAAATAGTAGTGAATGATAAAAACATCCATTGGATGGCATTAAAGGTGTACAATAAATCAACTGTAACTATAAGAGATGAAAAAGGAAACATTTTCAAAATAAAACAAAAAATATATAAATAACTGCTAGCTATTTAATGCCAGCATAACATATTTGCTGAACTGTCAGCTTCAAGCAAGTAGCCGACGCGGCCCGAGGTTTTCGAGCACGGTGCCGTCCTAGGGCAGGCAGACACGTCATAAAAGTAGGCACAAAATTGGCCAAGCCACGCCACAGACGAGAGAATCGTCTTATTGACGATTAAAAAGTACTTGTAAAAGTTTATTTGAAGGTGTTTATTTATTTGAAACTATTTTATTTGAGCACTATAGTAAAGGGTAAACTATTTAACTCCTGCATTCTTCCTATACTGACATACGGGTGCCAAACATGGGCGCTCACTAAGGCTCATTTATCCAAACTCAGAACCTGCCAGCGTAGCATGGAAAGAAGCATGTTGGGCAAGCGGAAAATAGAAAAAATACCTCATTCCAAAATCAGAAAAGCCACACGAACACAAGAGGTAATACACAAAATAAAGCTCCTTAAATGGCGATGGGCTGGCCACATGGTGAGGATAAATGGAGCAAAACCATTCGTTTGTGGTACCCCAGGGAAGGAAAGAGGAAGAAAGGTCGACAGACTAAAAGATGGGTAGATAAAATAGCTGCTGTGGGGGGAAAAACATGGACCAGAAGGGCAGCAGATAGAGGAGAATGGAAGAGGTTGGAGGAGGCCTTTGCCAAAAGGCACGCAGATTAGGGGGAAAAATTAGAAATAAATTGTACAATGCATAACAATGTTTAATCTGATCGAGGCTTAATAAATAAATAAATAAATAAATTTATTTGAAAACTTTTCTATTCTATTCTACTATGGTCGGCGATACTATCGCCCTGTGGAGATTGGCCCAGTCTGTATAGAATTTGGTGGCACGATGAGACTATTGCGGCGATTCTCTCGTCCGTGGAGATGGCGCCTAGCCCAAATTAGACAGGCATTTCGAGACTTCATCGATGAGTCATCGAAAACGAATCGTCTAAACACCTACTGATTATTTATTGTTCACAGGCACTTTGCCACTGTCACTGCGTTCATCGTAAAAATGAACAATGAACGCTGCTGAGAGCACTGTCTAATTTGGACTTTAGGACAGATTTAGTTAAATTAGTTATAATTTAATCTTACTAAATCTGTTGTACACTGTCTCTAAACTAAACTAAATTGACAGTTTTAAATATAGTCCTATCTTTTTAGTCCTGAGGCGAAGCTGACACTGTTTAGAGCATATTGTCAATGATCCTACACATGTTACCTTTGGGTCAACTGCATCAAAAGTGCATGTAGCAGCATCATAGTGCAGTATAATAATGCATATCGCATTCTGATGAAACTGCCTAAATACGGCAGTGCGTCGAGCATGTTCGCCGACGCCAGAGTACCCGATTATTTCGCGGTTATATAGACGTCGGGTTGCGACTTTTTGGTCCCGCATCCGCGATTCTGAGAACGAGGTCCTCAGGGTATGCTATGAGTGCCCTGAGAATCCCTTCCTGAAGTACTGGCTTGCCGTACATCGAGACAACAATTGTAAATAGTATGAACCCCTTTTTGTTTCATTTTGCAATTTTAATTACAATTTATCTTTTATTTTATTCATTTTAATTTTATTGTTTACATTTTTGTATTTTTATATTGAAATGGGTAGAAATAGCCTGAAATAAATGACTATTATTATTTTCACAATGTTCCCTGCCGAAAAAATAGCATTACATTTAGAGCTATGAATTTAGTTTAATTTAGAGATTGCATATTACAGAATTGCAATCAATTTAAGCTTTAAGTTATTAATTAGGGTAGACCATAATGCTATTTCCTTTCACACCCCCTGCTGTCGCCCGATATTACCGACTTCATGCTTTGATTTAATTAGCGAGTACTTGGTAAACTAAAACGAGCTTTACTTTCTTGTTACAAAAGATAATTAGCTATAAAATGCTAATTTTTAGGACAGTTTTAAACCCTAGGCAATACGTATATTCTGTAATCTTCTGAAGATAGACCACTTAATTATGTCAGCAACTAACGAACTTAAAACTTGTAAATCTATATTTTACTAACACACCACAATATTTGAAGTCTTTTATCAACTTTCTTATTTTGTTCATTAGAGCTTTCAAGCGTCAATTTTTTTCTATTAAATCCCCAAATTATCAATTATTGTACTAAAAACTAACCTTCTGCACAGACTTTGCTGGATTGTCGACAATACGACAGATCACAGTAGACTTGGCTGGGTGGTTGAGGAGGCAAGACAGGTACTGTGCTAGGAGGGTTGCGTGTACGTTGAAGGCGGGCCCCGGACGTTCAGTCTCCCAGGTCTTAGCTGCCTCGGTAAGCAGACACCTCAGTACTTGATTTTCTGCTTCCAAGCCATAGAGACTGACAATCTAAAACAATATATTGAACATTAAAAGATAAACAGAATAAATATCCTTTGGCAGATATTGTGGCCAATTCTGTTGTACACAATTCTCTAAATTAAACTAAAATGACAGGTCTAAATTTATTCCTATCTCTTTCACAGTGCTCACTGCGGAAAAGGATAGCAATAGATTTAGACCTGTCATTTTAGTTTAGGTTTAGAGATTGTGTACAACAGAATTGGCCACATTGACTACTAAAATATATAGGCCAATTGTGGGCTCTATATTTTAGTAGACAGAGCCTAATATGTCTTGGGTGCAGTTGTATGATTTTACATTTTGTTCTTATGCAATTCAACCGCAAAAAAAAACAGACTGCTCAAGCTATAGTTTTGCATGGGTTCACATAGTATTTAACAAAGGTTTACTTACTTACAAAGGTGACTTTTTCGAAAAATATCATCATAGTTGACTATTTATACTAAACCTTTAAAAAATATAATGAAGTTTTCAGTCATTCACTTTTGTTTCAGTTTTCACGTTTGTGGATACTAATCAGTGTTGCCAGTGCTATAGTTTACATAATACATTGCAGCGTTCTGCAGCTCTATGGCCAAAAATATATAAAGTCCTGTGACTGAAATCCTATGACCGTAACAAATTCTACAGCTTTCAGCGAATTATATGTTAACTAGCTAATGCTCGCGACTACATCCTGGATATTATTTGGATTCATATAAATCTCATACAAACTTTCAACCCCTATTTAACTCCCTTAGGGGTTGAATTTTTAAAAATCCTTTCTTACCGGATGCATACATCATAATAGCCAGATCCCTCCAGTGGTTTGATAGATCAGTCAGTCAGTCACCTTTTCCTTTTATATATTTAGATGTATATAACAGCATATATCTAAACACATCTGGTACATATACCTTCTTCTCTTTTTCACATTTAGATGCTCGTGAGTTGTGTATTCAAATTCTGACCTAATCAGTTACCTATATAAGATGATAGCAATAGTAGATTGTTACACAAGGGACGTAAGTAAGCTATTACAGAACAAGATCCAATTTGGCGCCAGTGCGAGCGCAGCTCGCAAAGGGCGCTAATGGATCGCGTGCACCCGAGATATTTATTCACACGAGCGAGGGTGAATATAGTTCGAGGGTGTAATAGCTACTTGCAACCGAGGTAAGCATTCTACTTTATATCATTCTTGCGAGGTAAATAAAACATTGGTAATTCAAAATGAAATTTTAATTAGAATAATTAGCAAATTTAGAGAAAAAATAGAAATTAGCATAGAGTAAAAACACCACAATGACGGTGGTTTGTAGCTTTTTGACAGCATATTGAAATAAGAAAGCAAAACACATTCTGCCAAAGATGTAATTCCTTTCTTTGCACACCATTTGTTGAATTCTTCGTAAGTTTTCACGTAGCGCTCTTTGGACTTATCCGGCAAAAGGTTTTGCATCATTTGTTCTGCTTCAAGCAAACAAAAATCAGGCTCTCCTCCTTTTTCATCATCTGATGAAGTGCTTGACATTGTTGTAAATAACTTAAATCCCTTTACGAACAAACTTCACAAACTTTCAGATCAAATGAAATGCCGCCATTTCCATTGTTTTTTCGTAAATAGTTTTCCATTTTTTTTTACGGCTCTGAGTTCCAAGGAGTTTTGCATAGTTTGAAATGTATGAAAATTAAATGCCGCCATGTTCAGTGTTTTTTTTTTCAGTAAAAAGTTTTCTTACCATTTTATAAGAAAAGAGATTGTTTACCAAGGAGTTTTGCATAGCTTGAACTGTAATGTGAACATTACAATTCAAGCATAGTGCGACGTAATGTTGCCTTGAATTGCAAACACCAACTTACAAGGAGACTTTCCACCATAGTAATCCCTAGTTACTGAGCAAGTATGATATAAAAATACATTACCCCACCAACTTCTTTCAATCTGTACACTAGTATTTGTATTTTGAGAACTTTAACAAGCACACTGCCATATTATGAGACACATCCACATTAGCCTTCTCACTAGCAAACTCACGAAAATAGGTTCCTAAAGGTGGGTGAATTACTTTTACATGGGGCATTGGGGCTAATTGTGTTTTGCACAATCTCACTAAAATGACAGCTCTAAATCTATTTCTATCTCTTTCACAATGCCTCCTGCAGAGAAGGATAGCACTATTTTTAAACCTGTCAATTTAGTTTAGCTAATGTGGCTAATTCTGTTGTACACAATGTGGGCGATTCTGTTGTACATATTTCTAAATCTAAACTAAAATGACAGGTCTAAATATATTCCTGTCTCTTTCACAATCCTCCCTGCTGAAGGGGATAGCACTATTTTTAAACCTGTCAATTTAGTTTAGGTTTAGAGATTGTGTACAACAGAATTAGCCACATTCTCTAAACTAAACTAAATTGACTGGTTTAAAAATATTGCTATCCTTTTCCACAGATATCACTGTGAAAGAGATAAGAATATATTTAGCCCTGTCATTTTAGTTTAGGTTTAGAGATTGTGTACAACAGAATTAGCCCTATTGTTGATTGAAGCTTGAATAGCAGGTACTTCTTTCTTTAGCAGTGCTATGGAAAGAGAATAATATTGAATAGAAGCAACTAATAGTTAGTGAAAATCCATGGTATACAATGAAAAACAAAATTATTCTGCTGTAATCCAATAACACAAACAAATCCGTATGGTACAACATGAAGCATGTTGTACTTACCATACAGATGACTGTTTTAGTGGATTACAGTAAAATAATTTTGTTTTTCTTTGTAGAGTATAATAATCATTACATTGTGCTACGGTCGACAGCTGATCTCTTTACAAATAAACACCACCTTTCTACCGAACGTCATGGCTGCTTGAAAATTTTCATTGGCAGCACTGGTAAGTATTATTGGAGTCGTCAGTCGTCACTACAATAAACAAAGACAAAACGCAGAGTACATTTTCTCACCTGAGTCAACTCTTGATTGATCTGCTTATAATTCTTTTTGTTTAGATTAGCAACGAGATAATTGATATGTGATAAGCTAAACGTTAGAGGGTCCAGGTTCATAGTTCCATTAATGCGAAACCGAAAGCTTCAAACACGTTTGAAGCTGTCTGGTTTATGACGAATATCTACAGAAAACGCGCGTTCTTTAACAGTTTTTTTGCGAAATAACATCAAGCCTAAGGTCCACATCACCAATACTATATGTCACTTTAAACTAAACATTATTTTAGCACTGCACTGCAATTAATTCATACATTCGAATAAATTAATCCGTGTTTCTCACACGATGACTCGATGACGAAAGACCACGGTGTTTTCACTTCAAACAAAATCTTATACAATGAAGAATCTTCAATCTGATATAGTTCGTGCACAAAGCGTCAGACGGCGTTAATGGGCGTTAGAGCTGTAGCAAACCGTATGTATTCGGTACTAAGTAACGGGTGCGCCATCTAGTACCGAGTAACGAATCGTTACACACGAATGCATATCGTTACTCGCATTATTCAGTATCTGTATGGTATATCTGTCAACAGTACATTTTACCTATTAAATAAAATTAAATTTACGCAAGCCATAAAATCAGAATTGAATTGAAATTAAGTAAGTCTGGTTCAAAATACGGAAATGTGAAAAAATGCACCTTACGCAGTTTGGTATGTGTTAGTACGCGTTTTCTACAAAATACGAATGTCGCGTCGCGGCGACGTCATAATGTACGAGTATGCAATACGACTCGATTCGTTACTCTAAAGTAACCTATCATGTTATGATGCGGTATCAGAAATAACGAGTAACGTAACGATACGATAGTAACGAGTACTGATTGTAATAGTAACGAATACATACGGGTACACTTTTTTTCGTTACTTTTACACCTCTAATGGGCGTTACCGCGTTAATAATTTTGAAAATAGTAAATTTTCTTATGTTGGCACAGTGTTGCCAACCCGAATTTTAGAAAATTAGTAGATTATGTGCCAAATATTGGTAGAAGTTGGTAGAATGTAAAATGCAAAATTGGTAGATCTACCACCGCAATTTAGAAGATTTTTTAAGGTTAAAAATGCATGAACTGTTGTGAAAAATGCATGAAATATGTATAATTTCCAAAAATAAACATTTTAAATGTTTATTTTTAGCGCAGAACATTTAAAATTTCATATAAAAATATGTATAATTTCCAAAAATAAACATTTTAAATGTTTATTTTTGGAAATTATAAGTACATATTTTTAACCCCCGACGCAAAAACGACGGGGTGTTATAAGTTTGAGGTGTATGTGTGTGTGTGTGTGTCTGTTCCCCTGTAGCGCTCAAACGGCTGAATCGATATGAATGCGGTTTTTTGTTGTGGTGAATTAGTCGAGAATGTTGTTAGCTATGTTTGATGAAAATCGATCCAAGATGGCCGCCGCTACAAAATGGCGGATTACATAATTCTTCCCTTAATATGGGTATCAAATGAAAGGGCTTGACTAGTAGAATAGCACTATGCAAATCCAAGATGGCCGTCGCCACAAAATGGCGAATGTCGGGGTTTTTTAAATTTTTAATTTATACTTGATATTGAAAAGTTTTAAATGTTCTGCCCGTTGTTTGCTATGAATCCGTTATATATATGAAACCGTTAATACGTAGTTATTTAGTTTTAACAACAAAACAACACAAAACAGGAGCAAAGATTCACCATTGATTCCGCAACGAACCAACCGGGCCACAGAACAGTATAATAATGTCTATGGGCGTGAAATGGCGTGAACAGCGAACTTTTGCTGAAGTTTTTTTTTGTGGTTTATGGCCTGGACTCTATGTATGCTTGACGGCGACGCATCGTCGCATGGCTCACGTACTATAATAACACATCGCAACGTCGCTCGTCAGTATAAAAATAATCCAAAGTGGTGATATTATGTCAAACTAATTAAAAAATCCTAAAAATAGGTAGTTTTTAGGTCTAGGGTGGTAGATAGGTAGACTGAAGTGAAAATTGGTAGATCTACCAAAAAGTTGGTAGATATGACAACACTGTGTTGGCAGTCCTTTTTTCTACAATCGTTACACGTTTCATTTCACGCAGCAGGTAATTTATACAAAAAAAAATAACAAAACAAATTAAAGTATATTGTTTGATAAATAATTTTGATAGTAAGAAATATAATATTTAAAAACATTTCTTAATATCGTTCAGGGGCGATTGGCCCAAATACATTATATTAATTACCTATTAATTTTAGCATATTGTTATCTTGTCACGTTTCGTTTCACTAATTAACATCTTGTCATTCGTATTTTTTTGTAATCATCTGTGCTAATTATTAGTCTATGGTATTTTCCTTCGACATATTTTTTGTGCGTAATAATTAATTCGTTTAATTTCATTGTTTTCTGTGTTTTTGTTGAGTTTTATGCGACTAAGCTTTATTTGGAAACCGACGGACCCGTTTTCTATTACTTAATGACCCATGTTATCTCTTTTGGATTCTAATTTGCATATCAATTAATTTCGACGATTCCGCTTGATAAAATTAAAAAGTGCTGTGTAATTGTGATAAGTGTTACGAATTACGATCAAGCATATCGATAAAGAAGATTTTATTCAAAATAATTGTTCTTTACAATATTTTATTAAAAGAAAAAAATGAATCGTTTTTATTTTATTTGTCTTAAAGCTTTGACACAAGTTTAACTCTTTCAGCTATGTTAGTTATTAGTTATATAACAAGATAATATAATAGTGCAGTCAAATTTGACTCCAAAAGTGGCTAAAATCGCAAACGAACGGCTAGTTCTGATTTTTTAATATGTTGTTAGGACCACTACCAGTAGTGTAAATCCAATTTTGCAGCTTCGAAAGACCTGTGCTAACTTTGCAGCACTCGAAAAACCGCGAAATTTTCGCACTACTTTTGGTTTTTTCAATATAAGTCCTAAACTATGGGTTTAAAAAAAATTTTTTCTATACGTTTTTAAAGAAGATTAAAATTGCTACAATTTAAGACCAAAACTAGCTCTCTAAATTCAATATTTGCTGATATACAGCTCTCCAAAAATTGACAATTAATTCCGAAAAAGTGAAATTTTAAGATTTGGTCAATTTTAAACCCCGCTATCGGGGAAAATACTCATTTTACGGATAAAGTTAATTGAAAAGATGTTGTAGTAAATATAATTAGCTTTAATTTAAACACTAAACGACGTCTGTAGCCCATATAGTTTACTTATAAATCCTAAAAGTTTAAAAAATGGGAAAATTGCAGTTTTCTCTTCAGTTTGTTTTGAATGTAGTTTGAAAGAAAAAACCATGTACACCCACAAGAAATATGTATTAAAACTATTACTAAGTATTTATATTTAGTATTTATAATGTTATTTATTCAAGAAAAAAATTATTTATATTATTATTGATATTTATTGATTTTTATGAAACATATTAACCTGTATTAAAAGGACATTATGAGTTCCGAGCAATATAAGTCGTAAACTACGCATTTTTTTTAAATATTTTCTATACATTTTTAAAGTAAACTAAAATTGCTACAATTTGACACCAGAACCAGTTCTGTAACTTCAATACTTGCCGAGATACAGCTCTCCTAAAATAGAACTTTTTCCAAAAAAAGTGAAAATTTAAGATTTGGTCAATTTTCGACCGCCATCTTGAGGATAATACTCATTATAAGGGTAAAATTATAGTCAAAATGTTGTAGTAAATCTAATTAGCTTTAATTTAAGGGTGGAACGACGTCTCTAGGCCATATAGTTTAGTCACAAACCTTAATGAACAATTATAACCAAAAATAATATCTTTGTAATGCAGGTTAATATGCTTCATAAATATCAATAAAATAAGATAAATAAATTTTTTTTTTTCATAAATAACATTATGAATACTATAATAATAGATTAAATGTACATTTCTTGTGGATGTTCATGGTTTTTCCTTTCAAGGTACTCACAAACCAAACTAAGCAGAGCAAATTTACGAAAATTGTTTTCCCATTTTTTGGACTTTTAAGATTTGTGAGTAAACTATATGTCCTAGAGATGTCGTATTACCCTTAAATTAAAGTTAATTAGATTTACTATAACATTTTTACCTATAATTCTACACATAAAATGAGTATTATCCCCAAGATCGCGGTCGAAAATTGACCAACTCTTAAATTTTCACTTTTTTTGAAAAAAGTTCAATTTTAGGAGAGCTGTATCTCGGCAATTATTGAAGCTACAGAACTGGTTCTGATGTCAAACTGTAGCAATTTTAGTCTACTTTAAAAATGTATAGAAAATATTAAACAAAAATGCGTAGTTTACGACTTATATTGCTCGGAACTCATAATGTCATTTTAATACAGATTAATATGTTTCATAAAAATCAATAAATAATATAAATAAATTTTTTCTTGAATAAATAACATTATAAATACTTAATTTAAATACTTAGTAATAGTTTTAATACATATTTCTTGTGGATGTACATGGTTTTTTTCTTTCAAATTACATTCAAAACAAACTAAAGAGAAAACTGCAATTTTCGCATTTTTTAAACTTTTAGGATTTGTAAGTAAACTATATGGGCTATAGACGTTGTTTAGTGTTTAAATTAAAGCTAATTATATTTACTACAACATCTTTTCAATTAACTTTACTCGTAAAATGAGTATTTTCCCCGATATCGGGGTTTAAAATTGACCGAATCTTAAAATTTCACTTTTTTGGAATTAATTGTCAATTTTTGGAGAGCTGTATCTCAATAAATATTGAATTTAAAGAGCTAGTTTTGCTCTTAAATTGTAGCAATTTTAGTCTACTTTAAAAAAGTATAGAAAAATATTTTTTTAGAAACGCATAGTTTAGGACTTATATTGAAAAACCCAAAAAAAGTGCAAAAATTTCGCGGTTTTTCGAGTGCTACAAAATTAGCACAGGTCTTTCGAAGCTGCAAAATTGAATTAATACTACTGGTAGTTGTCCTAACAACATATTAAAAAATCAGAACTAGCCGTTCGTTTGCGATTTTAATGTCAAATTTGACTGGCGTATAAGACAATAAAAAAATGTTAAAATATATCTTGTTAATTAACTAACAATGAAAGAGTTAAACTTGTGCCAAAAATATTCCCCTTTAATTTTTAGTACAGGGCAGGGGGGGGCTATATACGTACACGATGATAGTTATAGATATATACACGAGAAAGTTAGTTAGTGCTCAAATCGCTTGGAGCGCTGATTTCCATATATCGTTTAGTTCGTGGGAGTGATAACTCTATAACTATAGTCCTTCTCTATGACGAAAGACGAAAATACAAAATTCACCACAGAACACAACTCCTAACGGGTGCCTAGCATAGAGGTGCCCACAGATCACTAATATACTAGCACAGAACAAAAATACTCTCTAACGAGAGTATACCATAGAGATAATAATAATAAATAGAGTTGGCATACCTACCTTAAAAACGTGCCAAAAATACACTCACACACGCACAATCCGAAGACATAAAATGGCGCGTGTTCATTATGATGTCTCAAGTTGTGCGTGTGTGAGTGTTCATGTATACATTTTAGGGAGGCCATCTTAAGTCACGAATCTGCCGCAAACTGTTTTATTATTATGTCAAAAATGTAATGTTGTCTCTTTCACACTTATGAAAATTTTGATAAGCTTGAGCTATTTTCCGATCCACTAATTTCTATAGGACATTAAGCCAACTCTATTTATTATTATTATCTCTATGGAGTATACTAGTAAAGTATTAATTTTGTACGTAATTTGATGAGTTGCCAGTGTGCTATAATCGTATTTATAGAGAGAGATCACGAAGCTTTAGATTTATGGAGAACGCACTCCCGATCCCGATTCCTCAAAAAAGTTATATTCTGAGCGTTTCCTTTATTTTGAACAGCTTTAGAAATTGTGCTTACAGTTTATCGCTATCCCATTCAATGTGGCCGATTCTGTTGTACACAATCTCTAAACTAAACTAAAATGACAGGTCTAAATATATTCCGGTCTCTTTCACAATCCTCCCTGCTGAAGGGGATAGCACTATTTTTAAACTCGTCAATTTAGTTTAGTTTTGAGATTGTGTACAACAGAATTAGCCACAATGTGGCTAATTATTCTGTTCTTTCTTTTATGTTTTCTGTGGTTCCTTTTGTAGTCTATCTCTATTGTCAGTGTCAGTGTCACTGTCATTTGTCAAGCTCAAGGTCAATTCTATTAGAATTCCATGAACCTATAGAAGAGGACTTGGCATAATGTCCTATAGAAAATAGTGGATCGGAAAATAGCTTAAGCTTATCAAAATTTTCATAAGTGTGTAAGAGACAACACTACATTTTTAAACATAACAATAAAACAGATCGTGGCAGAAATTTTATTGCAACTTCCCTTAAGATGGCCTCCCTAAATGTATTAGTGATGTGCGGAATCGATTATCAATAATCGATTAATCGATTATTAAAATGATCGATTGCAATCGATTATGTTTTTGCATAATCGATCATGATCGATTATAAAGATATACGTTAATTACCAAACTTTACTACCAGCTTTCTGTTATTAATTTGCTTGCTAAAGTATAATATGGTTTGGCAACCCTATCATTGCAAAAAGGGGATCCCCTCAAAGTTAGTTTTAGGCTTTGTTCACACCAAACGGATAGTCAGCCGCCGACTGTGAGCGAGCGTTATGCAGCTTACAGCTTTTTCATACATACTTACTCAACTTTTCGAACACACCGAACCGACGATACGCCTTTACCAACTGTAGTGAAATTACCCCCGCTATGAGCAGAGGCGGCGGAAGGCGTGGGCGACGTGGGCCCAGGCCCACGGCCTCGCGCTCCGGAGGGCCTCGCGCCCCTTTTTTTTCATTTTATATAATCTTCTTGTGCGGGCAAAGGGCCTCGCAAGATATATCTTGCCCACATAAAATTTTGACCTTGCGCCGCCACTGGCTATGAGTATCTATATATGTACAAGCTGTGCCCCGCGATGTTACCCGTGATTAATAAGTTTGTACACATAAAAAATATTTGAACAAAATCATCTAAGAGTAACTTAGCAACGAGAACGACAGCAAATTCATGCAAAAGCATACAAATGCATGCAACGACAGCAAACTATTGCAATAATTTGTTATGTGAGCGTGATGTATCTAAGAACAATCAGCGTTTAACAGCACCTATCTCGTTTTTGGAAGTCTATATCTATTTAAGTCCCTCAGGAACACTTTTCTGGGATAAAAAGTAGCCTATGTGTTATTCCAGGACATAATCTATCTCCAATCCAAATGTCAGCCAAATCGGTCCAGTAGTTGCGGCGTTAAAAAGTAATAAACATTTATTTATTTATTTATTTATTTGATACACCAACAACACAGGTTAATTACAGGTGTATACAGCATTATAATTATAGGCTCCTAAATAATAAATATTAGAATTGAAGAAACAGTTAAATTTTAACTAATAGAAATTTACATTTGTGTGACAAAATCTATACATACCAACAAGGTGATGTCAAAAATTACATTACAAAACATACACACATACATAAACACACACACAAACTTTCGCCTTAGTGTGATAAATAGGTACCTAATAGGTATGTATATTTAATTTTGATCAATTACATTATTTTTTAATTAATCTATTTAATTTTCTAATTTCAATTTCAAAAAATTTAAAAAATAGTGTTTGTTTTTCTTTTTTCAGAACAGTCTAAAAGGTTATAATATAGATGTTGCTACTAAATGCAAGGGTTCAGAATTTTTTCCAGAAAGTAGAATTGTTTTTTCAGTTCTTTCTAAGAATTATTTCATAATCGATCAATAATCGATTAATAATCGATTATTATTTTATAATCGATTAATATAATCGATTAATCGATTATCAAAATAATCGAATCGGCACATCACTAAAATGTATACATGAACACTCACACACGGACAACTTGAGACATCACAATGAACACGCGCCATTTTATGTTACAGGATTGTGCGTGTGTGAGTGTATTTTTGGCACGTTTTTAAGGTAGGTATGCCTACTCTACTTATTATTATTATCTCTATGTAGAATTCGCAAAAAAAACAAAATTTTGTAATTTTTTGAATTTTTCTCGCTGTTTTTTGTGATTGTGAGCAATCTCCGTAAAACCATGGCTCAAAATGATGCCAGTCCATCCACACAGGAAGAATCGTTAAAAACTTTGTTCGATCAAGCCATGCAAATGTTTGACAAAATTGAAAATGGTAGTGAAGCCACCAACAGCGATGCAGTGCAGGTACGACATATATTTTGCAGTACTTTTTTATGAAGACACTTGTAGATTATTAAGGTAAAGGTTTTCGTTTCGTCTACTGTGCGACATTGCTATATAGAAGTTACCAAAACTGCAGAGAAAGCTTCAGTTTCCTTATTATTAGATGTTTAATGATGACACTAAACATCCATTAAAAGGTTGCCCTTTTGAGATTTTATTGAGAAATATTGAAATTAAGTGGTAGGTTAATTATACAACGTGTTCCGGACGAATTCCCATAACTCTAGGGTTAGATTCCTTATCGAAAAGTAATCAAAAATGGCTAAAGAACATATATTCTAAAATTGATATTTTCAGAGAAAATAATTTTTCTTTTTATAACAATTTTGGATCTATTTATAATAGATCCAAAAAATGTTTCCCTTAAGCCGCACTCTTGTTTTTGCGACGTTGCCATACTTAAGTCATTGAAAAATATTATTACTATGGAAAATATACAATATGTTTCATCAAATAAACATCTCGGTGAAGGTCGTTGTATAGCGGGAAACTATACTATTATCTAATTATCAGATAAACTTATCCGAAGACTGTGTGTAAAGTTAAAAAGTATTATCGGAAGACTGTGTGTCATAGCGGCCAAACCACAAATGACTTCTTAATGACAATGTTGCATAGAAGTTTTGCATTCATCATGATAGCGTGGAGTGATTTTTTTTTAAGAGCGACTGCTGAGTTTCTTGCTGGCTCTTCTCAACAAAGTCTTGACTTACCATATCAGCCACAAGTTGGCTTATTTGAAATAAATAAAGAATCTGAAATATCTAAAATTTTTATTTTGAAAATCGTTTGATACAGTTTTTCACTTCTGTTAAATTTAAGGATAGACTCAATTTTTGATTCTCAATTATTATATATTTTTTTGTTCTCCCACTAACCACTGCCAAAATAACAGCCTCAATGTTCCAGATGACTATAAAATCAACAATAGCAAAATTGGAGAAGGCGACCAATCTGGTGTCACTGTCAGGCATGTTCAGTAAGAACGAGCAGTTGGAGGAGCTGCCCACGGAGACACTGCAGTATCTGCTGCTGCCGGCCTTGCTGGGCACACTTAGTCTGAAACTGTGCAGCCAGCCGAGGAAAGATGTTATACATATTGCCGAGATTTACTTTAAGTTAGTTTGTTTGTTTTTTTTTTTTTTGTATTATTTACTGCACAGAATGAAACAGATATTAAAGGCATGGGTAAAAAAATTTATATGCAAAGAAGGCATCATCACTTAATGCAATCTAAAGTAAAATAACTGGTCAAGTGTGTGTCTAAACATGCACAAGATAGGGTAGCCTTAGTCGTGAGCCATAAAACGTCTTATCATGAACTATAAGTTCTAGAGTTATTCTAAGAAAGATACATTGAAACCTATAGTTTTCATTTCAAGCAGTTACTGCATCAACTACAACTGTGTTGGTTTTTATTTTATTAATGCTAATATTCTAGAATTTTTACTGTAACAATAATAATTGTTTAAGAGTTTTTTTAAGCATGTATGCAAAAAAGAAATAGAAAATGGAGATGGAAATTTCCTGTTCTTATCTTGATCAATTATGTTGACTATCACTAATCATTATGACTTCAACATGTGGCTTGGATTTTGAAATGCTGAAATCAAACTGAAACTGAAATCAATTTTTAATTTACATTTTCATAACTTTTACTGAGGTGATGTAACTAGAACTGTTGATGTTTCACTGTAGGGATTTCCTACAGAGGTGCAAGGACTATGGCGTGACAGATGTGGAGGTGCCCCAGTCCAGCAGCGACAGTGCGAGCAGGCCGCAGAATGAACAAGCCAAGATTGCTAATATGGTAAACTCTTTGATTCCTCATTTATTACTTGGTTTTACCTGCTCCTATTACTTGTTCTGTGACTTGCCCCACCCATTGCCACTTCAGTTTCACAACCTTGAGCTATGTTGGTTCTGATTTGATCATGTAGGGAAACTCTGAGCATAGCCGTCTCCACCGCTCTCTGAGTGACTCTGAGCTTTCTTATGATCCATATGGCCCATAGTTAGCGATTGTGTCTCTGACCCATATGTCATTACTGGCAACATGCACTGCTTGAAGACTTTCTGAGACGAAAGTCCTTATTAGGACTATTTATGATACCATAGGACTATTTATGATATTTTCTAGGTGTCCTATGCAGCCTTTTTCAAACTGCCATTGTGACAATCTTCCGTCTTCCAACAAACTTACCACTTACCTTTACTCATTCACAGGTTCTCTCGAGACAAGCTAAAATTAAGAGGTACAAGGAGGGGAAAGAGTTGAAGGAGAAGCTGTCCACGTTGTCCAAAGCCATGGAGTCACCCACTGCTGATGATGACACCAAGAGGCAGTACTTCCTGACGCTGCTGCTGAGCTACGTCAGCCAGGCGCTCGACGAGCTGAGCAGCATTGAGCAGGAGAAGCCTATCCTGGAGTACATGGCCAAAAATGCCGGAGGTTACTATTCTCTTTGTAGTGGAAGTTCTTTATCGGCTGTATACTGCAAAAAAATCAGCCAAGTGCGAGTCGGGCCTCGCTCTTTCAGGGTTCCGTACATAATTATGAACAATATAATATTTTGGGTCTAAGAAATATTTAATTTCCGAGCTAGAGAAATATTTAATTTCGCAACAAACCGTGAAAAAAAAACCCAAAAAAATGTTCGTTTATTTTGGTCACAGCTTATAAACTATTTAATAAATCGTTGTTTTCAGTATTTGTTGTTTAAATAGAGCATATAGTACATAATATACTGAAATATCATATTCCCAACTAGTTTAGTTTTTGAGATAGCCCCCGTCACAAAAATGGTCTAAAACTGACAACTTTGATGGCCTCCCATTCCCTTATTTTTTGAGATAAAAATTAAAAAAATATATATTTGTACTCTACTTAATGAGCTCTAAACAATGATATCCCACAAGCTAGGGTAAAGAAAAAATTTTTTTTTCCGGCTCCTTTTTCATGTATGGGAGCCCCCCTGAAAAATAATTTAATTCAATTTCTAATTCAATATTTGATTTTGGGTTAACGTTTTACACTAAATACCAAAATTTCAGGTTTGTAACTCATTTCGTCTGCGAGCTAGAGACCTGTGACCGGCGGACAGACGGACAGACAGACAGACAGACAGACAGACAGACAGCCGAGTGACATTAATAGGGCTCCGTTTTTACCCTTCGGGTACGGAACCCTAAAAACGGGGATTATTCTGAAAATAAAACTCCCTTTTTATTCTTTGACGAAATTTAATTGACGACCTTCGTGACGCAGTGGGGAGAGCTATGGTCTTAGAAGTGGAAGGTTCTGAGTTCGATTTCCGGCAGGGGTGATTTGGGTTTTTTTTTATAATTTCTGTCTCTGGTCTGGTCTGATCGGAGGCTTCAACTGCTAGAAATCACCACCGAAATCCTAATAATATAAGGCATTAGAAGTGCTGTGTACCATTTAAACCATTCAGAACGCATGTCGCCTTACTACGTGCACAAACGTAGTTCTACGTGATCACATAAACACATTCACGGTCAATGCTATGCAGACAGAATTAAGCCGTAGGATTAGCTCGTTAAGTGTGCAAATGCGTCGCATTGTTCACTTACCTCACACGTCGTTGCACTGGCGACGTCCGCGTCCTCAGCACAGCGACAAGGTCACACCGTACACCGCCTTTCTAGTGCCTTATGTCGACATCCAATATGAATAATATTGTAACTCATTGTGTCATTGGTTTCAGGACAGCTATTTTAAGTTTTTTGCAAAGTTTGTTATTTATTTGTAGCTGCTGGAAAATTTTCAATTACAATGAAGTTATTCCATGTCATAAAATTAGTTCTAATGAAAATAGAAAAATGGTTGATACACAGAAAAAAGATTTTTTTGCTGAATCCATACAATATAAAGTTAGATAAAATTGTAACTTGAGTTACACATTATTCATATTGGGTGTCGATATTTCTTTGGAATTATCTATTATATTATTTATATTAGGATTTCTGTGGAATAACTCTAACTCTCTCTCAACTCTGACTCGTAATTTTCCTTGTTCCAGAGCACAAGCCTGGCAAGCGCGAGCGCGCGCCGCCGCTGAAGCCGGTGATCATCGCGCGCGACGCGGTACAGAAGGCCGTGTTCGGCGCCGGCTACCCCTCCCTGCCCACCATGACCGTCGAGGAGTTCTACGACCAGCGAGTGCGCGACGGCGTGTACGTACCACCCCGTAGTGTAACCCCCCCCGTACCACCCCGACAAGCATTTGAAGAAAGATTTCGAAGGCCCTTGCTCACACATTTGAACACGGGTTTGCTTACCTGTCAGATTTGCTTTGCTAATACGTTCGCTTCGATGTGCGATCGAAAAACCGAAAGTGCAAATATGAGTTTAAACTTTGAGAGTTTATGAGCAATGCAAGTGTTTAAATAAGTGTAACGCAACGTAACGCAAATGTTTATGCTGCGTGTGACATAGGGGTAGCATTCGCTAATGTCCACGGCGGCTCTGTGGGGTTGTGCCGAGTACAAACATTGCCGCAACTTTGATCGAATTCAAGTATCGAAACACAATATCTTCAAAGTTTATAATTTATAATTTTGTATCGGAGGCGAGCGTGACGGCTGAAACATAGTTTTAACTTTTCCAGTCGTCAACGTTCTTAGATATTAAATACAAATGTTAAAATGAAAGGAAATAAATAATTCCAATTTCAAAAAAAATTCAAAATTTCAAAGCAAAATATAGGTACCTAAACTAGCTTGTTTGAACATTGTCGGAACACATTTCTTAGCATTTGAAAAGATATAAGGAGCAATCACAAAAAATAAGTTTTATTTATATACTAGATGATGCCCACGGCTTCGCCCGTGTGGATTTAGGTTTTTAAAATCCCGTGGGAACTTTTGATTTTCCAGAACAAAAAGTAGCCTATCTGTAGTAACCCGTCACCAAATCGGAAAAATTCCGTGGGATCCCCACGATTTCGGAATGCGATTCCTTACAGCATCAGGGTTGAGGAGTTGAATATGTACCTACTCGAGTTCATTCAATGATAAAGTCTTTAATTGGTACCCCCAATATCAATTTAAATAACCGACAGTTCCTAAATCCCATTAGTTTTGGGGATCAGTTCCCCTACAGCATCAGGATTGAGGAGTTGGAATCTAAGTTTTTTGCAAGACAGTGTCGCAATGTTTCTCTATCGATTAAAAAAAAAATTACGCAAATCGGTTCAGAAATCTCGGAGATATCGGTGTGCTAGTGTCGCATGGGTAACACAGTCTCGTAAATTAAATAAGTTTTTAAAATATTTATGTACTAATTTCAAACAATAGAAGTGCTGGAATATAAAGAACAAGATGGATTAGTGGTGTACAAATGTTAGCAAGAACTTCTGTAGTGTATTTTTATGAAAACAATTACCGTGTTTATACTTACTTGTACGGTTCATTGTGATGCATTCTGAAAATTAAAACCTAGTGAATATAGACGAAACTGCATTTTGCCTGTGATGAATGTGCTAATATTTACTAACTGTAACTGTTTGGGTGAGATTTTGAGAAAATTATCGTATACCTAACTCAATAATCCATCGAAGTTTTGGAAATACTTGAATTTGTAAGTTACATATTTTGACAAGTTTGTTTTGACATTCTTTGATTTACTTAATTTGACATTGACACGACTTCAAATCTCTTGAATGGTGATTGTTGATCTCATTGATCTATTAACTAAGAGATCTGAAGCTAAAAATTAACTTGAGGTACAGTTATTGTACTCACCTAACCTAAATGACTCCTGTCTAGGTGTAAATGAAACACCGAATCGCACTTGCTTTTTATTATTTCTAACCGTGTCACTAAATTGATTGTCAAATGGACTTATTTGTTATATGTTAATAAATTTAATCCTACCAAATTAAATAGGTATGTCTCATAAATCATCATTACTATATTGTTTTTGGATGTGTCATAATTGAATTTAGTCCTTATTTAGTCGCATCATAATTTTCCAAAAACATCAATCACGAGGCTGATAAATGTTTATTATTTTGGTGTTCTTCTTCCAAGAATTTATAAATGTTTGATCTTAAGTTATTTTTGATAAATTTTCCGTAGTTTTATTATAATGTCCTGTGCTGTGAAAGAATGTAATTCCTATAGGGGCCGAAAAGAAAATTTTAAAGAAATATTATCATTTCATCGGTGAGTTTTGATAGTTTTGTATGTAAATATAATCTAAAATTATGTAACGTTATTTGTAGTTTTTGGAAACCATCATCGTGTTCAATTCTACACCCATTTTTGCCTATTTTTTAAATATTTTCTGTTGACTAATAAAGGTTATGTTTTTTAGCATAGTGATGTACTAAAATTGCATATCGATTACGTGCGATAAAATTTTTAACCTCCGACGCAAAAACGACGGGGTGTTATAAGTTTGATGTGTCTGTGTGTGTGTGTTGTGTGTGTGTGTGTATGTGTGTGTGTCTGTCTGTCTGTCTGTCTGTCTGTCTGTCTGTCTGTCTGTCTGTTCCTCTGTAGCGCTAAAACGGGTGAACCGATTTGAACGCGGTTTTTTTGTTTGAAAGGTGAATTAGTCGAAAGTGTTGTCAGCTATTTTGATGAAAATCGCTGCAAGATGGCCGCCGCTACAAAATGGTAGATTATTTATTATTTACAACTCCGTTAATATGGGTATCAAATGAAAGGGCTTGACTAGTAGAATAACACCATGCAAATCCAAGATGGCCGCGATAAAAAAATGGTGAATGTCGGGTTTTTTTTTTTAATTTTTGAACATTAGATTCCGTAGCCACTACACACAATGAATACTTACGTGTATTTCCGCGTGCTAGATTGTTGTATCATGATCGCTAAATTTTTATTTGTTACAGATTTCCAAAGAACCCAAAAATAAGAAATGAATGGGCACAAAGAATAAGACCGCAATATTGGACATCGCAGAAACATAGTCATATTTGTTCAAAACACTTCCCACTTAATTGATTTGTGCCCAAAAACAATTTAAAATGGAGGCGCTTAAAAGCAAACGCTATTATTTTTGCCGCATATAGACACATTGGTAATTATAATAATATCAAATATTTGTAATAATACCATAATTTCATGCTAGTGTTGTGTGAAGGTGCAAAATACATGCAAATACTAGGGTTGGACTTAATAGTCTTTGGCACGAATTCAGAGATAAAATAGTCATTAGTGATAGATGTTTGGTCCACGAGTATAATGCTAACACTCTTATAATAAGGTAGTTCATCGTTTTCAAGAAAACAACGAAAATCAATTCTAACCTCAACACTGGATGATTTACCCTCTCCCTCCCCCATCCCATAACCCATATCAAGGCGGCACGTTTTAAAAGTTTTACCCTAAAAGCTGTTATTGGTGTATGAAAAACGCTGAAGCGAAACGTGAAAAATGTTCTACCACGTCTGATTTTTTTAATTTAAGGCAAGAGAACCGTTACCAATGGATGTCTGTAATGCAGAAGATAATTCCGCCAATGAAGTTTCCATTCGCACATTAACGGAGTGACGTATAAACATTAATGTTCAAAGAAATTTAGTAAGTGTATAATATTCGTTCGTTCGTTTCAAACAATGGACGTCCACTGCTGGACATAGGTCTCTTGCAAGGATCGCCACAACACACGATCTTGTGCCGCCTGATTCCAGCGGCTACCAGCGACTCGCTTGAGATCGTCTGTCCATCGAGTGGGGGGGCCTACCTACGCTTCGTTTGCTGGTGCGAGGTCGCCATTCAAGCACCTTGGGACCCCAACGTCCATCGGTTTTTCGTGCAATGTGCAACGTGTGCAATGTGCAAATTGCACGAAGTATAATATTACTACCTATTAATATAAATAGGTTTAATATTTTGTATTTCGAGACAAAACAATTCACTATTGTAATCTACATAGTACTTTCAGGAAGGTTTTAGTATATGTATAACACACCTAGTTACCATTCTTATGTGCGATGTTACACGCATAAATGTACCCACATGTCACTAATATTTTTGACTAGTGCACCGCGGTTCCTCTGAGATTGCTGGACCGAAGTCGGTTTAATTTTTCTTAAAAATAGCTTGTATGATCGTATTTTCGAAACACCGTTTATAAAGTTTCATCGACTCCAAAAAGACTCGATTTTATTTCAGTTCTAGAAGGCACAACAAAGGTTCTAGAAGGATATGTATATTTTGTGTTTTTTTTATATATATATATACATATATGTATATTTTTCGATGTGTACACTAAAACCTTTCTGAAAGTATGTAGATTATGATAGTGAAAAAATCATCAAAATCGGTTCATTAGTTGCGGAGATAATCGCGAACATACTTATATACATACATATATACATACATACAACCTCCTTTTTTGAAGTCGGTTAAAAATATACTATAATATGAAACATATTATTCTTGTATTTCCTAACAAGATGATGCCCGAGACTTCATTCACGTGAGCTTAGGTTTTTATTTTATTAATCTTGTAGGAACGCTTTGATACTGCAAGACAAAAGTAGCCTTAGATATCGGTTCCCGGGATGCAAGCTGTCTGTGTACAAAATTTCGTCCAAATCGGATGGGCCCTGAAAAGGTAAAAGACAGAAAGACACACTTTCGCATAATGTAATATTAGAGTATGGTCCACATATTTAAACACGCATATTGTGTCCCTATAGATCCTCACAGTCAAAATATCGATAGTTACATCACTAGCACGTCACGTGTCATCGTCACGTGTCATTAAAAAACTTGTGACCACAGACAGCTGTAAACTTGACATCTATTTAGAGTATATATTACAATATCTTAGGTTGATCTTTAAATAGATGACAGATTAGCAAAGAATGCATTAACAAAATGGAACACAGTAAATGTGAGTAACTAACGAAACGCGTCTAACATTGTTATCACCTGAACAATAATATTAAATTGCACAGTAGATGTGGGTAACTTACGAAACGCGTCTAACATTGTTACCACCTGAATAATAATACAACATTATAGCACAGTAGATGTACGCAACTCTTGAATTGGGTCAAACATTACGCTTATCTGAAAATTTATTTATTTATTTAAATTTGACGAATCATGACTACATTTAAAATGACCACGGAAAATTTATCAGACATGAACTGTATTACAATCAGAAGACCAATACGATGTAACTCAGAAACTGACCTAACTAAACTAGATATCGATACTACGACAACATCGAGTATGTTATTCGACAGAACTATTGACAGTTTACCAAATATATCCACTAGTGAGGATCCAAAAATGGCGGAGTTGAGACAAAATAATGAAAAATTAGTTTCAAAATTAAACTCAGCACATGAAGAAATAGAAAATCTAATAACTGAAAATTTCAGACTTAAAAAAGAGATAGAAAATTGTCAAACGCTCATCAAAACATTAAAGCAGCTTAACAAAACTCAAAACAGTGAAAAATCTGATAATTCAACCCCGAGAAGAAAAGCGACAAATAAAATCAAACCTTTACAAGAAATATTATCGCCAATGCTAAATAACACTATACCACCTGCGCTAGACTGTACACCTAATAACAATATAGGTCTGAGATCTAAGGAAGAATTAGCTTCAAATAATAAAAATGTAACACATACAAATGAGGATTCAGGTGTAGGAAATATTAGTACTGATACTTCAAACCGTAGCAACATCAACAGAAAAAATTATCACATTGAATCTGCTACAGAATGTAACTCTGTACTGATCGATACTGGCAACAAACTTGAGAATGAGGTCGTTATTAATAGGAAAGTAACTAAGGATACTACAGAGGATGGCAAAAATCCAAAAAAGAAGATAATCATTATGGCCGATCAGTACGGAAAAAATGTTAGATCTATATTAGGAAATCTTCTGGGTACTGAATTTGAAGTTAAATGTTTTATGAAGCCTGGTGCAGACTCGAGTGAAGTACTAAATGTTTATAGAGATGAAATATCGACCTTGACTTTCAATGATTGCGTTGTCATATTAACTGGATCTAATGACCAGAATCCATTTAAATTAAAATGTAATCTATTGAGCTGGGTAACAAATTTCAAGAATACAAATGTCATAATATCGGAGGTACCAAGAAACAATTACTTAAATTTGGTCAAGCTCAATTATGAATTAAAATTCCTATGTAGTAATTTTAAACAAACGGTGTATTTAGATATGGAATACAGTAGATCTGTTCCTACACGAAATGTATTTGCCTTGAACTTGTCGCGATCATTACTGAGGGAAATTCTAAGAATTGGCTACAAACATAATTATTTAAAGTATCTGAAAAGCTTTTCAAATGTGACCGAGACATGTGCATCCATCATACACGAAAAATATGATAAGTCAACTCAGACAGAATCTACTTCCCTAACTAATGATCCCAATAGTAATATAAATTTTTTTCGTGAATAATAGTCTATACGTAATGCATCAGAACATTAATGGACTAATTAACAAGTCTGATCTCCTATCTGTCTGTTTATCGGAACTAAGGGATGAAAATAAACTACCTAGTGTTATATGTATAACGGAACACAATATGGTTGAAAATGACACTGAGCTTCTTAACATCCCAAATTTTAGATTGGCTTCATACTATTCACGAAAAAACCGAAACGGTGGAGCTTGTATTTTAACTGAATGTAGTATTAAATATAACATCATATCTGAAGTTCAGGAACTCTCTAACTGTAATGAAGTCGAGTGTTGTGGAATTGAGCTGGTTAATTATGGAATCATTATAATTTGCATGTATCGAGCTCCGAAGAATTCCATTAAGGACATTGAAATTTTTTTCAGCATATTCCAAAATATTTCACATAAATACTGTTTTAAATCAAAAAAGATTATAATTGTCGGTGACTTTAATATTGACATTATGAAATATAGTAATTTAACAAACAAACTAAGGCAAATAATAAGTAGCTATAACTTAACTATTGAATTTAATGAACCTACAAGGTTATCCAGTGGTACATGCATAGATAATGCATTCCATAATTTCAACATGATCAAAAGTGAGATAAGAGAATTTGCGTTATCTGATCACACAGCCCAGCTTTTAAAATTACCAATTAAAAAGCACCACGCAATGACATACTGGTACATCTTTAGACGTGATTACAGCACGGAAAATTTAAAAAAATTTGAAGACTGTTTAAATTCTTTGACTTTCAATGAAGTATTTTTATCAAACGATCCTAATGAAGCCTTTGATAAATTTTTTGACTTGTTTAAACTATTTTATGACTTGTGCTTTCCGATTATAAAAGTTAAACTTTCTCTCCGAACTAAGCCTAAATGGATCTCAAAGGGAATTAAGCTTTGTAGTCGTAAAAAAAGAAGTCTTTATTGGAACTTTCGTTTGAATCCAAGCAAAGGTAACAAAAATAAATTTAAAACATACTCCAAAAGATTAAAAAAAGTTATCGAAATGACCAAGAAATCTCAGAATAATTATTACATAGCTAACTCAAAAAACAAATGCTTGGCTACCTGGAAGATTATCAAAAATGATAATACCTGTGCTCCCAAAAATCAAATAAACAAAATAAAATATAATAATCAAGAAATTACAGACCCAACAATCATAGCACAAACTTTTAATGATCACTTTATTGATATTGTGGGACAAGCTAAGGTAAAAGGTAATGAAAGCAGCTATCATTTACAAATTAATAAATCTTCATCTATGTTTATGTCACCCGTCACTCCTGTAGAAATATTTCAAATAATAAAAGCACTTAAAAATACCCAAAGTGCTGGTTATGACGGAATAACGACAAAAGTTGTGAAAGATATTTCGCTATCAATTTCCGGCATCTTGTGTCACATAATAAATTTATGTATAGAGCAAGGTGAATTCCCAAAAGCACTAAAGATATCAATAGTGAAACCATTATTTAAAAAAAACGATAAATTTGATGTTACTTGCTATCGCCCGATTGCATTGATATCAATATTCGCGAAAGTTTTTGAAAAGGCTATTTATAAGCGGTTAAGTAGCTACCTAGAGGAAAATGAGTTTCTCGCAAAAGAACAGAAAGGTTTTCGGAAAAATAAATCAGTAAATATGGCTATTTACGAGCTTCTAGATAAAATTATAACGTGTATAGACAGTAAAACTCCAATAGCAGCATTATATATGGACATGAGCAAAGCTTTTGATTTTGTGGATCACAGAATATTATTAAGAAAATTATACCAATATGGTGTCCGAGGAACAGTGTTAAATTTATTCGAGTCTTACCTTACTGATAGATTTCAAATTACCGAAATAACTAAAATATGTCCTATTAGTCTCACGGAAAAAGTATATCGATCAACGTCTAGATCTATACAACATGGTGTCCCACAAGGAAGCATACTGGGACCGCTACTATTTCTTGTGTACATCAATGATTTGCCATCCGCTATATCACAACCAATGGTTCTTTTCGCAGACGACTGTACTATAGTGTACAAAGGATGTAGTATACCAGACTATGTTTCCGAAATAAATAAATCAATTAATCAAATAATTGACTGGCTTAATAAGAATAACCTAAATATAAATTTAGAAAAAACTAAAATAATGACTTTTAATTGGGATTTATTTAAAATAAATTATAACATTAATCATATGGGCACACAAATAAATAAAACAGAAGAAACAAAATTTTTAGGAATAATCGTAGACAGTAAATTAAATTGGAATGCACAAGTTGATAGTATCTGCAATAAACTTTATAAATTTTCCTACGCCCTTTACAAATTAAAAAAAAGAGCTAATACCCAAACATTGCGTATAGCATATTTTGGCTACGTAGAGTCTATACTGAGATACGGCATTATATTTTGGGGGAACTCCGTAGACCGTGAGAAAGTATTCAGAGCCCAAAAACGGTGCATCAGAGCGATACGGAACCTGCATTGGACTGACACATGTAAGCCACACTTTAAAGAGCTCCAAATTCTAACATTTCCCTCTCTCTTCATTTATGAGACGGCCATTTTTGTCCATTGTAACATCTCATCATACAAAAACATGAACAACAGTAGGTATCCGTTAAGACTACGGGTTCGACCCGCAAAGACAGCAAAAATGCGGAAAAGCATATTTTGCCTATCAATTATGATTTATAATAAATTATCTAATGACATAAAGATACTAAGTTTAAGCAATTTTAAGAAATCATTAAAGACATTCTTAATTAATAAATCTTATTATTCAATAAAGGAATTTCTCGAGGATAAACAAATATAAACTAATTTAATTTTTAACATTATTTTATTACTTGACCACAGACATCTAAGATTGACTAGACAATATTATCTATATGACACGCATTCAACATGTTTTACTCCGCATTCACTCCGTTTTGACCAGTTTTGACTTTTGACATATTATTTATACTGTAACCTGTGATCGCTTATACGTTGAAAATTAATAAATAAACTAAACATAAATAAATAATAAATAAATAAATATAAATATTAAAATATAATTGACGAGAAGGCTGCATTAGGATAGATTAGCTGACAACAATAATAATGTGTATACCTACCTACATAAACTTTATTTAATTAATATTAATTAGAAATATCATTGTATGATGATTTTATTTTTTATTCAATAATAATGCACTTCATTCAATTCCATATATATATTTGTATTCCATGCTGTAATTAATTATATTTGTACGCCACATAGTGGTAGAACGCATGATACAAATTTTATATTGTTAACATCTTGTACTACTGTGTTCACAAATAAATAAATTTGAATTTGAATTTGAATTTGAATTTGAATCGGTGTACATAGGTAGAAAAACACAACTCCTCCTTTTTTGAAAGTCGGTTAAAAAAGTAGCCTATGTTACTCCCTGGTTAATTCTCTACTTGTATGTGAAAGTCCCGTCAAAATCGGTTCAGCCGTTCCGAAGATTAGCCCGTTCAAACAGACAGACAGACAGACAAAAATTTTAAAAACGTGTGATTCGGTTATGGTAGCGTTCAAATAACCATATGAGCTTAATATGAGGTAGTTATTTCGATATTACAGACAGACACTTCAATTTTATTTATTAGTATAGATTGTATATTTGTGTCAGGTTCCCTGGTGCTGGCACCAACATACCACACGCCACCATACAAAATGCAGACGCCGACCCTGACGAAACCGAACAAATAAGAAAGGTAACGTTTTACTTTGATAGTATGTTTGTTCGCGGATTTCTCCGAACTATTAATCGGATTGTGACGCTTCTTTTTTATTGGCTTACATTTACTTCAACTTAGGAAACAGTGTAAGTTTCATCAAAATCAATTCAGTAGTTTACAAGATATGGACTGTTAAGTATGTGGTGAAGACTGTTTAACTTTCAATATTATGTACATATTTAATTATCTCTTGTAAACTATAAGGTTTAATTTTTTACCACTCGCAGGAGCGGCTCGTTGAAGACGACGATCCCGAGGAGTTGGCGCGACGTCGCAACATGGATGAATACAAGGACGACCACCGACGCGGCTGGGGCAACCGATACAACAGGAGCTAATTTATGTAACACTATGTAACGCCATTTGTAATATAACTCATAAATTATACAACAAGAACAAGCGCGGACGCGACTGGGGCAACCGATACAACAGGAGCTAATTTATGTAACACTATGTAACGCAATTTGTAATATAACTCATAAATTATACAACAAGAACAAGCGCGGCCGCGACTGGGGCAACCGATACAACAGGAGCTAATTTATATAACAACTGTACGCTATGTAACGCCATTTGTAATATAACTCATAAATTATACAACAAGAACAAGCATGGACGCGACTGGGGCAACCGATACAACAGGAGCTAATTTATATAACAACTGTACATTATGTAACACCATTTGTAATATAACTCAAAAAATATACAAAAAGAACGATTACGGACGTGACTGGGGCAACCTATACAACAGGAGCTAATTTACATAACAACTGTACACTATGTAACGCGTTTTGTAAAAAACCTCATAAATTATACAACAAGAATGAGCACTGATGCGACTGGGGCAACCGATACAACAGGAACTAATTTATATAACAACTGTACACTATGTAACGCCATTTGTAATATAACTCAAAAAATATACAACATGAATGAGCACGGACGCGACTGGTGTATAACCGATACAACAGAAGCTAATTTATATAACGTTATGTAACGCCATTTGTAATATTACTCATAAATTATACAAAAAGAACGATTACGGACGCGACTGGGGCAACCTATACAACAGGAGCTAATTTACATAACAATTGTACACTATGTAACGCGTTTTGTAAAAAACCTCATAAATTATACAACAAGAATGAGCACGAATGCGACTGGGGCAACCGATACAACAGGAACTAATTTATATAACAACTGTACACTATGTAACGCCATTTGTAATATAACACATAAATTATACAATATATGTATGTTTCGTTATCACTCAGCAGTGTTTTTTTATCCCATAAGTTGTGTTTAGCAGATATATGTATGTATGTATGTACATGTTGTGTGACGTGTGTGTGTGTGTGTGTGTGTGAAAGATATTAAACTATACAACCTTACCTAATTTAAACCAGTTTGTATTTGCATTTTAAATCTGTCCAATTGTAGTATGATTAAAAATAAACCATTATTTATTAACGCTTGTTTTTTTTTGTGTTAAAACGCTTCATAACTACGACTTATCTAGAGGAAGATAGTTCAACTATTTTGTTCCTAACCTGGGTAACTAGATACCTATTATAACTATTTTCCTGGTCGCCTGATATACGAGGGCGGTCCGATAAATACTTAGCCTACAAAAGAACAACGAAAATTTTGAAAAAAATTGTATTTATTTTTCAACAAGGTCTCCTTTTAACTCCATACACTTCTCCCAGCGATGCTCCAATTTCTTTAAACCGTCTAAAAAATAGGTTTTGTCAAGGTTTGCAAAGTAGGCCTCCGTGGCGGCAATGACCTCCTCATTCGACGCAAATTTCTGTCCGGCGAGTGACTATTTCAAGTCTGGAAATAAAAAGAAGTCGCACGGGGCCAAATCTGGAGAATACGGTGGATGGGGCAGCAGTTTGTAGCCCAATTCGACCAATTTGGCCGTGGTGAGGACGGAGGTGTGAGCCGGTGCGTTGTCATGGTGGAAGAGCACTTTTTTCTTCGCTAAATGCGGCCGTTTTTCTGCAATTTGGCGTCGAATCGGTCCAATAATTCGGCATAGTACAGCACTGTGATCGTTTTGCCCTTCTCCAGGTAGTCGATGTAGATCACACCTTGTGAATCCCAAAAAACAGTGGCCATCACCTTTCCAGCCGATATGACAGTCTTCGCCTTTTTCGGAGCAGGTACGCCGGGTGAAGTCCATTGTTTCGACTGTTGCTTGGTCTCTGGCGTATACCAGTGGATCCATGTTTCGTCGACGGTCACAAAACGACGCAAAAATTCCTTCGGATTGCGCTTAAACAGCGTCAAAGACTGCTCTGAAATGGTCTCACGGTTGCGCTTGTTGTCCGGAGTGAGCAAATGCGGCAGCCATCGCGCCGGCAGCTTTCTCAAACCCAAAATTTCATGCAGAATATGACCCATGCGGTCTTTTGAGATGCCTACTGTCTCAGCTATCTCGCGTACCTTCAATCGGCGGTCTGCCAATACAAGATCGTGGATTTTAATATATACTAGTAGGGCGCGTGGGTGCGCGGCCCGCAAGCGGACCGCGAGGTTTTGCATTCGGGTATTTTGGTTTGAGGAGCCTCCACTTATCTTTCCCAAATTCCTAATCCTCGATCATTATCACTCTCCATATTTTTTCTTCGAATCATTCTGCTCATCAAATAGATCTTTAGGTATTGATCATCTTTTTCCAAGAAACCACTCTTCCATCTTGTATACTTGGTGAGATAAACACCGACGAAATTTGTATAGCCACCATCTTGAATCCGCCATTTTGGTATTTTTTTTTCGCCGTGCCAACTGGATGAGGTTTTGAGTAATTTTTGTTTGAGCACCTCCCACCTATCTACAATACCCTGCCCGGGCTCCTCAACCATCTTCCAAACCCTCAATCATCATGTCTTCCCATATTTTTCTTTGAGAGTTCTCCAAAGAACCTCATCAAAGCCTTGGATAGTTCACAACTTGTAGTCTCTTCAATATTCGCCATACATTTTCTATGGAAAAATAAATTCCGCCATTTTGAATTTTTTTTCTATGCATCGAGTAGATCTTCTGATCCTGATCATCTTTTGCGAAGAAACCACTTTTCCATCTTTTATACCCTCCGAGTTGGACGCCGACGAAATTTGTATAGCGGCCATCTTTTTTTCGCCATTTTGAATTTTTTTTCAACTCATTGCCAATTGGATGACGTTTCAAGTGACATTTGGTCGAGCACCCCCCACCTATCTTCAATAGCTTAAGCATGCCATTCCCTCGTCTCTGAAATCTTCAATCATCAGCTCTCTCCATATTTTTCCTCTTAATGAATTTTTATCCTCTATACGACACCATTATTGAAAAAAAAAAATTCATACAAAATTGTTCAGGAGAGGCGATGAATGAGTCAGTGAATCAGAACGAACAGCTATATATATATTAATATAGCTGCTCGTGCTGATTCATTGACTGACTCACTGATTGATCACCCCTCCTGTAAAATTTTGTATGAAAAATTTTTTTTTTCACTAATGGTTTCGTATAGAGGACAAAAATTCATTCGGAACAAAAATATGGAGAGAGCTGATGATTGAGGATTTCAGAGACGAGCGAATGGCATGCTTAAGGTATTGAAGATAGGTGGGCGGTGCTCGAGCAAATGTCACTCAAAACTTCATCCAATTGGCAGTGAGTTGAAAAAAAATTCAAAATGGCGAAAAAAAGATGGCCGCCATACAAATTTCAAGGGTATCCATCTCGGAGGGTATAAAAGATGGAAGAGTGGTTTCTTCACAAAAGATGATCAGGATCGAAAGGTCTACTCGATGAATAGAAAAAAAATTCAAAATGGCGGAATTTATTTTTCCATAGAAAATGTATGGCGAATATTGAAGAGACTATAAGTTGTAAATTATGCAAGGCTTTGATGCGGTTCTTTGGAGAACTCTCAAAGAAAAATATGGGAAGACATGATGATTGAGGGTTTCGAAGATGGATGAGGAGCCCGGGCAGGGTATTGTAGATAGATGGGAGGTGCTCAAACAAAAATTACTCAGAATCTCATCTAATTGGCACTGAGTTGAAAAAAAAATGGCGGATTCAAGATGGCGGCTATATAAATTTCGTCGGTGTCTATCTCACCAAGTATAAAAGATGGAAGAGAAGTTTCGTAGAAAAATATGATCAAGAACTAAAAATCTACTCGATGAACAGAAAAAAAAACAAGATGACGGAATTTATGTTTTCACACAAAAAGTTTTTTTTAATGATGGTTTCGTATAAAAGACAAAAATTCATGCGGAGGAAAAATATGGAGAGAGCTGATGATTGAAGATTTTGGAGACGGGTGAGGAGCACGGACAGGGTACCTACTGAAGATAGGTGCTAAAACAAAAATTACTCGATAGGTGGGGGGTGCTTGAGCAAATGACAAATGTCACTCGAAACCTCATCCAATTGACAATGCGCTGAAAAAAAAGTCAAAAATTCTGGATTCAAGATGGCGGCCATACAAATTTCGTCGATGACTATCTCACTGAGTATAAAAGATGGAACAGTGGTTTTTTTGGCAAAAGATGATCAAGACCTCAAAGGTCTATTTGATGAACAAAAAAAAAAACATGATTGCGGAATTTATTTTTCCATACATAATTTTTTTTTTCACTGATGTTTTCTTATAGAAGACAAAAATTCATCCGGAGGAAAAATATGGAGAGATCTGATGATTGAGGATTTCAGAGATGGGTGAGGACCACGGCCGCGACCAGGTTATAGAAGATAGGTCGGGGGTGTTCAAACCAGACTACTCGAAACCCCGCGGTCCGCTTTAGCGGGCCGCGCAGCCACGCGCAATACTAGTTTGTTATGTTATCCTCCGTAGTAGCCGTTTTCGGGGCACCTAGGCGTGGCTCATCAAAAACCGACGTGCGACCACGCTGAAACTCTTTATACCAATTTCTGACGGTCGCCATCGAAGGAGAAGAGTCACCGTAGACAGCATCCAAGCGCTCTTTGATTTCGCTGCGCGATTTCCCTTCTAAAAACAGGAATTGAATCACCAACCGATATTGTTCTTTTTCCATTTTTCTAAAATTCGCGGACACGTCCGCTTCCACACGCGGTCAAAACAAAACTACGAACCCGATTCGGCTGAAATTTCGACTGTAGCAGTCTACGAGAATGTTCTACACGATAGTAAATTTCTTATGCGATAGTGGCGCCATCAGGCGGTGAGGCTAAGTACTTATCGGACCGCCCGGGTATTAAGTGAAGAGTTGGTGGGAAAGTACTAAGTAGACGTACCTATCTCCTACTTCATAGAAGCTAAAAGATTGATTAGCTTCTCTACCTTGCTTGAATAATAAAACCTAGGCCTGATCTGAAGGCTCGTTGTGTATTTTTGATCAGTCTAAGAAACGGACGCGTCTAGTTCTCTTATTGTCTAGCCTCAGGAAAGGACAGGAACTAAGGTACAGCTTATATAAAATACCTCTTCAAAGTTTCCCACCGGCTCTTCGACAATATATCCTGCTCCCATTGATCTATTAACTAAGAGATCTGAAGCTAAAAATTAACTTGAGGTACAGTTATTGTACTCACCTAACCTAAATGACTCCTGTCTAGGTGTAAATGAAACACCGAATCGCACTTGCTTTTTATTATTTCTAAGCATGTCACTAAATTGATTGTCAAATGGACTTATTTGTAATAAATTTAATCCTACCAAATTAAATAGGTACGTCTCATAAACCATCATTACTTTATGGATTGTTTAGATATTGTTTTTGCATGTTTTATGTCAATTGACCATTGAATTTAGTCGCATCATAATTTTCCAAAAACATACATTACGAGGCTGATAATTTTTTATTATTTTGGTGTTCTTCTTCCAAGAATTTATAAATGTTTGATCTTAAGTTATTTTTGATAAATTTTCCGTAGTTTTATTATAATGTCCTGTGCTGTGAAAGAATGTAATTCCTATAGGGGCCGAAAAGAAAATTTTAAAGAAACATTATCATTTCATCGGTGAGTTTTGATAGTTTTGTATGTAAATATAATCTAAAATTATGTAACGTTATTTGTAGTTTTTGGAAATCGTCATCGTGTTCAATTCTACACCGATTTTTGCCTATTTTTTAAATATTTTCTGTTGACTAATAAAGGTTATGTTTTTTAGCATAGTGATGTACTAAAATTGCATATCGATTACGTGCGATAAAATTTTTAACCTCCGACGCAAAAACGACGGGGTGTTAAGTTTGATGTGTCTGTGTGTGTGTGTGTTGTGTGTGTGTGTGTATGTGTGTGTGTCTGTCTGTCTGTCTGTTCCTCTGTAGCGCTAAAACGGGTGAACCGATTTGAACGCGGTTTTTTTGTTTGAAAGGTGAATTAGTCGAAAGTGTTGTCAGCTATTTTGATGAAAATCGCTGCAAGATGACCGCCGCTACAAAATGGTAGATTATTTATTTTTCACAACTCCGTTAATATGGGTATCAAATGAAAGGGCTTGACTAGTAGAATAACACCATGCAAATCCAAGATGGCCGCGATCAAAAAATGGTGAATGTCGGGGTTTTTTTAAATTTTTGAACATTAGATTCCGTAGCCACTACACACAATGAATACTTACGTGTATTTCCGCGTGCTAGATTGTTGTATCATGATCGCTAAATTTTTATTTGTTACAGATTTCCAAAGAACCCAAAAATAAGAAATGAATGGGCACAAAGAATAAGACCGCAATATTGGACATCGCAGAAACACAGTCATATTTGTTCAAAACACTTCACACTTAATTGATTTGTGCCCAAAAACAATTTAAAATGGAGGCGCTTAAAAGCAAACGCTATTATTTTTGCCGCATATAGACACATTGGTAATTATAATAATATCAAATATTTGTAATAATACCATAATTTCATGCTAGTGTTGTGTGAAGGTGCAAAATACATGCAAATACTAGGGTTGGACTTAATAGTCTTTGGCACGAATTCAGAGATAAAATAGTCATTAGTGATAGATGTTTGGTCCACGAGTATAATGCTAACACTCTTATAATAAGGTAATTCATCGTTTTCAAGAAAACACCGAAAATCAATTCTAACCTCAACACTGGATGATTTACCCTCTCCCTCCCCCCATCCCATAACCCATATCAAGGCGGCACGTTTTAAAAGGTTTACCCTAAAAGCTATTATTGGTGTATGAAAAACGCTGAAGCGAAACGTGAAAAATGTTCTACCACGTCTGATTTTTTTAATTTAAGGCAAGAGAACCGTTACCAATGGATGTCTGTAATGCAGAAGAAAATTCCGCCAATGAAGTTTCTATTCGCACATTAACTCCGTTAACATTAAACGTAATAAACGTAATAAACGACGTATAAACATTAATGTTCAAAGAAATTTAGTAAGTGTATAATATTCGTTCGTTCGTTCGTTCGTTTCAAACAATGGACGTCCACTGCTGGACATAGGTCTCTTGCAAGGATCGCCACAGCACACGATCTTGTGCCGCCTGATTCCAGCGGCTACCAGCGACTCGCTTGAGATCGTCTGTCCATCGAGTGGGGGGGTCTACCTACGCTTCCTTTGCTGGTGCGAGGTCGCCATTCAAGCACCTTGGGACCCCAACGTCCATCGGTTCTTCGTGCAATGTGCAACGTGTGCAATGTGCAAATTGCACGAAGTATAATATTACTACCTATTAATATAAATAGGTTTAATATTTTGTATTTCGAGACAAAACAATTCACTATTGTAATCTACATAGTACTTTCAGGAAGGTTTTAGTATATGTATAACACACCTAGTTACCATTCGTATGTGCGAAGTTACACGCATAAATGTACCCACATGTCACTAATATTTTTGACTGGTGCACCGCGGTTCCTCTGAGATTGCTGGACCGAAGTCGGTTTAATTTTTCTTAAAAATAGCTTGTATGATCGTATTTTCGAAACACCGTTTATAAAGTTTCATCGACTCCAAAAAGACTCGATTTTATTTCAGTTCTAGAAGGCACAACAAAGGTTCTAGAAGGATATGTACATATATTTTGTGTTTTTTATATATATATATGTATATTTTTCGATGTGTACACTAAAACCTTTCTGAAAGTATGTAGAGTATGATAGTGAAAAAATCATCAAAATCGGTTCATTAGTTGCGGAGATAATCGCGAACATACTTATATACATACATATATACATACATACAACCTCTTTTTTTTAAGTCGGTTAAAAATATACTATAATATGAAACATATTATTCTTGTATTTCCTAACAAGATGATGCCCGAGACTTCATTCACGTGAGCTTAGGTTTTTATTTTATTAATCTTGTAGGAACGCTTTGATACTGCAAGACAAAAGTAGCCTTAGATATCGGTTCCCGGGATGCAAGCTGTCTGTGTACAAAATTTCGTCCAAATCGGATGGGCCCTGAAAAGGTAAAAGACAGAAAGACATACTTTCGCATAATGTAATATTAGAGTATGGTCCACATATTTAAACACGCATATTGTATTTGTGTCCCTATAGATCCTCACAGTCAAAATATCGATAGTTACATCACTAGCACGTCACGTGTCATCGTCAAGTGTCATTAAAAAACTTGTGACCACAGACAGATGTAAACTTGACATCTATTTAGAGTATATATTACAATATCTTAGCCTGCTCCATATTTATATGTCGGGCAATTACTTCGAAATGCTATTTTGCCTTATATAGCTTTGTTAGTGTCACTCGGTAATGTTAAGTGCAGGACTATATTTACAATCAACTTCTAACATAAATAGGTAGGTAAGTATTTATTTATGGAGATTCTTTTACTTCTTTGTTGGTTTGACGTAATGTGAAATACCTTCCTAGCTACATTTATATGTATCACATACATTATTTACCGACTGAGCACGTAATATTCAAACCAGACTCCAGTGAACATTTCAAGTTAACGTTTACTTTGCCTCGGTAAGTAGTAAGTACCTACTTAAGAAGGTAGTAAACAAGTAAAATGCTATTAAAAGCAACTGTGAATTTCGTTTAAACCTATGATAAACAGTTGGACTAGAATGCTAGATAGTCCGTAGACTACTTATGTACTACTTAGCCCGATGCCTATTTAAAATGCGCGAGCTGCCTGCATTTGCATTTGGATGAATGCGGGCCGCTGCAGCGCTGGTAGAGATTTGTTAAACTAATCAGAGGCGCAGGTGATTACTTACCTGATTACCTAGTGTTGAGAGCACTGAGGCTCGTGTGAAAACAGGAACAACAAGTCTATTATTATTCTACCTAATAGGTAACCTAACACTTGACAAGACATCTACTATGTAAGTATCTATTTACTAGGCATTTACGATAAAGATGTGAGTAGTGAACTCATGTTAATGTACCCGCCTGTGAAAACTGATTTAGCTCAGAACTGGGTTTGTTATAGAACTCGGTAAACCAAACGACCGCGACGCCGGAGTTATAGCTAAGCTAAGTGAGCTAAATTAGTTTCTAATATCCGTAGATGGAACTAGGTAGGTATCCAAAACTGTCGGATATACGAATGGACAACGTCCACTTGTTGAAAAAAATCCCAGGATGAAGATGAAGAACTATCGGAAACTATCAACGGTTCTATGAAGTCCAACAATCCGTACTTGGCCATTGTGGTCCACTGCGGCCTAAACCCTTCTCATTGTAAGAGGAGACATGTGCCCTGTTGTGGTCGTAAATAGGTACCTACTGGAGTTTGTTTTAATTTAAATAGTTACGCACGGCGCACCTCCCTCAATCCTCATGCATTTATAAATGTTTTTTCTATAGAGAAATTATATTAAACCCAATATGGGGAAGGTTTTTATAGCTTCACGATCTATCGTTTATGTCGTTTCTAATGACAGGAAGCGTTTTCACCCGGGATTTTCACTTTGACGATGGACGTACGTCGTACGGACACGTACCTACGATGAGTCGTTGGTGTGATAATTTATAGCTTTCCAAGTATGGCGGTGGCAATTACTATCAATTTCCTGTTCATACTTTCGCCTATCGCGTAGAGGATAATCTGCTTTTTTCTCGCTCTAGATCTTTGCCCAGGGATTTCCCAGGTTTTAATTCTAGCTTCTAGCTCCTTATCCTTAATTTAATGCTAAACCAGCGGACCCGATAAGCAGACGTTGTTCTGCCACAGGCCTCGCTAGCAAAGAAAAAAAAACAAAAAAAGCACACTAATAGGTATTTTAAAGGCGAAAGTTTGATGTGTAGGTATATGTGTGCGTGTTTGTTACTCTATAACGCCGCAACTACTGAACCGATTTGGCTGAGATTTTGAATGGAGGTAGATTTTACCCGACTACGGCAAAGCCAGAAGGAAGGGTTGATTATATGATTGGTTATGATTTTAACAGTCTATGTACATATGCATGTTTGTGTCTGATTTTAATGAATTAATTAGGTGGCAATTGATTTGTTGTTACGGTCCGGGTGATATGGCTACATTTTATATACCTACTTACGAACAAAATCGAGAAGTGACCTTCGCGCGGCTTTACTTGAATAATAAATTAGTTTCGGATTGAATAACAGATGGCGCCACTAGCTGCTTGCCCCGCGCTTCTGCACATTAAATTATTGTATCGGAGAAATCAACAGTTCCCGTGGGATTTTGAAAAAACCGAAATCTACAGCTATAATTATGTATCTAGATTACTATAGCAAACTTCCTTAAAAGTAGGTATAAAGGTTGGCAAAGGGAGGGGAACCGGAAATCCACGATTCCCTCAGGATTTGTGAAAAACCGAAATTCACGCGGGCAAAAGCTATAGTTTCTTAATATGGCACAGTCGGTCTAGTACTTACCTAGGTAAGTTAATGGCTGCCACAGTAACTGCTGACTAGTTATTAAATAAAATATAATATGGAAAGATCCTTAGTTAATTAATTATTATTGTAAATAGTTAGAGACCGTTGGTTACTTTAATATGTTATGGCCTAGCTAGTCACAGGACATTTAGCCCTTTTTTAACTGCGTCATTTCTAGCCTGGCTAATCGCTAATAAAGTACCTAATATACATAAAAATCTTTATCTCTTTAATTTTTGCATATAACTGTTTTCAAGTGATACGACATTCGTGGTTTCTCCATGTGATAATTTGATATTGTATCTCTTATCTCTTTGTCAGGTGCCCTTGCAATCTCATCTCGATTCAGTTTCGTTTTATTTTGATCAGCATTCAGCGCGCTTGTTGTGTGAAGCTGTTTCCACCTGTATTCCTGAAAACAGAAGAATATGCTACAGTGCGACGTTAACAGTTTAAAGGTAAGATGTTGCATTAAATCTTATAGGTATTCTACTACAACATAAATAGCCAACGTGGAACGCGATTGCCTATAACTGGCTGCGTTTCCGCGCTAAACAGCCCGGTTGACTCTATGCGCAAGGTAGGTAGTTAGTTAGCTTAGGTTAGCATTAGCATTAGGTTTTGTTTTTGTTTAATAGTATTCAATATTTTGTCTGTTCTGTTACTTAGAGTACCTACAACTACGAGGTCATTTTGCTAACGAAAAATTTTAGTAACGATCTACGAATTGGTTGATTTTGGGTTCACAAAATAAAGAACATCTTTCTGATCTTACTGTTAACTTACGGTTAAGTATACTTACTTAACCGTAAGTTAACAGTAAGATCAGAATTGGAATCAGTAGGTATATTGGAATTCTTTGTCTGCCTATTTATTGCGCCTGGAATTTTTTGAACGGGTGTTGCTCTGTATTTGGTCAGTTTTACATACTTAACTAGGTACATACATTGTATAGAGCAGGTACCTATTAAGGTGGGTAGAGAATACCAATCATAGCGATGAATTATTGATCCAAAGCAAAACTACGTCACTCCTAAAATTTCCATATCTTTACTCTCAACACAGCTCTATCAGAATCCTGCACGTTTTAAAATCGGCCGATTGAATACCGTTTTTTGCAAGTTTCCTTAATAATTGCTGTTAGATTAAAAAATACTAAGTAGGGGTAGGTACCATTAACTAATTAAATTCTTCCAAAAGCAGAGATGAACCAAAATGAGAGAAATTTTCTCACATACCTGTCTAAACATTGCACTGAAAATAACAATAAAGTAAGGAAATATAGTTTTTCCATTGTTTTCATAGAGAGTAGCGCTAAGATAACTCTGTAAGATAATTCAAATAGGTAGGTACCTACTTAGATCTCACAGCTCCGACACACGAGTAGATAAGTACAGAGGGGAAGCTTCTACAAGCGGCCCGCTGTAGGTACACTCACACATATGCGCACGTTTGTCACCAACTGTACCGGTTAGTGGATAGAACGAGCGGGCGTCCGTGAACCGTTGGTGAGTGTGTTTGTGTGAGTGTACCTACAGCGGGCCGTTTGTATGAAGCTTCCTCTCTGTACTTATCTACTCGTGTGGCTCCGATATGTAAAAACTGAATAAAACGGATCTGAGAAATCTCTTATCACAATAAGGTCATGGGATTTGATAAGTGGTTATAATACAGCTTATCAATTTATCATATTCTATACTGTTTTCATTATTTTCGCTACCATGCAACGTGTAAAGAATAAAGATTCATTCAAAGTCAAATAAATGCTTTTATTTTTTTTTAATACTTAATCTAATTTGCCTATTTATAAGGGGTTTGGTCACTTCTAGAGCTTCCAAAATTACGGATTTTTCAATTACGTAACTGGTTACGCATTTTAATACTCTAGTTACGTAATTACGTAATTACGTAACTGGATTTTGTATATTTTTTTTAACAATGAAAATGAAATGAAAATTCCCAAAGTAGCTTATAAGTAACATAAATCTACCATTAGAGATTGAATTCGTCCTGAAAGGGGTCTAGGTCAATAATAAAATGAAACGAAACGTAAATTGGTATTCTAGATCCCATTCAGTCAGACCGTCACGAGAATTTTGGTTACAACATCTAGAGAGATAGTAAGTATCTATGTACGCGACTTTTGGAGCATTTACAGTAGAAATCGAGACGTACGGAGTGCGTCAGGTCATTATAAATAAAAATAAAATAAGTACGTACCATTTTTTTTTTTAATTTTCCATTACAATAAACCTAACAAAGTAAGTAGGACTATGTTAGCTTCGAAACATATTTTTAGTTAGAACTAGGAGATGTCCGTGACTTCATCCGCGTGGATTTAGGTTGCTGAAATTCTTTGTTTTCCCGAAGCTCCTTTGAGCTCATACATTTTTTTGAACTGTTAAAAATGGCGCATCAAAATCCCATCATTAAGGGTTTTATCCTAGAATTTAATTTTTTGGCGCAGACCCCTCATTCTTTTGTAGGGTTCCGTACCTCAAAAGGTAAACAAGCTATACTTAATTAAAAAATTAAAAAAACCCGACTGCCATGCTAAAAAACGAACTAAAAAATTAATAAACTACCACCGTACCACTTACAGTGTAGTTGTTATTTATTTTGTTTTTCATGATTTGTCACTCCAAATTGATTTAAAACATATAGATTGTATACATTTTCGTACTCGCCTTTTAAAGCCCTTTATTTTGATACCCCACTTGAGGGTCTTGAAGAAAAAAATTTTTTTCAGCCCGCACATTAAAGTGCATAACATTCGCCATTTTGATTTTTTATGAATTTTATGTACCCAGTAACATTTGCGCCGTCAAGACAAATCTAATGACGTATAATTTATCAAAATAGGTTGAGCCGTTAAGTAGTTACGAACTGACATAGGAAACGGTCATTTTCTACGATTTATCACTCCAAATTGTTTCCAAATATATAAATTTATACATTTTCGTATTTGCCTTTTGAATCCCTTTATTTTGATACCTCACTCGAGGGTCTTGAAGAAAAAAAATTTTTTCAGCTCGCATATTAAAGCGCATAAAGTCCGCCATTTTGATTTTTTTTTAAATTTAGGTACCCTATAACACTCGCGTCATTGAGACAAATCTAATGACGTATCATTTATCAAAATCCGTTGAGCCGTTGATTAGTTACAAGCGGACATAGGAATGGACATACATACACACAGGTGAAACACATATATACCCAGTCGGGTAAAAAAATAAACCCTTATAAGATCACTTTCTTGTACGTATGTCAGTCCGTGTGTCGCCATCGATTTTCTCAGGAACAGGTGGACCTAGCAAGTTGAAATTTTTACCAGATACTAAGGTCTATAGTCCCTATTAGGTATGTATATAAAAGTCAAAGTCCAGGTCAACACGATTAAAAGATATGGGCAAATTCAATTTTCGCGAAAACTTGTTAAGTACCAAAATTTGCCTTAATTTTCAACTTTTTTATTTTACGGAATTTTTCCTTTGCGTGTGCTTTAAGACTTTGCTTTTAACCAAATTTGACAATTCTATGTCAACCAGAAGTACCTTATAGGTTTTGGTCGAATGGTAGTTCCAGTTGACCTAGAATTACGAAATTAGGCAAAAAGCCAGGTCTCACAGCACAAATAAAGGGAAAATTCTAAAAAATATAAAAAGTTGGAAATTAAAGGGTGTCCCCATACATACATAGTGGACGCCAATTAAGATAGACCTCTGAGTTGTATGGGCGCTCATGCAATTTAGAGGTCTAGCTTAATCGGCACCAATCTCAAATAAGGTAAATAAATAAAATTGTGCTGTTGAAAAGAGGAAAGGAAAAGAAAGAGTCACTTACGCGTTTCTCCAAGAAGATTTTTGCGATTTGTTTACCTTTTAAGACAACTAAAGAAAAACATATTGTACTTATAGATACTTCTGGAGTACGGAACTCTCGGTGCGCGAGTCTGACTCGCACTTGGCCGGTTTCATTCTATAATAAAATTAGCCTGAGTTAGATTAGAACATTTTAGATATTCCGATAGAGAAAGTCCCGTCAAAATTGGTCCAGCGTTTCAGAAATTAGTCGGATCGAACATACATACAGACAGACACAAATTTTAACGCATGCCAGCTTAAGACGTCCGTACGTCCGTACTTAAGATGAATCCGTACGTCCGTACAATTCGGGTTCCTTGGTCCGAATACTGAGGGTTGTGACTTGTGATGTCTGTAGGTAATTTCTAAACTACACAACCGATAACTTGAACTATTTACGGAACAATTATTGTTAAAGAAATTCCTTTCTAACAAAAAGAGAATGAATGAAATCAGACTAAGCGTTTATGAATTACAACAAATTAAACATTTTGACTTTTATCCCTTCTCCCAAAGGAACCGTGCTAAATTTCGAGATAAAAAGTATCCTATGTCCTACCTCATAGTATAAACTCAAATCAAGCTAACTAAGTTTCATTTAGTTCCATTCAGTAGTTCCAACGTGATGCGCGGCCACGATACAGACAAACACAAAAATGAATAAAATTTCACTTTTGGCTTCAGTATCGATTATAAAGTACCCTCCAAAAAACCTGGATCTGTTACAGTTTTATTATAATTAAATAGATATACTTAGATTGTTAAAAATCAATATTAGAAAAACCAGCGGTTTACAGGACAAAAAAATTACGACTTTACAATATTAAACTCGAACACAAAACACGGAAAAAACCCGCTTTTATAGTTCTGGTGTTTTCATAACTTATAAATCATAATTCACAGTGTCAAATCAAGTCAAATATGACGTCAAAATTTAATTTAAATTATAACATTTGTCTTACAAATTAATATTATATAGTTACGTAATTACGGAATTTTAACCTTCAGTTACGGAATTATGAAAGTCCTAAATTTGGTCCGTAATTACGTAATAGCGTAATTACGTAATTACGTAATGGAAGCTCTAGTCACTTCGTGATCACCCTACAATATATGTTAAATAAAATGCTCTATACCTACCTATTCGTAATTCGAGATGCTTGTGTTTTTTTAAGAATATTTAGCCATGATGAACATGACAAATATTCTCCTTTCCCCTCCATATTATGTGAAACTTGCGGTAGGAGTGGGTACGACTATAGTGTATAACGGCTGGGGTTTGAACCGTCGACCTTACGATTTTTAATCCGCGCCCTTTGCGCTATTTTTTGCGCTTTAAGGAACGGTTAACGGTTTGGTTGATTATGATTATATCGGTTATTTTGGTTGATTTAAGTCTGTTCGTTTACCTACTTACGGTCAACGTTCGTTTACTTACCACGTTCGTTTACTTACCACGCTGGCCAAGTGCGGATTGGCAGACTATTTGGAGATTCTGTTTTAATCTTAGAATAGAAAAAAAATTACAAAGTGTAAAAAATAATAAAAATAAAAGCAGAATAATAAAAGTTCTCTATAATTTTTGCTGCTCTTTTTCATAAATCTTCATCAGGGTTTTTAGAGCCCCTGATGGTGAAGGTGATGATACACTCTGAGAATTCTGAGATAGAACTCATTTACCTAAAATAGATAATAAATATTTCTATACAGGAGGTTGGAAAAATAGATGTTGGTATACGTAGCTGGTACCTACGTAAGTAGTATAGATTTAGGTAGTACACATAAGTTATACATTTAACGATCTTATGGAGAGAATAAAATCATCTGCCAGCTTTAAAAAAAAGAAGTGTTTTTGTCCAATTCGCCACATAATAAGTAGAAACTAGAAAGTTTCTAACACTCTTATAGTTATGGAGTGTGGGGACGCGACGTGAGACTGTAATAGGACGAGTTGTGAATTTTCTAGTGTTTACGAGTTTATGTCCATCAGTTTGCTTGCTGTAAGCTCTTATGCAAAGCTGTTATGTAAGTTGAGGTGAATCTTTTCACTTGTTAAGTTGTTAGTTTAATAGGTATGTAGGTGAGTCTTATCTACTTGTATAATCAATCTAAATTCAATTATTTAAGTACCAGCTTTTGCCCGCGGCTTCGCCCGCGTGAATTTCGGTTTTTCACAAATCCTGAGGGATACGTAGATTTCTGGTCCACCCGCCCCCCGCCGCGCGGCGGCGTACTGCGGTACCGCGTACGGCGGGCGCAGGGGCGCGCGGCGCGGCGCGGGGAGTTCCGTGCAGCGCGAGCGTCGGCCGTCGCGCGCAGCGAAAATACCTATCAGGGCGTTTTTTAACATAGGTACCGATTTCAACACAACTCCTTTTTTGAAAGTCGGTTAAACAATTAAACAATTAAAGACTATCGTTGAATGAACTCGAGTAGGTACATATCCAACTCCTCAACCCTGATGCTGTAAGGAATTGCATTCCGAAATCGTAGGGATCCCACGGAATTTTTCCGTTTTGGGGACGGGTTACTACTTACTACAGAAACAGATACGCTACTTATTGTTCTGGTAAATCAAAAGATCCCACGGGATTTGTAAAAACCTAAATCCACACGGGCGAAGCTGTGGGCATCATCTAGTCAATTTATACAAATGAATAAAATTGAAGTGTCTGTCTGTGCTTTCGAAATAACTTCGTAATGAAGCTCATATTTGAACGATAGCACACGTTTTATTTGTCTGTGTAGGACTGTAGGTAGGTATATGGGTTTCTCTTCGGAATGGCTGAACCGCTTTTGAAGGGATTTTCACAGGCCCATAGAGGAATTACACAAGGTGATTTCGAGGCTACTTTTTATCCAGGAAATATTAAAATTCCTAGGTTCCTGGCTAAACTAAAATTAATTTAACTATATTAAATTAAATTGGCTACTACATAAACCCAAGACGAGTTAAGACTCGGGTTTGTCATCCAACCTCTAAACACTCGCCGGCCGATGAACCGCGTCTCACTATACAGCGTGTGCTGTTTTTTTTTCCTCTAAAATAAATATTCAATTGACTTTCTGAAACAATTAGCTAGTTGAATTGACGATAAAAAGGTTAAGAATTTTTGTTTGCCCGAATATGGGTAGGTATAAAAAAGGTACCTAGGTACATAGATAAAATTCATTATGACAGTTTCAACATTAATATCCGTATCTACTTCTATATCGGCATATTTTTGATCACTTAGTGTTATTACATAAAAGTGTTAAATATGTTGTTTTGTGTTAAAGTTTTAGATTTTATGATCGGTACCGTAAAACCGGGTAACTTCGCCCAACTAACCTAACTTTGCCCAACGCAGTACTTTTTACAAATGTTGAATAATCTGGAAAGATATTTTACTTACGTTTATTATTTAATCTGTGGTACAAAATTGAGTATATTTCTGGCAAAACTGCATAAGCAACTGTTACCAATTTCACTTCAGTTAGCAGTGAGCACCAGTCAAAGTTGACGGTATAAAAAGCGGGCCAAAAATAGTGTAAAAAACTTTTGTTGTAACTCGCTTGGTAATTGCAACAGGTAAGTAATTTTTAAACTACAGTTATTTGATATCAAATAAACAATATAGATCAAATAATCAGCGCGGAAGCTTTCTCAGTTTCAGAAATATGTTGGTGGGCAATGTTATATTGCTGTTTCGGACGCACATTTTATAACTTTGCCCACCAAAATATAGCCCTTAGGGTTGTCACCTGTACAGTAAATTTAAATTGACATTAATAGTTACTTTCGTTTACGTTTTGTTTATCACAGTTCATTTTGGAACTATCTCTGTTGTTATGAGAAAGTTTTTATTTCTACAATATGATAAAACTGTAACAGATCCAATTCTGTACATTGAAGATATTTTGAATTTTTTTTTGAGGGCACTATAATTGATACTGAAGCCAAAAATATATATATATTTTTATTTTTGTCTGTCTGTCTGTCTGTATCTTGGCCGCGCATCACGTCAAAACTACTGAATGGATTCGAATGAAACTTGGCACGATTTGAGTTTACACTCCGAAATGGGAAGGACATAGAATACTTTTTATTCCGAAATTCAGCAAGGTTTCCTTGGAAGAGGGAATGAAAGTCTAATCGTGTATTTAGCTGTAATTCATTAACACGTAGTCCGATTTCATTCATTCTTTTTTTGTTAGAAAGGCGGTACTTTGAAAATTATCTCGTAAATATTTCAAGGTCATAGGTTTTTTCTCATTATTCCTTAATACCTACTGTCAGATTATTGTTGAAATTCAATTAGAATTTTTAGAAATGGTTTACAGATTATTAATTTCATAATGGAAATATGTTAGAATGAACTGACATTTGATTCATTTATTGGCGCCGAACCGCCATCTTGAATTATTGGTATAAATACGGGCACTTCGAAGCCATGAATTCAGTCTCCACCAGAGACTCAACCGACTATTAGATGCTTCAGCGTCTAGGTCGTGATATTTGATTGAGGGCGGCGATAGCAATCACACCCTAATCGAATAAATGCTGCCATTTTGGACTTGGCTGAGTGTAATTAATTAATTAGTATAAAATAGATTTGAAAAGAGATCTCAGTTAAACTAATCTGTGATTCGATATTAATTAAGTTTGTGCGGGTGATAAATAAAAATATTTTAATAATAGTTTGATTTAGTTTTAATATTAAACCTTATCCTGCTTCTGTAATGATGATGTTTACAATTTCAGAAGCGGGATTCGAATCACGTTGCCTTGATTTTGCTTTGCCATCTACACAGTTGTGTTTAGTTTGTTTGAGAAAGTGATTAATTTGAAGTAAAGTTGTAGAAATACCCGCAGAATAATGAAATACCCGCACTTGAGATGAATGTATCGTTTGAAATTAGAAATAATTTTTGATTAGTTATTTTGAAAGGTTAGACGCCGCCGAGTTTCTTACTGGTTCTTCTCGCTAGGTCGCGGCATTCCGAACCAGTGGTAGATTCGCTTTATTTTGTAAATGAGAGAAAAAGTAATTTAAACAGAACAATATGTTTGAGTTAATGAGATTAACTGATAGTTAATGAATAAGGTTTTAAAGTGAAAATCGAATCAGATTTTAAAAGTTTTGATTTATGAAGTCACGAGTTAGATTTTTAATCTGAGAGTTCGGTTATGAATTATTTTGAGTTATCAGTTTAGACGGACTTGACTGAGGGCATGACCGCCCGCAATTTACTGAGGGCAGACAGCCCATGACGTAAGTGAGGGTAAAATCACCCGTGATCTTAGAAACGACGGCAAAACGCCTGTGACATTGACAATGGGCAAGACCGCCCGCGACATGAATAAAGTAACTTTTACTGTGATTGATGAGAAACACGGGGACGTGTTAAGTATAGGACGGCCGAACTGTCAGATTATTGTTGAAATTCAATTAGAATTTTTAGAAATGGTTTACAGATTATTAATTTCATAATGGAAATATGTTAGAATGAACTGACATTTGATTCATTTATTGGCGCCGAACCGCCATCTTGAATTATTGGTATAAATACGGGCACTTCGAAGCCATGAATTCAGTCTCCACCAGAGACTCAACCGACTATTAGATGCTTCAGCGTCTAGGTCGTGATATTTGATTGAGGGCGGCGATAGCAATCACACCCTAATCGAATAAATGCTGCCATTTTGGACTTGGCTGAGTGTAATTAATTAATTAGTATAAAATAGATTTGAAAAGAGATCTCAGTTAAACTAATCTGTGATTCGATATTAATTAAGTTTGTGCGGGTGATAAATAAAAATATTTTAATAATAGTTTGATTTAGTTTTAATATTAAACCTTATCCTGCTTCTGTAATGATGATGTTTACACTACCTACCTTAATAATAATAATTTTTGTGATTTTAACAAACTGACTGAATATTTTTGATTTAATTTTTTGATGATTCCTTACTAGAATGTTTTATTAGTATTAAGTTAAAATATACTTATTAAATTTCTTATAAGTAAATTAAAGATTTTTATAAGCTTCATTTCATATTTGTTTTAATATTTTTGGTTTGAAATTATAATAACTTACGTACGTTACCTTAAACCTCGTTAAGAATAAAAAATGACAACCCTAGCTTATCATTTTATTAGTATGAAAAGTTACAAAAAAATTATAGCAACTTTGCCCACTCAATTTTGGCAGTTAATATGAACATTTAAATGTTTAGTAATAAGATCCTATGTTACATAAACTATTTTTCTATAGTAACCCTAAGTTTCATGATCTTACGGTTAAAAATACTGGAGTTATATAAGTTTTCCCAAAATGGGCAAAGTTGTAAAAAGTGATCAATTTTTGGCCCGCTCTCTAAATTTAGCTTTTTATCATATACATTTCCATTTGATTGTTATAGATTTTAATTATATGAAAAGAAGAGTACATTTAACAGTAGTGTAGCTCACAAACAAAGTAAAACTAAGAATAGTTTTTTAAATATTCGACATTGAACCAAAAAACTTAAGAAATTCGGGCCAAGTTACCCGGGTTTACGGTATTATGTTTGTACAATTATTTTACTATACGAATATACTAAGTTCTAAGCTATACCCACTCTACATTAAGCTTAGACATATTCTAAAAAATATATATTTTTTTTATTCATTGAATGTAGGTGAACATAGTTGGTAATGGTATTACATTGTTAAGGCCCATTTACATTCTACCATATGAAAAATAACTCAGTTCTATCGACATTAATAGCTGTGATAGCCTAGTGGTTAGGACGACCGACTTCTAATCGGAGGTCGTGGGTTCGATCCCGGGCACTCACCTCTAACTTTTCGGAGTTATGTGCGTTTTAAGTATTTAAATATCACTTGCTTTAACGGTGAAGGAAAACATCGTGAAGTCTGCCAATCCGCTTGGCCAGCGTGGTAGACTATGGCCAAAACCCTTCTCACTCTGAGAGGAGACCCGTGCTCTGTAGTGAGCCGGTAATGGGTTGATCATGATGATGATGATGATCGACATTTCAACGAGTTTTCATTTCGGATTACGGATCACCATGTATAACGTAAAATCCGCTCAGCTGCTAGAGATTCACTCACCACATGATGTCATTCGTCTCTCCGGCTATAAGTAACATCAGTAGGGCTATTCTCTAAAATACCATCTCGATATCGAAGCTCACTCAAGTGAGATAACTCGCTTCGAAAGCAAACTCACTTCACCTTGGTTTGATATTCTGTAAACATCTGCTACGCACTTGCGAAGTGAAGTGAGTTTGAGTGAGAAGACCTGTACTATCGAGTTTTACAGAGTACAAATTAGCAAACTCATCTCGAATTCACTCGCTATAATTCGAAAATGGCTTTACAGAATAGCCCTGCTGACGACACGCATTATATGTATGTATGTATGTATGTATGTATGTATGTATGTATGTATGTATGTATGTATGTATGTATGTATGTATGTATGTATGTATGTATGTATGTATGTATGTATGTATGTATGTATGTATGTATGTATGTATGTATGTATGTATGTATGTATGTATGTGTGTATGTATGTATGTATGTATGTATGTATGTATGTATGTATGTATGTATGTATGTATGTATGTATGTATGTATGTATGTATGTATGTATGTATGTATGTATGTATGTATGTATGTATGTATGTATGTATGTATGTGTGTATGTATGTATGTATGTATGTATGTATGTATGTATGTATGTATGTATGTATGTATGTATGTATGTATGTATGTATGTATGTATGTATGTATGTATGTATGTATGTATGTATGTATGTATGTATGTATGTATGTATGTATGTATGTATGTATGTATGTATGTATGTATGTATGTATGACAAGTCAACGTGCTACGAGCAGGATGCACAATAATAACATCAATGATTTCTCTCCTTGTCCAATGTCCGTGTGTATCTATATTGAAAGTCGCCGTTAGCCGTGGCTAGTTACCAGTTACCACCCTACCTGTAGAGCCGTGCCGCCAAGCGATTTTGCGTTCTGGTACGATGCCACTTAGGAACCGATCATGGCGCTAATAAACGGTGGGAAGTTTTGTCAGACGGGTCCGAACAGTGGCAAAAAGTGCAACAAACGGACAAACAAACAAACGAACGCAGCGATATAAAATGCATGTTATATGAAATGGCCGGGCAGCGCGTATTGCTGCCTGTTATAGGTGTGTGTGTATAACGTGTGTGTGTATAACTGGCTCGTTGACCTAGTGGTTAGCATATTCGACTGAAGATCACGAGGTCCCGGGTTCGATTCCCGGGTCGGGCAAATAATTGTAAGGTAACCTATTAGGTTTGTCTGTCAAGAAATTCTCTGTACCAGCCCGGAGTTGGTAGTTGGCGGTGTTTCACCCCCGTGCCTCGGAGAGCACGTTAAGCAGTCGGTTCCGGTTATTATCACTATCATGTGACAATGGTCGTTAAAGTCAGCCAATCCGCATTGGAGCAGCGTGGCGGGTCTAAACTCTAAATCCCTCCCTCCTATGAGAGAGGAGACCTGTGCTCAGCAGTGGGACGTAAAAAGGTTGTAAAGTTCGGCCGTTCAGAGAATGCGTTCCTGACACGTCGCGATTGAACTGACGACGTAGCTTTGTAATGGCGTTGCAGTTACGATAAAAATATTTTTGCTGGTTGTTTACCGTTTTAACAATTGATGAGCATTAAAACAACATTATTATATCAATAATCAATGAATGTTATAATTTTGTGCCAAACTGAGTATCAAATAACTTGGTAAACAATATTTTTCTAAATCTATACTGCGCTATTACAAGGTTATGTCAGCGCTTTATATTTGTATAATAGTGCTGTGCTAAAAATAACAGGCAAGTATCGTAATCTGTTCTTATACAGTTATACTTATAATATAAAATAATAGGTACGCTTTGTTTTTCTTTTTAAGAATTTGAAAATAATGGACTATAAGATAACTTTTATGAAATATAAAAATAAAACTATGACCAAACCGAACGCGCGAAAGAAAGTATTTTTATATTTAGGTTGAAAATGGTAACCCCAAATGGCGTTGGGCCGCCATTTTGTGACGCTAAAACAGTCGTCTGTTGTCGTTTCGTGCGCATAGACCACGTTCTTCAAGTGTTTTCGATCTGTTTTTATTTGACAATTTTATTATATGAATATTACCTTTTTTTGGTTTCTACTTAAATAACTAAAATATAAATTTTAAATGATTCCGCCAATTTAAAACGAAAATAATCTTGAAATAATGCGCCGGTTCATTTTGGAGGAACGGTAACGAACTCAGTGTTATGTTGTGCCCATCACTAGTCGTGACTAACTGATAGGTGTCAGGAACGCATTCTCTGAACGGCCGAACTATAGTGGTGGTGCTGGATAGGAGTGTGCGAGACAGAGTACAAGAGATGAGCGTCACACCATACTTACCTCACGCTATATTCTTGTATAACCCGCGGCACGTAAGTCGAGTGGTGACCTTCAAGTGCGCGCAGCGTCGTACGAGTGAGCGGGACACAATACGGATTGGAGAGCTAATCAGCGCTTACGAGGGATCCGCGAGAGCTAATCAGTGTTTACAGTTACGAAAGATCCCCACGCCCTCCCCGCGATCCCCTCACCACCCGAGATACCTCACTTTCGACTTCTGCGTATTGAAGGTCACCGCTCGACTTACGTGCCGCGGGTTATAGCACAGTAAGTGCTTGTTGTTCACTAATAAAGTTCTTATGGATCACAATGCGTCTTCGACCACTTGAGGATGTTGATTTGTTTGAGCTAGAGGATGACTTCCTCAGATGGATAACAATGAGGAGGCTTCACGCGAGTCACGAGCGTATTTGCGCAATACAGTCAGCAGGTAGTAGGTGTTTGCGTGCTATTATGTACGTACGGCGGAAGCGTAAGTTATTCCGATCATACTTCGCTCAGCACGGCGCGCGGCGCGGTGGTGGCGTCGAATTCATCTCAATACAAATGGAAATTCAACGATATATCCATTCAGGAGACCGGTTATAGTGTTAAAACGGATGTCAAGGAAAAGGCTATTTGGCTACTTTTTGTTGTTAATAAGAATGCTTGTTTGAATGTAAAATTCTTTATTAAAAAAACCGTATAAGTAGAAAGTAATCACAAAAACATAAACTAGTTAAGGTGTGCAGGCAGTTCATTGATAAAAGTGATCCAGAAGCAGCCTTTGGTAGTTTAGAGACTGATTTGCATTTGTAAATATAATAGCAGAAAGAAATTGGACTATACGAATGCTACAGTCGATTACATATAGCTTGATACCTGTGACGTTTGTCATAATGACATTTAATGTATGTAATGACAGCTACAATAACTATCATTACATACATTAAATGTCATTATGACAAACGTCACAGGTATCAAGCTATATTTAATGGACTATAAATATTAGCATGTTGAAGAAGTTTTAAAAGCTATAACAAGTGTAAATTAGAAATTTAAAAAACCCCCGACATTCGCCATTTTGTGGCGACGGCCATCTTGGATTTGCATAGTGCTATTCTACTAGTCAAGCCCTTTCATTTGATACCCATATTAAGGGAGTTGTGAAAAAATATGTAATCCGCCATTTTGTAGCGGCGTCCATCTTGGATCGATTTTCATCAAACATAGCTAACAACACTCTCGACTAATTCACCTTTCAAACAAAAAAAACCGCATTCAAATCGATCCAACCGTTTGAGCGCCACAGGGGAACAGACAGACACACACACACACACACACACACACACACACAGACACGTCAAACTTATAACACCGCGTCGTTTTTGCGTCGGGGGTTAAAAATAGTGTGGCATAAATTTTCTACAGCGCGTAGAAGGCCTACGAACATCGATCTTTGACCGATATAAAAATGATGTAGGAGTGCTACGAGTATATTTGGCGAATTTGGCTCATTTGATGAATTTTAGCCGATTACTGTTTAAATCTCTTGATCCCAACGCTCAATACAAATGGAATTTCCTCATAAACAAACGATTGTCAGTCGACGCGGACTGGCGCTAAATTATTATGCAAATATCGTGAATAAACAGCGCTCGGCGGAATAAAGATGTATTGAAATCACGCGCAGTACAGATCACCATAAGTGTTGTAACTTGTATGCCGTTTAGCCCTGGAAGATTATTAGGGTTGTCCAAAATATGTGACTTATGTGACTTATTTGTCATGTGTGTGAGAGAGGTAACACACGCGAACGAAAAACGCCCGCGCCGCGTGACTATAGACCGCGCCTCAAAGCGCCGTTCAAGCACACTACTGACACTTCATATAAGGGAGTGTATGTATTACTGACAAGGACAACGGTATACGTAAATCGAGCGAGACAAGGATGACACTATATCTACGTAGAACTGCTAGGCGTACTTCTAAGTTGCGGGTCATGGCGGGTGACGATTGGTGTGGTAGGGAAGGAGTGTTTGCGTCTTTATGCAGTTAGTATTCATTGCCTAGATTTTATCTCAATAACTAGGTAGGTATGCGTTGAGAGGGTTTTAGTGTAATTTTGTTGAAAAGTTGACACACAGAATGAAGAAAGCAGGGTATTATTTTATGCCCTCCTCCCGTACACAAGAAAAAAGGCTGTTAAATATTATGTACCCAAACTGTTTAAAAGCCCGATTTATCTCTTCAACCCTCACAGAAACGGATTTGACGTAGCATACACAATATACGCATACAGTTCAAGAAGAGTCGTTGTTCACAGGGTTGAATGACTAAATAAACTCGTGACAAGACGGCATGCAACTTGTGAATGCAAGTAAACTCATATTATTATAATTATGGGTAGCAGTTAGTGAATTTAGTAAGTAAAGAGAAGTTTAGCCCGAGGTAAAGTGAAGTCATATCCAATCTGTTTCAGACTGGTTGAAACGTTACTGTCTGTAGGTATACTCAAAATTCCACAAAGCCTCAAAGGTCAAGTCGAGATAGACTCTTCGAAAAAAAATATGTGACAGTCGATGCAACCAGCATCAGTGCTCGTTGGTTACTGTTACAGAGCAGCTCTATCAATTAGATATTCCATAGATACTCCAATTTATCTAAAGTTCTATAAAATACCTACCACTGCTAAAAAATATACAGAAGTGCCAATTTTACCAATCCTCAAAGCACTCAGGAATCCCTTTGTTAAAGGTGTTCGAAATACAGATTTATACAGATAGATTTAAACAGATAGATTAGATTGACGGATGAATTTTCGATTGAATATTTTTCGATATTAATTCAAATATAAGGAGAAAAACTAAATATTTCAAATCAAATAAATAACAGTGTATTTGGGACATAAAAAGGTAAGTTTTCACCAAATTCCGTGAAAAAAAAAATTATTGTAAAAGATAAAAATAAAAAACCAAAAACTTGTTTTTTTGAACTTTTCACATACATTTTGAGGTTATGTGAAAAAAGTGTAAATACAAAAGTTGTAGATCTTTTTATTACCTACAACTTTGCTATTTGATTTTTTTCCATAGGACTTGTAGTTTTGCCGGAAATTAAGATAAACCGTTTTTCACCCTTAAAACTTTTACCCTTTTTTTTCCCGAGCTCAGATCGCCCGTAAATTATTTTTCCTTGTATTTTTATAATATTCTCCTCCTTTTCCAAAGGGTTTCATCCTACTGTGATTTTCTTTCACTTTTTATTATTTTTAAAGGGATCTACCCTGGTCTAATAATGGTTACGAGAATTAAGGAATCTAGGTCTGGAATGTTGTCCCTATCCTTCAAGGCAGGGAACCAGTAAGAAAATCTCAGATATTCCAATGATCCGACAAACACCGAGTTGGCAGCACAAAAGACGTCAAACCCACGTAAGCACAAGCAATGTCCGAGTATAGCCAATGCGATAATTACCAACACAAATGTATACCAGCCTGGCATGTTTGTCAATCGATCAAACATATATTGACGATCTTGAAATGACATTCCTATTGATTTTAATCGTTGTTTATTTATTATGTTTATGACAGTGGAGACTTATTGGATTAAAGTCCTGTCGAGTTTTAGATCTAGATATAGTAACATTCCAATCATACGCAAACAAGAAAATTATATGCGTAGAAGTGGAACGATCGATCAAATAGCTATTTTTGTTTCGGCCTTTCTCTTATCTTCTAAAGAAATTTGGGCCTATTCCGTGTGTTGTAAAGTAATCAGCAAAATTCCAAAAAGTAATCAGCAAAGTCCTAATTTTAAGCTGGGTCACTTTTTCGAAAAAAAAAAAAAAAAGAAAGAACATGACGGTTCAAAGTGGAAATGCATTCTGAAGATGACCATAATTATTCATTAATTTTTTATCCTAATAACGTTCACAGCATTTCATCTTGTTCTATTTTTCCTCACACCTTTCCTCTCTTCGGATCCTCAAGAAACTTTGTAAGTCTGATTGGAATCTGGATCTCCTGAACTAAGGAGGTACCTACTTGAGGACGAATTGACACCAATGTATTTATATCTTATCTTATAGTAGGTATTATTTTGTTTCCTTCTAGGTCACTTGATAATGTAGGTACAATCGTCATTTGAATGTTAAAAATAGAGCTCTTGTGAACATGGCTCAAACAAGAGATAAGATAATAATGTCCATTCAGAATGATTTTCGTTCAGATATCTATAGTCATGTAGGAGATGTACCTACTTAACTAATTAGAAACAAAACAAAATGTGAGCAATTATGCAGTTAACCTTCTAGCGATTATGTCCTTATTCTGCCATTATTCGGAAATCCGCAAAAATGTAGGTTTTTGACTTGAAATCGCGGTCAATGGCGCATGCACCACGCCGAAGAGGGAGTCGTGAGCATCGACGACGCACGAGTTTTAAACTTGGTACCTCACCACATTAGTGTTTGAGTGTCAATGTAGAAGAACACTAAAGGAAACCGTGCTAATTGGGCTCTACACAAAACCCAAGCTAATGAACGTAAGCTTAGTTTATTTACAAACTCCGTACTTGGGAGGTGCGAGGTATCTTTCGAATCGTTTCATTTTCTAAGCTCATTGAGAGGTGCGAAGTGTCTTTTGAATCACTTCATCTTCAAAGCTTGACTCATTCAACTCTTTTCTAACAGGGTTAACATGGGTTTAGCTATTCAATGCCGAATTGAGTGCCGAAACGTGAACAAAGAGGCTACTCCACAATTTTCAGATCCACATAATATAGGTGGGTTAGTAGGTATTCCGTGATGGTCGGTGCCTCTGTGAGACGCCGTTTGGGCTCGTCAGATAAAATCACCCGAGTTATAATAATCCTGTGGATTCGTAACTATGGGGCAATTACCCTCGAGCTTCATACCAAAATAGCCAGACTATTTAGAGAAGATCATTTCATTATTTGAGATGCACTCATCTCAAACCTTCATTCAGTTGCGCTCTTCTCGAACGTTTTATTACTTGGACCTTCATTCAATTCCGGGTCATAAGTCGCAAATCGCAATCCGTCGAGTTGCCGAATCTAAGGTATTTGACATTGCGGTCAATGGCACACCACAGTCCGATCGTGGCGAAACGATACACGGATTAAGACTCCAATACTGGGTACTGGTGAACCGGTAATCAAGATATAGCGTGAGTAAGGTATTTGTTGATGAGCTAATGAACTCAAACTAATCTAGCCAACTACCAACTAAGGTAACAACCAGTGGCGTAGCGTACCTTGGCGGGGCCCCGTATAAAAATTTGTTTGGGGGCCCTTATGAAGGGTAAGGATTTCTCACAAAAGAAAAAAAAATGTTTGCATAAAATTAAAAGCAATATTTATTCATCATAATTATTTATCTGTCACTTTTTTTCTAAAATTTTTACAAACAATTCAAATTAAATAATATACATATAGGTACTCTCCTTGCCTTTTTTCGGCAAACTGATTTATTAAATCATTTATAGCTGATGATTAGATAGTTTTTCTAGATTCTGCCTCTATGGACAACTTTTTGGACAACATTTTTTGACTTTTGTCATTTCTGAAATAAACAAAAATTTGGGAAGTTTTTGTTCATTTTTGCTTACGCACGTCGGGGCCCCCGTGGCTTGGGGGCCCCGTATAATTGATACGGCATATACGGCGGTAGCTACGCCCCTGGTAACAACTAACACTCATACTACATGAAGATTCGCACGTTTCTGGAGCTAAAAAAGAGTTAACAGAAGGACTGGATTTAGACTGCAAGCCAACTGAAAGGTTGCAGTTTTAATGTGTTGTGTACCATGGAAATACAATAAAAAGTAAACTTCTCAACGTGATGCTGCTACCTTCTTAGTCTTACCTGCCTAAATCGTGAAGACTAAGGATCTGACGATTGTGAATATTATGTTACCCGTTAATTTATTAACTTTTGTTTATTTGAAAATAGAAAAAAAGGTATCGCAACAGCACGATTTATAAAGCCCTCTGTTAGTTTTTTACGCATCGTTCATAAAGCCACTGAACCTACAAGGCGTAACAATCACAGACGACGTGTAATTTTTACGAAGTTCACTTTAGTAAACACTGCAAGTACGAAATTGCGTTATATCTGTTACCTCCCCCTGATGTAACAAGTCACTGTAACGTTGCATCAGCATGTAACTAACTTACCGTGGATATACCCGGCCCGATATCGGGGCATCGATAAATCGATACTTACCTAAATCGATAAATCGTCTAAAATTGACAGCAATACTTTGACAATCGCAAATTCACCTCTGAAACTTTGATTGGCTGCCACTCTTTCGCTATTGGCTTGTTACATCAAAAATACCATAAATTAAGCCAATCATGGAAATGAAATGGAATGGAATTGTAGCAATTATTATTGATGCAGCTTCTCCATAGTCGTCCACCGGGCACGTAAAAATATACTAAGTAGTATCGAACAAATTGCTCGACAGTTAGCGAAAAATTTTCTGTTAAAAAAACAAAAACACTTTTCTTTTTTTTAAACGAAGTAAGGGTATAATTGAAGCACCTCATTTTATGCGTATTTTGGTCGTACTGTAGCCGAATAGAAAAGGGGAATATTGTTCATAAATATAAGGACCTAATAATTTTTTAGTTCTTACCGATATCGGATCGAATACTTACATTAGGTACATTTCGACATAATATATAATTATAGTTAGTTGGATTAATTGCGCTCTTCCGTTCTCCCATGCCGCCTATTTGTATGCGAATGAGGTGTCTTCCTCGATAAAGCGTTTTCTCCGCACCGGGTTACATGGCATAGGAAATGACTGATAATAGCAATAATGGATATAAAGAGAAATTGACTTGTGTGTTTGTTGTTTAGCATAATATCGTTTTACGCAAAATGCCTTGTATTTGTATGCGAGCAACTTTCACTTGTTGTGGGGCTGTGACTCTGAGAGCTTATTGTTCAAAGTCAAGCCATAATAATCATTTGTAATGTCACCACAGTCATAATGCTTATTTGTTTCCTACTCGTTAGATGTATGAGTATTATCTACTCATGTCTACTGGCATGTAAATTTTTTTTCACATTTTCTTGAACTCAAGAATTTTCTTGAATTCTAGCCAAAAAGATCGCCAAATGGGTCTGAAAAAGAGTAAAAGTGTTTCAGGTTACTTTATAATATTTAAAAAAAATATCGATTTAATGAAGATCTCTCTCTACCATCCGTAAGTTAAAAAAAAAATCTATTTGATGTTCTCAGTAAATGTAACGTCACTTGCTTGATCCAGGCGAACAATACTTTAGTCTGTTAACTTTTTAAGGCGCAACCGCTCAATCGATTTTGATGAAACTTACACAGGAGTAACTTACAGCGAACATAGGCTATTTTTATCCCGGAAAAATATTATGTTCCCACGGGTAAACAGTTTAAATAACGCCTTTCTTATCAATCACTTATGAATTATGATTTATCGACCAGACGTAAACATGACTATAGTACATTATGGTATAAGTGTGTAATGTTGGTGATTACCGCTGAGGCGATATTGAGACCCGAGCCGTTAGGTGAGGGTCTTAAGATAGCCGAGGACGGTAATCATCAATACACACGTGTATCATACGACGTTTTTCAACACACTTGCGAAGAAAATAACACTAAAATAGATATTTTTCCTTGGATATTTCAGGTAGGTAGTAAACTTTCCATAACTTTAAGGGCTTCACATATATCGGGCGGTGTACAACATAAATCATTTTCTTCATAATTAGTACTTGTAGATATTTTAATTTTAATTAATAAATAACTGTAATTTCAACAGTGAAAACGAGTTATGAAAATGTTCTCACAATGGCGGGAAAAATTAATCAGTTTTCCTATGCGCGCACAGTGGCTGCCGGCACACTTATGTGTCGTGGCGTGTCGTGATGCACCGGTTTCATACATTTAGTAAAAACGACACGCCCTACAAGTGTGTCTCTTACCATACTAAATGTATGAAACCGATAGGCTTCTGGCGCGTCACGACACGCCACGACACGTAAGTGTGTTTCCGGCCTCAAAAGTGCGATCGGCCATAGACTATATAGAATGAGGTTTGTTTTCTATGGCATTTTGCAATGGCGGGAAAAATTAATCAGTTTTCCTATGCGCGCGCTTCTTAAAATGGCAATCGGCCATAGACTATAGAATGAGGTTTGTTTTATTTGGCTTTTCGCGGATAGCGTTTTAGCCACGTACAAAATGGGGAATTTCAAGTTTTCTTTATTACAGAAAAAACAAAAGTTATATTTGAGTGAAAGTTTTATTTATTAAACACGTACAAGTTGAAATTATCTATTTAAATACGAAGTTGCATGAAATGAGCAAGCAAGAGGTAATTTAATTTATTTGTACTATTGAATACGACCTTTTTTGTATCGAAACTTTTTTAAGAACAAAGGAATCAACTCAAGCAATAAATTAAGAATAAAACTCTATAATTCACTTGTGAATTATAGTAAAACAAAAGTCACAGTTTAAATAACAGGTGTAATTATCTGCCTAATTGCGGTGAACGTAGAGCTACTTTATGAGCAAGTGTGTTGAAAAATAAATAATGAGCTCAGCTGCGACCTTTGTAAAGACAGGCAAACAGAATACTTTCAATGCAAATATTATAAGCCAAAACATGTCAATCAGCATTAATTTCCATATAATTAAATATAATACTGATTTGGCCATTTAGTATAATAACTTATTTCCCCATTCTTCTTAGTGCTCGCCGTCAAATATTGACACCATTGCAAGATTTTTATGTTAGTAAATAGTAGGTTTCATCATGATAAATACTGTGCTTACCACTTATCACAGAAGTACCTGTGATTACCAAACTATAGATACTTAGTTCGATGCCTAATACTTATTTGACTTTTATGAAAACTTTATCTTTTTATTATTTACTAGTGGACCCGGCAGACTTCGTCCTGCCCGGTGACACACCGACATCAGCGATACCTACCGATACCGACGGAGACAAATACAACAAATCAATAACCATGAATTAAATCGCTCCAGCCGTTCTCGAGTTATAAGTGTTCGAACTAACACGACTTTGTTTTATATATATACTAGCTGAACCCCGCAACTTCGTTCGCGTAGATATAGGTTTTTATATAGGATCGGATCGGATCCCATAATTATTTTATGTACCTAAACTAAATGTAGCCTAAGTTACTCCTTATAACATTGAAAGTTCCATTAAAATCGATCCAGCCGTTTCGGAGATTAGCTGGAATAAATAAACAGACCGACAAACATAAATTTAAACGCACACCAGTTTAAAATAAGCCGTACGTTCAAAGATCCGGGTCCCAAGTTATTTGAACCCAATACTGAGGATTGTAATGTCTGTCATTTCTAAACTAAAAAACCTATGACCTTGAAATATTTACGGGACAATACATAAAGTAAATATTTCAACAACTAACAAAAAAATAATGAGTGAAATCAAACAACGCGTTAATGAATAACAGCTAAATACACGTTTTAACTTTCATCCCCTCTCCCAATGAAACCGTGCTGAATTTCGGGATAAAATGTATCCTATATCCTACCTCGGAGTATAAACTCAAATCGTACCAAGTTTCATTCGAATCCATTCAGTAGTTTTGGCATGATGCGCGGCCAAGATACAGACAGACAGACAGACAGACAGACAGACAGACAGACAGACAGACAGACAGACAGACAGACAGACAGAAAGACAGACAGACAGACAGACAAAAATGAAAAAAATTGCAGTTTTGTCTTCAGTATCGATTAAATAGAGTGCCCTCCAATAAAATTTTTCAAAATATCTTCAATGTACAGAATTGGATCTGTTACAGTTTTATTATATTACTAGATGATGCCCACGGCTTCGCCCGTGTGGTTTGTAAAAATCTCGTGGGAACTTTGATTTTCCAGAACAAAAAGTAGCCTATCTGTAGTAAGTAGTAACCCGTCCACAAAACGGAAAAATTCCGTGGGATCCTTACGATTTCGGAATGCAATTCCTTACAGCATCAGGGTTGAAGAGTTGGACATGTACCTACTCGAGGTCATTCAACAATGAAGTCTTTAATTGGTATCCCCAATATCAATTTAAATAACCGACAGTGCCTAAATCCCATTAGTGTTGGGGATCAGATCCCCTACAGCATCAGGATTGAGGAGTTGGAATCCAAATTTTTTGTAGGACAGTGTCGCAATGTTTCTCTATCGATTAAAAAAAAATACGCAAATCGGTTCAGTAATCTCGGAGATATCGGTGTACATAGGTAGAAAAACACAACTCCTCCTTTTTTGAAAGTCGGTTAAAAAAGTAGCCTATGTTACTCCCTGGTTAATTCTCTACTTGTATGTGAAAGTCCCGTCAAAATCGGTTCAGCCGTTCGAAAGATTAGCCCGTTCAAACAGACAGACAGACAGACAGACAGACAGACAGACAGACAGACAGACAAAAATTTTAAAAACGTGTGATTCGGTTATAGTATCGTTCAAATAACCATATGAGCTTAATATGAGGTAGTTATTTCGATATTACAGACAGACACTTCAATTTTATTTATTAGTATAGATGATGCCCACGGCTTCGCCCGTGTGGTTTGTAAAAATCTCGTGGGAACTTTGATTTTCCAGAACAAAAAGTAGCCTATCTGTAGTAAGTAGTAACCCGTCCACAAAACGGAAAAATTCCGTGGGATCCTTACGATTTCGGAATGCAATTCCTTACAGCATCAGGGTTGAGGAGTTGGACATGTACCTACTCGAGGTCATTCAACAATGAAGTCTTTAATTGGTAACCCCAATATCAATTTAAATAACCGACAGTGCCTAAATCCCATTAGTGTTGGGGATCAGATCCCCTACAGCATCAGGATTGAGGAGTTGGAATCCAAATTTTTTGTAGGACAGTGTCGCAATGTTTCTCTATCGATTAAAAAAAAAATACGCAAATCGGTTCAGAAATCTCGGAGATATCGGTGTACATAGGTAGAAAAACACAACTCCTCCTTTTTTGAAAGTCGGTTAAAAAAGTAGCCTATGTTACTCCCTGGTTAATTCTCTACTTGTATGTGAAAGTCCCGTCAAAATCGGTTCAGCCGTTCCAAAGATTAGCCCGTTCAAACAGACAGACAGACAGACAGACAGACAGACAGACAGACAGACAGACAAAAATTTTAAAAACGTGTGATTCGGTTATAGTATCGTTCAAATAACCATATGAGCTTAATATGAGGTAGTTATTTCGATATTACAGACAGACACTTCAATTTTATTTATTAGTATAGATATAGATGATGCCCACGGCTTCGCCCGTGTGGTTTGTAAAAATCTCGTGGGAACTTTGATTTTCCAGAACAAAAAGTAGCCTATCTGTAGTAAGTAGTAACCCGTCCACAAAACGGAAAAATTCCGTGGGATCCTTACGATTTCGGAATGCAATTCCTTACAGCATCAGGGTTGAGGAGTTGGACATGTACCTACTCGAGGTCATTCAACAATGAAGTCTTTAATTGGTAACCCCAATATCAATTTAAATAACCGACAGTGCCTAAATCCCATTAGTGTTGGGGATCAGATCCCCTACAGCATCAGGATTGAGGAGTTGGAATCCAAATTTTTTGTAGGACAGTGTCGCAATGTTTCTCTATCGATTAAAAAAAAAATACGCAAATCGGTTCAGAAATCTCGGAGATATCGGTGTACATAGGTAGAAAAACACAACTCCTCCTTTTTTGAAAGTCGGTTAAAAAAGTAGCCTATGTTACTCCCTGGTTAATTCTCTACTTGTATGTGAAAGTCCCGTCAAAATCGGTTCAGCCGTTCCAAAGATTAGCCCGTTCAAACAGACAGACAGACAGACAGACAGACAGACAGACAGACAAAAATTTTAAAAACGTGTGATTCGGTTATAGTATCGTTCAAATAACCATATGAGCTTAATATGAGGTAGTTATTTCGATATTACAGACAGACACTTCAATTTTATTTATTAGTATAGATGATGCCCACGGCTTCGCCCGTGTGGTTTGTAAAAATCTCGTGGGAACTTTGATTTTCCAGAACAAAAAGTAGCCTATCTGTAGTAAGTAGTAACCCGTCCACAAAACGGAAAAATTCCGTGGGATCCTTACGATTTCGGAATGCAATTCCTTACAGCATCAGGGTTGAGGAGTTGGACATGTACCTACTCGAGGTCATTCAACAATGAAGTCTTTAATTGGTAACCCCAATATCAATTTAAATAACCGACAGTGCCTAAATCCCATTAGTGTTGGGGATCAGATCCCCTACAGCATCAGGATTGAGGAGTTGGAATCCAAATTTTTTGTAGGACAGTGTCGCAATGTTTCTCTATCGATTAAAAAAAAAATACGCAAATCGGTTCAGAAATCTCGGAGATATCGGTGTACATAGGTAGAAAAACACAACTCCTCCTTTTTTGAAAGTCGGTTAAAAAAGTAGCCTATGTTACTCCCTGGTTAATTCTCTACTTGTATGTGAAAGTCCCGTCAAAATCGGTTCAGCCGTTCCAAAGATTAGCCCGTTCAAACAGACAGACAGACAGACAGACAGACAGACAGACAGACAGACAAAAATTTTAAAAACGTGTGATTCGGTTATAGTATCGTTCAAATAACCATATGAGCTTAATATGAGGTAGTTATTTCGATATTACAGACAGACACTTCAATTTTATTTATTAGTATAGATTATAGATATAGATAGATCAGAGTGGTCTGGACAAGTGTTGGAAAATGTAAAACTGTATAGAAAGAATACGAATAATGAAGACTCGTTTCTATAACGACTTTGAAAGTGAACTTAAACTCTTTAAGCAATGCTGGCTCAATTTGTCAATCTAAGCTAAAGCAGACATTATAGAACTTTAAATATCTGTCAATTATCAAGATCGTCACGAAATCAAAACTCGTAGATCTATATCTTGGTAAGTATTAAACCTACAGAGCTGGTTTTGATCTCAAATTGTAGAAATTTTAGTCTACTTTAAAAATGCATAGAAAATATTTTTAAAAACCCATAGGACTGGACCATACATGGGCATTTGGGCATGGACCCATAGGACCCAACTCGGACTTATATTGAAAAAAAAAAAAAAAAAAAAAAAAAAGTGCTAAAATTTCGTGGTTTTTAAGTGCAGCAAAGTTCTTTCGAAACTGCAAACATGGTAGTGCAAACTGCAGTGCAAAGTGCAAACTGCAAACAACACTACGGGTAGTGGTTGTAAGAACTAGCCGGTTGTTTGCGATATTAGCCTTTTTATTGTTTTAAATATAAGTAGCTAGCCTAATAGAAGATAACAGATTTAATATCAACAATAATTTTATTTCTTTATATTTTAAACCCAATAGCGCAATGGTCGTCGGGCGTGGACGAAAAATCGAAAGGTCGGCGGTTCAAACCTCACCAGCTGTTGCACTATTGTCGTACCGACTTTTACAAAAATTAGTTGTCTGTTTAGAGTCGATTTACGGACTATAATTTTGCGTGATAACAATCGTGCCGTCTCTGTCGCTTGTACGCGGAATGTGACAATGAGTCATGCTTTTTCATGCGTGTAGTCGGCGTTCATCGATTTATAATCTATAAATAAATAATTTTTTTTTTTTTTTAGAATCAAGAGCTTGTGACCAGCTTCAAAAGCTCTCTACTTGCCCCCCCCCCCCCCCCCCCCCCTCCTTGGCCATCGGCTGGCGACGCCCTTGATTTCAGACGTAAGGACGACAATCACTTGCTTATATTATATTCCGTCAAATCGAAATAGCGTTCGGATCACTGCCGTATGCATCAATATTAGCAGTAGAGTTGCACTGGCGTTTCCTTACGAAACTTCCTAATACGCGATGTGAATTTCGTCAGTTCAGGTTTGACTGTTTGGTAACAATGACATTTGAAAGCCTAATTTTGTACGATGTTTGGTGCATGTGAGTGTCTATGTAGACGATTTGCAGCTGGGTTTTTAGTGCCGTTGACACATTTGCATCGCAACTGCCGTCGACAAAATTGTATAAGTTCACACGGTTGGTCAGTTCTAGATCTTTCGATGTAGCCGTAGGTAGTTATGACAGTTGCAATGGAAGCGCATAAAAACTTAAAAGAGATGAGGCATGAAATAGCCCGACTTGTCGTTTGTAATAATATCTAGATATGAAACCATCATCATCGGTACCATCGGTCATCGGTATCGGTCATCGGTATCATCGAGAACATTACAACTCTCATGCGTGCAGGTTTCCTCACGATGTTTTCCTTCACCGTTAAAGAAACACACGTAACTACGAAAAGAGAGGATACCCGGGGATTGATCTCTGCACTCCCGAAAGGAAGACCATAATCTTAACCACTAGGCTATCATCGCTGTACCTATACCCGTATTACTAATTCCCCGGAATTCTGACAGCTGTCATTGTCATTTACACATGAGTTATTTGTATGGAGAACAGGGTTAACATCTACGAAGTACGATTTTACCCCAAACTATGCTTTAATTCCCTGTCATCATAAAAAGCCATATGCCGCGTAATAATATTACTCGTTTCGCCTTAAAATAGAAAACACCAAGAGTGGAAACTAGAAAGTGCACACTGACAGCAATAGAAAACAAAAAAGCACATTGAAAAAATTTATTCAAAAATGGATGTCGAATGACATTATCACCATGAAGTGTCTGTCAGGCATTAAATAATTTGTCATATCTACATGCAGCAGTTGATTTGTATTTGCATAAGTTTTGAATTTTTTATCTTTTTTGTGGGAATTGTTTTATGTCTGGTAATATTACGAAACGTCAGAATTCCGGGGAATTAGTAATACGGGTATACCTTTTATACTTAGTAAATAGGTACTTTAATAAATAGATTAAGTAGGTGTTCAGATAGTTACTTTTTGTAACTGTTTATAATTTGGTTAGTTCGAGGTGATCTGATGATGGAATCTGAAGGTGGATGGTGGAACTCGTGAATGACTTCTAATAAACCCTTCGAGCTTGAGCTTATTTGGTTTATTTTAATGATGAGTCCTATACATTACATTGGTCAGGATTTTCGTTCAACCCTAAGCGTCACATTCTCACGAACCATGATTTCTGGTCCATTAACCGGTAGCCTTGGGCTCAGATTACGGCAATTTCAATAGTAAATTTGCGGAACCGACCGCCTTGCCTGCCGTCCATTACGCTTGCTCGATTGAAAAGCCACCTTTGTTCGAGTCACGGTGACGGCCCCTGCTAATACCAAAATAATATGTGACATATTGAAAAAGGAAAATATGTGAAAATAGATGATACCCGCGACTTCGCCCGCGAGGATTTAGGTTTCCTAAAAATTCCCCGGGACTTTTCGATATACATTTGTCATGTCCGCCGCCAGGATGTACTTATACATCCTAACAAATACGAATACGAATTTTGTATTTGACAAATTGGACAAATTGTAGAGATGGACAGGCTACTTTTTATCGTAGAAAAATTACGAGATTTTGAAAACCACGCGGACATTTAGGACAGAGCTGTATTAGGTAGGTACTCATATTTCTTATCTAAAGTGGATCGTATATAATATGTGTTGTAGGTATATCACAAGTGTTCATTAATTTCATTTTATTTACCACAGCCGAAATAGCTCAGTTGGGAGAGCGTTAGACTGAAGATCTAAAGGTCCCCGGTTCAATCCCGGGTTTCGGCAACCGGACTTTTTTACTTTTAATTTTCAATAATGTTAATGAAACACAATTTTATTGTTTTTATTTTTATTTTTCTTTTTATAAAAAAACCCCTTTATCATTATGTTACGGAAAGGAGATGACTCACGAAGTCACGATTCTCTGTGTGACGACAAAATACTCGACAAATAAGCAGTTTTGCTGTTGTGACGTGGTTGTTGTTATGGCAGTTCTGAAAGGATCCCGAACTGGTTAGAAAATAGTCGTGCTTTATACTGTTTCTGAACAAGAGTAGGTATAGACACTGTAAAGCCTAACTATAGTTGGGACATTACAAACGTGCGAACTGAGCCATAAAACATTACGATCATAGGCTTATGACTTGTGAGGGCTCTCCCTCGCTCTTTATAACCTGTTATAGACTATCGACAAATCCTTTGATATTGTTACATAGGTACAACACCCTGGTTCCAGTTCCATAAAGCCTGTAAGTGCGAGCGAGAAGTCCGATGAAAATGATTTATGACTCGGTTCGCACGTTTGTAATGTCCCAAGTATTAGTTATCTGGTAACCCGTATGACGACTCGGCAGCTGATAGCTGTCACCCTGACGACCCGCGGCATCATTGAAATTATTGTCATTGTCAGTGGTCGATCGTCGCCCGAAGCGCTACTTGCTTATACCACATGAGTAGATATCCGTACAGAGAGGAAGCTTCAACAAGAGGCTCGCTGTAGCGCACGTTTGCCATACAACTGAGCCGGTAGGAGGTCAGACGCGGGCGTCCGTTAACCGTTGGTGAGAGCTCATGTGGGAGTGTACCTACAGCGGGCCGCTTGTATGAAGCTTCCTCTCTGTACGTATATCTTACTCATGTGCTTGTGCGCTTTCACAAAGCGACGCGCGACGCATTCGCTTTCTCGATACGCACTTAATATTCGGCAGAGGCAACTGGTGTTCTATGTAGGGCTACAGAGTCAGAGCCGAAATATCTTAAAAATAAAACCGGCCAAGTGTGAGTCGGACTCGTGCTCTGAGAGTTCCGCACTTCCGTAAACACTTATGTAAAACACCGTAAACACAAATGTGAACTTTTCTTGTTACCGAAATAGATGCCATAATAGATGATAATAGATGATGATAATAGATGCAGCGACGAAAAACAAGGCGCTGACAATAATTCGGCAGTCGGCACCCTCTGAGTATGGAACCGGGAGAAATTATTTTCCAAATTCAATCTTTTTACATAAAGATAGATTTTGTAACAGGGAAGATACGCCATATCGTTCAAAAATGCTGAAAGGACTCTGCAAAGAAGCGACAGTCTCACGTCTTGGAGAACTTTAGAGCGAGGCCGCACTGCGAAAATTATTCGCGCGAATTTTATTCGCGCGGTTTATATTCCGCATTTTAATATATTTTTTTCGCGAATTTTAAATCGCAAGTGCGGGCAGCTTCATACATTTCCATATATCACAGAATTCTGCGAAAAAATTCGCGCGAATAAATTTCGCAGTGCGGCCTCGCTCTTAAACACTGAATGGGTACTTAAGTAGTAGCAGCCTGCACTGCTACGGGAGGTCGGAGTTCAATTTAAAAAGTCATTTTATACCGACTGGAAATTTTAACAACAATAGTTTAGACCTAACCCATCACAGCTCCGAACTTCAGCTGCCGCACCAGTGGTGGAGTTAAGAGTGAGAGCATGTGAAAGTGCTTGAAAATCAAAGCGCTCCGAGCACTGACGTAATAGTACAAACTTTTATGTAAAAACATTTTTCAGAAGTAATTATAATGCTATTCGTAGAGATTTTCGAGATATGAGCAAAATAAACGAAAAAGGGACCTTAAAATACCCTTAAACACCCAATAGCTCCTAAAGTAATAAACTTAGAGTAAAAATGCAAGAAACCAAATTGTGGCAAATTGTATAATAAAACTTTTGTTAAAAGTAATTATAATGCTAAGTATATTCGTAGAGATTTTCGTGATATGAGAAAAAAACCGAAAAAAGGGACAAAATTAAAAATGGCGGCTGGTTCCGCATCCCCCATATGGGGTTTTCGGATATATTCAAGAGGAAGGCCCAAAGAATACATTTGGCCAATTTTTAAAACTATAGGATGTTTTTCCTAGATTTACTAGGCTAAATGCATTGAGCGCGCAAAATGTTTATTACGCTGACTGACGGTCTTTCCCCCACCAGAAGTGCAGCTGAAGATTTTCTTTATTATTTTAAAAGTGTGAAAATTCTGCTGCATAAGGTATAAAATAACTTTTTTTTTTCAAAATTTTAATGCACTTCATGCGTGTAGCGGACGTATAACCCACCCTCGGCGGTGCAGCTGAATATTGTTTCTGTATCAAAAATGATTGAAACAATGATTTAAGACCATTTTTGTCCGGGATAAAATCACTCGGAGCGCTTTGATTTTCAAGCACTTTCACATGCTCTATCTCTTAACTCCACCACTGGTGCGGCAGCTGAAGTTCGGAGCTGTGATGGGTTAGGTCTAAACTATTGTTGTTAAAATTTCCAGTTGGTATAAAATGCCTTTTTAAATTGAACTTCGACCTCCCGTAGTTCTTTCCCATAAATAAGTGTTCTGCAAGCGTGTGAGATGACAGTTAAGTAGGTATTTACAACAGATGGAATTCTCATTTTATTTTATACGTTGCTTTCTTTGCCGTTACAGTTCGGTAGGGTCTGTGGGTAGGGTGGTAACCTACCGCTGTCGAAGTTCGAACTGCGGCGACCAGGCTTGAGTCAATTTAATAAAACCAAGAAAATAATATAGTTTCCCACATTGCCACAGAAAGAAATTGAACCTGCGATCTTTTACTTTGTCGTGTGTGCATGAAAAAGCCTTCACTAATCAAACAAAGAAGAAGATCTTGTACTTCCAAAAGACAACTTTGCTCAGATGTCCGGTGGTTTGGCCGCCATTAAGTTGTACAACAAAAATAAAATTGAAGACAAAATACAAAAAAATGCCTTACAGCTAAATCCCCTCGACCCAATAAGAATGACTGCAGGGCATTTGTCGAAACTCGAAATTGTTTCAAAAGATCATCAGAAACCTCTTTCACCTTCACATATCATCATCATAACATTGGTTTTAAATAGTTAGTACTTAAGTAAGTTCTTTGTCCGTATTTTGTTTATTTACACTAAGGATTTCTACAGGTGTGCGTTTTTAAATTCTTTCCATTTCACCAATTTCCACCATTTCAGAAGTTTTTAATGAGTAGGTACTCCTATTATTTTTCGCAATTAAATTATTTCATTTTATCGCTGATATTTTATTGAAATACTCACAATTTAAAAAATAATAATTACGTAAGTGAAAAATGACGCTAATTGGTAGTAGTACAGAAGCAAAATCATAATTTTGAGGGGTGCATGAAAGAAAATTACAGTGCGTTGCTAGTGCACCGGTCTTGCCAATAATTCTTATAATATTTTAAAAGCACTAAGTTTAATTATCGTAAATCTTCTGATGATAATAATTATGGTAAGTAATTATATTTTCCCAAGTCATTTACTTAGTCTAGAGCTCCAATATTTTTCGCTGTTAATTTTTTTCTTCCTTTTTCTTGCAAACGCGAGATTGTGTGAAGCCTAATTTCATTAGCAGCTGTATCTAATTGGAATTGTTTGCGAATTTTGAACCTTGCGCAACGAGTCAAGGCGAGAGCGCTCTTATACAAGTATAAATTAAAAATTTAAAAACCCCCGACATTCGCCATCTTGGATTTGCATAGTCTTATTCTACTAGTCAAGCCCTTTTATTTGACACCCATATTAAGGGAGTTGTGAAAAAATATGTAATCCGCCATTTTGTAGCGGCGGCCATCTTAGACCGATTTTCATCAAACATAGCTAACAACACTCTCGACTAATTCACCTTTCAAACAAAAAAAACCGCATTCAAATCGGTCCACCCGTTTGAGCGCCACAGGGGAACAGGCAGACAGACACACACACACACACACACACACACACACACACACACACACACACACACACAGACACGTCAAACTTATAACACCCCGTCGTTTTTGCGTCGGGGGTTAAAAATAAACCCCACGATTGCTACTACTGGTAAATTAACAACTGATGCTACTGGTTGACAGTGGCGCTTATTCTACTACAAAAACTATTATAATACTTAGGTAAACAGGTAGATATAAACAGGATTTGACTAGACAGAATCGGATGATGTTGAATATTTTTAAACTTGAAGTTGATTAGGAATACAAGTGATAGGTATGTGGTAAAAGTAAAATACAATTTTAAAATAAACTATTACCTACCTAAGTACATTGTATTTATTGCGAAGAAATACAATTAATGAAAAAATGTAGCGGAGTGTAATGAGTACAATGTTCACACTTAGGACATAAATTAAGTTTCAGTTTTTGCAGTGGTCGTGTAGTGCAGGCGGTCAGAAAGCGTTGCGGCATTTCGCGTCCAACATTATTAGTTGCTAAGTAGAAATCTAGCTGAAATCTGGACGGCTAAGAAATAATTATACCTATATGAGCTATATCCATATTACAAAATATGCTTACAATAACAGTATGAAATTGTTCTAATAATATTGGTAATTAATTAATGATTAATTATTATTAATAGGACTGTATAATTGTTTTTTAAACTTTTTTAACTGCGAGATTAATAAAAGTGTTTATTAGTGACAAAACTGCCTCGTTGGTCTAGTGGTTAGCGTATTCGACTAGTTAAAGCCTCTCAACTCGCATTGCAGCAGCGTGGTGGGTCTAAGTAGGTAGTAATGTGTAGTTTAACAACATGATAATTAACCAGTTTAAACCTTCGAATAAAACTGTTGTTTTAGTTCTTATTATCTGTTTTTCATTTCAACTAATTACCTATGATAACGTGGTTTTCTCAATAGCATTCAACCAGTCTATTTGCCAAATATATCTTCCTACCTAATTCGTTAGTGGATGAATTTATTGAACGACGTAAAATAATAAATCATTGTAGAAAACATCCACTATAACTAATTTAAGAAATAGGCGTAAAACATCACATAATAAAACTATTTGCACACGTAATAATTATACCTACTGTTATCACGGCATTATGTAATGATACAGAGATAGGAATTGTTCTCTGCTTTGCCAATTAAATAGAGCTAAGCTGGATAGGTAGGTATTATTTTTTTTTATATAATTTCACTCGCAGATGAAAGTCTAAACTTACGTTTGATTTACACCTGACGTGCTCCTGTCTCTTTATTCTTATCAAGTCGTCAATTAGGTAGATCTTTTCTAATGTCTACATATTTGTTTTTCTTTTTCATCAGTAGAGACACGAAATAAATTATTATAAGCAAGTTACAGCTTGACAATATTAACAATATTAACTACCTACCTACCTAGTATATTTAGTGAAGGAAAACATCATGAGGAAACCTGCATGCCTGAGAGTTCTCCATAATACTCTTAAAGACATGTGAAGTCTATCAGTAGTGTGTACTCAATTGGGGATTCTGTATCACTCTCGCTACGCTCCAGTGATCCAATTAATACACTACTTACTTCTATATTATTAACATCGATGATTATACCAATCCGCACTTGGCCGGCGCGGGCGTGGTGGACTACGGGCAACCATTCTCACTCTGAGAGCGATCTGCGCCCTGTGGTGGACCGCTAATGGGTTGGTCATGATACAGTCATTTGTCATTAGTTATATACGATTTCTTCCTGTAATTTCTATAGTAAGTAGGTAGTAAGTATAATTCTTTTCACAGTTTCACGGTTCAAACAAAAATAATTTACAAATAAAAGGAAATTGAGCTCGTCAACGACATTGTTAATTGTCGATCACAATAGTGTTTTGGGTTAGTTTGGAATTGTCTTTTGCGAATTTAGCGAATTACAGGCAAAGAGCTGTTCTTGTTATTAATTCCGTAGTAGCAATATTGACAGGAGTAAAAACGGTGTTATCTTTTTCACTACAATCCCCTCGACAAAGGATGATCGAAAAGCACGATTATCGTAACTTGCGTGAAATAACTTTAATTTTTTTAAAACAGCAGAAAGAAAATTTGTCACTACATTTTATGTATAATAATTAATACCTATTATACGTCAGTAGTGTAACGTGTAGAAAAAAATTAACGCTGAAGCGTATAAAGTTTCTTATAACTTTAAATACGCTTCAGGGTTAATTTTTTTCTTGCTATCGTAGTGCCCGGAGCCCGGATTCAATTCATTGAAGTTTTCAAATTAGAATCAGTCGTTATGATTTGAAAACTTCAACTTTGACAGACTGACATCCATGTCATATGTTTCATAACTTGTAAAGTTACGTTCCGTTCCTCCTGGTTCTGTGACGATTGGCTCTTAGCCTATAAAGCTTCCGTCTCTTATCCAAACACGGCGGTTGAATGGGCGGATATTGTGACGTCGCGACTAGTTTTTGCTTTCGATTCGCCTTACAAGTGTAGCTGGAGTTCAAGCGAGGTTGATTTCAGGCTTTTTGTTGCCTTTCAATGAATAATGACGAGGTTCCTTTATTTGAAAATTACTTACTATTATTATTAGGTACTAATAATCTTTTTTTAACAGCAGGCCGTACGATGAACTTGAAACTTGAAACTACTCTTACATGCGGATTTGCCCGACACTTTTTGTACTCTCCGAGGAACGGAAGTAAAACACGTCCAATTTCCAGACTCCCGGCTGCTTCAGAAAATTTCTTGATAGAAAACCACATCAAATTTTTTTTATGGCCCTAAACGGGATTCGATCTTGGGACTTCGCGATAAGCAGCTGTCTAAGCTAGCCACGAGATCAATAACAGCAAGTATAAATAAAAAATTTAAACAACCCCCGACATTCGCCATTTTGTGGCGGCGGCCATCTTGGATTTGCAATAATGCTATTCTACTAATCAAGCCCTTTCATTTGATACCTATATTAAGGGAGTTGTGAAAAAATATGTAATCCGCCACCGGCGGCCATCTTGGACCGATTTGCATCAAACATAGCTAACAAGACTCTCGACTAATTCACCTTTCAAACAAAAAAAACCGCATTCAAATCGGTGCACCCGTGGGTGCGCCACAGGGGAACAGACAAACACACACACAGACACGTCAAACTTATAACACCCCGTCGTTTTTGCGTCGGGGGTTTTTGCGTCGTGTTACCCCGGCACCACACATATCATAAACATTTGAACACTTACCTATTTGAACATTTGTGTGGCATGAGCCTTTGGTAGGTATTTGTTCAAAGTTTAAAAACACATTTGCAATGGCAAAGTGCACCAACCGGTATCGGTTTTTCGAGAGCACATGAAAGCGTTTAAAGTTCAAATTCAAATGAAGCGAACGTAGTTGCAACGTCTGTGTCATGTGTGGCAGGCAAACAAACCTGTGTTCTTTACAACAAAGTCCTTCAAAGTCTTTGTTCAAATGTTTGTCTGTGGATGGCGACGGGGTTACAATATTTTAAACAGTCCCTTGTTTCTTTCCCTTTCTCCGCAAAGTCAGATGCCACAGCGGGTACGTGAACTTGTTTCTTCTCGGAATCAATTACTGTGCCGCCCTCTCCACTGCACCGGCCGGGTGTAATGACTCGAGATCGCGCCGAATTAAATAAAAACAGTAACGACGCTGGATTACATCAAATTACTTATATTTCACTTTAATTTAGTTCTTGTGGGGATAATTACAAAGGCTCAGAAAAACAAAATTATATTATCTTTATGTAACTCGTTCAAAATTATATCATCGTACTCATAAAGTGTTCGTGTTTAAAAAGTTATTGAGAAAATTGTCCACAAGGTTTTTAAGGTTCCGTACTCAAAGGGCAAGCGCTTTTAATGTCTCTCTGCTGGCTGTAAAGTGTAAAATTACAGAGCTTTTGGTGTAGAATGTAAACTCAAAATATACCTACTAGGTATAACAATGAACAGCATAAGCATTGAATTAGAAATTCAGTTGTTAGTCGTACAATGAAAAAGATACCGAACAAAAATTTTTGTCGGTCATAATAATATGAATGGATGCTAATGGCGCAAGGCTCGACTCTCACTTGGCCGATTTTTAATAATTAGGTAGGTAGTCAACTACAGAGACTGAAATCTCAGATTCAATGGGCATAATTATTGCAAATCTATCTATCTTCTTCTATACATATAATAAAATCGTAGAATTGCCGTATCTGTACATTGAAGATTTTTGCAAAATAATAACTGGGGGATGTTAGGGATAAGTAATAGAACGTAAAAAAGCTATTTTTGAAATTTTTGTCTGTTTGTCTGTTTATCTGTTTGTCTGTTTGTCTGTTTGTCTGTTTATCTGTTTGTCTGTTTGTCTGTATGTTTGTGCGCGCATCACGTAAAAACTACTGAATGGATTGAAATGAAACTCGGCATAATTTAAGTTAATACTATGGAGTAACATATAGGATACTTTTTATCCCGAAATTCAGCACGGTTCCCTTGGGAGAGGGGATGAAAGGCAAAATGTGTACTTAGCTGTAATTCGTTAACGGGTGGTCCGATTTCATTCATTCTTTTTTTGTTAGAAAGTAGATACTTTAAAGACTACTGGCTAATCTCCGAAAGGCTGGACCGATTTTGATGGGACTTTCACTGGTGGATGTTTACATTTTGATGTACCTAAACATCCGCCAGTGAACTTTTAACAGTTTTTAGCAAGGTTTAAGCTCAAAGCAGCATAGGAAAAACAAAATGATTCCCACGGGATTATTAAAATCAATATCCACGCGAACGAAGTCGCGGGTATCCGCTCGTCGATAATATTTTGCGATTATGTACCTACTTGTTAAAATTTTCCAATGTTTCCTAAATTATAAAACTTTAACACCGACTTTTACGAATACCTACTGTTGTAAATTCAGCAAAAACGCAATTGACACATATTTTAATACATCGTAGTCATCTTAACCGATAGACGCCCACTGCTGGACGTATTCGACCAAGTTCGCCACGGAACACGATCCTGTGAAGCCTGTGTCCAGTGGTAGGGGAGCCCATGATGCTAAATGTGGATTTACTCGAGCGTTGTCGGGACCTATTATATTTTGTAGATTAGTTGATACGAAGAATAAAAAGTTATAGGTATAATGTTTCCCCTTTCAGTGGTGGGGAAAGCGTCTAGCTGCACGCTCTCATCTTCATAGACGATTTTTATTACTTCGGCTTGTGGAAATCGGTAGATTAAGTATATTTTGTTATTTATGTATCATTTCCTTCAAAATAGAAAAAAAAATTCAACCGCGCTCGAGATACGAGAATGTGAAGATAATTTTTGCAGCTTTGTAACCACGATTGTAACCCTCCCAGTCTCGTACGTTACGATTTATACTTTTTTTAGCTCGTCGTTATTAACCCACCATACCTTAATCTGACGTGCTTTATTATTTCTGACCATCGATTTTTTTTTACGCGCGGCCCTATATAAATGGCTTATTTATACGTTAGTTTTACTTTACGCAAAACCTGAAAGTAGTTTGTTCAGAATCAGTAACAAAATCGAATCCAACCATTTTTATACCAGGTTATATTTTTGTCCAAAAATATTTTCAAATCCTACAAGCTTAGACACAATGGTTTACCGCGCATCAGCTGACGATCGGCGCACAGCGGCGGTCATTCAACTCGCGTCGTTTCCAAGTCGCTGCGGGCGACGGCTTGCGGTGACCATTTTTTTCGAGGACAATGGCGCAACATAAGCTTATAACTCCGTTACTTTTCATTATATTTTTTTGAAATCACTACATAGTATAAAACAAAGTCGCTTTCTCCGTCCCTATATTATGTCCCTATGTATGCTTAAATCTTTAAAACTACGCAACGGATTTTGATGCGGTTTTTTAATAGATAGAGTGATTCAAGAGAAAGGTTTATATGTATAATAACATCCATTAAATAGTGGAGAAATACTGTTATTTTTGAGGTTTCTAATGTGATGTCGTAAATAATTACATTTTTCCCGCTTACATTGCAAACGCAGGCTGAACCCTACGAGATTTATCAAAATAATGTACTAAGTATTGTACACATTGAAAAGGTCTACAGAAAACTCCGCGATGGTATATGTCTATCTCTTATGGATATCCCACAATAACATTTTTTTGTCATTTACTTTTTACGACAAATAATGGCTAATTTTCGAAGCGATTTCAACCAATACAGCATTAATCCTTATCTAATTAAATACCTTAAATACAATGTTGATTTAATATGAATCCATATGGCCCTTTACAGCATATGATTTAAATGAATACTTTCGAAGATATTACAGATTTAAAAATTGCGGCGGCGGGAGCGTGCCTATAATCGCGTCGGTGGCCGCTGTTCTCCCTATAGCCCAGTGTCGATAATTTTTGAAAACAAAAAAAAAATCACAGTACGTAGGATGAAACCCATTGGAAAAGGAGGAGAATATTATAAAAATACAAGGAAAAATAATTTACGGGCGATCTGAGCTCGGGAAAAAGGGTAAAAAACGGTGTATCTCGGTTTCCGGCAAAACTAGAAGTCCTATGGAAAAAATCAAATGGCAAAGTTGTAGGTAATAAAAAGATCTACAACTTTAAATTTACACTTTTTGCACATAACTTCAAACTTTATGCGAAAAGTTCAAAAAACCAAGTTTTTGGTTTTTTATTTTTAACTTTTAAAATAAATATTTTTTTTTTCACGGAATCTGGTGAAAACTTACCTTTTTATGTCCCAAATACACTGTAATTTATTTGATTTGAAATATTTAGTTTTTCTCCTTATTTTTGACTTAATATCGACTTAATTCTGACAGCTGTCATTGTCATTTACAGATGAGTTATTTATATGGAGAACAGGGTTAACCACATCTACGAAGTACGATTTTACCCCAAACTACTTTAATTCCCTGTCAACATATAAAGCTCTAAGCCGCTTAATAATATTAATAGTTTCGCCCTAAAATAGAAATTGCTAAGAGTGGAAACTAGAAAGTGTACACTAACAGCAATAGAAAACAAAAGAAGCACATTGAAAAAATTTATTGAAAAATGGAAGTCGAATGACATTATCACCATGAAGTGTCTGTCAGGCATTTGTCATATCTACATGCAGCAGTTGTTTTGTATTTGCATAAGTTTTGAATTTTTTATCTTTTTTGTGGGAATTGTTTTATCTCTGGTAACATTATGAAACGTCAGAATTCCACTGAATTAGTAATTCGGGTATAAGGTGAGATATAGTAAGTTCATTGTGGAAAATATCGTAAAAAGTCAAGCCGCCTCACTGAATTATTATGTATATAATAATTCCTCAAAGAGCCGCCTGGGAGCTTTCATCGAAAACGCTGCCTAATCCCCGAGCGGGTAGTACCTACGCATAATATGCTCTACTACCCGTGCGAAGCCGGGGAGGGTCGCTAGTTTTGACTTTTGTATAAATATTTTAAATGTAAAAATATTTGACACCTGTTTCGATTTTTGCGCAAAGTAAAACTAACGTTGTATATGGTAGAAGTTACTCAGCAGGATGCGAGATATCTCCCTTATGTTAATCTGACGCGCTCGAGTAAATCCCAAATCCCCTCTTGGGCTTCCTTACTTCTGAGATTTTCAGCGACTCGCTTGAAATAGTCCGTCCACCTAGTGAGGGGTCTTTCAGTATTTCCCGATGCGAGGTCGCCAGTCAAGCATCTTAGGACTTAGTAACTTCACATTCTTCAATACGTTAAAAATAAAATCAGCCAAGTGCGAGTCGGGCCTCGCTCTTTCAGGGTTCCGTACATAATTATGAACAATATAATATTTTGGATCTAAGAAATATTTAATTTCCGAGTTAGACATCGCAAGAAACCGTGAAAGAAAAACGCAAAATAAGTTCGTTTGTTTTGTATCATGTATATCATATTCCTAACTAGTTTAGTTTTTGAGATAGCCCCCGTCACAAAAATGGTCTAAAACTGACAATTTTGATGACCCCCCATTTCCTTACTTTTTAAGCAAAAAATTAAAAAAATATATATTCGTACTCTACTCAATGAGCTCTAAACAATGATACCACACAAGCTAAGGTAAGAAAAAAAATTTTTTTTCCGGCTCCTTTCTCATGTATGGGAGCCCCCCTGAAAAATAATTTAATTCAATTTTTAATTCAATATTTGATTTTGGGTCAACGTTTTACACCAAATACCAAAATTTCAGGTTTGTAATTCATTTCGTCTGCGAGCTAGAGACCTGTGACCGGCGGACAGACGGACAGACAGACAGACAGACAGACAGCCGAGTGACATTAATAGGGCTCCGTTTTTACCCTTTGGGTACGGAACCCTAAAAACATAAACTAAGTAACGCCTTAGGTAATTCTTTTGTTTTGGTTAATTCCAATTCAAATATCTCCACTTTTATAGTTACACATTTTCGTTTATGTTTTCGTAATGAATGAGCTTACCTATAACATTATCTTGCTTGAATCGATTGCTACCGCTATCTGGGTAAATCCGTTGCAAATGCTCAAGTAGCTCCGTACTGTACAGTACGCATCATCTGTCAGAGTTATCTCAAGAGCTTTGACAGTGGGACAAAACGTTATGGCGTAAGAGGTAATAGTAAATTTGCTCTAACGACTAAGGATCTCCCAAATGGCTGACTCTGGGTTCAAAGGATGAAGAGCATCAGACTGCTTGCACTAAGGGGTTGTAATATAGCGTCTGTAGCGTAAGTATATTATATACTAGCTGACCCCCGCAACTTCGTTCGCGTAGATATAGGTTTTTATATCGGATCGGATCCCATAATTCTTTTATATACCTAAATAAAATGTAGCCTAAGTTACTCCTTATAACATTGAAAGTTCAATTAAAATCGATCCAGCCGTTTCGGAAATTAGCTGTAACAAATAAACAGACCGACAAACATAAATTTAAACGCACACCAGTTTAAAATAAGCCGTACATTCAAAGATCCGGGTCCCAAGTTATTTGAACCCAATACTGAGGGTTGTAATGTCTGTCATTTCTGAACTAAAAAACCTATGACCTTGAAATATTTACGGGACAATATATAAAGTAGTACCTTTCTAACAAAAAAAGAATGAGTGAAATCGAACAATGCGTTAATGAATTACAGCTAAATACACGTTTTAACTTTCATCCCCTCTCCCAAGGGAACCGTGCTGAATTTCGGAATAAAATGTATCCTATGTCCTACCTCGGAGTATAAACTCAAATCGTACCAAGTTTCATTCGAATCCATTCAGTAGTTTCGGCGTGATGCGCGGCCAAGATACAGACAGACAGACAGACAGACAGACAAAAATGAAAAAAATTACAGTTTTGGCTTCAGTATCGATTATAGAATGCCCTCCAAAAGAAATTTTCAAAATATCTTCAATGTACAGAATTGGATCTGTTACAGTTTTATTATATTATAGATAGATCGTCTGACAAACGAGTTATCGTAACCAAAAAAAAATTTGGCAAGGAAAATGGCTGATGCTGTTATAGAAAGTAAATAACTCTAGCCTCATGTGTAGTAAGAGTACTTATGTATCTAAAAAGACGGACCAAATATTTGGTCCTGTTATGAAGCAAGCCACTTACCGCAGGCATATTTGACATCGGAGAGTTGCTCTATATCTTGTGAACCCAGAATCAGCCATTACGGATATCGTTACCAAATTTGTTATGGCCTCTTACACCATTATTATTCATATTGTTCATACGGGACTTATCACTGCGGATTTGCCATCAGCGTGTTGTCAAATCAATCACTCTCGTTTATCGATGATCATCTTTCATGAGTCATGATGGCTTTGCAGAATGTTATAAGATTTTTGTTAAGTATGACTTCGAATAATCTAAAAGTTATGTACCTACTTAATATAAGAAATAGTGATGTAAAGGGTTTTTGTTCAAATAAACTTTTACAAGTGCATTTGAAATTCGTTAAGTATCTACCACTACCTGTCTATATTTAAAACAAGTGAAAAGTATCTCACGTGCGACTCCAGGATGTAAGCTATCCCAGTGCTGAATTTCGTGAAGATCGGTTCAGCATGAAAAACTACTAACCTAAGTTGTACTTAGTGTGAATTAGTGAAAAGCAAAAATTTGTATGAAAAACTTTCATAATCTAGTAATTATGTCTAATTCTAGTATATTCTAAAGTAGTATCAGCAATCATATTTTAGGACATTCATATTCTCATTAGATTTTTTTTTTCCAACAATGACTTTTCGGGAATGCTCGAGTTCGAAGAAAATATTTTTTACACATCTCTGCAGTGGTAATGAGTTTCTGTAACTGTGGCAAACTTCATCTTTGTCACTTTAATATTTTTTAAAGAATATGTCTGTGACACACAGATAGACAGTATGCTGTATGTCGGTTAGGACAAGACGATAAGTGTTTCTTCAGCTACGGAAATGCTTACGGAATTCTAAAAGGACGCTCAAAATACATTTTAACTAATTTTTCTAATATAAAAATACGTATAGAGAAAGGAAGGCGTTTCCCGGGGAGGAATTCTTGCTACATAGTTTCTTATCATAACTAGGGCATCAAAGTAACATGATTACAAGTTTTTATTAGTTGACAGTCATGGAGGAGAAACTCGTTTTAAGTGTAATGCAGAAATAGGTCAGAAAATCGGAAGGAAAGAAAATACATGAGTCACTAGACTGCGAAGTCTAGGGTTGCACATCAGTTGAAACGCTACCGATGCGCGGGCGGGAGATGTAAGGGACTTAATTTTACATCAACTGCAATAATTCATCCACCCAACCATCAACCCTCCCTCACGTAATCGTCACCCCTCCAGCACCGCGCCGCTACCTCAGAAACAGTCTAAATTAAACAATACGCCTATATATTTTAGAGTAAGTATAGCGTAAACGTAAACAGAAGAGTTGATTAATCCGAAAAACACATGTAGAATATACACCCAACATCCTTACAGGTTTCAAGTTAATTCTGAACGAAACTTTGGTGTTACGTTTTCCTACACTAGGACCTTGATACTTTATGAGAGCTTTCTCGTTTTCAATTTCCTGGAAAGGTTTCAAACTTTTCCTGGAAACTTATTTATTTCTGCGTAACAAAAATAAACTCACTGATTTTATGTAGATAGGTATCCTTACAAAGGAATTTAGCGCTTTTCGCATTAATTGAAGTACATAATATAAATTTTAGTATCGACAACCCTTACAACCCATTTTCCTAAACATAGAAACGTTTACTACTTTACTATGCGGTTTCCTATTAGAACCTGACTTGACCGGACACTAGACTTTCTATGATTATACAAAAGGGAGAAACAAGATTTGCAGACATGGAATCGAAGTGTTTTTCAGTCGTAGATTTCTAAAACTCGATTCTTCTTTTTGGACTAGCGCCTTTACATTATATTTACTTATCTTAAATTTTATAATATTTTAACAATTACTGTTTGAAAAAGAATATCTTTGGTAAAATGGTTCTTGGTAAGCCTATTTTTTAATTCCAGCTATATTATAACTTGTAAGAAGTAATGTTACTATTTTTTATTACTTGGCATCTTATTAATTAGATTATTTTTCATATGAAAAATCCTTAGCTACTTCGTCGTATCAACCGATAGACGTCGACTGCTGGACATAATTGTAGGTCTCTTACAATCGCAAAATCCTTAACTTATTTGAATTCTTTTATTAATTTTATATCATAATATACCAAACGATCAATCTTACATAGATATTTTTAACTGCACAAACAAATTTTCATAAATTTCTAGTCAAATGTTTCCTATTCAATATTAGCTCACTTTGTTCAAGTGAGTAGGTAGCGTTTTCGGTTTATCATTAACTTTTCTTCTATTGTCATCGTGACCGATTTCATCATCAAAAAAACTATTCTGAGCCTCGCTTTGTTTTTAACTGGCGCATCTCATTGTTTTTGACACGTCTCGCGTCTTATCTGAAATCCATCTGTCGTTGCGTAGTTGGTTGCAAAAGAATTGTGCCTTCAGCGTATTTAATAGGGTCGTGCGACTCGGAATATGTACGTACATCAAAATAAGAATAAAATTAAAAATGTTATTAGACCTTCAAATCTTCGACTTGTGATAGTGTCCAAAATGGATGAACTGACTTTATTTCTTAGATGTAACCAATGAGAACAAACATTATGTGAATATACTATTGAAATTCATTTAATAAGAGTCTGACTTTATAATGATGGAACTTCAAAAAAGATACTTAGCTAAAAAAATTTCCCTAATAATAAATAAAACAACCGTCTGTCAAATAAACATGTCAACTTTTTTGCAGAATAATAAAATATTTAAAATTTTCAAGAATTACATAGTAAAAATAGAATTAAAACATGATTTTTAATGCAATATTTAATATAAAATATATACATATTATGCATATGAAGTATGCAGACAAGAAGACGTGTCTTTGCCGGAGGACTTTCGCACATAGTACCATCAGGTGACAACTCGTCGTCCGACGATGACTATAGGACCCCACCATCAACTGCGGGGTCCGAGACGAGTGAGAACGCAGAGGTCGGGACACAAAGACGACGACGAGGCAAACACCCGCCGCAGGAGGGCTTGGGGCAACAGGGGCCGCGTGGCGCCGCGACTGCTCCCGCCGCCGGTGGTGTAGTGCGCCGCATGAGATGGTCTCAGAAGATGAATGAGAGTGTCATGCGAGCGTACTATGGGGCAACAGATGGGGGAATTAACCTCACTGGGTATCGCTCAAGGATGTTGTCTCTGTTTCAGGCTCTTGAACCAACAATTACCGTTACCGCTCAACGACTATCGGATCAGGTGCGACTTATCCAGCGTCGACGTATGCTTGATGAGTCCACACTTGATCGGCTGCGCTTAACTTTACCACAACTAGATGCCACCAGTAGCTTGGCTCATGAATCTCTACAAGTTTTAAATAGTGTAGAGACCGTAAACACCCAAGGTGAGTTACACGGTGGCTTAGATTTGTCGGTAAGTAACCAGAATGACGAGCAAATGAGGAGGGCTCTGGAAGATGCGATTTTGGAGTATAGATATATGCCTATTAATCTAAGACCAAAATTACCTCGTTTGCCTGTGCATAGACGAAATATGGCCTTGGTGGGAGTTCTAGATCAAATTTTAGGTACATATTTAACAAACTCACATGACCTAAATGACACACATTCGATCCTGTACTGTGGAGCCGTTGCAGCATGTCGTATAGCCTGTGTTAAATTTCCAGAAGTACACAGTACTATACAAAGACCGAATACAACTCCGGCTTGGCAGTCTAGGATTGAAGGACGTATCACTTTGACTAGAACTCTCATTGCCAAGCTAATCTGTTTCAAGGCGGGTAATAATCGCCCGAGAATAATGCGTTTTGTATACCAAGCATTTGCTGGGACTAATACTAATCCCTCTCAGTATTTGTCTTTGGTCACAGATCGCATTGACTTCCTGAAGCAGAAAGTCTATGCTTGGGCACAACGGATCAGGCGATATAGGAAACGCATGGATCGATACTTACAGAATCGTATGTTCCAGAGTGACCAACGGAAGGTGTACAGGAACTGGGAGCGACCTAGAGATTGTGTGGCCCATGGAGAGCTTCCGACACCTGATGCTATGTCGGAGTTTTGGCGTAGTATCTGGTCGGCTCCCATAGATCACACCGAAGGTGAGTGGATGAGTGCTGTTAAGGAGGAGTGCACTGCGGTGGAACAAATGGTTCCCATAACCATTAGTTCAGAGAATGTAAGTTGTGCAGTTCGTAGGACCTCGAACTGGAAATGTCCGGGACCTGATGGACTGCACAACTTCTGGCTTAAATGGTTCCGTAGTGGGCATTCAGTCTTGGCAGAGCAATTCCAGAACGCCATTGACTCAGGATCGCTACCGACATTCTTGACAACTGGTGTCACGTTCCTGCTACATAAGTCCGGTAGTACCGCGGACCCAAAAAACTATCGTCCGATTACGTGCTTGCCTACCATCTATAAGCTGCTCACATCCATTCTGACCACTAAAATAACTACGCATATTAATGCAAACAATATTTTGGCCCAGGTTCAGAATGGATGTAAGCAAAATTCCCGCGGTACAAAGGAACTCCTCCTCATTGACACTGCTATTTGTCAACAAGTACGGCGAAATAAGAAAAATTTAGTGGCTGCTTGGATTGACTACAAGAAGGCCTATGATTCGGTGCCTCATACATGGCTCATGGAGATCATGAAGTTGTATAAGGTCGATGCAACTCTATGTTCTTTTCTGGATTCATGTATGAGACAGTGGATGACAGTTCTTCGTCAACCAGGGAGGACTGAATTTTCTTATTCCGTTGAACCGATAAGGATTAAGCGAGGTATATTCCAGGGTGACAGTTTGAGCCCTTTATGGTTTTGCTTGGCCCTTAATCCACTCAGTACACTACTGAAGGATTCGGGGTTAGGCTTTCGCCTTCGCAGGGGAGGTGAGGTCATATCTCACTTACTTTATATGGACGACCTCAAGCTATATGCATCAAAACGACAAGACCTTGTGAAATTGCTGAAGATCACTCAGAACTTTAGCAATGACATAGGGATGGAGTTTGGTGTTGATAAGTGTGCGGTTGTCAATATAGAGCGAGGAAGGGTTGTGACCTCTGAGAATCTAGTTATTTCAAATAATATGATTCTTAGATCTCTTTGTGAAGGTGAAACATATAAATACCTTGGTATGTCAGAGGCGCTTGGTATTGAGGCAGGGACTATGAAACATGCAGTAGAGGAGCGTTTCTTTGGCCGCCTGAAAAAAGTGCTTAGTAGTCTTTTATCGGGTGGCAACAAGGTGCGCGCCTTTAATGGTTGGGTCATGCCCTTACTCATATACACCTTTGGCATACTAAAGTGGACTCAAACTGAACTGGATTCCCTGGACCGAAAGGTGCGAAAATTGTTGACAACATACCGCATGCATCATCCGCGTTCATCTGTTATGAGGTTGTACATCCCACGCAAGTGTGGAGGACGTGGTTTTTTGAATGCCAAGAGCCTCCATAATCGTGAGGTCTACAACCTTAGAGATTATTTTCTCAAGAAGAACGCGGGTGTGCATAAGGATGTAGTTGCAGTTGATAAGGGACTTACCCCGCTTTCCTTAGGCAAAGACAACTGGCACAAGCCCATAGTACTCAGTACCTTGGATCGCATGGCTGTGTGGAAGAGCAAGGAGTTACATGGCAGGTTCTACAAGGCCATAACCGGACCTGATGTAGATTCCATTGCCTCTATATCCTGGTTACAGTTCGGTGACCTTTTTGGGGAAACCGAGGGTTTTGTGTGTGCAATTATGGACGAAGTTATCAAGACGAATAACTACCGGAGACACATTATGAAAGATGGCACTATTGACATATGTCGAGCGTGTCATCGTCCTGGGGAGTCACTCAGGCATATTGTCTCCGGTTGTTCTCATCTTGCTAACGGCGAGTACTTGCACAGACATAATCAAGTAGCCAGGATAATCCATCAACAACTTGCTCTTCGATACGGCCTTGTAGAATCCGAGGTGCCGTACTATAGGTATGACCCAGTATCAGTTCTTGAAAATAGTAGTGCTCTGCTCTACTGGGATCGGTCAATTATCACTGATAGGTATATTGTAGCCAATAGACCTGATATAGTGTTAGTTGACCGGTCAGCGCGCCAAGCAATAATTGTTGACGTCACCATCCCCCATGACGATAATCTTGTGAAGGCAGAGAAAGAAAAATTAACGAAATATTTAGACCTTGCCCACGAGATTACCGCCATGTGGAGCGTTGATTCAACGATTATTGTTCCGATTGTCGTTTCGGTAAATGGTCTGATAGCGAAAAGTTTCGACAAACATCTCAAGAAACTTTCGCTTGACTGTTGGATCAAGAGCAGGATACAGAAGGCAGTTCTCCTCGAGACGGCACGCATTGTGAGGAGGTTCCTCACTCTGGAGCCCTGACCACCGGCAGCTTGGACTTTATACCGCTGCCGATGGAACCCATTTTGTAATTTTATTTTTAAGAATGTTACTTTTAATATGTGTATATATTTTTTTTTATTTTTTATACTTAAACATTGTTAAAAATAAAATTGTAAATATGAGTATGCAAATAAATGAGAGAATATAATAATAAAACAAACTTTTTGGAAGTTGGCCAAGTGCAAGTCAGACTCGCGCACCAAGGGTTCCGTACCTTAAAAGGAAACAGTTTGGTTAAATGATTCGACTGCTTCAAAAACGAATTTCTTTTGTTAAAGTTTACTTTAGACTAGATGATGCCCACGGCTTCGCCCGTGTGTATTTAGGTTTGTAAAAATCTCGTGGGAACTTTGATTTTCCAGAACAAAAAGTAGCCTATCTGTAGTAAGTAGTAACCCGTCCACAAAACGGAAAAATTCCGTTGGATCCTACGATTTCGGAATGCAATTCCTTACAGCATCAGGGTTGAGGAGTTGAACATGTAGTCGAGGTCATTCAACAATAAAGTCTTTAATTGGTATCCCCAATATCAATTTAAATAACCGACAGTGCCTAAATCCCATTAGTTTTGGGGATCAGATCCCCTACAGCATCAGGATTGAGGAATTGGAATCCAAATTTTTTGTAGGACAGTGTCGCAATGTTTCTCTATCGATTAAAAAAAATTACGCAAATCGGTTTAGAAATCTCGGAGATATTGGTGTACATAGGTAGATAAACACAACTCCTCCTTTTTTGAAAGTCGGTTAAAAAAGTAGCCTATGTTACTCCCTGGTTAATTCTCTACTTGTATGTGAAAGTCCCGTCAAAATCGGTTCAGCCGTTCCAAAGATTAGCCCGTTCAAACAGACAGACAGACAGACAGACAGACAGACAGACAGACAGACAGACAGACAGACAGACAGAAAATTTTAAAAACGTGTGATTCGGTTATAGTATCGTTCAAATAACCATATGAGCTTAATATGAGGTAGTTATTTCGATATTACAGACAGACACTTCAATTTTATTTATTAGTATAGATCAAGATAATGTTTTAATTTTACTGATATATTTATAATTTAATCCTACAAATTAGATGTCAGATTTTTCGCTTTGCAAACTTCGGAGATAAGTTAACATTTTAGTATAGAAACATAAAAATGAAGAGAGCCCTTTAATTCTCAAGCTTTGCGTGTTATGAAAACTTTATTGGGTGCATCATTGAGATCGCTGAAGAATTGTCTGTGGATGCAGAGGCTGTTTGAGCGAGAGGCGTATTACCACCGACTGCAAGCCTACTCGACAATCGACACTGTACAAGTCCACACTCACTGAGCCCATTCATTCTCGATATCTTGCCACTCGTGAGTTGTGAGTTGTGACTTGTGACTAGCCTTGCCACTTTGCCAGACGCCACCGCCACGCCAGTGCCGCGCCAACCGTCACCGGCAATGCTCGTCACGTCGTCTTATTAAACATATCCAATACGCGAGTGACATTTGAACATTAAAGACAACAAAACCTAATATGGTTAATGGGTTTATCGAATAACTTCAAGCATAGTGTTTGTGAAACAGTGCGGGATTTCTTAAAACTTAAATAAAAACATTAGCCGCGTGGCTTGGAGAAGTTGAAAAACAAACGGCCGGCCGCTCGATTCTCATTTCTCAAGTTTCCGAATGCTCCTCCCGCCTCCGCGATAACAATTAACTTGGTAAAAGTGTGTGTGTGTTTGGACGCTTGATGGTTTAATTAGGACTTGATTAGCAGTTTCATCGAGCAGTTTCGCTTTGCTCGATTCGTGTTCACGACTTCGAATCACCAATGATTAAGTTGGTTAGTGCATTCACAATGTTGTTTGGTATTTGCCTATTAACTTAGATGTTCGCTTGTATCATTAACATCTTCCTACTCCTCTGGGTTTCTAATTCATCTTTAAAGTTTGCATTGAACTGTTAATTATGTGATAAAGTGTTAACTGTTAATTATGTTAGGGGTATACCTACCCCTAAAAATGTCCTGACAAATCAGGACATTTTTATGGAGTTGTTAAAATAGCCAAAGCTATTTTGACCAAGGAACTAGTATTTTTATCAACTCCATAAAAATAGCTCTATACCTTGACAAAATGTCAATTTCAGTGAGGAGTTTACTGATTTATAAGCTGGATTCAACTCAGTTCTAACGTACTCAATGGTTCTGAGCCTATTAGCACTTAGAAGTTAATCCCGTTCAGGTAGAACGTATTGCATGGTTTAATGGACATTTATTTTATGTTTTAAATAAATTATAGATACCATATCAGTGTTATCTGATGCCGATGTTATTGTGTAATTATAATACTTAAGTTTTTTTAGTACCTACTTGATAATGCGATTATAGAGATAAGTATAGGAACAAACTCGTGTAGGTGGCATGAGGAAACGGATATAAAATTGTCGAGTAACCACATACGAATATGACCATTGTGATGTCATTTCTGAGTCAGAAGACCATCGGAGTTTTATTTTACAAAGAAACAACGTTGAAGTGGTTAGGTACTCAAAGCTAAAAAATACCTGAAATATTATCATCGTATAAATTCTACAGATTTGTCTTGTAATGGTCAACCTAGAACTTAAATTAAATAAGAACTTAACTAAATTAAACTAAATTCAATTATATTCGAACTTAAATTAATTCGGAGACTTCAAACATATTGTCTAACAGTTTTTCAGTTCAGTTCTAACTCCAAACTCCCGAAACCGACCTCCTAAATCTTGCTGTTTGAGATTAATAACTTTTTGGTTTTTGCAACTAAGTAATATCTAGCTGAACACTTTTCCTTCCAAAACTAGAAGGTAGTATGACTAGTAATATAGGGTTTCAAAAAACTAATCAGCGCTAGGTATAAATTATATCGAAAACAGTGAGACTTCAGTAAAAACTTCTTCAACTTCTTAACAAGATGATGAAGAAAGTATACCAAAAGTTTCGAGCTGTAAAAGCATTGTGCTTTAAACAGTTTTAACAAAAAGTTAAATACCAAACTTAATCGGACCTTCTTATTATTGTGAAGGAGAAAGTCTTTCACTCAACTCAGTAAGTAAATAGGCACCAACGAGATTGCGTTGATGGAATAACTTGCAGTTAATATTATAAATGTTAATTTAAAGACGATTCTGCGATGTCTTCCAAAATCGTAATCTGATTCGTGTGAAATAAATTATGTCAATGCTCATGCTCAATTATTGCTCAAATCTGAATTCACGAATAAGTGAATGCTGTAAGATGAAGATGAAAGTGTCTCGTTGATTTGCTCGCGTTGCGTTGAGAAATTTCGCATGCATCATCGGATTTTTCTCGGTTTTTATCGTAAAAATTCTCATCTTCTGTTTCAATGAATACGATTACAACAATATCTGGTGCACTGGTAGTTTATTCGTTTAAAGCTAGCTAACATCATTTTTTGTTTTGGGTAGATAAATGTGCAGTAGTTTACTTAGTTACTTTATTCCTGTTTAGGATTCCTTTAGGTGTGATAATATTGCCCTTACCAAGTCTAAGGGTGGAAGATGAGGTCAAATGATGACTAACTTCGACTAAATAAAGTTAAGTTAAACAAACTCTAGAGCATTTTGTCGCTATATTTGAAGAAGTTGATACCTAGATACCTCTTGTGATATTCTGCTATAATATGCCGTCACCGCATAAGTTAATTAATTAATTAGCTAATAGTACTTTTCAATAAACATAATAATTGAAAGGGACCTAAATAAACCAAGTATATAATATTAAAAACCTCATGAAATTAAATCTTACAACCATGGAACATTATGAACCGACAACTACAATATTAAGGGCCTGCTTCACCACCTTCTGATAAGTATCGGATAGCTATCTACAACTTTTGTCTTTGTCACTTGACGTAAAGTAAGAAAGTGACAAAACTTACGTTTAGGCTATCAAACACTTATCAGAAGGTGGTGAAACAGGCTGTAAATATTTTATTAGAATCCATAAAAAAACATAGGTACATACTGTTAATTATATTCTATAGTAATTTTTTGCTAGATCTTTTTATACTTTGTACCTATAGTTCCACTAATAGAACGCCACGGCAAAAAGTTCAAAGCTAAAACCGTTTTGCATTCTGCAGTACAGCAGTCGATTTGCACCTGTTTTGTGGTCACAATACTATACACGTGCAACGATAGCACAAGTTTGTCAGTAAAACGTAATAAATACCGACTATAAAGGTATAATTATCTTGTATTGTATTGTTCTAAACCTGAATTACTAGTGTAGCGTTAGCCTCGTGTAGGTCAGATGCTTTGAATGTAAGTTTCAAGTAATCAAACAGTGCTAAGTAGGAATTTTGAGTCGTTGATAAACTTATACGGCTCCTGATCAATGAGTATTCGTATTCGAATCCCGAAAATACCCAATTCTCGATTTTCAAAAATCTTTAAGAATTTCTTAGTAACAGCCAGGCATCGGGACATTGGCGGTGTTTAACTTGGTGTCTGTCCTAATTGGCTAACGATCGTACCATTAAACGATGCGATTTCAACGTGCGATCGAATCAAACATATGAATCTACTTGACTGTCCTATTTGAAACTCGAAAGTGATCGAGCGATCGCAGTACAAATTTTCATCGTACGACGAAATCTCATCGTTTGATTTTGTTATCTAATTGCGACGACGGGTTGGTTACACACCTCGAACAGCACTTAGAGCAGTCGGTCTTGCGTCTGATCTCTCTCAGGTCATGTCGGAATGCCATCCCATCGGACTATAGGAATGAAAAAATAAGGAGCACTATATCCCCTGCATGGTTGCCTAGTCTCCGGTGACATTGGTCGCCGTGACCGAAATTCTGTCAGGTGAACTAACAGGAACTAACAGGTTATTACTAACAGGAATCTGCCTTATAGAAGTCTCATGGTACTTAAGAATATTAATGTAACTGTTTGCATTTTAAGATTTAACGGCACCATATAAAATTTTATTGACGCTTTTAACATCGTTTTTCTCTATTCATCAGACATAAAAAAACAGAATAATTATCTGATGCATTTTTTTCAAACCAAATAACATTACTTATTTAGCGATTATTCTTCATTTTGGCTCTCTATTTCTTCCTCTGCTTATTCTTCATTTTGGTTCTCTGTCTAATAAATTCTGCAAACATGAACATCAATTATAATTATTATCAATCGATAAATCATCGTACATAACAACAACACTAGTTAATAAGCTTACACGTCAGAAAAAAGTATCAAAGCTGATTGCAGACCCCAGATTGCAAAGAAATCTTTAAATCTCATTCAGAACGTAAGAAAAACGAACATTTTAGAAATCATTTTATTCATATAGTACCCTATTGAGCTGAAACGCAAAGAGCGCGTAAAGTCGCAAAATTGCGAAATTAGCCGCTTTCTTCCGCTCAGTGGGACCTGCTCCACTTCTCCATATCACAGTCACTTCGTTTTCACGTTGCGTGCGTCTCCTAATATACCGCCACATACATCATGCCCCCGGGGGATATGATTTCTCTTGGCATTATTTTCATTCAATGCTAAGTTAGTGCTTGGTTGCGGTTCTAACCGATGCTAATAAATAGCGGCTAATAATGTCTTTGTGTTCTAAAAGGTCATAAAAATTGTTAACTATCTCCGAAACGACTGATTCTGGGTTCACACTTCACAGGATATAGAGCAACTATCGAACGAAAATATCAGTCTGTCTGCGCTAAGTGATTGCATTATCTATTTACAAGCTAAGCTTTGAGTGAAATATTACTGCCTCGTCGTTGACCCAACAATGGTTAATTCATTCATCATGGAAGTCCACTGCTGGACATAGGCTTCGATACTTCATACAAGCTTAGATACAAGCTAACTAGAATATTATAGAAAAAAGAACATGACATAAGTCATCGTAGCATTGCGCCAAAAAATATAAAATATTTTTGTGCGTAATAATTAGATATCTCGTTAATATTAAAATCATTATTTACTATCTGTAACCGGACAATTTGGTAACTTGATCGGTGGAACTAACCGCATTGTTAATTAATTCCTAGAGCAATAATTAACGACACATTAACATTCAGAATAGCCGTTCAAAGTGGCATTGTTTAATCTGTGGTTATTGTGAAATGCCGTCAATAATTTCGAGTAATTTTAAATTAATGACACAGTCTCAATCTTCTTGTGATTTTAAATTAGCTCCACTTATGTTAATGATCGTTCCTTTTGTTCATAAATGTCGTTCGTATAGTTAGTATAATCTTCATATTCAATTTTGAAGCACAGGATTACGGACAATTAACTAATGATTTGCATACACGTGACGACCTAGACCCAGATGCTATACACTGAGAAAAATTTCCTGACGTTACTTCTCTGCTTATCTCTCTTCTCTTCTCTGCGGAAAAGTTCTCCCTTTTAAATGGAAATCCTTTTGGAAATAGAAAATCAAAATCAACGTCAGGATATTGCTCTCAGTGTAGAGCACCTAAATTTTCAAGTCAATGTTAAACTGTGCATAATTCTTTCATTTAGTATGGAGATTTTAAAACATGTCGTTATTCCAAAAGTTGTTTTACTTATATAGGTACTAAATAAATGAGACGACAGATTTACGTATAGTTAAGGTTACTTAATTATTTTGAAAAGCTTCATTCAGGAGTCAAGAAGTTCTGGTATATTGGTTGGACTTGGATTTGTTTCGGATGATTTGATTGGATTTGACGTTCCAAGTTGGATTTTCTTTACCGAGGATTACCGGATGCCCGACTATTTAGTATATTTCCTACTTTTAAAACCGTACCAGAATACTGTCGGTTTTCACCAGTGGTACCTAAACAATTCCCTAAGGATCCCTTAGCGTAAGACATTGCCTCACCCTATCACCGGTAGCGTTTAGTTATTCCATAAACATTGGTGAAAATCGTTGTTGTGTCATCTATCTATTTGCACATATGTATTAGTATTAGCTGACTAGTCTCTGTTAAGATTAGCCGTATAAACCAAATACTTAGATCATTAAAATGCAAGAAATAGACAAGGTCACCCATTTATAATATAAAATAGTAATTTTGATTTATGGTGAGCCTTGACTGCTACAACTTGAGATCGACGGAATATATTTCAAAACTTAACGACGCGTCCGCGACGTCTACTGATCATGCGGCTTGAGTTTACAAGTATAAATTAGAAATTTAAAAAACCCCCGACATTCGCCATTTTGTGGCGGCGGCCATCTTGGATTTGCATAGTGCTATTCTACTAGTCAAGCCCTTTCATTTGATACCCATATTAAGGGAGTTGTAAAAATATATGTAATCTGCCATTTTGTAGCGGCGGCCATCTTGGACCGATTTTCATCAAACATAGCTAACAACACTCTCGACTAATTTACCTTTCAAACAAAAAAAACCGCATTCAAATCGGTCCACGCGTTTGAGCTCCACAGGGGAACAGACAGACACACACACACACACACACAGACACGTCAAACTTATAACACCCCGTCGTTTTTGCGTCGGGGGTTAAAAATAGTCTTGTTTCTTGCTCAGTTTAGACCTTGAACTTAATCTAACTTTACTTAGAGACTTCTCGGGTTTTTATCAACGTATTATTGCAGGTGTTAAACAGCATTCACAGAATAATCGAACGTAATATCAGACCATTATGGACTAAAACGGTATAATTTGAAATCGTGAGACGTAGTCGTAATATATTGGTTTACGATTTTTTGCTCACGCCTTAGTTTGCATTTGAGTAATTTTAAGATGGTTGAATTTAAACTTTATTCGTCTGTGAATAGGATATACATTACTTTGCCCAGAATGATTTAGTTTAAATATATTAAAAGTACAATTTTTTAATGATTATATTTTTATTATTATTTTAGCTTTGTTTACTGTCACATTTAAAGGTATGCATACGGATGTAAAAATTTCTTTTCTAATTTGAATATTTATAACAGCTTATCTTTATAGTGTCGCTTTCTTTTAGTTTTTAGTTTTTAACTTTCTGCATCCAAAGGGCAAAACGGAGGTTTATTACTGTCACTCTGCTATCTGTATGGACTTGGAGATAGCTTGAAGACAATTCGTGGACACTTTTTATCTCAGATACGAGTTCCCGAGGGAACAACGACGCCGGTATCAGATAGTATAAACATTAGCAACAACGAAATTAGATAAAGTTATGACATTCTTTTGTCTTGATCACATGATAACTTAAGAATGTGGACGGTAAACAATACGTTTACGTGATGGATTACAGGCTAGAGCTAAGTGACAGATTAGGTGGTGTTAAGTAAGAGCAGAGAGCTTACAAACACTTTTGTGTTGATCCATCATGCTGCTCTTAACTTCTTACTATAACATTAGCAAACAATAGTACCTATGTATTAACGTCACAACTAATATCCAGCTGAGACAAATGTGGGGGTTTTGTAAGATTTCTTTGTTGAGAAATAATATTAATTTGGAAAATTAGACTGAATACTTAAAGACCCTAATTAAGAAACTTGTGTAGGTTTAATTAACTAAACTGTTTGAAAAAAATCGAACTTATCACTAATACAGTGAATGTATCAGGGATAATCTAGTGAAAAGACTTCTACTACAACTCATTAGCCCTCTAAAACTACCTCATAATGGAGTGCTCCCTATTCAGGGATAGGGATCCTTCCTTGAGCGTTTTCGTTTATGCGCAAGAAAAATGCAATAGTTGGAAAGTCTGGCTTTACAGGTTCTTAACGGGTCATATTGATTGGGTACAATGACAATAGGTATTCTCCATCGCTAATCGTTAAAATAAATAAAAACGTTAAAATAATTAGATAAAAAATATTTCTACAAAACATGTCACCTATCGTTATGGATAAGTAGATTTCTATATCTGTGATATTATTTCTGAAAAACCCTGAATTCGACTTATTTATAAAAACACTTAAACATTGACGCCTGATAACATCTGCATCCTTGGAAGGATTATTATTTTGCTCTCGGTTTTTGCACCGCGTTCCTTTAATCCTGCCGTCAAGACTAGACAGATCTTGGCTGGCTCTAGATTTTACTGATAAATAAGCTTTAGCTACTTTACAGAAGGTGAATGTGCGTATATTTTTAGATATATCATAAGTACTTACTTTGCTGTTGAAATGTTTGAGTAGGATTATTTAGTCAGTGAGGTAAAGTGAAAACCCCGGAAAACTTCCAACTGTCGAATGAGAAAAGGACTGATACAGAATCAGGCCCAATTTAAAAACTAAAAATAAAATAATAATAATTTAGAATATAATAGTTGAACTAATTTGATTTGATTAAAAAAAGTTCCTAGATGAATCAAATTACAGTTTTGTAAGTATATCGAATCCTTTTCACGATGTTACAGAAAATACTAAGTTGACTCTTGCGTATTCTAATACTTTGTACAAGTATAAAAAAAGTCTTATTTTATTCACAGTGTACATTGTAACATTATACACGCATACAGTAAACATACAGTAGGACGTAGCAAAATTAATAATTAGAGTTACACACACAATGTAACATGTTTAAGACAAGTTAATAAAGAACTTTAAAAAATATTCACTATCGACATAGAAACACAAACAAGGAAGACTTAATGATGATTCCAAATACGAATAAAATTATGAAAGAGATCAATTCTGGATTCGAAACTAAAAATCAAACGAAGTACTTAACATGAAAATCACTGGAAAAATAGAAATCCAGTGAATGTCAAATAAGAATAAGCCACAAACAAGGAAGACCAATTAGTATAATTTCAAATACGAATATTAAGAAAGAGATCTATGATTCCGGATTTGAAACTAAAAATTAAATGAAGTAAGAAGATTATTGAAAAAAAAAAATGGTAATCCAGTGAATGTCAAGTACACTCACAATATTTTTAGGGCAAATCAGTGAATGAGAGCAGTAACGCGGGAGACGTTGCGCCACCGCACCATTGTTACCTCCAAATAGACTGCGACTACTCATTGTTTTGCAATGATACGTTTTGGTATAAGAGGTCATAACTGTGATAACAATCTACGAAACGGCCGATAAAGGCCGAATCAAAAGAATCAAAAAAATCACAGGATCAAAAGCAACTCTCCAATGCCAAATATGCCGATTCTGGATACACGGGATAAAGACCAAATCTCCAATGCGAAATATGTCATTCTATTAGCGCTAAGTGGTTATCTCATCATCACTAATTGTGAAGGGCATTTAAAAAACTACAAGAATCTAAAACTGTACCTGTTTAAATATCTAAACATGCGTTACATTAATACGAATCATCTTTACATAATACATATATATCCACATAATATGTATTTAAGAAAGAGAGAAATCTTTATTTAAGATCTAATAGCTAAGTAGTTACTGTAACGGACTGAAATGTTGAGATGTTGAGTCATGTAGATGAAAAAATGGACAAACTTCACATAAAGCGTCACACGAAACGAAACAATTCATATTTTATTATGTGATATTATCACTTTTACACTACTGAAATACGTATAGGTAAGTATTATAGTATGTCTATCCGACACGACAATCTAAATAAATAAATTTTAATGGAGGTCCGATAAAACAGAATACAAATGCATAATAACGTCTTACGATAGTGTAACATGTGAACTGTTATGTAAATGTAAAGGAAATCCCATCATTTATATTCAATTTCTTGTAATATGAGTAAGATACAGCCGGTGCAAGTGTCTACGTGAGTTTGTACCACGGATGATAAGCTGGCCCACACTGTGTTTATTTGATAGTAGATTTTAATTGTGAACGAATAAGTGTCACTCTTGATTGTCTCTTGATTTTCGGTGTTAATAAAAGGTGTAGAGATAAGTTGTTAGTGCGTCGTCGTTTCAAAAACTATCATACCGTTTTAACGTTTAATGACGTTTTAACAGTCAGTAACGTGGAATAATTTCCACGTTACTGACTGTTAAAACGTCAAAGTTTTCAATTAAGTATTTCAATTAATTTATTTGCATAGCATATTTGGTAGATTCTTGACATGTCATAAGAGCCACACGTTGGCCTACGTGAAATAAATGATTTTGAATTTTTTGCATAGACTGATAAATATAGGCGTTAGTGAATTTCATAGTGATACAATCTGCACCGGCGGTGTGGCCCACAAAGTTTAAATAGTTTTCAATTTTTTCAAGTTTTAAATGCAGATCCTAGATCCATAAATTACTAATATCATTGATTTGGAACAGAAATGGAAAATTAATCACCATAGTTTTCACAAAAGAAATAGTGTTAAACCGTATCTGACGAAACAGCAAATCTATCCAGCAGCAAATTGGGCCCGTAATTAAAAAATTGCCCAATTGTAGAAATATTTTATTTCTAAGCCGAAATGAAAGTATCAATTATGTTACACTGGATGCAGTGATTATGTTATGTAAGTCATACATATGATAATTCTAATTCATAATATTATAGTTGCGTAAGACTCTGTAATACAGTATACACGGCTCGTTATAAAGGTTATAACACTGAGTTCGCTATTTTTTCCTTTTATCTCTTTGTGTTATCTAATTAATTACGCTTCCATTATTTTCAAAGAAGGAAGTTTTTTGGCACGTGGGAAAGTTAGTTAAAAATTGCCCAATGAGATGATTTACCTACATTTAAAGTTTAATCTTACAGTTGATGGTACCATTTTAACATTAAGAAATTACCTACTTCTTATCATATTTATCTTAATGGTTTCTTGAGAGCAATTAGATCCAATGCTTTCATTTATTAAACTTCTTTCGACACGACACATATTCCTTTTTTTCGTTATTTTCTGAAGACGTGTTCTTAAAAAGTGAATCTATCGTGTTTTTATAAAATTTAAGATATTTAAAATAAATGTGTAGATTTCAACTTTCCTCGGTGAGTTAATTAAAGTTTTTTGCCTTTATTCCATACTAGCGGACCCGGCAGACGTCGTCCTACCCGCTATTAGCGCCATCTACCGGGTCCAATTTTTCTACTTGCAAACCTTCCTCTTGAATCTAGATAGCACTCTATTCTATTAAAAAAAACCGCATCAAAATCCGTTGCGTAGTTTTAAAGATTTAAGCATACATAGGGACATAGGGACATAGGGACAGAGAAAGCGACTTTGTTTTATACTATGTAGTGATGATAATCAGCCGTCGAACATATTATTTCGGATTCTGTACTTCATAATATGGATCATTTTATTTTCATCAGCTTTAAGATTCAACAACAAAGTTTTGTCGTCTGAGCACAGCACACGTGTGTTTATATTTGCCTGTAATATTTGTTCAGACTCAGACTCTTAAGGTCGTTCTTCTCCATTAGCCTTAATAATATTGTCTGAGTAAATATTCTTTTTATTTACGAGTATTGCGAAGGTTTTATATTTTTTTAAATGCCACAGCCAATTTATTAATGTCTTTTGCTTAATATCTTAATTATATTTATTATTAATTAAGTCAAATATATTCAGCTCTTTTTGATTAACTATTTTATCGATGAACCCATTGTAGATTACCGATTGAGTTTGTTTATATTTTGTTTGTTGTTGTTGTACGATAATAGTGTAACGGGTGGGGTTTGAACCGTGGACCTTTTTTTCGATTTTCGATCCACGCCCGACGACCGTTGCGCTATTGAGGATAATATTATATTTAAAGTAAAAACATTTCAACATTTCTATGAATTCAACATTCATGAAAAGAGTTCAACATTTTTATGAACAAAAACATAAATCATTTTACGTATATTTTATCTGTTCATGAGTATGGACTATGAATATGGTCTATACTTGAGACGACGAGATATTACATTCTAATTGGCACAAAATTAAAAATTTACTTTAGTACATAAATTAAAGTAGGTTTTTCATTTTGCAAACATGAGCAACTAATTAATTTTATTCTTTCTAAAATTGGACGTCATTATGTCATAATTAAAATTTTCGGTAACGAATCGCAAAAAATCGTTTCACAGGAAGTTGTTAAAATTTTAATAAAATTGGATTTAAATTGACTGGTTGTGTTTCGACTTTTACTTGACGCATCACGTAACCGATCAGAGACTTAAGTGTTACCCATTTATTTGCGTAAAATTCTACACTTGAGTAGGGAAGCTTTAGATGTGTCACTAGCTTTTTTTAGGGTTCCGTACCTCAAAATGTATAAAAAAGAACCCTTATAAGATCACTTTCTTGTCTGTCCGTGTCACCACCGTAATATGTAAAAAAACGTACATTTAAATCTGAACGTAGCAAGAGATGACGCTGACAATAAGCAGAACGTATAGTAGGTACCATAGAATACTAACTATTAAAACGTACGGATTGAGACGCTGATTGTAATCATAATAATCGCTTCTAATACTCAGAATCGATTGTGCATAAATGATGTCATATTATAATCTAGCCACTGCATGTTAATGGAATATGAGTAATGATATTGCCATTCAATCCCGAATCGCTTTATTGACGTATTTGGTGAATTATATTTTAATTCTCAATATTCATAAATACGAGTAGAATATACGTGACACTCGCTTCCAAGAGGCACATCTTAAGAATTCTAATGACGAAGTTTTATTGGAGGTTATCGAAACGTTGCCATAAAGTTTTGAACACAATTGGCGATGATTCTAATTTATTGCTTCTCAAAAAGTTACGACTATTTGCTTGATAAGAATAGAAATATATTTTCGGTAGGTACTTCTATTTTTATCAGTTTCATTTTTCGAATACGAAACATTCGACTCCAGCACCATATTTCATTACATTTAGCTAAACTCAATATAATTAAAATAGTTATACATTCATAATTATTATTAATATAAGTGCTTAGTTATGTAAATGTAGTTGTACGTACAATGTATATAATAATATAGAACTAGATATAAGTGAATTGTACATTTATAAGTCCATTGATAACTTTATTGCAATCACCACGGAAATAGTAGAGGATGTTATGTTCCGATTAAAGTTCAGTGTACCAAGTACTAACTATATCTACTTTACAATTTATGTATTTCTTTTCAAAACGTTCAGTTATATTAATCAAATAGCTTTTGACTGCGGTTTCACTCACATTACGTACGAGGGTTAAGTTAAAAATTCCTTCTTAGCGTGTGTCTGCACCATAATGTATGGCTTTAAGTCTGAACTATCCAGTGCTTTGAGCAGTGCGTTGATAGATAAGTCAGTCAGTCAGTCTTTTACACATACATACTTTTATACATACATCTTTTCCTTTTATATACATACATAAATATATCTATTTAGATTTGAGTTTTGCATTCTGATTTATATTTTTTACTTCGGCATCAGCGATTTAAGAGTAATTTAGTTCTTTATTATTTAAAAATATTCAATGTAGGTATGTAATTATTTCGAATGTTTTCAATGAACGATTGAAATAATGAAGATGAGTTCGGCACTTTCAAACAGATCAAAGCAAGAGGCTGTATTTCGTGACTAGAATCTTTTGTGATGATGAGAATTTTAATACAAATAGTAATAGTAGAAATCTTTATTGCAACAAAACACAGTAGCATCTAATTAATAGAAGTATGTACTTACCCTAAGAATAGCTATTGTATTCAATTATACAGTGAAAAGTATAAATATGATACAATTGATGAATGTAACATTTATTGCGATTAAAATATTATTGATAATATAATTTGATATCAACAAGGTTTCATCATTAAGTAAACATGTTGTAGAACATGTGTCTGCATCAAAAGGCTGATTCATTACAATTTCAAGGGAGTGTTTACAATCTCATAAAAATTTAAGCTGTTCCACTTTGGAATAAAGGTCATTGTCGCCTATCATATATTTCATTAGAACTCAAATATCATTGGTATTATTGTTCGTATTTTTCATTCATTATAATTTTTGTGTTATATAATTGCTATGTTCTTTAATAATTTTTTATGCGATGTGATTTTATGTTATTGTATTTTAATCTATAAAGACAAAATATATTGTTTGTTCTACTTAGAAATAGAGTTTTGATTCTACTAATAGATTTTGCCATTCTTTATCTTATCTTTTTTTTTTCTTTCTTTACTTTACTTCCTACTTTACTTATCTTTTTTTCCTTCTTTTCTTTATTAAGTATATATCTTCCGATGTTCCTCAAGTTTCATAAAATATAGAATCTAGTTCATAAAATCTGATATTAGCACATTTTAGTTAATTTTTAATTAATATGAAAATCAGTTATGTTTTATCTCTTTATTAACAGATATTTTAAATTTTATTTCAAAATGGCGTTGACCATGAACGTCTTACATCAGCTTCACGTTTTTACGTCCAATATTTAAATACGTCAAATTACCTACTAAAATGATTTTTAACATTTTGATCTTCACATAAAAATGTAATTTTAGCTCATTTGTAAATTTCAATGTCCAATTAATCACAGACTCGCCTAAATTTATGATGAACCGCACCCATTTGAGTACAGGAATTTGTGTAATATAGTGTTAGATTGCGAATTTAACATTCGAGTGGGTCGAAGTAGATTTATGTTGTTATATTATTATGTACTATGTGATGTTATAGAAATACTCTTATAAATATTAATATTCATCATCATCATCATCATCATGATCAACCCATTACCGGCTCACTACAGAGCACGGGTCTCCTCTCAGAGTGAGAAGGGTTTTGGCCATAGTCTACCACGCTGGCCAAGCGGATTGGCAGACTTCACACACCTTTGAGAACGTTATGGAGAACTCTCAGGCATGCAGGTTTCCTCACGATGTTTTCCTTCACCGTTAAAGCAAGTGATATTTAAATACTTAAAACGCACATAACTCCGAAAAGTTAGAGGTGCGTGCCCGGGATCGAACCCACGACCTCCGATTAGAAGTCGGTCGTCCTAACCACTAGGCTATCACAGCTTTAATATTAAATTATATTAAATTATAATTTATTATTAATATTGTTTTGAATTTGAAATTGAATTTGAAATTAGAAAAATTAAACATTATTTAAAATTAGACTTGGAATTTTATTCATCGTCAAGTCACTTTGTTTTGATTTCACAAAACAATATTATTATAGTAAGAGAGAAGTTTGTTCTACAATTTAATCAAAATCTCAAGTAGAGAAAATTGTCGCAAAAGGTATTAAAAAAAGTCAATTGGAATAAGACATACAATTAAATTTTTTAAAACTCACGATGAGCTGCAGCATTCCCTGCCTGCTATAATCTTAAAACATAACTAAGAAATATAATCCGTTCTGACTAAAGTGATACCTGTGTACAGAAAAATGCTACATCAAAATCAGTCCAGTAGTGTTTGAGGAGAAAGGTGACCAAAAACCCACTAACAAACTCTTACGTCAAACGCACAGGTCGGTAAATATTATATCCTCTTCATTCCGTCACGGGTAAAAATGAATATATGAGTTAAAATAAACTTATAAATACAAACTGACAGCTGATAAAGGGGTAAACGAGTTATGCCACAGTGATACTGCTGAGTTATTCGAAAAGTCACTCGCAACTCTGATAATAAAGGATTTAACACTTGTTATAAGTTCAATTATAAAGGTTTCTTAATTGAGACGGCGCCGTATTTATCGGTTAATGTAAATGTGTTTTGTATGTATGGCCTTGTCTTGGAGTTATTTGCTTATGGCGCGAGTCGCGACGTGCACAGATAAACTAAGTATATTAGAGATGTGGCGCTGGTCGTTGGTCGAGGAGCTCTCTTAGGCCAAGGACAATATTATGTAAAGTAAAAACCTCATCTGGATTGCGCTCGCGAAAGTTCTCCGTAGCTCCATTGGCATTTTTCTGTTAGGTGGTTCCCCGGCCTTGACAGCATTTCTTTTTTTTAAATATGAATTGCAAGTAAATGAGCAAGCGGATCACTTGATGTTAAGTGATTACCGCCCCCGATTAACATTTGCAGCACCAGAGGAAGCACTAAAACGCTGCCGGCCTTTTCTATAGTTGCGTTGCGAGAATAACATCTTAGTCTTGTTTTTTAGGGTTCCGTACCCGAAGGGTAAAAAACGGAGCCCTATTAATGTCACTCGGCTGTCTGTCTGTCTGTCTGTCCGTCTGTCCGCCGGTCACAGGTCTCTAGCTCGCAGACGAAATGAGTTACAAACCTGAAATTTTGGTATTTAGTGTAAAACGTTAACCCAAAATCAAATATTGAATTAGAAATTGAATTAAATTATTTTTCAGGGGGGCTCCCATACATGAAAAAGGAGCCGGAAAAAAAAAATTTTCTTTACCCTAGCTTGTGGGGTATCATTGTTTAGAGCTCATTAAGTAGAGTACAAATATATATTTTTTTAATTTTTATCTCAAAAAATAAGGGAATGGGAGGCCATCAAAGTTGTCAGTCTTATACCATTTTTGTGACGGGGGCTATCTCAAAAACTAAACTAGTTGGGAATATGATATTTCAGTATATTATGTACTATATGCTCTATTTAAACAACAAATACTGAAAACAACGATTTATTAAATAGTTTATAAGCTGTGACCAAAATAAACGAACATTTTTTGGGTTTTTCTTTCACGGTTTGTTGCGATGTCTAGCTCGGAAATTAAATATTTCTTAGACCCAAAATATTATATTGTTCATAATTATGTACGGAACCCTGAAAGAGCGAGGCCCGACTCGCACTTGGCTGATTTTTTTCTCTTGTTGTTTGATTATTTTTGTTATTTTATTTTTACACGTAAACTTATACGAGGTCATCTTTATAATACACCTATATATATGCTATCGAAGATTATAAACATTATTATCGATGCAATTTCCTAATAAGTGTCACATAACCTCAATTGATAGCGTTGCATTGAGATAGCGTAAAACAATAACAATAATTCTCCTGACCGAATTTCGGCCACTCTCAACAAACTAGTCAGTTAACGCGGAAGATACTATAGTGTACAGGCGTGTGCGCACTCTATTCCCTCACTCTCATAATCCGAAGGGACGGCAATCCGATACGTTCAGAGATATCATGCGCAGGACCGACGCCCCTTACTTTACCTTTACTCTTCGAGATGTGGGGGTTTAACACCGCCTAGTTTCCAACTCCGGGTCCAACTCCAAATCCTCAATAGCAATTGAGGATTTCTTAACAGAAAATCCACTACCTTTTAACTTTTTTTTGACTCAATCCGAGACTCATGATCCGCAGCCGAACAAGTTAACCACTAGGCCAATGAGGCATTTGAAGCATATATTATGATAGATGAGACATTAGACAGGTTTAAGTGAGTCTTCAAGAAACTCAATCAATCATTCAAATTCATTCAAATCATCAAATCACAAACCACTAGAAACTTGAAATTTTCACAGTAGCTTCCTTTTATGACGTAGCCCGTAGGCGCACATTAAGAAAGGATTATTGCGAATTCCACCCCTAAGGAGGTTAAATAGGGGATGAGATTTATAAGAATCCAAGCGGACAAAGTCGCTGACATCAGCTAGTATATTATAATGTAAGTAAGTAAGTAGGTAAACATTTGTACATTTCGCAACATCCATAGTCCATTTTTTTGCTCAATATTTTTTTAATATCTTTCGCGTTTGATTTTCGGTTCATTTAAATTAGATTTGATAAGATAACCTTATCTATCGCTTTCAAATTCAATGGGCATCATGATAATATAAAAAAATCAGCCAAGTGCGAGTCGGGCCTCGCTCTTTCAGGGTTCCGTACATAATTATGAACAGTATAATATTTTGGGTCTAAGAAATATTTAATTTCCGAGCTAGACATCGCAACAAACCGTGAAAGAAAAACCCAAAAAAATGTTCGTTTATTTTGGTCACTGCTTATAAACTATTTAATAAATCGTTGTTTTCAGTATTTTTTGTTTAAATAGAGCATATAGTACATAATATACTGAAATATCATATTCCCAACTAGTTTAGTTTTTGAGATAGCCCCCGTCACAAAAATGGTCTAAAACTGACAACTTTGATGGCCTCCCATTCCCTTATTTTTTGAGATAAAAATTAAAAAAATATATATTTGTACTTTACTTAATGAGCTCTAAACAATGATACCCCACAAGCTAGGGTAAAGAAAAAATTTTTTTTTCCGGCTCCTTTTTCATGTATGGGAGCCCCCCTGAAAAATAATTTAATTCAATTTCTAATTCAATATTTGATTTTGGGTTAACGTTTTACACTAAATACCAAAATTTCAGGTTTGTAACTCATTTCGTCTGCGAGCTAGAGACCTGTGACCGGCGGACAGACGGACAGACAGACAGACAGACAGACAGACAGACAGACAGACAGACAGACAGCCGAGTGACATTAATAGGGCTCCGTTTTTTACCCTTCGGGTACGGAACCCTAAAAACTATTAGCACTATTTAATTAATGGTATGAGATTAAATCGTTAACATTTTAAAAGGCTCTTGCAATCTTTAAGTTAACTATATATTGGTAGATATTTCGTAAAGTAATTTTAATTTGAATCCAATATATATATTTTTAAATAATATTAGCTATAGGTACTGAACATGAGGGACTACCTAGGACTATTTTCCCCTTCCAAATAAGCGTAAAGATTGTGCTAAGATTTAAGTTTATAAATATTACTTCTCTTTTAATACTACGATCTTTCAGTCGTATACGACGAAAGTGCAAAGGGTGGGATTTATTAATTAATGTTAATTTATATTGAGGCCGTATAATAACCTCGGTGTGGTCGTTTCCAGGAGGCTCCGGAGGTGCACGTGTCGGTGCCGATGTCGGCGCGCGCGCCCGACGCCGCCGCGCTGGCGGCCTACTGGGCCGAGTACGAGGACCTGTGCCGACAGATCAGCACCGTCCACAGCAACGACGATGACGACAATCACTATGAAGGTATGTTTTTTGTTATCTATAATCTACATGTATTCATTGCTAAACATAATTTAAAAGAACAAAAATCGAGTTTCTTGCTGGTTCTTTTCGCTTGGAAGGACATTCCAAATCGTCGTCGTCGTTGTCAACCGATTGACGTCCACTGCTGGACATAGGTCTCTTGAAGGGACTTCCACATGCCACGGTCTTGTGCCGCTTGTATCCAGCGGCTCCCTGCGACTCGATTGATGTCGTCGGTCCACCTAGTGGGGGGTCTACCAACACTGCGCTTCCCGGTGCGAGGTCGCCATTCCAGCACCTTGGGACCCCAACGTCCATCGGTTCTCCGAACTATGTGCCCCGCCCATCGCCACTTCAGTTTCGCAACCCGTTGAGCTATGTCGGTGACTTTGGTTCTTCTACGGATCTCCTCATTTCTGATTTGATCGCGTAGAGAAACTCCGAGCATAGCTCTCTCCATCGCTCTCTGAGCGACTCTGAGCTTTCTTATGAGGCCCATAGTTAGCGACCATGTCTCGGATCCGTATGTCATCACTGGCAACACGCACTGTTCGAAGACTTTCGTCTTCAGGCATTGAGGAATTTTGGACGAGAAGACATCGCGAAGCTTCCCGATACCAGTAGAAGATTCGCTTGATTATTCAAAAAAAAAAAATCTATAGATGAATTTACTTACCATCAAAACTTACTAAGGTCTTGACAAGATATGTTTTGATTTGTCATCTTCCGCACCAGCTGTGTTAAGAAGTTCATCTTCGTACATTTGATGCTCTTGCGATTGCATTTGATAGTTACGCCTGCCGCGTATTGCTGTTGCTACATTCCAAACACTATCGTCAGAGGATTAATTGATCCACATATTATATGCAGTCATCAGTTTTGCAATTTTCTTTTGCAAGACTCTTTTAACCGGGTTAACGTGAATAATTACTAATTTTATTTCAGTATTCGTCACACGTCGATGATCAGGTGAATAACAATTAGGACTTAGGCGGTCTGAATTTATTAAAATGTATACAAAATGTTGTGGATGTTTTTTACATACTTTTGTAGCTTTGCTTAGTATAACCTAATAGAAAGCTTGGTTCAGTTTTCCAATAAATATCCAGATCAGCCAGTTTCGCTTCACATATGAAAGTCACGACGGAATAATTTATGTTATTTACGTAACGTATTCGATAAAATCTTCTTTCATTAAAAACGAAAACTTGTCAATCTGTTTTTACACAGCTTGTTTATCTCAAAGATGTTGTATTCTCTCTTGTTTATCTCCACTCACTTATTTGTTTCAAAGCGGAATTATCAAATAGTAAACCTATTCTTAGGAATCTTCGCCCACCGTTTTTCTTTTTCGTTAGGGCTCATTTTGTTGAACACAATCTCTTAACTGCATCTACTGCATTGTCGAGACTATGAGTAATGACTTTTCCGTAGGCAACATTGTGAAAAATAAGAAATTGTGTATAACAGAGTAGCACCAATTGTCATTGAGGGTACAGTCCATTTGAACCGTAAAGACTAAGGTTCTGTTGATGGATACTGTAGGGAAAATAAAACTGTTTAACTGTTTTTAACCCCCGACACAAAAACGACGGGGTGTTATATGTTTGACATGTCTGTGTGTGTGTGTGTGTGTGTGTGTGTGTGTGTGTGTGTGTGTGTGTGTGTGTGTGTCTGTTCCCCTGTAGCGCTCAAACGGGTGGACCGATTTGAATGCGGTTTTTTTTTTGTTTGAAAGGTGAATTAGTCGAGAGTGTTGTTAGCTATGTTTTATGAAAATTGATCCAAGATGGCCGCCGCTACAAAATAGCGAATTACATATTTTTTCACAACTCCCTTAATATGGGTATCAAATGAAAGGGTTTGACTAGTAAAATAGCACTATTGCAAATCCAAGATGGCCGCGGACACAAAATGGCGATTGTTGGGGGTTTTTAAATTTTTAATTTATACTTGTTATATTAGTAAGTACATAGTTTGTTTTTGTCGTTAAAAAATTCTAGTCAGCAAAGTATTTTTGCGTATTAAATTGAGCCCATTATTATTAAAGTTTACATAATATGGATAATCACCTACTAAGACTCAGCAAAAAAATAGCCTCAAAAACGATCGAAAAATAGCCTCAATTCAATATTGTTGATATAAGCGTTTACAAGGAAAACGCTGATTACGAATTCAAACAACGTAAACAATTCCAAATGCGTATTTACTTCCTGTACGACATTCAGCCGCAAATGAGGTGTTCCACTTAATCAATTATTTAATGTTGCTAGATACCTCTATCTATACCAATAATATTGAATGGAAAGCAACAAAATATGTAAACAAAAGCACCTAGGCGTCGCGTCGGCAGATAACAAACAATTGAAGTGGATAATGATAAACAGTTAATATTCTAACGAAGTATTTAATCCTGTATTAATTCTGCACTGCTTCATTATAGTGAGGATATTTTATTGTGGATTTACATCATGGTTAATGCAGTCTTGATGGAATGTGCTATCGTAGTAGATGTCTGAGAGGTTGTTAAAGACGGCGGTCTTTAAATTATCTTGTCATGAGATAGGCATTTGCTTAACGGCTCTTAGCGATTTCCGAGAAGTTGTAACTGCGAATTGGAAAACTGGTAACGAAATATTAGGTAGGTATACGAGTATTATAAAAGGTTCATTTTCCTTATCAATGTTTAATATACTTAATTATATACTTACATTAGGTATACATAGATGTCGAATATTCTTTTTTTTTCTGTTAAATATTATATTTATAATCACATTGTAGATAACATTTTTTCGTATTATCATCAATAGTCATAGAGAAAGAAGCCTCTTTGTTTGTTCTTGATTTATTATATTTTTTTATAGTTTTATGGTTAAACCACGGAATATAATATAATCCACAGGAATTATTATAGTGCCATCGTGTCTGTCCATCTGTCTGAATATCATAACCATGTATTCACGCTGTACCAACGTTCTCCTTTTTGGAATCATCAATCATTTATTAAAATAAAATTCGACTTCAATATTCAACTCGAAATTATACGAGCTTGTATAATATGTAGGTAGTTTTGCGAGGATCAATGCTATTGATTTCGTAATTCGCACTCATTAGGAGCGGTGCTATCGAATAAATCATTTTCGAAATCAGAATCGTCTAGTCTCTTGAGGGGATCGATTAATCAAATTGCTCGATTGCGGTTCTCGATTGAATCGGAGTGGCACTTTCGTGCGCCAGCCTTGGACCCGCATTGCATTCCTTTTCGACCAGGGCTGCCAACGTTGCAAAACAAACTTCTACCAATTCGTTCCGGGTTCGTTAGTCATTTTTTGTACTTATTCGACGTTTTCTTTTTGTGTAAGACGAAATTTCTTCTAAATTATATATTATCATTATACACCTATATCACTGCCGTTCTCTACATGGATTAAGATTTTTAAATTCGTGGAAACTTTCTGATTTTCAAGGATTTTCAAGGATAAAACCTTAGATCTACATTACTCTACCTGCCTGTGACAGTTTTGTCAAAATTGGTTCAGACGTTCCGAAAGATTAGTCCAGCGCAGCAGGTAGACAGGCATGAGCTGTCGCAACTAGGCCACATGCTCCTCATTTGTTAATTTTTACATTACATCCATTCAAAGGAGAGTTATAGCCCTGCCAGCGACAGGTAGTATGTTGGTATGTTGAGAAAACCGGACATTTCGCTGCGCATTGACATTTCTCAACGCGCACGTAAACCTTTCCTTTGATGTAGCCTCTCCGCCTCTCCTCTCCGTCTCTCCGTTTCCCCGGCTCTCCGTCTCTCCGCCCACTACTATTCCCTTTGTAATCGGTTAAATGTCACTGGGGCGATAGGGAAGTAAGTGCTCGCTTGCGATATTTACCTTTTGTAATGCATTTTACCTACTTATTGCATAAGTGCACTTCTATTCAGTATTCGCATTCAAATTAGGTGTGCATATTGCTTATTTAAGTAGGCCTTTAGCTCTTTTGAGTCGAGTGTTTAAATGTCTAGCTGATTTCCTTTATCAGTAGAAAATTGCGAAAAGGTATACTTTAGCAGACTATTAACACCATGGGTCTTAATAAATAACACACATAATGGGTGGGGTCTTTCCTCATACCTAGATCTACGATTATGGTACGATTAAGCTAGGACAGTCATAATTATAATAAGATAGGTAATCACTATCGATAGATAAAATAGCAATACCTACCTTGGACCCGTATTGCTATCATAATATGGGAGACCCGAATAGAACAGACCCATCATAATATGGGAGTGTACATGTATGCGTGTAACTTCGTAAATAAGTATCCGGCAATGAATAACGTGATTTATAAAGTTATTCTGAAGAAAAAAAAATTGACTTTATAGGTACTTTGACGTAAGATTTTTTACACCTTTATTACCTGTTATCTCCCAAAGTAACCATGATCTCAACAGTCGCTGATCGTTCACTCCCTGTGTTGAGGACAATACACAGATAAACTTTCAGCTTTTATAAAATAACGAAGGTCTGGCCGTCGTGGGCTCTTGCTCTATTACGCTAGTGAAAAAAATCATCAAAATAGAGGTTCATTGATTTTTGAAACGCGAACAAACATACATACATAAATTCGGATTAAAATCGGCGTACATATCAAGTACAGTAGGCGCATCGCTAGTCGACCGCGGCGGCACGGCGCGGGCGGCACGGGCCCGTCCAGTCGGCCGCGCCGTTACGCCTGCTAACGGGACCCGGCGATCGTGGGCTCATCTCGACTCGACGGGCCTTGGGATTCAAGGTTAGGGTACTAGAAAAACGTCTATGTAGGTCAAGGGCGAATCGCTCATTCCGGTACACTGAGATTTTCATCTTCTCAATCGTGCACTCTTGACAAAATGGTCATGGCTGCTAGGATGATAGGCATATCGGCCTTCTTGGTTTTGGATCGCACCGCCCGCCTCCCGCGCGATGCTTCTCCACTTGTGTCTGTTAATGGCGTTGCGGGAGCACTCCACCACAGTTGTCTGGGTCACAACTCACAGCTTTTATCAAATCCGTCCATCGTGTAGGTGAACGTCCTCTACTTATATAGTTCGTTTTCTTTCCACCTAATCCTTTACGACCAAACGCTCAATTGATCCTTCATTTCTGGAGATGTGGCCGAAGAGCTTTTCGTTTTTTTCCCCCTCGAAATAATTCATTTCTTATTTTTATTCTTTATTTGATTCCGAAGACGAAAAAATACTTCCAGATTTGGTTAGGATTTTATTTTGTCTAACTAATTCAGATTAAAATAAAGAAAGGAAATTATTTACGTAGGGTAGGAACACCGGTTTCCGGACACGCACCTGTTATCGTCCACCGAGCGGATCACTCTTAAGAAACGCTTAAAAATAAAAACATTATAAGACTTACATAAAAATAATGCATCTCTATGCCAACTTGAATGTCTTATCAAGACACAGAGAAAGAAAAAAGTCTATTTCACTTAAGTTTCTTTGAAAACAAAGCGATCGAATTTTGAGTATGCAATTAAGGAATGAAAATGAGCCGTGTGGAGCAAAAAAATTAGTGGCATGCTTCAACTATCACGGGAAGTTATTAATCATTTTACTATAAGATTTAGTTTGATTCTTCTTTGTAGCACTTACTTATGTTTCATAAAATACTGTGAACGTGTTTTTTTACTTTTGATTACATTAGAATACAAATAAAAGGGGTGGACGACAACTAGTTCACTATTTTCTTAAGAAAACCTGTTATCGTCCGGGCGGTCAAACACAGGTTTAGCGTCTTAATTTTAGGTAGTCTTGCTATCAATCGAGGTGTGCACAAAATTGGAATTAAGTTTATTAATTCGAATCCTATACACATACACTAGTTAGTGACTAGTCTTCGTCCACTTTTTTCTCATTGTATATAAAACTATGGGTCTTCAAAATCACGCGTGGACGATATCTAAATTTGCACTGAATAAATATTCTAAGTTTCGACCACCAAGCTATTATTTGAAAATAAATAGATTTAGTAAAAATATAAATAATTAAACTTGTTTGACAAAAGAATTACCTTATATTTTATGTGTTTCTCCTTGGAACTTTGATATATTTATAAGTTAAGATAGTATTGTCGATCATTATAATTTGTGGACGAAATTTAAAATAGAGAATCTGAAGTGCACCGGTTATCCGTCCACCTATATTTTAAACTGTATGAAAAACATATATTTTTTAATATTATGTTATTATTTAGGCGAATTTTGATTATTACTCATATCTATAATTTATTCTTTATTCATCTACAAGTTAGTCCTTGACTGCGATCTCATCTGATGTTAAGTGACGATGCAGTCTTAGATGGATGCGAGATAACCTGAAAGAGGTACAGCAAAATCCGTACCCTTAAACGCTAAATGACTTGGAAGTAAGGCATACTAGACTAGAGACAATTTTGAAATTATTAAATTGAATTTACCAAATTGGTCTGCCGAGAATCAAGTAGGGGACCTTCCACTAATAAGACTTACCCCTGCACCATGCCAGGGAGGCTGCCAAATTATATGTACCTACTTTTATATAATGTAAGTGCGATGTGGTAAAAGACGATGCAAGATAGATAGGCGCAAAGTTGGTAAAGATATTATGTCATATTGTAGACTCTATAAACCGCGTTAACAAGCCAATAGTTTTTTTATCTGTTTTATTTTAAAACAACCAGTTGACCGCTATTGCGTATGCGTAGAAAGACCACATCACTTTGTATAAAGTTTTTTATCACCTTGTGAAAGTTCTGTCAAAATAGGTTCAGCTGTTTTGAAAAGTAAGGACATATTACGAATAGACGAAAAACAGAAAACAATCTTTTTATAAACGGTTATGTGACTTTTTAATAATGTATAAGTAAACATAAGTTCGCTAATAAAAACCCATATATTTCGTAAAGACGGACAGGAAGTTAATTTTAATTGGTATAGATATTAAATACATATTAAAGTGGTGTTAATATTACATATTCAATTACTTACTCATTACATGCATACTTTTTCATAGTAAATTTCTCATAGAAATCAGTGGACGGAAACAGGTACAAGGGTGGACGATAACTAGATTTAGTGGACGATAACCGGTGAAATCGGCATTTTGAGCTTTTTATTAGGATTTAAAAAAAACTAGTTATCTGACTAAAAAAATACTAACAGGCAATGAAAATAGACTATACTAGAAGTATATTTTAACAAATTTTTGTTTAATTTTTTTTATAGAACATATATTTTCACCCTCTCAAACTCAGTAACTCCACTAAATGGACGATAACCGGTAAGAAAACCCTACCTTCTTACCTTCAATCCGCAATCCATAAAAATAATTTGCTTTTTTGGTAAGTAGGTAGGTATCTAGTCAAAAATATTACTTAATGAAAGTAAAGTTAAGCTATGTAAGCTTAACCTTACTTCAACCTTACTTCCTTCAACTTACCTTACTTTAATGAAAATGGCCCTGTGTACTTACTGCCTACACAGGACTCTATAAAGGACACTTTATTATAGATTTTAAAGATCACTCCTTCTCATAATTCGCGTAACTAGACGATAAAGCTCCATCTAAGCACTCAATCTATGTCATTCCATAGCGTTTGTCCTGTCGCATTCAGCAATTTCCGTCCCGCCCGCTAAGTGCGCGCGCGCTAATTTACACCGACAATTTATGCCGACAAGAACACCGGTGTCGGCGTAATAATCCCTATCTATCTATTCATCGGCCGGTCGATAATGGCCGATCTTACGCAACTAGTGAGGCAATAAGTGAATTTGACGGTCATTCGACGGCCGCGGCGCGCCGCTCGCTGTGCGCGGCGGAAATCTCGTGTTGTGATTGCGATCGGTAACTTGACTATTATTGAATGAATGCTTGAATGTATGAATGGAAATTGTTTCGCGCTAAGTCCAAGGTCTCACATTAAACTCTTTTCTTTGAAATATTAATAAATTATGAATGATACAGAGGTGAAACTTGTGAACTGACTATACCTAGTCTGTTCACATGTAATGGACCTACCGTTTCAGTGAGAGAGTCCCAGACCCGGGGCCCTAGCTTCGTGATGCGAAAGGGTGACGGTGAGTTAACTTTTAAGTCACCCTACCTAACTGTCGCCCTTTGAGAATCGCGGGTACCGTTTCAGTTAAATATACTTATATGACGTCACATTAATAATATTAATAATTTTTTTAACTTGTGAGACTTTGAATGTGAAACAATGCGAAATGTTTTACATTTCAACTTTAAAGATCCGTTTGCAAACATAGTCTTACGCACTCTGTTAGTTACATAAATAATCGAATGAGACTCTAATGATATCTTCTAATGTGTTGTTAGTAGAAATCGGAAATGAAATCGAAGAATAATTACTATTAGTCTTTTTTGCCTTTTGTAATCATTGTCAGCCTGATTGCTATAGACACACGTAATAGAGTCATCACGTAGCGTATTAAATAGAAAGTCCAATAAAAATAGTAGAATCATACCGGTCGAAAGAGAAAATATATGCTCGTTATAATGCTGATCACATACTACAAGACGACCGTAAGAGACGCCAGATTCACGAGAGCCGCAAGTAACGCTTTTCGTGGACTTAAAATACTACATAAGAATATTATGATTATTTGAAATATTCTTAATACTAGAAAATTCCGGTAGAAAGTTGCATTCTTAAGGGATTATCAAAAGTGAAAGAAACCAAAAGCTATGTGTGTTTGGAAATTGAAAGACGGCGATGCGACGCCCGTGCTCCCAGGAGTAGATTATTTGTAGCAGTAGAATTTGCAGCTTATGTCGAAGTTTCCACGTTTATGTAGTTAGGTACCACATATAGTAGTATCGATATATAATGGTATAATAGTCGTATCGAGTACACCAAATAATGACTGTAGTAGAGATCGCATTCTCTGTAGTCATTTGCATTTTAAATGTAACAATATATATAATAATAAATAACACAGAAAAATGTTTGCATTGCTTGCGGCTCTTGCACCCCTTGCGGTAGTCTGCGATCAGTTTATGACTAAATCGTTTTAATAAATACACTTGTTTATCTCGATGTAATGTCGGCGATAATTACGACATGATTACAGAGTAGGCTTTTATGGCTTCGAAAATCGATAGATAGGTACAACTTTAGGATCTTAAAAGTTACCCAACAAGTGTGTAAAATTTCTTTTATTTCTGATTATTAAAATGAAATGACGCGTTAATTTTGTTGTTTGGTCACAGTGAAGTAATTAATTTTTTTAAATAAAAAAAACAACAGACTCATGTGCGCCAGAGACGCGTCTCGGCAGTACCTAACCTCTACCTCGTATTGTAATCGTCGTATTTCCGAGTTTCTTGCTGGTTCTTCTCAGTTGGAAGTTGGACGGCATTCCGAACCAATGGTAGATTCAATTTGACGATTCAATAAATGAAGTTTACTTGAATAAAAAACTTTTCTATTCTATTCTAAATCCATAAAATATGTAATAAATAAAAAGGAAAATGTGTCTGTTTACTTTTCACGGCTCAACCGCTGCACCGGTTTTGACGTAATTTGGCATGGACATCAAAACTGGAAAGAGCTTAAATGTGCAACTTCCCAACTCCGGGATGCTGCTGTACCTACCCTTATGGTCTAAGATACCATCATAGAGATTACTACCCTCATCTGTTATTTAATGCTGATAGAGATAATATGCTAGATAATTCATAGATTGATACATTGCACTTTGGTTGCCTGGCTAAATTTGGTGCCTATGATGTTAAACACAAAAAAATGTAATCAATTTTTTTCGATGTGCTTCCCTCATCTGTTATTTAAACGAATTATATGTCAAATGAAAGATTATTTTATTCCCAATCGAACCGTATTTGGTTGCCTGGTCAAAAGTGGTGCTAAATCATGGTTGTCTGGATTTTAAGATATAAAATTTTCTGTGCGAGTGTTGAAAGTGACGGAAAAGTGTTGCGCGCGCAATTCCATTTGACAGACAAAGATGCAGTGAGGCAGGCGTGCACTCGGCAGGTGCTTAGTCTATACAAAGATTAAAACCATAGACTAGCTGTGCCTGTCCATTAAAGATATTTGCAAAAAAATAAGTGAGCGACGTAAGGAATAAGTAATAAAATGTAAAAAAGCTGTTTTTGAAAATTTTGTCTGTTTGTCTGTATATTTGTGCATGTATTACGCAAAAACTACTGAATGGATTGAAATTAAACTAGGCATGATTTAAGTTCATACTATATAATAGCATATAGGATACTTTTTATCCCGAAATTCAGCACAGTTCCCTTGGGAGAGGGGATGAAAATCAAAATTTGTACTTAGCTGTAATTCATTATCGCGTAGTCCGATTTCATTCATTTTTAGGGTTCCGTACCCAAAGGGTTAAAACGGAGCCCTGTTAATGTCACTCGGCTGTCTGTCTGTCTGTCCGCCGGTCACAGGTCTCTAGCTCGCAGACGAAATGAGATTTACTCCAAACAATTTTCAACGTGTCAAGTCATCTTTGTCTATTACACAAAATAAGGACGCCTTTTTTCGAATTTCTCCACTAAATTTAAATTTTTTGTTACTTCAACAAAAAAGAATTTGTTGATTATTTATTAAAACGTTGAATGACATTAATAAGGCTCCGTTTTTACCCTTTGGGTACGGAACCCTAAAAATGAATGAAATCGGACTACGCGATAATGAATTACAGCTAAGTACACATTTTGACTTTCATCCCCTCTCCCAAGGGAACTGTGCTAAATTTCGGGATAAAAAGTATCCTATATGCTATTATGTAGTATGAACTTAAATCATGCCTAGTTTAATTTCAATCCATTCAGTAGTTTTTGCGTAATACATGCACAAACATACAGACAAACAGACAAAATTTTCAAAAACATCTTTTTTACGTTTTATTACTTATCCCTTACGTCTCTCACTTATTTTTTTTTGCAAATATCTTTAATGGACAGGCACAGCAAGTCTATGGTTTTAATCTTTGTATAGACTAAGCACCTGCTGAGTGCAAGCTTTCCTCACTGCATCTTTGTCTGTCAAATGGAATTGCGTGCGCAACACTTTTCTGTCACTTTTAACACTCGCACAGAAAATTTTATATCTTAAAATCCAGACAACCATGATTTAGCACCACTTTTGACCAGGCAACCAAATACGGTTCGATTGGGAATAAAATAATCTTTCATTTGACATATAATTCGTTTAAATAACAGATGAGGGAAGCAGATCGAAAAAAATTGATTACAATTTTTTGTGTTTAACATCATAGGCACCAAATTTAGCCAGGCAACCAAAGTGCAATGTATCAATCTATGAATTATCTAGCATATTATCTCTATCAGCATTAAATAACAGATGAGGGTAGTAATCTCTATGACTGTATCTCCCACTATTATAATAGCATGAGCTTACGTATTTTGACAATGTTGATAGATTTCGAATATCGAAAAACTATTATGTCAGAGTAAAATGGACCTAAAACCTTTTATTTTACTCGTCTTTTTTACTTGACCGGGGAGCCGCATTCAAATACTATGGACAAAAGTGGTAGTTCAAAGTGTGAAGCACCAAAACAAACCAGTTGATATTATCAAGGTCACCAAGGTCTCGGCGCAAGGGCCCGCTACACTACCGCCGACCGGCCCACAAATTAAGCAGCCACCGTTACATTCCGTGTAGCAAAAACCTCTAACTAACCACCCATCAGGTCCCGTTGCCGAGTTATGGGGCTATAGAGATTATCTAAGAAATAAAAAAACAAGGGCTTTCCTGATCAGCTTCCGTGGCATCTTAATTAGATCAGTTGTATCCAAATGTACCTAATATCTAACCATAGAGAGTTAAGAAATCAAAATAAATGGTTATAGGTATCCTTTAGGTCTAAAGTTTATAAGTACCTACCCAAGTTGTTCTTAATTTTTAAATCACTTCTTTTCATAATTTTTCAATTTTCCTAACTTCTTAGTGCATGCACCTTTAGGATACAAGATAAAGCTGTGCACCTGGATTTTACTTCTGTGCAAACATCTTTGAATCTTCTGCAGATAATTATAAAAAGTCAAATGGATTTCCGCAAAGTTACGTCTGTTTCTATTCAACATTCTGCAGAAAACTTCGTAAAAAAATCTGCATTCTTTGGAGTTTTTCCGTGCAACTATAATATATGTAAATCTGCCACTCCAATATAATAATTATATTAACTAGCTTGACCTTTAAGCTCTATACCTATTCCATCTCTTTCCTAAAACCTTACCATCTGCGCATAAAACATTTACCTAATTAATTTTAGTTTAAACGTTTACGGAAAACCGAGGTAATTCAGTCTATCACGAGTGCCCAATTTGGCTACACAAAACGAGTTTGACGAACTTCCGAAAACATTTATACCTACGTGCAAGCTATAAAAAGAGCATTTTCCTGTAATGTAATTTTGAGATAACGAATGTTGTTGACCTCCGGTGTTAGAACTACGGTGACATCATGGAAGATAAAATGAAAAACTCAGGAACCTGATGGAGGTCAAATGAACAGGTACCTATATCCACCACACAAATCTATAAGTACTAATAATAATTTATAGTTTAAGTACTTAAATAAAATTGTAGTGCATCATGTATACCTATGTCCTTGATTTCGAAATAACAGTCTTTTACTTAGCTCATAATTATGGTTTCTTACGTAATTTTTGGATTGATTTGGATTGATCGAAAGAGACAGACAATGTGCAAGGATTGGGAAGGGGTGAGTAAGCTAGTACACTTTAAGTATTATGTAAGTACCTACTTAATTTTTTATTCGGGAAGATAAACGAAGCCAAATTCTGTAAAAGGAAAAAACTTGAGAAGAAAAATGATACAATACAAAAACATTCTGGGTAGACATTCAAATTAACTTAAAAACTATGAACTGCTCCCCTCGAAACCAACAGTTAATGTCACGTTTTTTTTATTTTTTCGTAAATGATTATACATAATGTATAATAATCATTTACAAAAAAATAAGAAAGTGATCATCAACTGTCACCTCAGTAATTTGCATAGGAATTAATTAAACATTTTTAATGTCCCTGACTTCTCTTAACAACCCATAAACGTATTATTAGTATTTAAGTAGGTACCATAATATAGTGTAGGTACTGTATGTATTATATAGGTAGGTCATCAGCCTACGCAGAGTAAAGCATCAAGTAGATATTTCATGCTCTGCTCTCAATGTCCAGTTTTTGACTGCACTGTCATGGGAGTCGGCCTACTTACAAATTATTGTAATTTGTTTGTTATTGTGTACATCAGGGCTCAGGGTTGTCCCCTTAACTCTTTTACCCGACTACGGCAAAGCTAAAAGGAAGGGTTATGATTTTAGCAGTCATGTATGTATGTTTGTGTCCGATTTTTGTATGAGATACTGTGTGTTCCACCGCAGCGCCTAAACTACTGAGCCGATTTTGATGAATGAGGTGACAATTGTGAATTGATTCGCCGTTATGGTCCGAGTAACATAGGCTGCATTTTATAAAATCGAGAATGACCTTCGCACGGGTAAACTTGAATAATAAATTAGTTTCAGATCGAATAACAGATGGCGCCACTATCTGCTTGTCCCGCGCTTTCTGCACACTAAATTATTATTTTATATTAAATTAAGTTAAGTACTAAGCGTAGTCGGGTTTCAGTTTACGAACTTTATCTCTTGTTAATAATAACGTTTAATTCGTGTGACCAGCTTTTATAGTGCCACTTCACACGAGTAAGATACTCGGTCGCGACTCGCGAGTGTCAACTCTAGGGTAAAACCCGGATAGATGCCGCAGTTGGATAGATGCCTCAATGTCAAAAAACCTGACTTCCCAAACTCGCGACTAAAAATTGATAGTTTAAATAAGAAGCGCAGGCCCCCCAAACCTCAGGCTCCTACATACATTTGTATTAAAACAATTTGTTTCGCTTGTGCGTGTGATTATCTCCGCAGCGAACGCGGCAAATCCTTCAAAGTTTTAGAGGCGAGTATTTGCCGTTGTATAACTTTTGAAGTAGTAGTAGATTCTATTATATTTTTTATTATGTCAATACACTGGTTCAATAAGTGTACACCTAAGTGTAAATAATCGATCTTTAGTTTTTAGTTTATTTAATAAATAAAAGGGCATCTATCCATATCAAAAAGGATAGTTGCCTCGATTTTTCGAGGTATAGGTGCCCTTAGAGGCATCTATCCCCTAATATACCTATCGATATATTAAGTTTTTTTTAATATTTTTAATGTTCTTTTATATATTTTTTTCTTTTTTAAATAAATTACTGATAGTTTTTATATACTTCGGGGCATCTATCTCTTTCAGCCCGATCTGTCCAGTGGTTTGAACTGTGCGTTAATAGATCAGTCAGTCAGTCAGTCAGTCGGTCACCTTTTCCTTTTATATATTTAGATAATAAAACCTTATGAAACTATGTATTTTGCTTATTTTTTTCATAGGGCATCTATCCTTTTTAGTATTTTCATAGTGGGGCATCTATCCACACAGGTAGGCATCTATCCCTAAAAAAAAGGGTCTGCAAAAAGTTAAATTCTGCAAAATCTGTAATCGTTAGGACAATAAAAACAAGTCATAATGGAACCCAAAGGATTAAACTAGCTATATTCATAAATATTATTTGTGATAAATTAATATTTTAAAAGTTAGGAGGCCATTTCAAAAAGTGGGGCGTCTATCCGGGTTTTACCCTATAGTAAACTTGTGATTTTGAAATCCGGTTTTAGAGACCAAATTTTCATTATGTGTGGCTCAGTAAGTTCGGGGAGCGGGTTGAGCGATTATTCTACCTTGATTAGAAAACTTCTGCGCTTTGCAATTTCACAAAAAACGTAAGATCTCGTTGTAAACGCTGGCTGCTCCGCTGCCCAATCCAAATCAAATCAAATTTATTCAAAACAAGCGGATACCAGTGACTTCGTTCACGTGGATATTGGTTTTTAAGAAATCCCGTGGGAATCATTTTGTTTTTCCTAAGCTCCTTTGAGCTAAAAAAAACTGTTAAAACTGCTTGCTAAAAACTGTTATAAGTTCACTGGCGGATGTTTAGGTAGACCAAAATGTAAACATCCGTTAAACATCCTTTCTAACAAAAAAAAAAAGAATGAATGAAATCGGACCACGGGTTAACGAATTACAGCTTAGTAGGTACATATTTTGACTTTCATCCCCTCTCCCAAGGGAACCGTATTGAATTTCGGGATAAAACTATCCTATATGTTACTTAAATCATGCCAAGTTTCATTTCAATCCATTCAGTAGTTTTTGCGTGATGCGCAAAACACACAAACAGACAAAAATTTCAAAAATAGTTTTTTCCGTTCTATTACTTATCCCTAACATCCCCCGTTATTATTTTGCAAAAATCTTTAATATACAGATACGGCAATTCTACGATTTCATTTTAAGTAGATATAGATTGGTACACTAATGTACACTTTTTGAACGTTAATTTTTACAATTAAATAGCAGTGAACTATTATGAGAACTTAAAATGAAAACTACGAGGGTACGAGAACTTAAAACTACCCTCTCCTGGGATGCCGACTTCTTATTTATGATAAAAAAATAGGACATAGGTACTAGGTACGTACTTTATGCTCGTAAAATTTTAATATCGCTATGCGACAAGCCTTGGCAATACATTTGTACGTATTAAACGCCTCTGCTTATATGACATGTAGGCTGTTTTAATGAACATTAATGGTATCTACCTATGTCCTATATAAGATATCTATTCCAAGCTAATAAAGTTCAAATTGCAACGTTGTATAGTCAATAATAACGCAAAGGCCTTGTTTGGGAAACTATTTTAATTAGTTCAGTTTTAATTTAAATTGAGTCATGGTCTAATTCAAATATCTGACTGATTTCGTCATGTAAGAACATTAGTTTAGGTCAAGGTTAAATCGTTTCAGTTCTATTTTAACCAAATTGTGTTTTAAAGCACACTATTTTTAACCCCCGACGCAAAAACGACGGGGTGTTATAAGTTTGACGTGTCTGTGTGTGTGTGTGTGTGTGTGTGTGTGTGTGTGTGTGTGTCTGTGTCTGTCTGTTCCCCTGTGGAGCTCAAACGCGTGGACCAATTTGAATGCGGTTTTTTTGTTTGAAAGGTGAATTAGTCGAGAGTGTTGTTAGCTATGTTTGATGAAAATCCATCCAAGATGGCCGCCGCTACAAAATGGCGGATTACATATTTTATCACAACGTCCTCAATATGGGTATCAAATGAAAGGGCTTGACTAGTAGAATAGCATTATGCAAATCCAAGATGGCCGCCGCCACAAAATGGCGAATGTCGGGGGTTTTATAAATTTCTAATTTATACTTGTTTCTGTTTTGATGTAGGTAGGTACATACTTAGCCTTACTTCAGAATAGTAATTCATCTTTGCAGAAAAAAAATACTTATCTATGTTTTTGAGCAAAGTAATTTTAGATAGATGCTGGTTTTTAACCCCCGACGCAAAACCGACGGGGTGTTATAAGTTTGACGTGTCTGTGTGTGTGTGTGTGTGTGTGTGTGTGTGTGTGTGTGTGTGTGTGTGTGTGTGTGTGTCTGTCTGTTCCCCTGTGGCGCTCAAACGGCTGGACCGATTTGAATGCGGTTTTTTTTGTTTGAAAGGAGAATTAGTCGAGAATGTTGTTAGCTATGTTTGATGAAAATGAATCCAAGATGGCCGCCGCTACAAAATGGCGGATTGCATATTTTTTCACAACTCCCATAATATGGATAATGAAAGGGCTTGACTAGTAGAATAGCATTATTGCAAATCCAAGATGGCCGCTGCCATAAAATGGCGAATGTCGGGGGTATTTTAAATTTCTAATTTATACTTGTGGTTGGAGGCTTCCACACTCGCGTTCTCGTCTCACCTCGGATGTTTTTTTTATTTTATTCTCTGCTATCTGCGATCAGTCTATATAAACAGGTTTGGGGGTTTAAGTTTTCACAATTTAGGCTTTGCACATCCAGCGATGTGCCATCCCTTGAAGATAAAGTGCTATACTATATGCTGGCCAATCCTGTCCTCTTAAGGCGGAACGTGCTGTTACTGGCATCCAAAAGTTGGACGGCTAAGCTGTTTTTATGACACTCAAGTCTCTGTTTGTAGGCCTCAAGTGACCTGTCTATTTCCTCCTTTACCGTGGGGATTTCTGAATTCTGTATATTCATGCATTTCAGAGTTTTTTGTGGACCACGGTGCGTTACATAAGACCTTCAAGACATTGTTCTGGAAGCGCTGGAGTATCACCTCGGATGTTATTGCCTTGAATCTAGAATCGGCTTGGCTGCATCACCATGGCGCCGTACACTTGTACGCTTTGCCGTGACGTGCACGGCGTCTTCGCGATACAGTGCGGCGAGCTGCATGAAAACCTTTCAGTTGGTGGATCGTTCTCAAACAATTCATACGTTGCTTGCTCTTAACAACAGCATGAGAAGAATATTTCTCCTGCGGTCCATATCTATTGTAAAAATCTGACAGTCCAGATGTCGCGGCTGTTATTACGACGCGCCGCGGTGATATAACCGAGCCTTTACACCTATAAACCTTTCCATTCCATCACCTGTAGTCATCCACTACTGGATAAGTATAACCCTTTTCAAGGGCGCGTCACCAAACACGGTCCTTCGCCTTCCTCATCCACCCGTCTCCCGCCGCGACGCCGCGCCGCCTTCTTCTTTCTATAAACCTTATACAGATTATGAAGTACGCTGTGGTGATATAGTCGATTCGGGGAAGGGCCCGTGGTCCCACCGATTTGACCCAACGGTTGGTCAAACGCTATACTACCTATACTACTGAAGGGCCCGTGGTCCCACCGGGCTAGGCGCGAATGATAGTATCGATATAGTGTTATCCATGTAGTTATTTTTACTAATGAAATATTCAAAATTACAATATTTTTAACCGACTTCAAAAAAGGAAGTTCTGTATTCGACACGTATGTGTGTGTTAGTATGTATGTATGTTTGCGATGATTTCAAGAACCAATGAAACGATTTTGATGATCACTAGATATACTATATAAACCCTCCTGAAAGTATGTAGATTACGTTAGTGCAAAAATCATCAAAATCGGTTCATTGGTTTTTGAATCATCGCAAACATACATACATACATACTAACACACACATACGTGTCGAATACAGAACCTTCTTTTTTGAAGTCGGTTAAAAATATTGTAATTTTGAATATTTCATTAGTAAAAATAACTACATCGATAACACTATATCGATACTATCATTCGCGCCTAGCCCGGTGGGACCACGGGCCCTTCAGTAGTATAGGTAGTATAGCGTTTGACCCACCGGTGGGTCAAATCGGTGGGACCACGGGCCCTTCCCCGTCGATTCCTCACCTCTATTAGGTAGGTAAACCATACAGCCACAGATTAAAAGGATGCACAGATAAAGAGATACGCGCACAAATCACAATGGGCTATTGTGGGCTGACAACAAACAATCGATTACTCTCACCGCCGCGGCCGCGTCAGTTGCCGCTGCGTCGCGCGTCGTTCGCGTCCCCGCGATATAAGGCCGCTAACGGTCGCGATATTGGCTATCGGACGTGCATGTGAACTGTTACTTCCTATTCATCTGTATTTACATACGGTTTAGAACTGAGCACGGTTATAACGACGCCTCAGGCTCTATTGGCTCTATAGAGACGTGGGAAATTTTGAGCTGCTCGATAATAGAAGCTGTTTTGTAATAAGGTTTCTTTAACTAGTTAGGTTTATGTTAGGGCTCCTATTTGTCATTTAGGTGAAGGCAAAACGGAGCCCTGTTAATGTCGTCTGTTGTCTGTCTATCTGTTCAACGTATGTCATGGTTCTCTAGCTCGTTGAAGAAGTGAATTTGAAGTGAGAAGAGAATCTGAATTTTGAATTTTTTGTGTAAAATGTCGACCCAAAACAGAATATCAAATTATTTTTCTATCCCTACATGAAAAAGGAGTTGAAATTATTTTGTTCTGGCATGTGGGGTAGGTATATCTAGGGCTCATTGAGAACAGAACAAATAAAATATAATTATATTTTGTACTCTTATTTTTCTTCAAATATGAAGAAATGGGGTCATCAAAGTAGTCATCACTTTTAGAACATTTTTGTTACCTACTAAGTCTATTTAGTTAGGCATTTAGAGTTTCTACGTATTATGTACCATGTACTGAATAATGCATCTATATAATACTAACCGAAGATTTTTAATTTGTACGATCATCTAGATTAATATCAATAATTTTGGCAATAATAACCATTTACCGACGGAAACGACATAAGTAAACCTTGAATCCACCGTCAAGTGTTAAGGACCGATGGTAATTACCACCAGTGGTAAATGTAAGGGCGTCCGGTCGTCACGGTAATCGCTTGTGCCATTACCGTATGCCAGAAGGTAACGGAGGCAGGAAGGTTTTGACAGAGGATGTAGGTTTTCGCAATAGGTTTTAGTGACGATTGTCGGTTGTTGACAGAGTGGCGGCGTGGTCTTTTGGCGTTAGACATATGGATGCCTGAAAAATATGTACATGTTGTGTATTAGGTACGTCACAATCGCATAACTATGTAATATGTAGGTACTATCACCATCATCATTATCAACCCATTATCGGCCCACTAGAGCCTACGACCTCTTTGGGAACATTATAGAGAACTATCAAGTTCTCTCAGGTACTAGGTATATGCAGGTTTCCTCAAAATGTTTTCTTTCACCGTTAAAAAGAAAATTATATTTAATTGTAAACGCACATAGGTATATAATTCCGAAAAGTTAGAGGTCAAAAAGGAGGAAAACGAGAAGACAGAGATCGAATTCAGTACCCCCGAAAGAGAATCCGAATTCTTAACCACTGAATGAAAGGAAGTAGGTATATCAGTAAAGAGTGCAATCTGTAAAGAGTATTGTTTGAAGTTTTTGAACTTATTGTCACGTTTGTTTTCATGGCCCGTATCAGTCCCATCCCATCGGGACAATGAGGCTTGACTCTCGCGTAAAAGTGCTCCTTTATTGCCGAGACCTAAGATATTGTAATAAGTATATACTTAGTTAATATATCAATGGCCGAGACTCTCGTGAGTCGTGACTCGTGGGAGAATACCGTCTGCTCTTGTATACAAAATACTGTCGCTTCTTGGTCTCTATGTAATATTGGATTGCGTTCGTTGATTCCAAAGAATATGGGGGACCATCTTTGAAAATTGGAATCGATAAGTTTCGATTTGTTTGAAAGAACTAAGAAGTGTCTTACTTCGCTAGTTTATTTAAAACTAGCTGAAACCCACGTCTTCGTCCGCGTGGATTCAAAACGCGTTAGCTATACCACTTGCGAATGCATCGGTGTGTGAAAGGCGTAAGACGGTATATTTTATGTGTTATTATAGTATGAGACGAGTTTTCAAGGCTTGTTTCTTGTCCGTGACTTTAGCCGAGATCCGAGGACAGCTAATTTAGCGTGTACTTGAAGTTTTAGTTGACCTCCCATTCGCAGTAGTGAGTGCTGTAGTCATATCCATCCATCCATCCACTACAGCCTTTTAACGTCCCACTACTGGGCACAGGCCTCCTCTAATAGGAGAGAGGGATTTAAAACTTATAGGCCCGCCACGCTGCTCCAATGCGGGTCGGCGGGCTATGGTAGTCATAATGTGAGATTTTCCTAGATTCGATTCCGAGCAGGAGCAATTGACGAATTTACAATTTCTAAATTATCTCTGATATGGGTCGGCTTTGCCAAAGAATACTAACTGCGTAAAAAAACAATAGGTAGATACTCATTTCCTCCCAGCTAATCGTCGCTCGTCGACAACGTCTTCAACGTAGAAGTACGCCTAGTAGTAGGTATACAATAATATACAAGGGGAAAGCTATAAGTAAATCAAGCGGGTCAAAGAATATGGAATACTAGTGTTAGACGTAGGATCTATTACACGCGACCAGTGAGTGTCGTTTCAATAAACAGCAATTAGCGCAGGTATTGTTTGGCTCAGGTGTTAATTTATCGGCACAATTAATCACAACGTACTATTATTTACGTGCTTAAACGCTTGTGTTAATTGCCATACATGCTCTATTTACTCTATCAGTTAATTGCCAACATGTTATAATTGCATCAGCTTCATAAGTCAATACCTTCGTTTACCAGTGGGTTTTACCATGGTTACTCACATCTATATCTATCTATGTCTATAATAACATAAAGAGGCTTGTCCTGACTGACTGACTGGCTGAATGATCATCAACGCACAGCCTAAACCACTAAAGCTAGAAACTTGAGAATTTCACAGTAGCTTTCTTTTATGACGTAAGCGCACACTAAGAAAGGATTATTGCAAATTCTACCCATTAAAGGGGGTTAAATAGAGGATGAATGTTTGTATGAGATTTGTATGAATCTACGCGGGCGAAGTCGCGAGCATCAGTTAGTACTTATGATATATAGATAATTTATTTAGTTTGATCGTGTTATTTCCTTTTACATGAAAAATATCTATAAATGCTGTCTTTAATTTGTATTTGCTTTCCGTTTCCTATTTATGTTTCCTCGTCTCGATCATAACGATGCATTTTTGTATCACAATTTTTAATGTCTTAAACGGTCATCTTTCAATTATAGCAAGTACTAGCGATCCGTCCCGGGCTCCCGGCTATACTCATTCAACGGAATCTTTATGTATGTACCTAGGTAGGTACTATGTTCCCCGATTACTCAAAGACGCCTGGACCGATTTGGAAAATTCTTCTATTGTTTGAAAGGGAATATACTTCCCAGGTGGTTCCTGGTCATTAGGTCAGGATCTGATGATGGGATCCTGGAGAAATCGAGAACTCTTCCAATTTTATGGTAATAGGTATAGTTATTGAAGTTAATTTTTTCCTAAAATATCTAGCTGGTTAGCTAGAAAGAGCAACTGCCGAGTTTCTTTTCTCCGAGTAAATCTTTTTTTGGTTGATAACGACGACGACGACGAGTAAATCTTTTAGAATCTAGATTCACTTGACGATTCAAAAGCATATTGTAAAAATTTATTTGAAAAAAAAAATCTATTCTATTATATTATATTCATTAGAAGTATATTAGATGGTCGTGTGCTGGCGTCATGAATAAGACACCCACCATTAGATGTGTTATCGAACTAGTGGTCACAAGTACCCCCGCAGGTTGTTACCCGTCACGGTCGCACGCTTGCCGCTTTTCCCATGCTCCTGTTGAGTGTTATCATGAGGTACTATCATAATAACATTTCGTTTGTAGATCCAAAGCATTATATCGTAGTTGTAGATAGATATCATGGTTAATACTCTAGCCCCAATGCACATATTATAAGGTTCTGGGGGGTTATTCTGTAACTTAGTTAGCAACTGAAAATTAGCCAACGAATTAGTTCGATATGTACATTGCTGCTTTACTGTGTAAAATTATGAAAACACTTTATATTTCCCACAGTAAAGCAGCAATGTACATATCGAACTAATTCGTTGGCTAATTTTCAGTTGCTAACTAAGTTACAGAATAACCCAGCTGGAACTTATACGGCCATTGATTAATTGAACTATACTCGGTGGCCGTGATTTGATCATTTTATTTTGTATAACAAAGGTAACTGGGTAGGTCTTCTGATTTTGACTTCTGACTTCATTACGATATCGAATACGCGTAACGCGACGCATCACTCATTGATTTGGAAGAAGTTTGGGAAGTACTTGTACTTGATCAATTGTATAATAATTATTTGGTTACAAAACCAAGACTATTACTTCAAAATACTTACGATAAAAATATAGTTTATCTACTCTCATGTCTTAAAATCCCGAATATGAAATCAAAATGTGTCATATATAATGGACTACTTTATTCACATACATCTATAATATTTAAAAAAAAAATTAAAAAAGTTCATTATAACACTACTTTGTTAGGAAATTATTGCAAAGTAATGTTATAAAATAATTTTTTCTACATTATAGTACAGGCGAACTGGGTTCTGGTATTTTTGAGCCATGGCGGGAAATTCGTGCGACCTCCTTACAGTAGATGTGTGTAACTGTACAAACGCGTTAAACATTGTGAATTGTGTTAAATTGCAGAAGAGTAACTACTAAAAATTAAGTTTACTTAAAATTAAGTAACTACTAAAAATAACTACTAAAAATTAATAACTATTAAAAATTAAATTTTTGATAAGCTTGAGCTATTTTCCGATCCACTAATTTCTATAGGACATTAGGACTCCTCTACTACTATTAATTTCTCTATGGTAACCCAGGCTGTATGGTCAACGATCTTGGCCTGTCCCGAAAGGGACAAACCGAAAAAGAAGAAGAATCTCTATGGTAAGAACTGAATTTTGGCGCCATACGCTAGTTATAATATTTAAATTTTTTATTTGTTACTCAAAACTTTACAAGACATGGTTTTTATTGTGCGAAAAAATGTCTAGCAGTGATACTGAAGAGAATTTAACTCCACCTGACCACCGACCAACAATCTTTTGCCAGCAAAATCAAAGAAAACTCACGACAAATATTACCAAGATTTTATGGTTTGGATTTTAAGATATGAGTTTAGATAAAGTAGTGTATGAAACTCTACATAATTAGTTATTAAAACACTCGTGTAATACTATTAAAAAACTCGCCTGCGGCTCGTTTTTTAAACTAACACTCGTGTTTTAATAACCTCTATTATGCAACCGTTTCATAAACTACTATTAAAAAACTTGTGTTTGAAATTCATTATTTTACCGTTTGAGGCTTCATTCAAGATTATATTGTTATTCCTTCCGCAACTAACTTGTTTCAAGCTACCGCTGAGGTAACATGTGTTACCTATATAGATACATATCAATGATATATATAATAGTATTTAACTACACGTATTTCATAATATATTTCAAACCATGCGCCGCCTGCTGCTGTCTGCCGAGCGTCAATAACTTCAAGGTATGCAGCAGTGTGTGAGGAGAATTATGTTTTTATAACAATACCGGGAGCGCGAGCGTTGTACGTGTGGGGAATCGAATAGCTATAGTTAGCAGCTATGTCAGAAATGTAAATTGTGCTCGGGAACTAACTGCGTATTGTTGAATTGACAGCTCTCTAGCTTGACTTGACTGACTCTTTGTGTGCCGCTATTTGGTTTATCAAACGGATTGATACATTTATATTAAAAGTCTCTAGAAACGAATAAAATTAAATGTAGGACAAATATTGCGATGAAAATGACGAAGATTATAATTACTAAAGATGTAAGTTGCGTTGTGCAAACTTGTTACAAAGTGCTATATTTTTTTTAATGTAATTTCTACAGGGAGTAGAAATCATAATTGAGCACAGCATATGAGGAACTAATAGGGTTAGTAGAGAAGACTTGACCTAAAACAATCAATCCCCAAAAAATTTCCTTTGCTCTATTTTTTTTACCAGTGCTCTTTCATAATTTCGGGATGAATAAAGGTGGGAAAAACCAATAACCATACATTCCAATATCCTATAAGAAATAATGTAATAAAAACTAACTATATCATTTTAAAAGCATGTTTAAGTGAGGAAACAAATTAAAAGAATAACAAAAAAAAATACCTATGTATAAATAAATCTTACGAACTTCCTGCTTGTGAGTAAAAATTCCGTGACATACATTTTTGATGTATTTATAATAAACAAAGCCTTTGTTTTGATGAAGACTGATGCTATTAATGGATTTACTTACTTACATGCCTTTATAATAATGAAATCTTATAACTACCTTTTCAAAACAGCGGAATTTAAAAATAAAGATTTCTACGACAAAGCTTATTCATTTCATCTTCTGAAAATCTAACCAGATTGGTGAGTTTTTTAATCTTTTAATTTGGTTTTTATCAACTCTACTCTCTAACTCTCTCTAATCCTTCTACCTATCCAACAAAGCCATAGATAAAGCCATAGCTTTTAAGATCTAATTGACTTCACTGCCGCCATCATTACTCAATCTGAATAAACAATTTGTCCTTTCCGGATGCGATTAGTTTAACCAGACCAAAAAAACCGGTTAATCGCAAAACTATCACTGCTATCAGATCTTTTTCACCTCCCAAATCCATACATCACCATACGTTAGCCTGCAACTTAGTACTCTGGCGAAATCTAATTGCATTCCCGTCAGGTGCGGAGGTAACACAATGCCCTCGATTTACTCTAAAAGTTTGACCAACTTTTAAGTCTGATGTCCTTTTTTACCCGACTACGGCAAAGAAAAATGGAAGGGTTATGATTTTAAGCGCGCAATTTTATTACATTCTGAGATTCACTGTACCTACTTACTTAGTTCACTTTTCAATAAATATTTAACCTCTCCCAGTCCTTCCGTTATGAAGATTAATTTTAATTGCGATCAATGAAAATGTTGGCTGATTTATTCATGCTAAAACTAACTTTTGGACAGTACTTATTGGTTAGAAGTATTAAAATTATCATATTCGTTTTATAACAGAAAGCGGTCTTCATATTGGCTAAAAAAGTAGGTTTTTTACCTTACCTACAATTTAGTTCAATCTTGGATTGCTAAACTTTCTTAACATGCAAAGGTGTACACTGTTTTTAGTGTTATACCGTGCAAATAAAACGGAGCGGACATGTTCTGAATATCTGATCAGTTGTGCAACATTCACAATTCAATTACACACTTTAACTGTAGGTACATGTAAACATCCTTGCATGTAATAAAGCAGAAAAAATAAATTGCATTGTCCATAGTGTCACAAACAAACAATTATAGATACGGTGAACAGCTTAGCGTAATTATTTTAAATGCGCAAACAATACAGGGCTTTGATTTTTTGATCTGACCTAGGTCACATCCATCATAGCAAATTAGAACTTAAGTAAGTATCTGAGGAGTATCTCTATCTACACTACGTATATTACTACGTCTATGTATATTTCATAAATTACTTATTACTTTTAATAAATAAAATTACTACACTATTCATATTATATTCATAACTAATAAAAGATGAATCTTCTATCTTTAGCTTTACAAAATTATCTCGTTTCATCTTAAACTCTATCCTATCACTGAGAGTGAGAAGTAGCGGTAGTTTTTAATATGCAAAAAGTGAGTAATTCATTGAAAGGCAGCCAGTTTATATTTGGTACCACCAACGCATCTACGAGTGTTGAGTAAACTAACAGGTCATTACATAAATCTTGTAAAAGACACCTTCCTAAAATAGAGAATAGGAAATGAGCTGTATTCTATTAAGGACCGGCACACCTAAATCGGGTTAAACAAGGTCCAGCATTTTAAGTTTTTACAATAGTAAATATTAAAATTTCTAAACATAATAAATATTATGCACTACTCTATAAAATGAAGTATAAGATCATTAAAAAAAATAGTCATAAAGTCTTATATTAATAATAGAAAAAAAATCGAGAAATTCATAGAAAACTTTAAAATAGCGTTGCCGCATTTGAAGTCTCCTGAATTAGTTTGAGACATAAAAACAACAAAAATTGTCTTAAATTAATGGTAAAAGACCAAGGAACACGATAAATAAATTTGTTTTTCAATACAACTTTAAGTTTTTTTGCAATTGGGTAGCAAACATACCACATTTTTATCCACGATTTCTTCATACAAATTACTATGGCGTGCACCGCTGCAAAATTCAACCTATATATTCCCGGAACGCGAAGCTTGCGTTTCAATCGCCCGCGGGCTGTCAAGGTGGAAGGTGCGCTCGTCGCTTCAAAAATCCTGTCGCGATCTCTGCTCGTGTATATACACAAAAACTCGCTGGAGCGGTACCATTGGACAAAAGCACGTGACTAAATACCTACTATGACGAGAAGCTCCGCTGTGAGGGGCTGCTACCTACGTAGTTCGCGCGAGATTATAATATTTTTCTATAAATTAGGATTTTTTTAACCTTTATTTAGTTAACTTCAGTAAATGATAAAATTAAAAAAATGTAAAATATACCAAATTCTTGCACTATGTGTATGTGAAATTCCAAAATTTATTATTTTAGAGAAATTATTTTTTTTTTCCTGTCAACCCCATAATTTTTAGACTCTAACTTTTGTTATATCTGTATAATTATTAAGTAAGTCGTCATCATTTCATCAATCATTTTTGAAAGCTTTTATCGCCGAAACTATGACTCATAGCCCCATGGTGTTGGTGTTAATTTTTTTTTGACGTGATAAAGTCTTATAAATCGATGAACGCCGGCTGCACGCACGAAAAAACATGACACTTGAGCCGAGCGTGCAAGCGAGAGCGCGGAACAAGCTATAGAGAGGCACGATCTTCCTAAGTGTTTGGTTTCATCAATGTTTTCTCGTTATGTTGTCACGTAAAATTATCTTCCGTAAACCGATTTTTCAGACAAACAATTTTTTTTTGTGATGTTTGTATGATCGCGTAGTCAGATTTTTGAAAGTTTTTACTTCCAAAACCATGGTCTATAGGTCCCTTAATGTTACTCAACCTTCTTATTTACGTGATGTCTATATTGCTCACGTGGTTAGATTTTTAAAGGCTTATATCTCCGAAACTATAGGGTGCAGCCCAATGTTGTTGGTACTCAAACTTCTTATTTTCGGGATGTCTATGTGCTCACATGGTCAGATTTTTTTGTCATATTTTAAATTGGTCATATTTTAAAACTTATATCTCCGAAACTATATAGTGCAGCTAAATGACTACACTTCTTATTTTCACGATGTCTATGTGCTCACGTAGTCAGATTTTTAAAAGTTTATATCTCCGAAACTATAGGGTGCAGCCCCATGTTGTTGGTACTCAAACTTCTTATTTTCGCGATATCTATGTGCTCACGTGGTCAGATTTTTAAAATCTTACATATCCGAAACTATAGGGTGCAGCCCCATGTTGTTGGTACTCAAACTTTTTATTTTCGCGATATCTATGTGCTCACGTAGTCAGATTTTTAAAAGCTTATATCTCCGAAACTATAGGGTGCAGCCCCATGTTGTTGGTACTCAAACTTCTTATTTTCGCGATATCTATGTGCTCACATTGTCAGATTTTTAAAAGCTTATATCTCCGAAACTATAGGGTGCAGCCCCATGTTGTTGGTACTCAAACTTCTTATTTTCGCGATATCTATGTGCTCACGTGGTCAGATTTTTAAAACCTTACATATCCGAAACTATAGGGTGCAGCCCCATGTTGTTGGTACTCAAACTTTTTATTTTCGCGATATCTATGTGCTCACGTAGTCAGGTTTTTAAAAGCATATATCTCCGAAACTATAGGGTGCAGCCCCATGTTGTTGGTACTCAAACTTCTTATTTTCGCGATATCTATGTGCTCACATAGTCAGATTTTTAAAAGTTTATATCTCCGAAACTATAGGGTGCAGCCCCATGTTGTTGGTACTCAAACTTCTTATTTTCGCGATATCTATGTGCTCACGTGGTCAGATTTTTAAAACATTACATATCCGAAACTATAGGGTGCAGCCCCATGTTGTTGGTACTCAAACTTCTTATTTTTGCGATATCTATGTGCTCACGTGGTCAGATTTTTAAAATCTTACATATCCGAAACTATAGGGTGCAGCCCCATGTTGTTGGTACTCAAACTTTTTATTTTCGCGATATTTATGTGCTCACGTAGTCAGATTTTTAAAAGCTTATATCTCCGAAACTATAGGGTGCAGCCCCATGTTGTTGGTACTCAAACTTCTTATTTTCGCGATATCTATGTGCTCACATAGTCAGATTTTTAAAAGTTTATATCTCCGAAACTATAGGGTGCAGCCCCATGTTGTTGGTACTCAAACTTCTTATTTTCGCGATATCTATGTGCTCACGTGGTCAGATTTTTAAAACATTACATATCCGAAACTATAGGGTGCAGCCCCATGTTGTTGGTACTCAAACTTCTTATTTTTGCGATATCTATGTGCTCACGTGGTCAGATTTTTAAAATCTTACATATCCGAAACTATAGGGTGCAGCCCCATGTTGTTGGTACTCAAACTTTTTATTTTCGCGATATTTATGTGCTCACGTAGTCAGATTTTTAAAAGCTTATATCTCCGAAACTATAGGGTGCAGCCCCATGTTGTTGGTACTCAAACTTCTTATTTTCGCGATATCTATGTGCTCACATAGTCAGATTTTTAAAAGCTTATATCTCCGAAACTATAGGGTGCAGCCCAATGTTGTTGGTACTCAAACTTCTTATTTTCGGGATGTCTATGTGCTCACATGGTCAGATTTTTTTGTCATATTTTAAATTGGTCATATTTTAAAACTTATATCTCCGAAACTATATAGTGCAGCTAAATGACTACACTTCTTATTTTCACGATGTCTATGTGCTCACGTAGTCAGATTTTTAAAAGTTTATATCTCCGAAACTATAGGGTGCAGCCCCATGTTGTTGGTACTCAAACTTCTTATTTTCGCGATATCTATGTGCTCACGTGGTCAGATTTTTAAAATCTTACATATCCGAAACTATAGGGTGCAGCCCCATGTTGTTGGTACTCAAACTTTTTATTTTCGCGATATCTATGTGCTCACGTAGTCAGATTTTTAAAAGCTTATATCTCCGAAACTATAGGGTGCAGCCCCATGTTGTTGGTACTCAAACTTCTTATTTTCGCGATATCTATGTGCTCACATAGTCAGATTTTTAAAAGCTTATATCTCCGAAACTATAGGGTGCAGCCCCATGTTGTTGGTACTCAAACTTCTTATTTTCGCGATATCTATGTGCTCACGTGGTCAGATTTTTAAAACCTTACATATCCGAAACTATAGGGTGCAGCCCCATGTTGTTGGTACTCAAACTTTTTATTTTCGCGATATCTATGTGCTCACGTAGTCAGGTTTTTAAAAGCATATATCTCCGAAACTATAGGGTGCAGCCCCATGTTGTTGGTACTCAAACTTCTTATTTTCGCGATATCTATGTGCTCACATAGTCAGATTTTTAAAAGTTTATATCTCCGAAACTATAGGGTGCAGCCCCATGTTGTTGGTACTCAAACTTCTTATTTTCGCGATATCTATGTGCTCACGTGGTCAGATTTTTAAAACATTACATATCCGAAACTATAGGGTGCAGCCCCATGTTGTTGGTACTCAAACTTCTTATTTTTGCGATATCTATGTGCTCACGTGGTCAGATTTTTAAAATCTTACATATCCGAAACTATAGGGTGCAGCCCCATGTTGTTGGTACTCAAACTTTTTATTTTCGCGATATTTATGTGCTCACGTAGTCAGATTTTTAAAAGCTTATATCTCCGAAACTATAGGGTGCAGCCCCATGTTGTTGGTACTCAAACTTCTTATTTTCGCGATATCTATGTGCTCACATAGTCAGATTTTTAAAAGTTTATATCTCCGAAACTATAGGGTGCAGCCCCATGTTGTTGGTACTCAAACTTCTTATTTTCGCGATATCTATGTGCTCACGTGGTCAGATTTTTAAAACATTAAATATCCGAAACTATAGGGTGCAGCCCCATGTTGTTGGTACTCAAACTTCTTATTTTTGCGATATCTATGTGCTCACGTGGTCAGATTTTTAAAATCTTACATATCCGAAACTATAGGGTGCAGCCCCATGTTGTTGGTACTCAAACTTTTTATTTTCGCGATATTTATGTGCTCACGTAGTCAGATTTTTAAAAGCTTATATCTCCGAAACTATAGGGTGCAGCCCCATGTTGTTGGTACTCAAACTTCTTATTTTCGCGATATCTATGTGCTCACATAGTCAGATTTTTAAAAGTTTATATCTCCGAAACTATAGGGTGCAGCCCCATGTTGTTGGTACTCAAACTTCTTATTTTCGCGATATCTATGTGCTCACGTGGTCAGATTTTTAAAACATTACATATCCGAAACTATAGGGTGCAGCCCCATGTTGTTGGTACTCAAACTTCTTATTTTTGCGATATCTATGTGCTCACGTGGTCAGATTTTTAAAATCTTACATATCCGAAACTATAGGGTGCAGCCCCATGTTGTTGGTACTCAAACTTTTTATTTTCGCGATATTTATGTGCTCACGTAGTCAGATTTTTAAAAGCTTATATCTCCGAAACTATAGGGTGCAGCCCCATGTTGTTGGTACTCAAACTTCTTATTTTCGCGATATCTATGTGCTCACATAGTCAGATTTTTAAAAGCTTATATCTCCGAAACTATAGGGTGCAGCCCAATGTTGTTGGTACTCAAACTTCTTATTTTCGGGATGTCTATGTGCTCACATGGTCAGATTTTTTTGTCATATTTTAAATTGGTCATATTTTAAAACTTATATCTCCGAAACTATATAGTGCAGCTAAATGACTACACTTCTTATTTTCACGATGTCTATGTGCTCACGTAGTCAGATTTTTAAAAGTTTATATCTCCGAAACTATAGGGTGCAGCCCCATGTTGTTGGTACTCAAACTTCTTATTTTCGCGATATCTATGTGCTCACGTGGTCAGATTTTTAAAATCTTACATATCCGAAACTATAGGGTGCAGCCCCATGTTGTTGGTACTCAAACTTTTTATTTTCGCGATATCTATGTGCTCACGTAGTCAGATTTTTAAAAGCTTATATCTCCGAAACTATAGGGTGCAGCCCCATGTTGTTGGTACTCAAACTTCTTATTTTCGCGATATCTATGTGCTCACATAGTCAGATTTTTAAAAGCTTATATCTCCGAAACTATAGGGTGCAGCCCCATGTTGTTGGTACTCAAACTTCTTATTTTCGCGATATCTATGTGCTCACGTGGTCAGATTTTTAAAACCTTACATATCCGAAACTATAGGGTGCAGCCCCATGTTGTTGGTACTCAAACTTTTTATTTTCGCGATATCTATGTGCTCACGTAGTCAGGTTTTTAAAAGCATATATCTCCGAAACTATAGGGTGCAGCCCCATGTTGTTGGTACTCAAACTTCTTATTTTCGCGATATCTATGTGCTCACATAGTCAGATTTTTAAAAGATTATATCTCCGAAACTATAGGGTGCAGCCCCATGTTGTTGGTACTCAAACTTCTTATTTTCGCGATATCTATGTGCTCACGTGGTCAGATTTTTAAAACATTACATATCCGAAACTATAGGGTGCAGCCCCATGTTGTTGGTACTCAAACTTCTTATTTTTGCGATATCTATGTGCTCACGTGGTCAGATTTTTAAAATCTTACATATCCGAAACTATAGGGTGCAGCCCCATGTTGTTGGTACTCAAACTTTTTATTTTCGCGATATTTATGTGCTCACGTAGTCAGATTTTTAAAAGCTTATATCTCCGAAACTATAGGGTGCAGCCCCATGTTGTTGGTACTCAAACTTCTTATTTTCGCGATATCTATGTGCTCACATAGTCAGATTTTTAAAAGTTTATATCTCCGAAACTATAGGGTGCAGCCCCATGTTGTTGGTACTCAAACTTCTTATTTTCGCGATATCTATGTGCTCACGTGGTCAGATTTTTAAAACATTACATATCCGAAACTATAGGGTGCAGCCCCATGTTGTTGGTACTCAAACTTCTTATTTTTGCGATATCTATGTGCTCACGTGGTCAGATTTTTAAAATCTTACATATCCGAAACTATAGGGTGCAGCCCCATGTTGTTGGTACTCAAACTTTTTATTTTCGCGATATTTATGTGCTCACGTAGTCAGATTTTTAAAAGCTTATATCTCCGAAACTATAGGGTGCAGCCCCATGTTGTTGGTACTCAAACTTCTTATTTTCGCGATATCTATGTGCTCACATAGTCAGATTTTTAAAAGCTTATATCTCCGAAACTATAGGGTGCAGCCCCATGTTGTTGGTACTCAAACTTCTTATTTTCGCGATATCTATGTGCTCACGTGGTCAGATTTTTAAAACCTTACATATCCGAAACTATAGGGTGCAGCCCCATGTTGTTGGTACTCAAACTTCTTATTTTCGCGATATCTATGTGCTCACGTGGTCAGATTTTTAAAACATTACATATCCGAAACTATAGGGTGCAGCCCCATGTTGTTGGTACTCAAACTTTTTATTTTCGCGATATCTATGTGCTCACGTAGTCAGATTTTTAAAAGCATATATCTCCGAAACTATAGGGTGCAGCCCCATGTTGTTGGTACTCAAACTTCTTATTTTTGCGATATCTATGTGCTCACATAGTCAGATTTTTAAAAGCTTATATCTCCGAAACTATAGGGTGCAGCCCTATGTTGTTGGTACTCAAACTTCTTATTTTCGCGATATCTATGTGCTCACGTGGTCAGATTTTTAAAACCTTACATATCCGAAATTATAGGGTGCAGCCCCATGTTGTTGGTACTCAATCTTTTTATTTTCGTGATGTCTGTATGATCGCGTGGTCAGTCGAGATCAACCATTATTTTTGAAAGCTTTTATCTCCAAAACTATGGTCCACAACCCCATGTTGCTTGAAAGTACTTGATACTCAATCTTTAAATTCGTGGAATTATGACGCAGTGTCGAAGAAGCTAGTACTCATAAAAGGCAAAGGCTACCTATAAAATTTCCACTTTAAAAATAAATAAAGATCTGAATTTCATTTACTAAACCATACCTAAATGGCCAAAAGAAATACCTATTTACCTAATACCTAAACCCATAGAAAAAATAGAGTTTACAATCGACGTTTTATGTATTAATGCGCAAAAAATACTTTATGCTAAATTAAAATACCTACACTGCCATCTCATCTCATCATCATCTGCCAAAATACGACTTAATCAATACAAATAATTCACGCACACTTCAGTAAATTCACGTTGATCATTGATCATGAAAGTGTGGCAGACATTTCAGTTGCAAAAGCCGTGTCTATTATTTAGATTTTTTTTAAATCTAACGCCTACGCCCATGATGATTAGAAACAAATAGGTTAATAATAATAATATTAACATTTTGTACACGGACGTGAGAGTAAGATACATAAAAAATAATATTAATAAGTCAGTAAAGTAGTAGTAGCTGTTATTTTATTACACGGTAGGTATAATATCGACAAACATCTCGATAATAAGATAGCTAAGTATGCCTAGGTGAGGAACTCGCTCGCACATCGCCTGCCGTGAATCGAGTGCGCGCACCCGTAGTACCGCTGCTGAATGTATCTATGTGTGCGTGCGCCGACGGTGGCTCTGTGTGTAGCGTTATATGCCTAGTTTTGACTACGCGCTCAAGGTATGCCGGCCCTTAATATTTATACAAGAATAATCTACCGTTACAATCAGTCAAGTAGTTTGTTGTAGTGATACATATTGTGACTTGCGTCAATCTTGCTTCGTATTTGTAAAATATGAAGCAAGATTGACGCAGGAAAAACAAGCTCTAAAAATAAATACTTGCTTAATGATGTCGCTAATTACTATTCAATTTTGTAACACTGTTAGTCTGTTTGTAGATCATTTTCTGCATGAATGATGTCCCAACTCTGAGAAAAGGCTGCTTTTTTTACGAAAGTAAAAATATCCAATCTGACCCAAAGCGGTGTAAATCAGTTCTTAACTACATGTAAATATATTACTATAGAACTATGTCTATGTACCTTACATAATCTGTATATACCTTATCTTTTGTATAGACACTTTTATATTTTTAGAATGGCTTTTCCCAATGTTTTCAACAAAAAAAGTATGACTACTTTTCACGTGATTTGTAACCTCTTATTGTTTTATCACAGATCAATATCTTTTATCTAGATCTAATAAACTGCGTAAATGTTGGTCTCATTTGCCTGTCCCACTTGAAAGCAAGGACTTGTGTTATTTTTAAATTTTTAACTCCGAATGGGTCACTTCATTGAAATTGAATATTATGCCGTATTTTACTACTGTTGTTATCGGTAAGTTCATTTTTGGAATCATTTATCTTAATTAGTCTTATTTTAATTGCACCTTAATTTTCATAATAAAATGTTACAGCCCTCTTTAAATATGACGCACTTATGCACTATACTACGAATGCACTTAAAGGTGCTTTAAAATTATACGGTTTTTCTATTTTTAAAAGCAAATAATAGCATACTTAGTAATGAATATTGAAATAAAATTTAAATAGATTTTCCCATGCAAGTATTGAGCTACTTGCTTGCAAAAATCTATTTTATTTCAATGACTGCTTTTTTACTTTACTAAATCGTTGAAAACTATCATATAATATAAGTGATATTTGTTCTTAATTATAACTGTACTAGAGAATGCCCGCGGCTTCGCCCGCGTGAATTACGATTTTGCACAAATCCCGAGGGAATCGTGGATTTTCCGTTCCCGCTCCCTTTGCCAACCTTTATACTTACTTTAAAGGAAGTTTGCTATAGTAATCTACCTAAAGCTGTAGCTATAGATTTCGGTTTTTTCAAAATCCCGTGGGAACTGTTTGATTTTTCGGGATAAAAAGTATGTGTGTTGTTATGTTATGTTATCCTATGTTTTAAGTCAGGGCATAATCTATCTCCATTCAAAATTTCAGCCAAATCGGTTCAGTAGTTGCGGCGTGATTGAGTAACAAACATCCAAACATCTAAACATCCAGACATCCAAACATCCACTGCACTTTCACATTTATAATATTAATAAATGTGAAAGTAAGTAGTAGGACTCTTGTTATGATGTTATAAGCTTTAATATCTCTCGTAAATATTTAAGTTCTCTACTTAATTGGCAACTTTTGTTTTGAATCGACTCAACTGTTTCCTTCCAGTCATCAACAGAATCTGAATCCATTAGCTAAATTAATATCCTATTCATTTGTAATTGGTTCGTTAGTGTAATCTGATTGAACTAATGTTATAAATGCGAAAGTGTGTCTGTCTGCCCATCTGTTTGTTACGTTTTCTCGGTTCAACCGCTAAACAGATCTTGACAAAATTTGACATAGAAATAGTTTACGACTGACATGGGAAATATCCCATCCCGGGACAGATTTTTATAGTATCTAAACCCACGCGGACGATGTCACGAGTATAATCTTGTATGCAATAAACACCGAGTTATTTTTCTTCTGGCGCCAATATTACGACGTTGTTACCATTATATCTTTTTGTTTGGATAGGTACTTATCTTATTTATTTGCGATTGCTTCGTTAATGTCACCTTACTACACTGTTTTGTTTAAATAGAGACATTTAATGCACAGTATGAGTTTATCTACTGACGCGAGTGTTAAGTGAGAGAGAGTGTTAAGAGAGAGTGAGAGTGCAGTGTATTAAAGACTTGTGCAGTTACTTAGTGGACTTTATTATAATATCGTTTGGTTTTTTTTTTACTTTTTTCAATGCTAATAAGCATCAAATAATTTTATATTTATCAAAATCTGTGTTTATAATGTGTGAACTTAGTAACTAAAGTGCACTGTTAATTTTTACAAAATGGTGGTAGTTCTGAACTTTAGGACAGCGGAGTATGTAAACTATTATAGTTACAGTAAGTATCTACAAATTCTACTATTGTCCTGACTATTCAATTTTTTTACGGAGTTTACCGCTATGCAAAAGCCATCGAATTACAAAGCTGGAGGACATTAATGTTACATATAATGAAGAAATCGACTGGAGCATGTATTATACTTATTTAAGTATGTTTTAAAAGTGACTTTTTGTATGATCAATATTCATTTATTATTTTAGATTTTATACTACCCCCTGATTTTTTATTCGGTGGAATTGTGACAGCTGTCATTGTCATTTACAGATGAGTTATTGGTATGGAAAACAGGGTTAACATCTACGAAGTATGATTTTACCCCAAACTACTTTAATTCCCTGTCAACATAAAAAGCCCTAAGCCGCGTAATAATATTAGTCATTTCGCCCTAAAATAGAAATAGCTAAGTGGAAACTAGAAGTGCACACTAACAGCAATAGAAAACAAAAGAAGTACATTGAAAAAATTTATTCAAAAATGGTCGAATGGTCGAAGTCATATGGCATTATCAACATCAAATGCGTCTGTCAGGCATTTGTCATATCTATATGCGGCAGTTGATTTTTATTTCCATAAGTTTTGAATTTTTTATCTTTTTTGTGGGAATTGTTTTATCTCTGGTAACATTACGAAACGTCAGAATTCCACGGAATTAAAAATCAGAGTATATAATTAGCAGCATCTCACGTCGAAGCTTATACAATCTATTTGTAAAAGCTTCGGCCTATACTCAGTGATATTATCTATGCTTTGATCGAAGTTTAAGTAGTTTGTGAGTATATTCATAGAAGAGATTCGTTTGTTCAAAAAAACTACAAGCTCTTTACGTAATATTGGTTATATTGATTTAATCCGTGACTTCTAGTACGGCAGCCCTGGAACAAATTTTTTAGTGATTAATAACAAGCTGAATTTTCGTGAGCAGGTTCGTTTCGACGAGAAAAACAACTTTTTTATTTATGAAAATTCTTGATGGAGGTAGCTACTCGAGTGGGGAGGTGTTAAAAATTTCGATTCGCTCGGGTGGGAAATCGTTCCACTAAATTTGTAGGACTATGAAGCCATTTCATTATACAAGTATTTATTAGGCTGAATACAAAAAATCAGCTGGTTACTCAAATTTAGTGGAACGATTTCAACGAACTCTATATATACTTTCATATAAATTACGATATAATTTTACGCACTGTTGATATTAGTCATTAAGGTTGCGTACGCCTCACAGTCGGGTTCTGACGCCGCCTAAGGTTATGCCTGAAAATCAGCGCTGCAGTAACAAATACTGCAGCACCATGCTGAGGTTGTAACCTTTTCAGCTTAAATATTTGTTGTATACTTATATGTTCTAAACCTGTTTTGTATTGTAAAATATGTATCTTTAAGCTGAATAAATGATTATTTATTTATTTATTTATTTATTTCCCACCCGAGCGAATCGAAATTTTTAACACCTCCCCACTCGAGTAGCTACCTCCATCGAGAATTTTCATAAATAAAAAAGTTGTTCGCCTCGTCGAAACGAACCTGCTCACGAAAATTCAGCTTGTTATTAATCACTAAAAATTGTGTTCCAGGGCTGCCGTACCATTCTGTACGTTGACACACAGTTGATAGTTTGGTATCTAATGAGCCGTGCGATATAAAATTAACCCGTCTAGACGCGCGTCCGTACGTTGACACAGGCGTGACACAGGCACACAGCTGACACGGATATCTGTGCAGCTTGCGCGCGCAGGTTAGATCGTATGTGCATTTGCTTTCTTATACTGAGGTGCTCATTGCAAATCTATGCAAATTATTCATACTGGCATTTTACTCTCAACATTATTTAAACATCCAATTAACGTCTAAAATGGAACACGACCACGCGTGTTTCATTGTAAAATTCAAAATTCAAATTCCAAATCGTTTATTTCACGTAGGCCAACGTGTGGCTCTTATGACATGTCAAGAATCTACCACCGGTTCGGAATGCTGGTTCTGCTGAGAAGAGCCGGCAAGAAACTCAGCAGTTGCTCCTCCTCGCTCCTTGCTGTAATCCTCCACATATTACGATTATGACTAAAAAAAGCTTTTGCATTGTCAAGTGTATCGTATCTACCACTGGTTCGGAATGTCATTCCTAACAAGAAGAATAACTTTTTTTCAATAAAACCTAACAAATACGAAGTTGTCTGTTTTGAATGGAGATAGATTATGCCCTGACTTGACACATAGGCTTCTTTTTATCCTGGAAAAATCCACAGTTCCCACAGTATTTTAAAAAAACCGAAATCTATAGCTACAGCTATAGGTAGATTACTATAGGAAACTTCCTTGAAAGTAGGTATAAAGGTTGGAAAAAGGAGCGGGAACGGAAACTGGAAATCCACGATTACCTCGGGATTTGTGAAAAATTCACGCGGGCGAAGCCGCGGGCAGAAACTATTAAATAAATAAAACTGTTTTAAAGATGTACCTACCCATCTCTACCACTTTCAGAATACAAAAGAATTACACTAAAGACAACATTCTAAACGTAATGAAATGAAATGAAATGATATTTTATTTGCATGAAACATGGGTAATAACAATATGGATAGGGCTTTAATAAAGATCCGTACATGTTTTGCCTCATCTAGGCGTGCAAAATTTTTATAATTTCCTAAAACTAATTTTTATTCTAATTACAATAATAATATTTAAATGTCAGATTTGTATAAGAGAAAATAGATAAAATAAAGAAATGTCATAAAAAATGTAATAATAATAAATCACCATAACGCGATCATCGCTGATGCCGTCGCTTGATCATCTTCAGAGTTCCATGAGATGGTTGAATATTAACTACCATACGTTCCATCGCGTAACTTGACTGCTCAGAGTAACAATAGGGGTATTAGGATAGTCATACTGTACCTACGTTCATGATTGTAATATTTTTATCACTGTACAAAAACTCTAATGGACAGATTTCGTAACATCGGATGTAATAGGCGCTCGCGCATCATCAATTGAATTTCATGAATGGGGCATTCAACCTATCGGAACCACTTGCTTTTTATAACTAAATCATCGACGAACGAAATTTCGATCGAGTCTATAAATATAAGACCATAATAAACTCAAATGCGAACTCAGGAGTAGCCCACGCAGTCGGCCGCGCGCCGCGAAGCGCGTTACGCGAAGAACCAGCACTTAACACTCGTCTCAGTAAACACTGTGTGTAATTTTTCATTAACAAAGCATACATGCGTTCTTTTCTAATCAAAGGGTAAAAAAGAGACAGCTACACGTGTGCGTAAACGTTTTCCAACTACGCAAACCAGTGTACATTTCGCGACGTGATCGTTTTGGCACTGTTTAAAAATGTACTTGAAAAATGCAGATACTTGCTCAACGCGTGATTCTTCTATTTACTCGTCTTGACTCAGTACACCCACTGTTGTGTTATTATCAATTTTTATTTAAAACCTTAATGTAGCATCTGAATAGAGAATAAAGCCCACACAGTTTTGGTTTTAATCATCGTTTATCATCACAACTTTTTCCGGCAATGCGATGGTCCATTAGTTTTTAGTACCGCCGATTTAGCACATGCTCCATGGAAATTCTGCCACAATGGGGCTCTCGAAATGACGAATGGCCGGAAATCGGAATTAATCAGATCGAGTGACAACAATAATTGTGTTTAGATGTGTGTTATGGGAGCACTATGTCGATTTCACGCCAAATACGTTATCGGTGAGTAGAAACTACAAACGCACTGGTACTTTTGTTTTTATTAGTGTCATCGAATCTATAGAAACCCGTTAGGTATATTGTGTGTTTTGTATTGTACAGTTTAAATTGAACTTCCTAATCCCATTGGCTGATCACCCGTTATTGTAACCAGCATGTTTCTCTATAAATGCATCACCCTTCGTCATTCACACCGGTTGACGTGCATCATCGTCCAATTCCTACAATCTTGATTCCATACTAATTACTAACATACCAAGACGCAATTATAGCTATATAGTCCATCGAAATAAGTCTCCAGACGTTGTGGCTTCTTTTCTTTATCTTTGCGCCAAAAGCTTGTTCTTTAGTTTTCATATGTTGTAAATATCGTGATTTTAGCCCATTGGGGTGTTTTTATACAATCTTTAAATACGTCATACTGTTGTGACTATAGCATGAAATATTTGTTATATCCACTTTCGAATTTTCATAGAGCCTTCTCTCAAGCCTCTGTAAATGTGTCCAAGGTCATATCATAATTTTTAATTTGATTTTTCATTTAAAGCAACACTTGCTAAAAAACCGCGCTCATCTGTTTTCCACCTTTCTATTTACTTTAGAAGAATCGGACCAGATTCTATCTTGTGCGCATCATGAATGTTATTAACATCATTATCTTCTTCCCCTAGTATAAAATGTCGTAAACATTGTACCTCAGATATTTTACATCTTTACTCACGCCGCGGTATCATAAAGATATATACTTTGATAAACCTCATTAACTCGGTAATTTCAAAATAATAAAGTGTTATTGTTCTTCTAACTTAATTAGAATGCTCGAGAGTTGAGCGCAGGTGATGCAAGATTTTACTTATTTCTCTACAATGTAATATTTAAAGGAATAAATTCTTCGTTTACGAGTGGGTAGTTATTAACCTGAACATTTTGCAAAGTTATGTTCATTTAGTTATGTCGTGTAATTTTTTTTTCCAATGGTCAGATGATCAGGTAATGACTAATGAAACATGATGAGGTTTTGAATAAATCCTGGGTTTCATCTTAAGAGCTTTTTTAAGCATCAACTAAGAAAAGTAACTAAGTAAACCTTGCTTACATAACAATTACCTATATTAGTTTTTGATTTTCCCACAGCCGTTAGTGTGTGTGTGTCTGTCTGTTCCCCTGTAGCGCTCAAACGGGTGGACCGATTTGAATGAGGTTTTTTTGTTTGAAAGGTGAATTAGTCGAGACTAGAGTGTTGTTAGCTATGCTTGATGAAAATCGATCCAAGATGGCCGCCGCTACGAAATGGCGGATTACATATTTTTCACAACACACACACACATACACACACACACACACACACACACACACAGACACGTTAAACTTATAACACAACACCCCGTCGTTTTTGCGTCGGGGTTTAAAAAGGGGATGTAGGAACAACCACGCCTGGTTAGTCAGTGTTAGTTCTAACCTTACCAGAGGAAAAATAAACAGGACGGTATCCTTCACTGTGAAGCTCGTGATTTTGGCCACACATACAATATACATATCTATATATTATCTAAGTTTTGTAAAGAACAATCGGCGTTGTCTAAGCGGGACTACTGCACTTCTTATCCCGATGTTCGCTCAGAAATAGGCGAACATCGGACAAACAAGTAACTTCCTGCGCCGACCGAAATAGCACAGCGACGCGCTTAACAACACTACAAAACAGAAATATATTATATATAGTAGTTAAAAACAACAAAATAAAGAGCAATACACATAGGACAAAATCGCAGATCTGCGAGCAAAAACGTAGACAGCCCTACAAATCGTGTTTGCCACGTTTTAAGTTAGATAATAAATAACAAAGGACATAAATAAAATACCTACTTAAATAAATGTATTGAGTACCTACTTACGTACATATATGTATATACGATACACATAAGTACATAACAAGTGTAAATTAAAAATTTAAAAAACCCCCGACATTCGCTATTTTTTGGCGGCGGCCATCTTGGATTTACAATATTGATATTCTACTAGTCAAGCCCTTTCATTTGATACCCATATTAAGAGAGTTGAAAAAATATGTAATCCGCCATTTTGTAGCGGCGGCCATCTTGGGTTGATTTTCATCAAGCATAGCTAACAACACTCTCGACTAATTCCCCTTTCAAACAAAAAAACCGCATTCATATCGGTCCACCCGTTTTAGCGCTACAGGGGAACAGACAGACACACACACACACACACACACACACACACACACACACACACAGACACGTCAAACTTATAACACCCTGTCGTTTTTGCGTCGGGGGTTAATAATAACTATATATTCATGCACAAAACTTTCGTTTGAAATACTCAACATTTTGTTGCATATTTCGAATTATACGTATAATAATAATATGCTTAAACATTACTTATATACTTACGTGTAAAAAATCGTAATAATTTGTAAGAGTGTTATATTATATTAAGTAGTTTATCACAATCGTAGACCGAAAAATTCTCTTGTAGGTGACAATAGACAAGAGGGTAGTTTTTAAATCTGTACAATATGGTAAAAATTCAAATCTGGAATAATCCGGTTAGTTGTATTCAAGCCAATTCAAGTTTACAGTTTCCGTCTGCCTTGCCCTAAACAAATCCGACAGCTAATGTAAACAAGACCATCCATTCGTTGGCACCAAGACAGCTCCTTTGAAGGAAGATCTCGATATAGAACACAAAACTAAAATGTAAAACGCGAGTGAAAAAAGTCAAAAACACCCGCGCTTAGTAAGCAGGGCTTTACCGAGCTTTGCGGTTGACTCAGAGACTATTTTTATGGATATGTTCCTCAAACTGCACCCATCATGGTTAGGGAATGTATATTTCTTTTGTTTGAATTTTTTTCCTTGTTTATAACGTATGTATAACATGGCAGTTAGCTTGTTTAGGTTTGAGGATCTTGTCGTTTAGGGCTTTGCAAAGGATAAGTTTAAAACTGTGACTTTTTCAAGTTCCGAGCATCCTCAAACTTAAATTTTAGTCAATTATAATAATTGTTTGTTTGTAAATAATTAAATATGTATTAACTAAAGGATATCAATCCAATGATTATGGTATGGCTATTTCTCTTAATACGGAATAGTAATTAGTATGGGAGGAGTACAATAAATATTCGATTATAAATTATGATTTAATAGATTCCCTTTAAACAAATTACTTGCGCCAGCTTTGCACGAGTGCACTTTCCTATTCCATAAAATAAATAAACTATTCTCGTGTAAACCGCATTGATCTCCACAAGAAGTTATACTTGTATTTACCTACACGAATACAAATAACAGACAAACGTGAATTGCGACTTTGATCTATATCTATTTGGACATGTTTCCTCAGGAAATGTTCTGTCAATTTGGATTAAGTGTGTACAACCGATTAAACTCCACTGCCCCGCTTTCCACCGGCGGTCCCCACACGATCTAATTTTACCGGCTTTTAAATTATAGAGATGCAATGAGTAATCTTTCCTTTGTCCATTATTACGGACAATTCCATACTGTACAATTATATCGACCCGGTGTGGGCGTGGTGCTCTCGGAAAGAGGTCCCACTTGATTTGAACCCGTTACTTGAGGTCTTATGGTTTCGTCGGCTTTATTTACTTATATTGCACCGTTATTTCGGCAATTATAGTAAGTGGGAGGATTGAAGAAAGTAGTTATTTTCCTTTCTAACCTATTGCACTAAATTCTACAAAGCTTTTTTTGGCGTCTTCTCAGACATTACAAATGGTGGAATTTTCGAATGAAATTTTGAAATTTTTTGAATGCTTTTGCCGCGCTGTTGATTGTCATGTTTGTAAAATATGTGAAAAGCTAAGATATATAACATAATATATTATATGCGAAAGTGTCCATTTATCCGGCCTTGTATCTATCTATCTGTCTGTCTCTCTGTCTCACTGTGTCACCGCTAAACCGATCTGGAGGTTTGGTGAGGTCGTTAGGATCCCGCGGAGATAAACATCTGAACTGGACAATCAAAGATTACCCAAGCGATTTTTAAAAATCGCGGACGGATTCGCCGGCATTAGTAATTAGAATATATTTTATTTGTATTTAATTGAGTCCACGAATTCGTACTTCATTTGAGGTGCTTTAGGTACAATCATGTGAATTAAAAAAAGACACAAGACATTGAATTCAATGATGGTAAAATTAAGCATACTATGGTAGGTATAATTGATGTAGGTATATAATGATGATGTATAAGATGATTAATGTATAATTTGATTAATATTTAAAGTAATTAGCTAAACTCACATAAAAGTTAGTCTTTCCAAATGTAACTTCGAGGAAAATGAATTTCGACGAATGAATTGGCTGCATATTTTTTCGAACGAGGTTCTTAACCTTTGCCACAGAGCACCTACGAAATAATTATACCTACCTACATATAGAGTTAACTGACCTCTCTTTGCTGATTTACAAAAAAAATATTTGCAACATTAGAATGAATAACTGTTCTTTTTAGGGTTTCGTAGTAAACAAGAAACCCTTATAGTTTCGCCATGTCCGTCCGTCTGTCTGTCTGTCCGTCCTCGGTTAATCTCAGAGACTATTAGTGCTAGGAATCTGTAATTTGGCATGGGTATAAATATTAATCACGCCGACAAAGTGGTGAAATAAAATTTTGATAAATATTTTTTTTAGGGTAGCTCCCCTACATGTAAAGTGGGGATGAATATTTTTTTTCTCGTCTACCCCATAGTGTGGGGTATCGTTGAATAGGTCTTTTAAAAATACTGTGGGTGTGGGAACATCATTTTTCGATTTCTAGATCCGTTTGTAAAATATGATGTTTTAAAGTGCTAATTTTTATTAGAGTCAAGTGTCCCCCCCTATCTGTGTGCTTAGTCTAAAGCGGAGCACTCGAAAACGAACTCGAAAACTATTGATCGATTTCAGAGTAAAATAGACCTAAAATGGCTTGTATTAAGGTTTGAGTTCGCCAATACATTCAGCATTGTTCGAATGCTGAATGTATTGGCGAACTCAAACCTTAATACAAGACATTTTAGGTCTATTTTACTCTGAAATCGATCAATAGTTTTCGAGTTCGTTTTCGAGTGCTCCGCTTTAGACTAAGCACACAGACAAATGGCAGTATATAGGAACTTGAAAAAATTCACAGCAGTAGTATATATAATCAATTTTAAAGGAAAACTATCATGGCTAAGTAGGATTTACAGGTTAAGGAGTTATATCTGTTTTTCGAGGATTGTGACTACGAAACCCTATACTGCGCGTGGCCCGCCACGCACTTGGCCGGTTTTTTAATTGTTGTTTTCTTTTGTATTTGTGTAATGTTGAACATTTTTGATGATTTTTAAATATTATTTACGCTAGATTTATTCTGTTTAGTATTGTTTTATAGCAATACTAATTAAAAATCGGGCAATTGTCGCAACATATCACTAATAAATGGATATTAACCACTTATTCTAGCGGCACGCTATGATGGCCGGTTTGACACATTACAATAGTGATGTGGAATGTCAATTTATTCTCGAACAAAAAACAATTAAGTTTTGTTTTTGTACCTGATTAAATAGGTTTAATAAAACAAAAATGTATATGTTTATTTAATTTATTTGAACGAACTGAATATTTGAACGAAAATGAATATACATACTTTATATGCACACAAGAAACATATGAATACAAAAGATACCAAAAAAGGTGCCACAAAAGGCCATAATTAATCAGATTCGTCCATACTACTATTTTCACTGTCGTCACTGCTATCATCACATACATTAATAATTATATGTTCGTTTTCTATAATATTATCTATTTTCACATCTCTTTCATAATCTTCCCTTATTAATTTAACAGTTCTATTCACAACCTTTTCCCAGTCTCCTTTAGTCACATGTTCACAAGCTTCTTCTAATAATTTTAGCATTTTTTTTGTGGTAAATGGGGGTTCTGTATTGTGTCTTGCAGCATATCCCTTAATTTGAGCCCACACCAACTCAATCGCATTATACTCACAATGGTAAGGCGGTAACCGTATAACTCTGTGCCCATGTTCTAATGCTATTTCGTCAATGACGTATCGGATCTTGGTTGGTTTGTTTTCTTTTAAAAGACGTACTAATTCCGCTTTTAACATATTCATGTTTGCATCTACGCCATTTTTACGAAGCCATGCGACGATATCAGCTTTCTTTTGGGATTGGGCAGGTGGCTTGTCAATTTGCATCGAGTGGTATGGGGCGTTGTCCATAATTATAATAGATGGTTCAGGGAGGCTACACAACATTGAGGTAAACCATTCAGTAAACTTTTCTCCATTCATGTCTTCATGATAGTCTCCAGTGGTTTTTGACGCAAAAGCCATGAGAGAACCTTCGACAAACCCGTTGATGGTTCCGGCGTGACAAATTATAAGTCGCGATCCTTTTCCTACAGGAACTTTGGAAGTAGATGCTGCTGTGTCATCGTTCCAAGAACGGCCTACAGTATGGTTAGCATTAAGCCATGTTTCATCCAAGAACACAACATTTTGCCAATTTTTGATTTCTTTCACTTGCCGTAAAAAAGTATACCTTGCCATCGCTATATCAAATCTTTCCATCAATATTTTGCGTTTGTTACATTTTTTGTATCGAAATCCAATGGTCTTCAAAATCTTCGTTAAAGAACTTTCCCCACCGAAGAATAATCCAGCTTCCTTCAGTGAATGCACCAACTTTTTTCTTGTTGGATACTCCTTCTGTAAATAGTAGCCGTAAACATGTCTTCGGATAGCATCGGCATCAAAGCTATCGATGCCTACGACTGGTTTTGCTCGTTTTCTCTTTTTTGGTGTGTGAAGTTTATTTTCTTCTGTGCCAGTCTCGCCATATTTTTTTTTAGTTATCCGTCTAACAGTTCGTTGTCCAATATTAAGCGCATCAGCTACGCGTTCAACCACTGACGTTATAGGTAAAATTGGCCCTCCATTTTGAGCTTCACGATCGAAATAGTTACGAAGGCGTATTACGAACTCACGTGTCTGACTATTTAGAACAGTTCTCTGCGTACGTTCGGTCATATCGACGAAATCCACAACAAAGGGCTTGAACAGAGTCCAAATTAACGAGCAAGAGTCAACAGTAATGCAGTATCAATATTTGAAATCCAAAGCCAGGTCAAAACTATATCACAATCGCATTGCACTGACAGTTTATACTTTTCGAAGCAACGTCAATTCGAAACTGCTTTGTTTTGCATTGAGCATTGACGCGAGTTTGCCGGAGGTAGTAGTTGTGCTAGCCAGCGATCCTATGTGACGATCGTATTAGATTCCATTTTTAAAAATTTATTGATATTTTTTTGCGATTTCAGAGGTTTGTCCACATAGTGAAAATTGTTCATATTCACAAGTACATTCACCCCTTAAATGGTGCAAACTGATTTTTCTACACTTGTATACATTTAAGAAATCAATTTAATAAATAAATTTTGAGTCCTAAACCTAAAACTACATTCGATAAAATTTATGAATCTCTGCACATCACTATCGTCAATAAAGTAATACAATTATTTCCTTCAAAGTCGTTATCAATTAATACGGAACTTCATGAGCGGACAAACGTCAAAACGGCCATCATAGCGTGCCGCTAGAGTAATATGTTTTTCGTGACATCACTAAATCAGCCTATTTTAAAGTAGATAAGTAAGTTTAATTATTTGTGGTTAACTAATTCATATTTAAAAAGTGATATGCGCATCTTTGGATATCGACGTTGACCGCCTATTTAGGTCCTAAGTCTCTGATGTAACTTTTTCTAGTTAACATTACCTAGCTGTTTGTTTAGTATCTAGAAATAAGGGAGAGTATATTAGTGTTTTGTTTAGTATGGATACGTGAATCTAGTAAATGGAGATATGTCGAATCATGTCGTTTTCTCAAAAAATATTTTCCTTAACAAAATAACAGCTTATCGCAAAGCTCTTGAATAGTCACTTAACTTAGTAACGTGAACTTGACTGTTTTTCCACATGATGTGGCAGGTACTTCAGCTAACTACTTAGTCTTTGCCTCATTTATACGTGTAAGTTTTTTGCTTGCATTTGGGATATTCAATTTATCTTTCGTAGACTCGCAAAAACACATTAGAGTCATTCGGGTCAAGAGCACGCACTTTACCTTTCTTGATCACACCAAAACAAAAATAATTTAATATTAGGAAATTGATTGTGAGAATAAGATAGAGTATTTAATACTTTACTAAATACCTAAGCTTATATCTTGGTTAAGTATATAGTTTCTTTAGAATCAGACAAAGATGTGGCTCGGCCAGAATGCGTTCTCTTGCCCCTTGTTGCGGGTAATGGTACGCAGCTTTGCGGGTATAAGCTCGCATACGGGGTAAGTAGACGCAAGCAAGTCAATTGTGGGAAATAATTGAAACAAAAACCTCTCAAGAATAAAAGAAGTCTTTTATTAAATAAACTAACTCAAAAGTACGTTTTACGATGAATGGTAAAAAATAATCATCAATCCTAAGAATAAAGAGATCAGTTTTACTTTGAAATAAGTATTACTTTTAAATAAAAACAAATCCAGCGATCAACGAAATCAGATTTTTATTTAAAATAATTCTTAAATTAATTTATAATATTTAAATATATTACTGCGGGCAAAAGAACGCATGTAGGGGTAAGTGTTCGAGTGCGTTCTCCTGCCCCCACTCTCTTACCCCACGTGACTACTTTTGGAGTATATCGCCTATGAACACCTTCATTCTAGAGATAACCTTAAATTGACACTCGAAAATAATAGTGTATGAATAGTATTACAACATTAAAAAAATACTTACCACGCTGATTTTATGTTGCCGAAGTTATAAACTTTTCCGTACAACAAAAAACTAGCTATCGAACACCGAAATTCACTCTTTTTGTTTTTTTGTTTTCCCAACGATGTCGAACAGCAGCGCACTGCCTGGCTTCAATATGGCCGCTCGCTTGCCACTGACTTCGTCATACACGCGCCCCCTATCCCTTCATTCCCCGCGGAGATCTTAGCACTGCGTACTCTTACCCGACGCGTGCTCTTACCCCTAATGACTCTACACGTTACTTTGAGCACGAGATTTTTTTATATGGTTTTTGTAATGTTCAGTTTTTAACTTAGCTTTAAATTAAGCCTTTAATAATAATATACAGAGAACATTGTTACGTTCATACCAATTTATGTTATCGTCCATCTTGATTTTTTGTAACACTTTTTGCAAGTCGTTAAAATAACTTGCTTGAGTTACTTATGATATTAGTATGTCTAGATGAAGAGGCTGAAATTAAAAACGCAAAGAGGCTATAATATAAAAATAAAAATAAATCAAATTTACTCACTCTAAACACTGTTTGAAATAAGTACACTAAGATTAGATATCTAATAAATAATTAGAAAGTAGAAGAAAGAAATAAATTTTAAACCATTTAGTATCGCAAAAAAATCCTACTAATAGCTTGAAGATTAGGAATATTATATAATAGCATGAAATGAATGGTAATTTTTTTTCGATGACGTGTCATCTAAACTAAGTATGTAACAACACGGAAGATTCCTCATTAAAAATAACAAAAAAATGTGTTTTTTTTTCGGTATTTTTTGTATCCGAAATTGAGCTTGATAAAAAGAATAATGTAGCTTTACTTATAATTATTATTATGATCATTTTGAATCCTATAAAAAGCTGTTTCCGGTGTATGTATTCTAATCTATGGCTAAAAACGCTATATCATGCTCATTACAAGTGAGATCAAAAGATGCTCTTAGATCCTGAAACGTGAGAACTTCATTTAAGTATTAAAGGCAACTTATTTTGAAACAGAATTTATCTAAAAGTTGATTTCTGTCGTATATTAATCGAAGCACCAACGGATGATCAAACATGATCAAGCTGGAATAAAAAAAATTGAAATTTGATCAAATACTTACGGTTTTGAAATACACAAGCACATTGCTCGAAGAACCTATGGACGTTGGGGTCCTAAGGTGCTTGAATGGCGACCTCGCACCAGTAAACGAAGCGTACGTAGACCCCCCACTCTATGGACAGACAATCTCGAGCAAACGAACGAACGACGGATTTGAAAAATGTAACAAATGTAGATGTACAAAATATGATTAATGACGATAATGACGATTTATGATGGCACGAAATTCTCAAAACTCAGTTACTTACACATTAACCTGATATTATTTTACCTGCATTTTACATGCGACTGCGACAGTCGAAATAGCGACTTCACTCCTTAGTAATGTCCAAACGGTTGTTAAAATAATATTATCGAACTGAGACCTTACTGAGATTTAAAATATGCATCTGAGGAATTCTGAGAACAAAAACGAAATTTTACGGTTCTGGACAATGCAAAAAAATTATAGGATGATGAATGATGTGTGAAATATAATGATTTGTGATTCAATATAAATTCTCAAATCTCAATTAGCCATGGATTACCGCTGTCGGGGCAATTTGCGTGAAATCAAAATTGCAACTTGATTCTTTTGAGGTTATGAAAATTAACTTCTTATTTTTGTCAGAGTTCACTAAATATTTTACGTAATTAATTTTTTCTTGTCGTCAACAGAAGGCGAATTGGAAGCGGAATGGCTGCAATCTGCAGGCCTCGGTTCCCTCGCGGCGCCGTTCCAGGCAGGCCTGGAGGTCACCGAGGCCCAGCTGGGTGAGGCCGTGAGGCCTTTGCCGCGGGAGCAAGCGGCCGCAGTGCGCCGCCGCGTCAGAAGACTCAACAGGACTGTGAGGAGAAAACGCGCAGCCTCGAGGGCTAAGAAACCGGATATCAGAGATGTCTTTAGGGACTTAGAGGTGAGTCAAAAACTTTTAACACGTTCTATTTTTTAGCTTCGCATACAGTAAGTAATATGGCAGTGCTACCGATGGTATGATGATGGAAGTGGGACAAGGCCACAGTGACTCTACAGTGGCTAACAGTGAGTCTACCGAGTTTGGACTCATTTGAAATGTTTCAGTGAGTCCTTTGGTTTTGTGCGCTATTCATAGTGTAGATATATTTTTATTAAAAGTAATTCTACCAATTTAATTATTGTTATTCTATGCATATTATTGATGCGTGTATAAAAATACCTACTAGTAAGTGAGTATAGATGAACTTGACATTTTATTTATGAGTAGGTATTGTAGGTTACTACTGAAAATATTTATGCGGAAATTCTGAACTGAGTTCAGACTTTTTTCAGTGCTTTTGATCCTAAAAACAGTGATATGATGTGACACATACACATAAATTACTACCTGTGTGTTTGGCCACAAAAGGTCTCAAAACAATTACCTAATGTTTGCGAGAAACTAGTTAATATATGTATGCTATTGCAACCGTCCCATTTCGGCATTTTAATTAGAAAATATAACATTTCACTAACACTAATGAGCAACTTCAGAATTTGATAACAGGAATATATAACGAGTATAAATAATAATGAGTTACATAAGGAATGAAATAAGCGAGTTTTGGGCAGGTTGCAAAGTGATTTCCCATCGTACAATTTTGACAGGTTCACGAAATTTAGCAATTTGTCTGTTGAAAATTTTGACACGTTCTATTCTTAGATTACTTATTGTGGCTAATTCTGTTGTACACAATCTCTAAACTTAAACTAAATTGACAAGTTTAAAAATAGTGCTATCCTTTTCTGCAGGGAGCATTGTGAAAGAGATAGGAATATATTTAGCCCTGTCATTTTAGTTTAGATTTTGAGATTGTGGACAGCCCCATTGTGGCTAATTCTGTTGTACACAATTCTCTAAACTAAACTAAAATGACAGGTCTAAATCTATTGCTATCCTTTTCCGCAGTGAGCACTGTGAAAGGGATAGGAATAAATTTCCTACTGTCATTTTAGTTTAGTTTAGAGATTTTGTATAACAGAATTGGCCACACTGTGGCTAATTCTGTTGTACACAATCTCTAAACCTAAACTAAAATGACAGGTCTAAATCTATTGCTATCCTTTTCCGCAATGAGCACTGTGAAAGAGATAGGAATAAATTTAGACCTGTCATTTTAGTTTAGGTTTAGAGATTGTGTACAACAGAATTGGCCACACTGTGGCAAATTCTGTTGTACTGGCAATTCTCTAAACTAAACTAAAGTGACAGATCTAAATCTATTGCTATCTTTTTCCGCAGTGAGCACTGTGAAAGAGATAGGAATAAATTTAGACCTGTCATTTTAGTTTAGATTTAGAGATTGTGTACAACAGAATCGGCCACAATGTATACTTTATTTTAGTATTCAATCATAATAATTATTTCTTCAACTCCTAGTTCATACAAGTAGGTATTCATCAACTCATTCGATTAAGTTCTTTACATTAAGTAAGTAAACCAAATAGTTCATCTTCTTATAATATAATATCCTTGCTTCTAATTCTAAAACTTTCTAGTTTCTAGCTTCCGTGAATTTAGTTCTCTCCTAGGTAGGTATATAATTTTAGTAACCAATGTTTTCCAATTATCTACACATGCAATCTTTTAAATTTTCATAAAAACAACTTGTGTTTTGCGTAGATAAGATAAGAAAAATATTGCAACGAATTTATTTTCCTTCCTGAATAAAAAGTATTTTATTACTTAAATGCATAGTAAGATTTAAATCTCTACCATCCTCAATTATAATGAATATTATTGTCATGTAGATTTTTATTAAATAGGTAACCAGAAGTTTCCTGGACGAAGTTGCTAGTAAAATAAGCCTCTGTACACTAACTTTAATGATATTTTTTATTTACTTTCATGAAAAGAAACATAGGCAGTGAATTTCTCTAATAACCAATAGTAGTAATATTCTAAACTAGTGTTGCGCTCGGTGCGCGAGCTGCAAGCAGCTCGCGGGCCTTGTGGTCTCTTCAATATTCGTAAAATAAAGAAATGGGAGGCCATACCAAATACCAGAATATACTGGAGAGTCTCTTGAAAGATAGAAAGAAATATTGGTATCACGCTTTGTATCTTTTGTGAAAGGACACTAATGAGTTCTATGCCTGCGTTTAGTGGAAAAAAAAAGATCTATACAAAAATGTTCTGGAGAGCCACTTGAAAATTTAAAAAAAAATTGTATGGACACGAATTTTTTTGTTCCGTCGCTCTTTTTTTTACTGGCTCACCAAAGAGCCTAAGGTCTTGAACAGTTTTAGTTTCAGTACCATGCCTCTATGATTGATAGTTTTTGAGGGCCGTTAGCGTACTCTGGTAATTTTTCCTCATTCACTACGTTTTGTATTTTTTGTGAAAAAAAAATCTTTAAGTTCTATTTACTTATACGTGTATTGGGGGGAAAAAGTTTCATACAAAAATGTCTAAGAGAGCCTCTTAAAAAGAACCCAAAAATTTGTATGGAGAGAATTTTTTTTTGTTCGGCGGCCATCTTTTTTTCACCGGTTCACCTAATAGCCCAAGGTCTTTAATAACATTTGTTTGGGACCATGTCTGTATGACTGGTAGTTTTGGAGGACCCATGAGGTACTCTGGTAAATTTTCCACATTCATGACGTTTCATAATTTTCTGAAGGAAGACCTATAAGTTCTACGCACATAAATAGCGAAGGGAAAAAAGTTCCATACAAAATTGTTCTGGAGAGCCTCTTGAAAATTACCCAAAAAATTTGTATGGAGAAAATTTTTTTTTTGTTCGGCGGCCATCTTTTTTTTACCGGTTCACCTAATGGCCCAAGGTCTTTAATAACATTTGTTTGGGACCATGTCTGTATGACTGGTAGTTTTGGAGGACCCATGAGGTACTCTGGTAAATTTTTCACATTCATGACGTTTTATAATTTTCTGAAGGAAGACCCATAAGTTCTACGCACATAAGTAGTGAAGGGAAAAAAGTTCCATACAAAATTGTTCTGGAGAGCCTCTTGAAAATTAGGAAATTTTTTGTATGGAGACGAAATTTTTTTTGTATGGTGGCCATATTTTTTTCACCGGTTCACCCAATTGCCCAAGGTTTTGAATATTTTTTGTTTCGGGACGGTACCTTTCCGACTGATAGTTTTCGAGATCCCTTAGAGCATCCTAGTCAGTTTTCCACGTCCAGCTCTCTCTATAATTTTGTAGACCTTAAATTTTTGAATTTTACACACACGGAAAATATGGTGAAAAAGTCCCATACAAAATTGTTCAGGAGAGGTGATCAGTACGTAACTTCAAGTAGCTTTATATATATTTTATATAATTCAGTCGCGCGGCGCGGCTGAAAGATGACCTCGGCAAGCTTTGTCGCGCTGAAGTGGGCCGGAGGTCCGAAAACATAAGACACAGGTCGCGGGCGGCGGGTCGCGGCTACTTGCCAGTTGCCAGTCAGTCGCGGACTGCTGTACGACTCACGTCGGCGTCGTACAAATCACGATGTCTAACTACTCAAATCGCGAATTTTACGAAATGGTGCGAGTGTATTTACTTAGCAATGAAAGCCTTCGAGCAGCTCAAAGAATGTACGAAAGGGAGAGTGTACCACGTCTGCGAGCCCAAGGAATCCAGAATCCCACAGTACCTAATAGGAGGACAATTTTAGCAGCCAATCAAAGGCTGCTCGACTATGGCCAGTTCACGACTCCCAGTCATGCTCGAGGGTCTGGCAGACCTCGACTGGCGGTCGATGTTGAGGATTCGATATTCGATTTTTTTGAAAGAGATCCGAGAGCCAGTACATACGACGCAGCGCGTCGCTTCGGCGTCAGCCAGTACGCAGTCTGGAAGCTGTTAAATTCAGCCGGACTACATCCGTACCACTTTCAGCCAGTCCAAAAACTCCACGACGCAGACCCAGCACCACGTCGAGCCTTGTGCGAGTGGCTCATTAATCACGCCGATGCCAACATCTTATGGACTGATGAGGCGCTATTTACTCGTGTGGGGCTCTACAACGTCCATAACGAACATTGGTGGGCGTTTAATAATCCACATTTAGTGAGAGAAACGCACCACCAAGTGCGTTTCAGTGCAAACGTTTGGGCGGGTATTATAAAAAATAAAGTGATCGGACCCTTATTTATCGAGGGAGCTCTAACAGGACCACATTACTTAGAAATGTTACGAGATACGATTGAAAATTTGATCGAAGAAGTGCCGATTTCGTATCTTCGTAACTTTTACTATCAACACGACGGCGCTCCACCTCATTACGCAATTAGTGTAAGAAATTATTTAAATAGTACGTACGGGGAAAGATGGATAGGTCGCGGTGGACCGGTGCAGTGGCCGGCTCGGTCACCGGATCTTAACCCCTGCGACTTTTATCTCTGGGGTGAAATAAAACGCAAGGTGTATGTCGAAGAAGCCCAAAGTCTAGAAGACTTAAAGTCAAAAATAATTGACGCCTTTACTGAAGTGAAAAATGACACTAGTGTTTTAAATAAACTTAATAACAATTTGTTAAAACGTGCACGTTTATGTCTTCAGAGGAATGGACTCCATTTCGAACAATTACTAAAATACAGTGATTAGTGACACTAATGCATAATGCATTTAATTTAAATTGAACATTTTAAATCAGCAATTTTAGGAAGTAGGTAAGTGATTTTTGATTAATAATCAAATACTTACGTCTAGTGGTTACTTAGCATGTTCAACTGCAAATCACGAGGTCTTGAGTTTGATTACCGGGTCGGTCTAATAATCGTTAAGTGCTGGGTTTTTCTGCCAAGAAATTGTCAGTCTAGCACTGACAATTTCTTGTCATGTTCTTGTCTGACCTGGAGTTGGTAGGTAGCTAGCGGTGTCTCACTCCTGTGCTTTGGAGAGCACGTTGCCGTATTCGGTCCGGTTATTATCACTATTATGTGTGAATAGTCGTCAAAGCTCGCCAACCAGCTTTGGAGCAGCGTGGCGGGTCTACGCTCTAAATCCCTCTTTCCCATGAGACAGGAGGCTCTGTCACAGAGGAAAAATTTCCTCTGTGGCTCTGTGACCAGCAGTAGCTCTGTGACTACAGTTAAAGGGCCGTAATGGATGGTGACAAAAGTATCCTCCACCACCACTACAGCCTTTTTAACGTCCCACTGCTGGGCACAGGCTTTCTTTCTCATATGAATGAGGGATTTAGATCTTAGCCCTGCCACGCTGCTCCAATGCGGGTTGGCGGGCTTGCGGGCTTTAACGACTATTGTCACATGATAGTGACAATGATCGGGACCGACTGCTTAACGTACCTACTTTCCGAGGCACGGGGGTGAAAAACCGCCAGCTACCAACCCCGGGCTGGTACTGAGAATTTCTTGAGAGCAAACCACAATACCTAAAAATTATTTGCCCGACCCGGAAATCAAATTCGGGACCTCGTGATCTGCGTTCAAATATGCTAACCACTGGTCTAGTGGTTAGCATATTGGTATAGTGGTTAACGAGGCAGCAAACAAAAGAATGCACAATTCTAATCGTAGGTTTGAATAAATAAAGAGTCATTAGCCTTTCTAGGTATTTTCTGTATTTTGAGTTAAGCCCACTAAAGGAAAATTGAAATTCAGCCTAAAAGTTTAACGCTTTTTTAATTTAAAAAGTCAGTAGATAGGTACGTACCTAACTAGTTCGCATCTCGAAAATGAAGTTAGCACTCAGAGGTCATTGGCCGCCGCGCGTGTCGTCAGGTGTGAGTAGGTATGTAAGTTGACTATTCTACCAAAACAGCTGATAGGTTAGGACTTAGGTAGGTTAGAGTGATAGGTATGCTGCTAATCCTTGTATTTAAATAAAGAAAAATCATTAATCTTTTTTTTATGCACTCACTTTAATTTATTATTATTACCTATGCATTATTTTCTACATTTTGATGTTCCTAAACCTATTTATTTTTGAAAATTGACTCTAAAGTTAAACGCTCTTACGTTAAAATTTATGAAATTAGGCGACACTCAGAGATTTCTGGCTGTGGCGGGTATCGTCAGCTGATGTGAGTACCTAATTATGGTGACTTTTTTTTAATTAATCTACAAGTTAGCCCTTGACTGCATTCTCACCTGTCGGTAGGTAAGTCTAAGGTAGAAGTCGATTAAACCCATACACCTGATTGGTTTTACGCGACATCGTAGGTATCGGAACGCTAAATCGCTTGGCCAAACGCTTGGCGGTAGGGCGGCAGGGTAAGGCGGTAGGGCGGCAGGGTAGGGCGGTAGGGCTTTGCCAGCCTCGGCTGAAGCCTCCCAAGTCCCACCAGACCAGACCAGAGATGATTTAGAAATTATAAAATCCCAAATTGCCTCTGCCCGGAATCGAACTCGGGAGCTCGGGAATTCAGACGACCGTAGCACTCACTGAGTGCTACGGTCTTATGAGTGATGACGTGCAACTATGACGAACTCCCTAACGCAGTGGTGAGTGCTACTCACCACTGCGCTAGAGGAGGTTGTTAGAGTAGGGTGACCATAATAATCCGTTTAAAAATAAATAACTTTCGTGAACGATATTTTAGGTATTCTTTAGTAAAATAAAAAATAAAAAAATACGTGTTTATTAAATTTTGATTATTTATAACATATCAAGATTTGGGCACTCGTCACAAATTTTTCCTGTATAATGATATAGTGAGTCATATAATCATATTAAGAACTAGCCGACCCCCGCGACTTCGTCCGCGTGGATATAGGTTTTTATATAGGATCGGATTGGATCCCATAATCCTTTTTTGTACCTAAACTAAATGTAGCCTAAGTTACTCCTTATAACATCACCTATCTGCCGTTGAAAGTTCCATCAAAATTGATCCAGCCGTTTCAGTAATTAGCTGGAACAAATAGACAGATCGACAAACATAAATTTAAACGCACACCAGTTTAAAATAAGCCGTACGTTCAAAGATCCGGGTCCCAAGTTATTTGAACTCAATAAATGTCTGTCATTTCTGAACTAAAAACCTATGACCTTGAAATATTTATGGCACAATATTTAAAGTACTACCTTTCTAACAAAAAAAGAATGAGTGAAATCGAACAACGCGTTAATGAATTACAGCTAAATACACATTTTAACTTTCATCCCCTCTCCCAAGGGAACCGTGCTGAATTTCGGGATAAAAAGTATCCTATGTCCTACCTCGAAGTATAACCTGAAATCGTACCAAGTTTCATTCGAATCCATTCAGTAGTTTCAGCGTGATGTGCGGCCAAGATACAGACAGACAGACAGACAGACAGACAGACAGACAGACAGACAGACAGAAAGACAGACAGACAAAAATGAAAAAAATTGCAGTTTTGGCTTCAGTATCGATTATAGAGTGCCCTCCAATAAAAATTTTCAAAATATCTTCAATGTACAGAATTGGATCTGTTACAGTTTTATTATATTATATAGATAGAAGAAGATACCCCACTGAGTTCCTTGTGGGCTTTTCTCAAAATGTGGAAAAAATCTTCTCAATGCGTGGGAACCCACGTAGATTTAGTTATAAGCTGTCGTAAATAATTATCACCATTGAACCATGGAAGAGAAGTCGCTTTCATAGATATAGCTACATGTAAAATTGATTGATATTCAAAGGTAGTTACACTGTATCAATTTTGACCATCAAGTTATTTGAATAAGTTAACGTTTCATCAATAACTGCAATGAAATTATATTTACTGTTACGATTAGGTATTTCCTTGTAGGCTAAATTCCAAAAACAGCATAATTCGAAATGTTTGGGTAGGTACATTATCTATCAGATCTAAATTTAAATTTTTCACTCGTTGACACCATGCTCTCCGTGAGAACTCAACCCACTGCAATCAAAGGGTTTACCTACTAAAGAGTTGTTAGCATTGATTACTTACTAAATTAGAATACGGTAGTCCACATGAATGAAAATCAGGTGTTGTATAAGAAAACTCGTTTAATTTGTCTATGTCAAGTTTACGAACGCTTTTTAATTCCTCGCGCACCGTTAGCCTCGATTCTTGACAAACTAGTTTGGTCGCTCGCGCGTTTAATTTTTAGAAATTACGTTTGACGTAATTTGCCGTTGTATGAACAGGATCACCTTCGACCGTGCGTTCTGACACCTGATGTCACCTTGATGTCACTGGTTTGTAACATGCTTGTAACTAATCGGTACTTTGATAGCTTTGACAAGATCAGTAAGAATTTCTCAAGACTCGTTTTCTTCTTTCCTTCGATTTCTTACTATAATATTTAAAAAAATGAATGTTGATCAATTTAATACTAATGCAACGGTGCCTAATGCGCTGTGGTCTGAGAAGAGCCCACAAAAAATCTCAGCCGGGTAGGTATTCTTTTTACTTAGAGGCAAAAGAATAATTCTAAACTCATCTTAATTCTTATCACACCTGCTCCATTAAGATAGGTATGGTTTCTTAAATTAATATTAATAAAAATAAATTAGCAACAACGAATCGCGTGCGCTCGAGTAATATCGCCGGCGCAGAATAATGTGCGACTTTGAAGATAATTGTTAATAATAGCAATACTTACCTGATTACTTTCAGATACAGTGATATTAAAGAGAAAGGAGAGATTTGCTAAACTCGCTCACGCAGATTATGTGGACGCATACTTTACACGTCTTAACGGTGGTAATACAATTTTTAAGTTACCCAACACTTAACACACAATTATTGCCCTTACATTACAGTTTACAGACTACTTAACCATGAGTTATGCATATTATGTATTTCTATCAAATATTTGAATTATCTCAATTTTTTTCCCATATTAAAATTATATATTTTTTTCTCAATAATCACATTAATAAATAAATACTAAAAATACTTAAAAATAAAAATTACAAATCAAAAATCATCCAAACATATTATCATCATCATTCCAATTATCTAAATAAAACTTGTTTCAATATGTTTTTCAACAGAGGACATAATTTTATAGAGGAGATTCTAAATTCGGATTAAAGTTTTTATTATGCCTATAAATTAATTTTTCTGAAGATCAAAAATACTTAACTGCGTCAATTTGATTTCTTTTTAATTCAAAAGGTTGTCTCATTTATTTCTGTAAGATCAATTTTGATTTTTGTCCTATCTGCGGTAAGGTTATCATCACAGTTTGCTATCAAGTGTGATCTCGTAAATGTATTAAGTTTAAAAAATATATCCGATACATAAGTATTATAATCATAGATTAATATTTCAAATTTTCGCATTCTTGTTTATCCTGGACAGCTGAATATTAGAAAGTAAAAGAGCTGAACGTTAGTTACCTACTTGGCTTCTAAACTCAAAGTTCAAATCAAAATAATTCTGAGTAAAACATCTTATTCATTTGCTTTTTTATTCATTCCTTTATTTGCTTAATTTAATGGGACATACATCGGTTCCAATATGTCTGATTAATCCAAGGCCCCAAGGCCCGAGTGGGCTAATGGAGAGGAAATCGGAGCATTTGTAATGGCATGATTTGCCGTTTGAGATAGATAACATCGTGTTTGTTCTGGGGTTTTTTGTCGATAATACGCGCGGCTATCATATGATGATTATTATAATATGATGGAGCACTTTGGTTGCCTAGATTCTTTATATTGCAGACATAGTTTGCGCTCGACGAGTATGGTATCACATATCACTTGATGCGTTAAGAGCCCTCTCCATGGCATCGACAAATCGTTGGCGAGTGGAGTCTAAAACAGTGATTTCTGCATTTAGAGAGCGAGACGTCTTCAGTAAAGAAGAGTACTAAAAATATATATGTACATAAATAAATAATAAATTAATTAAATAAATAAATTTTGCTTGAGATATCATGATTTTTAGTGAAAAACGGCAAAGTAAAAAGATGCAAATCTAGGTTTGGTATTTCGCCTATTTTAGCAAATATTTGGCAATTTTTTACATGAACTAAAGACATTTGTAATTATTATGAAGTAACCTATGATAAGACTTCGGTCGTTTTTCAATTTTCTAGTATATCTTATATAGTTTATTTACGCACGAAGTTGCCCCAAAATTTGCCCAAAAATAGTGATTTTTCAAGCGTCATAACTTTCAAAATAAATATAATTTTACTATTATTTTAATTTTATTGCATAGATAATGGAGATATAAATTGATATCTGGCTTAAATTTAGACCTATTGCGACAAATATTAGAATAATAGGCGTAATACGTTTGTATGGAGAAGCGCGTTAAGAGAGCGGCCTTAAATGCCGACCGAGGATGTGCTTAGGAGTGAGGGAAATGGGTGAAGCCTAGGAATAGCCAACAGGACAGCTTTATTTTCATAGGTTAGTTTTAGGAATAATTTTTGCAAAAGCCTAGCTAGGCTATATTTAAAATAAATCGAACTTCTTGCTGGATTGAACACTGATCTCTTAAAGAGTCTCCCCTTCCGGAAAATGGAATAAACTCGAGTTTCAATACAAACGTATTATAGTTTGCAAATATTATAGGGTAAGATACTTAAGTATATCGAAGTTTGAAATTGGTTTTATTGTAAAAAATAAAACAGAAAAATGTGTTATTTTTTTGTATGGAAGCTCGAGCATGCGTTACATACGTAGGTACATTTTTGTATATAGGTAGACTCCAAGCCAAGAAAGAAAAGAAGCCAAGAAAATTTGTAAATAGTTTCTATTTTGTTTGTAAATAAATAAATAAATAAACTCCTCGTAAATTCCTCATAGAAAATCTGTCTTTTACCTATTTATTCTAAAAGCTGGCTAAGCACTAACTAACTCGACTAATAAAATTGATATTACGTATAGGTCATACAAGGCTAGAATTTTGTGACAGTTTATTTAATAGTAGCAAAGTAAGAAAGTCATGGCCTGGCGGGGTTAGCCAGGGTGCAACATTATCCCCCAAACAATTCACATGTGACTGTGATCATCGCTTGGCTGGATTCAAGCTAAGTCGTGCTCGAAAGTCGAGTCAAGATCAAAATCCATAAGAATAGACTTGACCTTGATAGAAATGTTTTAATGATAAGAGTAAATGAAAAGTGAAATGAGAGTGAGACACTAAATAGTAGCTTTAAAAAATTACCCTTTTTCTTGAGACATAACGAGTAATAGTTTAATTTAGATTTAATTGACATATCTAGCAAATGGAAGCTAAACATCTCATGTTGCCACGAATGTAGTCATGAAAACAACAATTTACGAGAACCGATTAGGAAGGATATCTATACTAATAAATAAAATTGAAGTGTCTGTCTGTAATATCGAAATAACTACCTCATATTAAGCTCATATGGTTATTCGAACGATACTATAACCGAATCACACGTTTTTAAAATTTTTGTCTGTCTGTCTGTCTGTCTGTCTGTCTGTCTGTCTGTCTGTCTGTCTGTCTGTTTGAACGGGCTAATCTTTGGAACGGCTGAACCGATTTTGACGGGACTTTCACATACAAGTAGAGAATTAACCAGGGAGTAACATAGGCTACTTTTTTAACCGACTTTCAAAAAAGGAGGAGTTGTGTTTTTCTACCTATGTACACCGATATCTCCGAGATTTCTGAACCGATTTGCGTAATTTTTTTTTTAATCGATAGAGAAACATTGCGACACTGTCCTACAAAAAATTTGGATTCCAACTCTTCAATCCTGATGCTGTAGGGGATCTGATCCCCAAAACTAATGGGATTTAGGCACTGTCGGTTATTTAAATTGATATTGGGGATACCAGTTAAAGACTTTATTGTTGAATGACCTCGAATAGGTACATGTCCAACTCCTCAACCCTGATGCTGTAAGGAATTGCATTCCGAAATCGTAAGGATCCCACAGAATTTTTCCGTTTTGTGGACGGGTTACTACTTACTACAGATAGGCTACTTTTTATTCTGGAAAATCAAAGTTCCCACGAGATTTTTACAAACCTAAATACACACGGGCGAAGCCGTGGGCATCATCTAGTCTTAATATAAAAAAAAATATTGTAAATTATTTAGTAGAAAATAGTTTTCAAAACAGAGCAGTCAGCAGCAAGACATTAGGGCTGATTGCGTCGTTAGATAAATATGCAATTAGGTTTAAGGAGTTTTAAATTTAGTTTTAAAATGTACGCCATGCAACGAACGCGTTTGTTAAATTTAACAATGTTTTTATTTTTGGGTTTGGATAGATAAATAAAACAAGAAGATTTGCGAGACCTAAAAGTGCTTAAATTCTAATAAAATAAAAAGTAAATGCGTTTCTGTTCAGAAATAACATTGATTTTGTAATAGAAAACGAATACAACGGAACAAGCACGTTTGTGAATCAATTAATTATGTTTTTAAGATGAGAATAAAATAAAATAGTAATATAAAAGTAACCTGAAAGATAAAATAATAAGTGTTGAATTTGTTGTAAAGGGTACCTAAACATTTAGTGAAATAAAAATAGATTGCTAGAATCACTGAGTTGAGAGACCTGTAAAAGAAAAAAAAAGGTGTAAGTGCGAATTATGAAATTGTGCATTAATCGTTTAGAAATTACATCGAACTTGTAATAGATTCAAACAAAACGGATGTTCGCGCCAACATAAATTGCCTCGCGTCCGGTAAAGTTTCAAAACTGAATTGGGTGTTTTATACACACCGCTCTGGTTACCGGCTGGGTGCAGTTGTTTTTATGATAACCTGATGATAGTTGGTGTTGTGATGTTTAAGAACCTTTGTGAATATGATCTGTGACACGATGAGGCAAAAGGTGTGTGAGAAGATGGTGAACTGTAAGGGGCTGGCGTTGATGCGGTCATATCTCGACGCAATGGTAATTTTTTCAACATCTTACACCTGCTGAAAAAACTTAAGCTCAAACGGGCCAGAAACCAGAACCATACAGGCAATTGGAAATAAAATACAATATGGTAACTTGCCATAATACTCTCACGGCTCACCCCCAATTTATTGGCAGTCTAAATCACTACATAGTATAAAACAAAGTCGCTTTCTCTGTCCCATGTCCCTATGTATGCTTAAATCTTTAAAACTACTCAACGGATTTTGATGCGGTTTTTTTTAATAGATAGAGTGATTCAAGAGGAAGGTTTATAAGTAGAAAAATTGGACCCGGTAGGTGGCGCTAATAGCGGGCAGCACGATGTCTGCCGGGTCCGCTAGTTTACTAATAAGAAATTAGAACAATATATTCAATTCGATAAGCTGCGTTGCTTCAAAATGTCTATGGTAAATGTCTATGGGTCTGTTTATAAAAAAACGAGTACTTGCAGCTGAAAATACTGGAAAAAAAAGTAATTTTCACAAATAGTTATCAGAACGGATGATTAAAAATCTTTATAGTTTTTTTTTAATATTTGAGGAATTTTTCTGTTTATGTTTTAGACCCCGTTCCCATGACAAGCATCTAACGTGCGTTTTGTTAACGTTTACAACTACATACATGCATTTTATGTGTATTTTGTTCGAGGCGTTTACATGCTAACGCGCGTCGTCGTCTCAACCGTCCACAGCTGGACATAGGTCTCTTGCAAGGATCGCCACAGAACACGATCTTGTGCCGCCTGATTCCAGCGGCTGCCAGCGACTCGCTTGAGATCGTCTGTCCATCGAGTGGGGGGGTCTACCTACGCTTCGTTTGCTGGTACGAGGTCGCCATTCATGCACCTTGGGACCCCAACGTCCATCGGTTCTTCGAGCAATGTGCCCCGCCCGTGGCAATGGGCGGGGCACATTCAGTTTCGCGACTCGTTGAGCTATGTCGGTAACTCTGGTTCTCCTGCGGACCTCCTCATGTCTGATTTGATCCCGCAGGGATACTCCGAGCATAGCTCTCTCGTCTCCATCGCCCGCTGAGTTACCCTGAGCCTCCTAACGAGCGTATTGGGGTTTTATTTCCCATAAAACCGTGCTATGAACAGCCGCAAAAATATTTCAAGTGAGATTTTTAGCGCGTGTCGATTCAGATTATAGGTCTTAGAAATCACGTTTTGTTTATTAAGTAATCGCTCGCTCCAAGGGTAGAGGCGTCATTACATTAAAGCGTTACACACGTAGCGTACATAGGCACGGTTATGTTACTAATAACTTCGATATGTTTGTGCTAATTTTTGTGCTCTTGAATCAATTAAAACTAGATGGAAAAGGTCGTGCGATGGTATGCTTGATTAAGGATTTTCACCTCGTTTATACCTATACTACGAGGTGAAAAGTATAAAATATAGGACGGTACTTTGTTAGAAACCTAGTGGCGGTATCTTAGATACACTTGGCCGTTAGCACATTTTCGGGTGAATGACTTTGATCGAATTCAGACACCCGGTAAAGAAGTTGAGAATGGTTTAGGTCCTAGTCCTAGGCCTAGGCACTGACCAAGTGCGGATTAGTAGACTTCACACGCCTTTAAGAACGTTATGGAAAACTCTCAGGCGTACAGGTTTCCTCACGACGTTTTCCTTCACCGTTAAAGCAAGTGATATTTAATTGCTTACAAGTATAAATTAAAATTTAAAAAACCCCCACCAAAATTTAAAAAACACTCGCCATTTTGTGGTGGCGGCCATCTTAGATTTGCATAGTGCTATTCTACTAGTCAAGCCCTTTCGTTTGATACCCATATTGAGGGAGTTGTGAAAAATATGTAATCCGCCATTTTGTGGCGGCGGCCATGTTGGACCAATTTTCATCAAATATAGCTAACAACACTCTCGACTAATTCATTTTTCAAACAAAAAAAAACCGCATTTAAACCGGTCCACCCGTTTGAGCGCTACGAGGGAACAGACAGACACACACAGACACGTCAAACTTATAACACCCCGTCGTTTTTGCGTCGGGGGTTAAAAATGCATATAACTCCGAAAAGTTAAGGTGCGTGCGATCGAACTCGATCCCCCCGAAAGGGAGGCCGAAGTTTTACCACTATGCCATCACAGCACCGAAGGTTTATATCACCGGGCGAAGGATTATAATATGAGCGTTAAAATGGCGATTATTTATCAAATTGAGTCAGTCAATGGCAACTCTTAGCACATTTTTGGGGTTCCGTACACAAATGGTAAAAACGGAGCCCTATTAATGTCACTCTGCTGTCTGTCTGTCTGTCTGTCCGTTTGTCCGCCGGTCACAGGTCTCTAGCTCGCAGACAAAATGAGTTACAATTAACCTGAAATTTTGGTATTTGGTGCAAAACGTTGACCCAAAATCAAATATTGAATTAGAAATTGAATTAAATTATTTTTCAGGGGGGCTCCCATAGGTACATGAAAAAGGAGCCTGAAAAAAAAAAATTTTTTTTCTTATCCTAGCTTGTGGGGTATCATTGTTTAGAACTCATTGAGAGAAATACGAATATATATATTTTTAATTTTTTTCCTCAAAAAATAAGGAAATGGGGGGCCAAAGTTGTCAGTTTTAGACTATTTTTGTGACGGGGGCTATCTCAAAAACTAAACTAGTTAGGAACATGATATATATTATGTATATGTACCATATGCTCTATTTAAACAACAAATACTGAAAACAATGATTCATAAAATTATTTATGAGCTATGATCAAAACAAACGAACATTTTTTTGGGTTTTTCTTTCACGGTTTGTTGCGATGTCTAGCTCGGAAATTAAATATTTTTTAGAGCCAAAATATTATATTGTTCATAATTACGTACGGAACCTTAGAAAAGCGAGGCCCAACTCGCACTTGGCTGATTTTTCATGTCTCATCGTTACCTGCCATAAAGCCGTGGACACATTACTGTACCAAACGGATCAAATATGTGTGTAAGCGTTTATAATAATATTATGCTATGTCTAGGCTATTAATACAAATGAAGTGTTGATGAACCCCGACCCCAATTCCCTTGGTTTGGTTTAATAGAGAGCTTCCCCTCGTCGGCTATAATAATACACATGTTAAACAATCATTAACCCGAACGTTAAACACTTAAATTGTACAATAAGTGTACTGCGGCGGATGTTGTGGCTAAATCTTTAGTAGGTAATCTATCTATTCTATACATATAATAAAATCGTAGAATTACCGTATCTGTACATTGAAGATTTTTGCAAAATAATAACTGGGGGATGTTAGGGATAAGTAATAGAACGTAAAAAAGCTATTTTTGAAATTTTTGTCTGTTTGTCTGTTTGTCTGTTTATCTGTTTGTCTGTTTGTCTGTATGTTTGTGCGCGCATCACGTAAAAACTACTGAATGGATTGAAATGAAACTCGGCATGTTTTAAGTTCATACTATGGAGTAACATATAGGATACTTTTTATCCCGAAATTCAGCACGGTTCCCTTGGGAGAGGGGATGAAAGTCAAAATATGTACTTAGCTGTAATTCGTTAACGGGTGGTCCGATTTCATTCATTCTTTTTTTGTTAGAAAGGAAATACTTTAAAGATTATTGGCTAATCTCTGAAAGGCTGGACCGATTTTGATGGGACTTTCACTGGCGGATGTTTACATTTTGATCTACCTAAACATCTGCCAGTGAACTTTTAACAGTTTTTAGCAAGGTATGAGCTCAAAGGAGCTTAGGAAAAACAAAATGATTCTCACGGGATTTTTAAAAACCAATATCCACGCGAACGAAGTCGCGGGTGTCCGCTTGTAACTAATAAATCAGATAGTTAAGTAGATACATATTATAGGTAACTACAAATTACAATTAGTAAATAGGTTCCTAATGGCCTGCTTCACCACCTTCTGATAAGTATCGGATGGCTATCTACAACTTTTGTCTTTGTCACTTGAAGAAAGACAAAACTTACGTTAAAGCTATCGGACACTTACTAGAAGGTGGTGAAACAGACCCTTTTATGTGTTTTTGACGTTCTGCCTGTGATGCAGAAAACAAGCTGTAGTTTTTCATAAACAAGTGCCCTGAAAAAAAAGCTCGGGGATAAATTGCCCTAAAAGCTTACTAAGTTCTAACCTCGGCGCCACACATAGCATAAACATTTGAACACTTGTTTGAACACATATTGTGTGACCTGGGTCTTTGGTATTTGTTCGAAAGAACGCACATTTGCACTTTGCCATGCGGTATACTTATTGGTTTTTTGAGCGCACATCAATTCAAATGAAGCGAACGTATTTGCAAAGTCTGGCCGGTAAGCAAGGGCGTCGCCAGGTAGAGGCAGGGGGGGGGGGCAGCTGCCCCCCCCCCTAGAGATTTGAAAAATATAGAATGCTATATTTTGCGTTAAGTATCTAAATTAAACCTGGCGCAAATGACAAATGAAAACGAGGTCAGTGAAAAATTCTAATTCGAAAATAAATTAAGAGCTCGTAACCAGCTTCAAAAGCTCTGGACTGTATACCAACAATACTTTGTACTTTTTATCATCAACTTCCCCCCCCCCCCCCCCCCCCCTTGGCCATCGGCTGGCGACGCCCTTGCCGGTAAGCAAACCTGTGTTCAGACACACATGTGTGTTCAAACCTGTATTCAAATGTTTGTCTGTGTTTGACGCCGGGGTGATACCTACTTAGTTTAAGTGATATTTTGAGATGGTGAAAAAATAGGTAGGTAGGTAGCCTATAATTTTTATTATTCGGCAGAGTTTGTTGTGGGCTCTTCTGAGACCAGGGCGCGTTTTGAACACACATAGTTTTAATTTTAAATTGTCGTTTACAATCATCATCACTAAATAACCTAAACCAAGGAATAATTCTCTATGCCATTACCTAACTTGAGTAATTCTTACTTGAATAATTATTGTCATTCAAAACGTGTGTACCATCTTTGAATAAATAAAGATTTGATTTGTGTCCATCAATTTCCTTGTGCCTTTATAAAGTTGCAAACGACCTTTTGTAGTCAGATAATCCTGGTTTTAAAGTACTTACTAGTTTTTGTACTGAGTGACATTCTTTGCACTGCCGCAGTGGCATTCTTTACAGACTCATCTTCCGTGACTCTCGGGTATTTTAAATATGTAAAGACTAGCTGTTACGCCCGACTTTGCCTGCCCGGAATTAATGTATTTTTTCTGTATTTCTATGAGATCCAGCCAGTAGGTATATTATGTAAGTAAATAAATTTATCACTAGAATTTAATAAGCACAAGTGATAACCTAAAAAAAAGATTGAAAGTTAAATCGCCTTCAATATATACGCACTTAACAGTCCATATCTTGGAATCTACCGATTTAGATGAAACTTGCACTATTCTCTAAGTTAAAGCCTATAAGAAAAGAATACAATCTGATTAATCACTTCCAACTATGTATTTAACAGGCGCTAAGAGTAGGTAGGTACGAAAATAATCCAACGGATGGAATTTTGTATAAACCACCTTCATTTATCTTAGTGAAACTGTCAAGAATTCCTATCCGCTCCCTAGGCTGGATAATTTTTGTCCCATTGGCGTGCACCGAATCAGCAATTTCGATTTGGGGGCAGATGGGAATGAACCCCCTAAACGGTCAAGCTGATACAAGCCCTATCTCTGTCAATTTATCAGACATACCTACGGACTAAGCTACGGACATAATTTTCACATTTACAGCACTGGTGTTATGCATCACGCCTTCAATCAGCAAAGGTTTCGATTTGGGGGCAGATGGGAATATACCCCCTAAACGGTAGAGCTTATAGGCTATAATTTTTGTCAAGTTATCAGACATACGGATACATTTTTTGCATTTATATACCATTAGTGTTAGGTATGCATAAAGTGCAGTTAGTGCAAAGTTCCTACTAATCCCGCGAGGTGAACGACACCCAACAGCTGCTTCGGGGAAGCGGCGTTTAAATCAAATCATGTGTAGTGTGCATCGATGTAGTGTGTGAACTGTGGATAGGTGTCTACGTGGAAATGCAGCATTAGAGCTCTTGACGGAATAATAATTCTGTATTACATTACAACTTAATAAACATTTATACACTATACTCTGTAGATATTATTAAGCTAGGATGTACCTACAGCAATGTGCTTTTGCTACAGAATAAAAAAAAAAATCTCGCGCATTTTTAAAAATCGAAGCAGTAGGTACTATCGTGATTCGTGACATTAAAAACAACACAGTCATAAAACTCATCGTTATCACACATTTCCATTTTCGTATTTATTTGTTTTTTAGAATTTTGCTAGCTGCAAAAAAAAAATTGTTACATACCTAGTTACGTAGATTAATAAATTACTATACCTATAACTAAAATTATAAAAACAACTACCTAAAATCCGAACTTTAAGTATGATTTACCTACCCACAGTACCTACCTCAATGCGTCTTTTTGCCATTGAAAAATTATGATTGTCATAAACTCATTCAACAACAACAACAACAAACTCAATATGCACTATTTTCTAACTGAATATAAAAATGCTTGTCTTGTCCATTAGCGATATTTTCGCTTATAGCCCGAGAAAAACTCGATTTTCTCGCCGCGTGTAAATATACGGCTACGTATACATATCTACGTAAATGTCACAAGATAATATAAAGGCGCCGCCACCACACGTACGCCGGAAATTCTTCCGAGCTGTAGTCATTTTAATACCTTTCCAAGGATGAGATACTCTTTTCGAATTAGTCGAATGTTCATTGAAATACCTACATTTTCATTGTGTAGGTAGTATTATCGCATAGTTTCTGGGTAGAGTCAGAACAAGAAGACATAAGTAAAAACTAAGATTTTAAATTACATATTTATACCTAGGTAGGTAAGTACCTATATATTTTATTTTTTTGATGTTAGCAGAACAGTAAAATTAATCGTTTTTACTTAAAATTAATTTGATTTTGATTAGTAAAAGCTTTTGACCTGCAGTGGACGCACGTAATATGATATTATGTAGGCTGAGGGGATATAGCTTACCAACAAAGACATAATTATAACTTTTAATTTAAATAAGATACTTAACTAAACTTAAGAAATACTAACTAATAAACTACTAGTTGATGACCACGACTTCGTCGTTGTGGATATAGATTTTAAAAATCCCGTGATAACTCTGATTTTTCCGGGATGAAAAGTAGCCTGTGTCCTCCGGGATACAAGCTATCTCTATGCCATATTAAGTCACTATCGGTTCAGCGGTTAGACTGCTAAAATGTACGTAACCTATAATATATTATCCATCAACAGTTTTTATTTTTACTTAGAAACCCTGAATATTTCCAGGATAAAATATAGCCTAGATCACTCCTTGTGTAATCCTTTACCTGCCTGTGAAAATTGTATCAAAATCGGTCAAGCACTTCCGAAGATTAGTCCGTACAAACAAACAGACAGACAAAAAATTTTTAGGGTTTGACGTTATCTCTGCGCGCTGTAACGCATCTAGGGAGGTCGCCATTGATTGAATTTCTTTTTAGCACCATTAATTCAATACAAATACACTTACATCTACTTCTAAAACCCTTCTGTACGTGAGTAGGGCAAAAAATAGTGTCAAATAAACGATTATCATTAAAGGCTCCACCACACGGTTTCCAACTTTCATTTCTTACATAAGCCCATTAATACACACGACAGTAAATATAAACCTACCTATAGCTTGCTGGTCGAAAAAGTTTCACTTCCCATTAGACGGAACAATCGTAAAGTCCCTATGTCTGTTTGTTTGTCATTGATTACGACGTATTAGTACATCTGTCTTCTCACGACGCTTTCTACTAGTTGTACAAAAAAATCGGCCAAGAGCGAGTTCGACTGGCGCTCGGAAGGGTTCCATTATGTTCTACACAAAATTTATTTATAGAAAATCAAGTTAAGATTTTTGTTAAAATCAAATTAATATTAAGTAACAACGATTAATTAATTATTTTATTGTACCTACTGATAACATCAAAAGCATCAAAAAAATAAAAATATACCTAATTAGGTATACCTTATAAGAATCTAATCTAAAAAGTTTTTACTTAGGTTTTTGAAGTTATGTAATACTTATCTGTAAATTATCTGTGAATATTTGTGTCGGTACCTGTATATATATGTACTTACACACATACCCCTAAAACAGGGTCATTAACGAGCAATTAACTTGTTTTGTTGTTTCGTGACGTTTTAAGTGGTTTTAGGTTTAAATACCGGTTTTTAACATTTTCTTTATCTGTGCCTTCTAATAAATTAATACTGTGGTGGCGTCACGATAGTCAAAAATGTCTGCTCCAATTCAAACGAAAATTATATTCAGTTCAGTCTCTAGGTAGTCCTAGAGACTGAACTGAATATAATTTTCTAAATAATATTTCTAGAGACTGAACTGAATATATTTATTATAATAATCTCCTTTAATTTGTATAAAAATGCTTAGAAATTGAGACATTAAAAAAATACAAAGCCCGCCTTTATATCGCGCGTTAGGAATCCCATGTCTAAAACGTACCTATGACTTTGCTAATGATTTGAAATATTTCGTATACTAGGTATGTAGTTACATATAAGCCGGAATATGCCAGCGTAACACCAAACCTGTGTTTGCTGGTATAAAGGTGGTCTTTAGATCTTTTATAAGTAGGTACTCGATTCAAGTAACATGTAAAATCCGCTCGTCACTCTTTATAATTTAAATAATTCGCACACGTACTAGGTACGTTTGTAAGCTGGAATATGCCAGCATAACCCCAAACCCAAAATAAGGGTGGACCAGATCTTCTGTACACGCCTCCAGCATCTACCTGTAAAGTTTACTCGTCGCTAAGTATGATTGTCGATTGTTCCAGAACTCCAGCGGCAGCGAGCCGCGGTCGCGCAGCGCGACCCCCGACTCCTTGGACTCGCTGCCCAGCGGTGGCTCCGGCAGCCCGCCCACCGAGTGGGCCGACAGCGCCACGCCACCAGACTTCGTGTACGTTACTTTTCATTCCTCCATATTATAACTCTAGGGTCTTAATAACCCCTCTATTATTAAGTCTTCAAAGCGGACGGCCATGTTTAAGTGCTAGAAAAGGGCCCTAAGATTGATGAAAAATACTTCATTTAAAAATATCCGAATTGTAGCAGTAAAGAAACACGGTCACCCATTATAAATCTCTCTTGCCCCACGTTGGGCGCCAATTAAAAGGAATATTTGACCCCACGTTGGGCGCCAATTATAAAAGACTCTCTGACCCCACGTTGGTAGAGGCATATTGTGTCTATCGACAGCAAATGACATGGCCACGGCCAATAAACTTGATTAAAACGTCCCAACGCGTGCTTTTCTACCTATGGAAGTCTTTGTAGTGTTGGAAAAGCCACCGATTTATTTTTAGATAATATATAATAGTATCGGGCGCTACTGCGTAATTAAAATTAAAGTTATATGTATATCTGCGTACGGGCGTTAGTTTCCTGTAATATTTATAAAAATTATGTAAATCCCCTTTTGTTGTTGCAGCGACAGCTATCCCCTGGCGGGCACGCACGCGCCCGTCGCCCGCACGCCGTCCGCGCCCGCAGCCCGCCGCGCGCGGCTCAGCCCGCCCGGCCCGCACTCGCCGCACTCCCCGCACTCCCCGCCCTCCCCGCCGCGCCCCGTGCACGAGCTGTTCAAGCCCAACGACTTGCATTGGGCGGACATCGCCAGTAACACCGGTAAGTATTTTATTAGGAAAATTCTTCCTTTGTTTGAAAGGGTACATATTTCCGAAGTGGTCCCATGGTCATCAAGTCAGGGGATCTATTGATGGAATCCTGAAGAAATCGAGGGAACTCTTCAGATTTTATGGTATATTAAAGTCAGTTTAATTTTTCCTAAAATATAGCTTATTTAGGAACCAATTTTCTGGAAACATAAAAATGGACTTTCATGTTTAGCTAATGTACTTACATAAAGCGACAAATTCTGGTTTAAAATTATTTTTTTTTCATTTCAGAGGGTATCGAGCTTTTGGGTTACCAGAGATACGGGACGGTGCAAGGGCCGCGAATAGGGAAAGAGCGCATCAACGGATCCATTCTGAAAGAAAACGACCCCTTCATGTAAGTCTACTATCGATTCTTCAGAAGCAATAAATTCTAGCGCTCAACAAATAAGCGTCGAGAAGGTGTGACGTCTTTTAATTATGATAACTTAAACTCGGTTTTATTTACTTTAACATACAGTTGTAATTGTTAATATGAAAAAAAAATCAGCAGCAGAAACGCAACGCGCTGCTATACCAAAGTAATTATATTATTAAGGCTGAGTTTGAGTTGTTATCAAAAGAGACGCTGAGCGTCGTCGGCTCTTTTCATTTAGCGTTTGTTAGAGTAAGGCGTTTGTGGTACCCCAGGGAAGGAAAGGGGAAGAAAGGTCGACAGACTAAAAGATGGGTAGATGAAATAGCTGCTGTGGGGGGAAAAACATGGACCAGAAGGGCAGCAGATAGAGGAGAATGGAAGAGGTTGGAGGAGGCCTTTGCCAAAAGGCACGCAGATTAGGGGGAAAAATTAGAAATAAATTGTACAATGCATAATAATGTTTAATCTGATTGGGGCTTAATAAATAGAGTAAGGCGTTGCGCTTAAGTTTCACTGTACCAGGACTTAATGGCCTGTATGTGTTGTTCCAGGAAACACGCCCCAGTGTCGCGAACAAAGAGCGCGGCGTCGACGCAGCAGCAGCAGCAGCAGCAGCAGCCGCTCAGCTTCGAACACAAATTCTTGGACAGGCAGATGATTGACCATGAAGAGGTAAACTTTTTCATTTGTCCATAAAACATTGTGCAGTTAGTTAGTATCTTATTTTTTATCTATAACTGCCTCGTTGGTCTAGCGGTTAGCACGTTCGACTGTGGATCACGAGGTCCTGGGTTCGATTCCCCCGGGTCGGCCAAAAAAAAAATAAGGTATTGGGTTTTTCTGACAAAAAATTCTCAGTGCCAGCCCGGAGTTGGAAGTTGGCGGTGTTAGATGCACCCCCGTGCCTCGGAGAGCACGTAAAGCCGTCGGTCCTGCGCCTGATCTCTCTCCGGTCGTGTCGCATTGGCATACCATCGGACTATGAGAGTGAGGGAATAAAGAGTGCACCTGTGTATGCGCACACACTTGTGCACTATAATATCTCCTGCGCAGATGGCTAGTCTCTGCCTCGGTTGAGATTGGCCGCCGTGGCCGAAACTCGGTCGGGAGGACATTATTACCTTATTTTTTAATGACGTGATGAAGGACCTGAACACCCATAGGCCATAAGTCTTTCAGAGATACTTTTATACTACTGGATATTATAGGCCTCTTGCAAGGATCATCACAGAAAACCATTATGTGCTTGTAACCAGTGGCTGTCAATGACTCGCTACGTCCGTCCACCTAGTGGGAGAAAGCTGGGGATCTTCCAATGTTGTGTTTGTTGGTACGCGGTGAGGGTCGTCACTCATGCGTCTTGGGACCTCAGCGTCTATCGGTTCTTCGAGCTATTGTAACTTCAGTTTCGCGACTCGAACTATATTGGTGACACAATTGTTCGCCTGCGGATCTCCTCGTTTCTGATTTGATCTAGCAGAGATATTCCATAACTCTCTTCATCGCCCGCTCAGTGACTCTGAAGAGTCTGCCATATCATCATCATCATGATCAACCCATTACCGGCTCACTACAGAGCACGGGTCTCCTCTCAGAGTGAGAAGGGTTTTGGCCATACGGTCTACCACGCTGGCCAAGCGGATTGGCAGACTTCACACACCTTTGAGAACGTTATGGAGAACTCTCAGGCATGCAGGTTTCCTCACGATGTTTTCCTTCACCGTTAAAGCAAGTGATATTTAAATACTTAAAACGCACATAACTCCGAAAAGTTAGAGGTGCGTGCCCGGGATCGAACCCACGACCTCCGATTAGAAGTCGGTCGTCCTAACCACTAGGCTATCACAGCTACTAGTCTGCCATAGGTTATCAATAATTATTATTGTTAAGAAATTTTAAGACAGAAACGTATTTTTTATTTCAGGAATGGCCCGAAGAAGGCAGCACAGTCGACATCGAAACATTAAACGAATCACAGCTGAAGAAGTTGCAGCCGATACTGTGGCTCGACTTGACGACCCTATTCGACAGGTACTCCCTGCCCTTTCACAAGAGGAAATCGCCGAAGAAGAAGAGAAAAGAAGGTATGTTCACTAACTTTTAGCTCTCGAGTTGAACTTTATGAAAATTTCAATATTACCTAATTTATAGAGATAAAGATTTGCGAGACATCCTTGGTTATTATTTGTTTAGGTATCAGAACAATCCACCCTTCATCACATTTTGTCCTATTTTGTGTTTGTTTACACTCCGTAAAAAACTCGACAATATCATGCTTGTCGAGTTTTTTAAGAAGTTTGTTTCGAGTAATCCAGTTTTTATGATCTTTTTTAAAATGATAACTTGCATCCATGTTAAAATGCATGAGCTCAAGTAAAGTGTAGGTTCTGTTTATTACAGAGGGCAATGTGTTCGGCGTGGCGCTGGAGACCCTCCTCCGCAAGGACATGATCCTGTGGGAGGAGACGTGGAGCTCCGTGCCGTCCGTGCTGCGCGCGCTGTTCGCCGCCCTGCGCGCGCGGACCCGGGACGAGGGCCTGCTGCGGGTGCCGGGGAACAAACACAAGGTGAGGGAACAAGCAATACATAGCCTCACACAAAGCCTCATAGTTGCAAAGAGCTACGCTCAGAATTTCTACGTGGTCAGAAATGAGGAGATCCGTACTAGAAGAGTCACCGACATAGCTCAATGATTTGGGAAGCCGAAGTGACAATGGGCTGGGCTCAAAGAAGCGATAGACTGCTAGAGATGGGAGGAGTTCCAAGGTATTCGGGATGGCAATCCTGTACGGAAAGCGCTGTTACTAAGCTGACACCCCACTAGGGTGGACCGTACCGTATGGGAGACCTACTGATAACGACGACAACGAATGTAGTTTAGAGTTTAGACAGTAGAGAGGCAATAAATTCAATAGGAAATCTTCTGCGGGAATTTGTAGCATAAACAGGTCAATTTCAGTGCTTTAAATTGCTTATCGATCGCCAACAGATCGAATCGCTCTGTCAGCTGATAGAGCGTCAGTGGTACGAGGACCGGGACAGCGTGGAGGCGGCGATGCGGCGCGCGACGGGCCACGACCTGGCGGCAGCTTTCAAGAGGTTGCTGCGCTCGCTGCCCCAGCCGCCGCTCACGCAGGAGCTCATGAGGCTCTTCTATCAGACGTACGGTAAGTTTACCGACTGTAGATGAAAATATTGAATGTGTTAACGTGTGATGAGAAACCGAACTGAAAGATCCGGCCAGAATCGGTGGGTAGAGGTGTAAAATCTGAAGGTGTTTTCATAAAATCAGACAAGGACAAGAATGAGTAGAGAAGTTTTGAGGTATTGAAATTCAGACTGAAAATTGCTGCCGTTAGTATGCCGATTTGTGGCTGTTATCACAAGTCAAGGCACTGTCATCAGTTTCGAAAGCAAATTCCGCCGAGATGCAAGTTCAAAACAAGTTATCACATTATCTTGTAGACCAGGAATGCAAAGTTAATTCCTTCCATGCAACTTTGTCGTGACAAAGAATCGAATCAACTAAAAACTACGACCATGGTTGATGGTTGTATTTTAAAAGCAGAATTGCGCTAAGGGTCGTGGCATACTAGCACAGTCAAAGCGCATCGAAGCGTGAAGTACTTTAAATTATTTAAATCGTCATTTTAATAATATGTATCACCAAGGGCGTCGCCAGCCGCTAGCCAAGGGGGGGGCAAGTTGGTGATATTATAGTATGCGAAAAGTGTAAATAGGCCAGTCATATTTTTCAAGTGCTGCAAAGTTTGCACATGTCTTCCGAAACTGCAAAATTGGAGACTACTGGTAGTGGTCCTAACAACATATTAAAAAAATCAGAATTTTCTTTTCAAACTATAGCATATTTATATTTTCTCAAATCTCTAGGGGGGGGCAGCTGCCCCCCCCTGCCCATACCTGGCGACGCCCTTGTGTATCACAGTATCGAGACCCTAATAACTATGTTACCGATCGATCTAATCCGGTGTGTGATATTCCAGCCCTGGCAGGCACGACGCAGGGGCGCGCGCTCAACCTGCTGGTGCTGCTGCTGCCGGCCGAGCAGCGCGCCACGCTGCGCGAGATCCTGCGGCTGGTGCGCGAGATCGTGTCCATGAGCGACACCAACAAGATGAGCGAGCACAACGTCGCCATGATCATCGCGCCCGCGCTCTTCCCGCCCAGGTAACACAGCATCATCATCAATTATTATCAACATCATCATCATCATCACCAATCATCATTATTATTACTATTACAGGGCACGGGTCTCCTCTCAAAATGAGAAGGGCTTAGCGTAGTCTACCACCTTGGCCAAGTACAGATTGGTAGACTGCACACGCCTTTGAGAACACTATCGAGAACTCTCAGGCGTGCAGGTTTCCTCAAATTGTTTTTCTTCACCGTTAAACCAAGTGATATTTAATCGCTTAAAGTGCACATATGTAACTCTGAATAGTTAGAGGTGCGTGCCTGGGATCGAACGCACGGTAGGCTGAATTCTTAACCACAATCGTTGTGTTAAATGCATTTTTCTTTCTTTATAGTCTCCTGATCAAGCAAACGGACAGCCTGGAAACCCAACTGGCGACAGCTGCCAACAGCTGCCACGTCACAGAAGCGCTGATGCGCTGGTGCGACCAGCTGTGGATCGTGCCCTCCTCATGCCTCGCGGCCTCGCAGAGGAAACCACTCCTGCACCGAAGGAACCATCACACATGAGTCGACAACCAATCCAGTATCAAGTACTTGTAAACTATTGGGATAGTTTCTTGGACCAAGTTTTGGTCCTCAAGTGGCGTCGAGTTGTGATACTGGCTCCGGGTCTCGCTTTGGACTTTAGAATGTTGGATTCGATAGTCCCGGGTTCACGTAATGACCAGTTCTTGAATGGCCTGGAGTGGTATATGTAACCTCCAATTTGGCCCAACCTTTGGAATGTTGCACTCGAATTTGCTAGGTATCGATCAAGATAATTAGTCAGTAATTAAACCTTGATGACCTTGAGATGGTTAGCTCAACCTTTGGTATGATTGATATGTATTCGAATTGGTAGATATTACAATAGCCAGTATAATATTGGAGGGAGTGCATCTGGTTTTGGACTAAATCTTAGGTGAATGACTTTGAGTTGTGATATAAGCTCCAAATCTTTGGATTCAATCGACGGTAGCTTCCAATAAATAGATTTAAATTATAGACTTTGGTTAGATAATATTATGTAAAAGAAATCATCACACTTGATTTGACCAGTTAGCAGGATTGTAGTGTACCAAGTAGATATTTAAGAATTCCAGCTTTGGCCCAACACCAATTACCAAATTATAAACTCGAATGAAAAACTGTGACGGTTTAGGACCAATGTTCACTTTAGTTTTGCGGTAAGCACCTACCAATTGTAAGGTGTTGCAAGTATTATACGATTAAGATTTTGTTGGAATCACTTGAATTAGCTGTATTTTATTCCTGAACAATATTTAGTGATACCACAGACGTATTAATAAAATAATTATTACATTTTAATATACCATAATATAATATTATAATAATTAATATCAATATGCATATTGCATATTATTTTTCTGTGTGAATTGAATATTACGAATAGTTATCGCATTATACAACATGTGAATGAGATGCCAAATATTCATCGTTATACTTAAATAATATTAGTATACCTAACTGTTATTATAATATCTAATCGTAAAAATTTATTCCAGTTTTTGAGGCTGCACTAAGATTACTTATTCTTTTTAAAATTACGTTTAAATCGAACTATTAGTTGAAACGACGAAAAATGAGCTTTCGGACTCTTGGTACAGTACCTACTTTCTGCGGTATCATTATAGTTGCAGTAGGTAACTGGTAAAAATAAATAGAAAGCCGTAAGAAGGAGGTAAACTTCTAAAGGCCGATTCGCACATATCAGTGCAGCATCAGTGCCGGCGCAGTTAAAAATATTCTTTCATACGTATTCTCTATGAACGCGTTCACACCTGCCCGTATCAGTGATGACGCAGTGTTTCAGTGTCAGTTCATAGAGAATGTATGAAAAAGAATATTTTTCACTGTGCCGGCACTGACGCTTCACTGATAATAATAATATGTGGCAATAATATGTGCCATTGGCCTTAAATTGTGTAGAAATCTCCCCAATAATTTCAGAAATTATTTTTACCAAATTAAAAAGTTTGCTTAAGGTGGTACGTTTTCTATAATAATTTATTATTACCATTTAAGAACGAATGGATTATATATTTACACTGAAATTACATCGCACAGCCTTAATTTAATGTTTAATTTGCGGAAAATTTTATTTACATAAAGAAAACATTACATAAACAGCTAAAGGTGAAGTAAAGCCATCTCGGTCAGCTAGGCAAAACAGCGTTTAATAGATGGCTATTATAATAATTAAGCTGTCTATGTAATGTTTTCTTTATGTAAATATAATTTCGCGCAAATTAAAAATTATATTATGGCTGTGAGATGTAATTTCAGTGTAAATACATAATCCATTCGCTCTTGAATGGTAACATGAAGTTAGTATGGAAAACGTAACACCTTAAATTGAAAAGCTCATGTTTCTTTGGTTCAAAACGTATTATGTATGTGGAGTGTGGTGCCATTGGTTATTAAATTTGGTCTTGTTAAGTTACCATTTTATGAAAGCGATGTAAACGTACGGTTGTAGGAATGGTGCCCTTGTAGCTTGTACGCTAAGAGCTGGCGGGTAATTTGTTCAGTGATTTACATATTTTAAAGAAGCAAACATACGTTGTATTGTGGTGTGTCGTGATGCTACTGAACTCATAAACTTGCGTATCACTTTCTAGCTGTAACATAGCGTCGCACGGCATTCTGTGCGATAATATGTTGATGCTATCTCTAAATATAATTGATAGATCTGTGGTCTAAATATAATGCTATCCTTGTCAGAATGGTTCCTGCGGAAAAAGATGGTATTACGTTTAGATAGATATATCTAAACGTAATATAGATTGTGGATACAACAGAAGCCACAATCGTTAGATCATCACGCCAGTGTGTTACGACACACCACAACAGAGCAGTGATTTGTTGCACTGATTGACAACAGAGCATAAAAACCGGTCAAGTGCGTGGCGGGCCACGCGCAGTGTAGGGTTCCGTAGTCACAATCCTCGAAAAACAGATATAACTCCTTAACCTGTGAACCCTACTTAGCCGTGATAGTTTTCCTTTAAAATTGATTATATACCCTACTGCTGTGAATTTTTTCAAGTTCCTATATACTGCCATTTGGCTGATAGAGGGGGGGGACACTTGACTCTAATAAAAATTTGCACTTTAAAACATCATATTTTACAAACGGATCTAGAAATCGAAAAATGATGTTCCCACACCCACAGTATTTTTAAAAGACCTATTCAACGATACCCCACACTATGGGGTAGACGAGAAAAAAAATATTCATCCCCACTTTACATGTAGGGGAGCTACCCTAAAAAAAAATATTTATCAAAATTTTATTTCACCACTTTGTCGGCGTGATTAATATTTATACTCATGCCAAATTACGGATTTCTAGCACTAATAGTCTCTGAGATTAACCGAGGACGGACGGACAGACGGACAGACGGACAGACGGACAGACGGACAGACGGACAGACGGACGGACATGGCGAAACTATAAGGGTTCCTTGTTTACTACGGAACCCTAAAAAGGTGCACCCTTTAAACAATAATTATTGTAATACACACTGAACAATCTTTTCACTGGCTCTTTCTGATATTATATTTACGGCATACAATCAATATAATTATGTTTAATATTATTTAAAAAGAAAAAATGTAAATAAAATGTAAAATATCTTACCAATCGACTATTTAGGCAAGCAAAGACTGACTTGGTGTATTATTCTATGTTAATGTATATTATATTAACGTGGTGTCGCCAGGTATGGACCAGGCACCAGTAGCTGACCACCTTCACCGTTTTTAACAAAAATAAGAGCTAGATTAGAGTTTTACCGCTGGCAACATTTAAACCATGTAGAATAGGGATCTGTTTGTCATATTGACAAATATCATATGAAACGGCCATTTTGTTTTAAAATGGCAAGGCGAACAAAATGTTGTGTGCAAATATCTTTCGATTTCAATAGTTTTCTTAAGCAAATCGCTAAGAAGGTAAATAAACGTTTTGATCGATGGATTCTCGTTTCTGATTAAAATGTAAATTTACAATGATTAAATCACTTAGATATAAACTTTAAAACATGCTTGTGAAGAAATAAATGCGACATAGAGTTATTTTCAAATTTTAGAGGGGATGTCCATTACTGGATCGGAAACACATCAAAAATCCAGTCATGGACCTATCTATTCTTATCATTTAAACACAATTACAAGTCAAAATTAAACTTGTATAGTTTAACTAGCTTCTGACCGCATGAATTTCGGTTTTCTAACTAACAATTAAAAAATACACATATAAAAAGTTTTAATCTGTCTAAGAAAAATAGCGAGTATTAAAAACATCTAGTATTGAGAAGTGATAGTTGCACTACAATTTTACGTATAATCCAAGTAATCCAATAAGAGTTGCCGAGACAAAAAGCGTTACGTCCGTTCTCAGAGAGGCCTCGGCCCGTACTAGTTTCCTAGTTCAATTTACTACTGCTTTTTGACGCGTTTCGTAGTAAGTTTCAATTTCATTTTTTGGAAACAAATAGTAATTAATTTTAGATTTTTTAATTCATATTATTGCAAATACATTTTACTTTTATAAGTACTAAATTTTACCTATAAATAGCGAAAAATAATATGCTAAAATGATGGTTTTATATGTCTATAATTTACTGAAATTATAATTTCTTTGATTGGATTTTATGATGTAAAAACGCCAAATTAAAAAATGTTTTCTTCTATGTCCCTAGTTCAGGACATTTCCTTTAATAAATATATATTTGTGTGTGAATTGAACAAGTAACTTTCGACGTAGTGAACGTCAAAAATTACACGAATCCCAAAATTCCAAAATAGGCTTTTGGTATTTTGGCAATAAGACACAAACTATCAATAAATTGCAAAATGTTGTCTTCCAATTCCCTAGAATAGAAAATTTTCTACAGAACAGTATAAATAAGTTTTTAAGTAAATGCATTGATTAACAACATATGAAGGGTCAAAAAAGCCTAAAAATGAGCTAAAATGGCGCAGAACGCGTCAATGCTCTTAAGTCAGGGCATAAGCTATCTCCATTCAAAATTTCAGCCAAATTGGTTCAGTAGTTGCGGCGGAGAAGAACAAACATACACACACAAACTTTCGCCTTTATAATATTACTAGATGATGCCCACGGCTTCGCCCGTGTGGATTTAGGTTTTTAAAAATCCCGTGGGAACTTTTGATTTTCCAGAACAAAAAGTAGCCTATCTGTACTAACCCGTCACCAAAACGGAAAAATTCCGTGGGATCCCCACGATTTCGGAATGCAATTCCTTACAGCATCAGGGTTGAGGAGTTGAATATGTACCTACTCGAGTTCATTCAACGATAAAGTCTTTAATTGGTGCCCCCAATATCAATTTAAATAACCAACAGTTCCTAAATCCCATTAGTTTTGGGGATCAGTTCCCCTACAGCATCAGAATTGAGGAGTTGGAATCCAAGTTTTTTTGTAGGACAGTGTCGCAATGTTTCTCTATTAATAAAAAAAAAAAATTACGCAAATCGGTTCAGAAATCTCGGAGATGTCGGTGTACATAGGTAGAAAAACACAACTCCTTCTTTTTTGAAAGTCGGTTAAAAAAGTAGCCTATGTTACTCCCTGATTAATTCTCTACTTATGTGTGAAAGTCCCGTCAAAATCGGTTCAGCCGTTCCGAAGATTAGCCCGTTCAAACAGACAGACAGACAGACAGACAGACAGACAGACAGACAGACAAAAATTTTAAAAATGTGTGATTCGGTTATGGTACCGTTCAAATAACCATATGAGCTTAATATGAGGTAGTTATTTCGATATTACAGACAGACACTTCAATTTTATTTATTAGTATAGATTCGAAATAATCAAGGAGCGGATCAACAAATTCTTTAAAAGCCGGCAACGTATATTAGTGGTTCCTTTGGTGATGCAAATATTCATGGGCAGCGGTAATCACTCAACATCAGGTGACCCGCTTGCTCGTTTGCCCACAATCCATATAAAATAAAACAAGAGATAAAGTTCGTAAACTAAAACCCATCATCATCATCATCATGATCAACCCATTACCGGCTCACTACAGAGCACGGGTCTCCTCTCAGAGTGAGAAGGGTTTTGGCCATAGTCTACCACGCTGGCCAAGCGGATTGGCAGACTTCACACACCTTTGAGAACGTTATGGAGAACTCTCAGGCATGCAGGTTTCCTCAAGATGTTTTCCTTCACCGTTAAAGCAAGTGATATTTAAATACTTAAACTAAAACCCGACTACTCATAATAGTATACAAGTATAAATTAAAAATTTTAAAAACCCCTGACATTCGCTATTTTGTGGCGGCGGCCATCTTGGATTTGCATAGTGCTATTCTACTAGTCAAGTCCTTTCATTTGATACCCATATTAAGGCAGTTGTGATAAAATATGTAATCCGCCATTTTGTAGCGACGGCCATGTTGGTTCGATTTTCATCAAACATAGCTAACAACACTGTCGACTAATTCACCTTTCAAAAGAATTAAAACTGCATTCAAATCGGTTCACCCGTTTGAGCACTACAGGGGAACAGACAAACACACACACACACACACACATACACACACAGACACGTCAAACTTATAACACCCCTTCGTTTTGCGTCGGGGGTTAAAAATAATAATTTAGAAAAACGTGTATTCAATTGTGTACTAATGGAAGAAAAGGCGGGGCAAGTTCAACATTGGCCCAGTAGTTTAGGTGCTTCCCTAGAACAAAAAATTGTATACAAACATTCATACATAGACTACAAAAATCATAACCCTTCCTTTTGGCTTTGCAGTAATCGGATAAAAACGAACTGTCCATCACTGGGTGTCCATAACTGGATTTAGACTGTCCATCATAAAGATTTTTACATATTTCAGTTGATCGTTTTTAGGTTTCCACATTTCAAAACTCGTTCGACTATTTCTAAATTTTAGCAGTTAGTGAGAAGCTCTGTATATCTGAGTATATCATTGTAAAATTACAACACTCTAGATTAAATAATAAAAAAGTTATAGCTCCTCATGTTTGACTCGGCGCTTAACCCTGTCCATAACTGGTGCCACCACGTTATATTGTTTTTGTTTATCTTGTAAGCGTATTTACTTCACAAATATATTTAAATTCTGAAATAATGTCTTTTTATTTTGAGGTCATTAAGTAATACATATTTATTTTTGACGACCTCCCTAGCGCAGTGGTGAGGATATAACGGGTTCGATTCCCAGCAGATGCAATTTCAGTAATTTATAGTTTCTGAATTGTCTGGTCAGGTGGGAGGCTTCAGCCGTAGCTAACAAAAGCAGAAAATAGTATAACAAATACACACAATATACAATATGAAAATTAAAAATATTTTACATTTAAATACGATATTTTATTTGTTAACATTTTACAACATGCACTTACTTTTTGAACAAAGTCTGCTGCTATGTAACATACCAACAATATACCGTAGATAACTTTCACGGTCGGAATCCCGCTGGCGTTTTTCCGTTAGCATTTATTCGGTCTCTAATCCTTATGAAATATTTATTTAATATCACTCAGATGTTTATATTTCTATATGTAAAAAACGATTTTCTGATATTAATATTAATTGAAGTTCTTAATCAAGTATACAGCTTCCTTCTTCAGATTTCAGGCTTATTTCATTTAACGACAATCAAATGTAAACTACGGGTACATACCACGATAACAATGTTTGTATGTTTGTCGATATTTCGATCCAGTTACATGGACCGTGGTCACGACAAACATACAAACATTGTTACCATCGTGCTATGTACCCGTAGTTTCCTTCTTCAGAGATTAATATTTGAAGTTCTTAATCAAGTACACAGCTTCGTTGTCCGCACCGCAAAGCACCCGGCCTCTGTCACAGTGTAACGTATTTATCGCCTTGTGTAGCCCCTGCATTAGCGAGTTCACATTCATGGCAGTCTTTTCTTCCAGTAAGTAGTCTTCATGAGCCATCTTCGATATTGTTTCCATATTCCAATCCCAAACGTCTCCGGCGACGGACGAGGTTAGGAGTTTGTTCGGGTTTTCCGGATGGAATTGCATTTCCGTGACGCCTGCTGCGTGCGCGTTCAGTAGCGAAGTTGGGAATTGGTTCATCCGTAAGTCCCATACCGCTAAGGAGCCTGAAGCAAAAAATAAAAAACTTTTCAGAGAAGAACCAGTAACTTTACTAGTAACTTAGCTCAACACTTAGTGAAGTAACGGGCAAGGCACACAGTTCAAGAATTCGATGGATGTTGGGGTCCCAAGGGGCTTGAGTTGATGATAAACAACAATATGAATGAGACTTTAGATTGGTTTTCGTGCAAAATTCTAAAGTTGTACCTATTTAATTTGGAGACTTAAATGTCTTTGGTGTGAAGGCATGTATGTTATGGGAGCTTCATATTAAATCTATATGTATGTAGTTAGTAAGTGGTGAAATTTAATAAGTGATGCAGTCTACAACACTAGTGAGACTTAACTCAGTATTCGTTTGCTGCACTTTTGCTGGGTTTTTCAAGCACCCTCATTTATATATCAGCCCCCGATTGCCTAAATCTTGACGATGAAATGGTATTCATTTGGTGGCCTTAGGCATCAAAGTAAAATAAACCATAAAAACATTGAATTAGAGCTTAATTTCGTGTATTTATGTAACATTCTTATATGTTTAGGTACATAGGTTTTGTATGTACGATGCGATCCATAACGCTCCATGTTCAAATCGGTTGTACTGAATTTGTGACTTTAAATCAATACCTTCAAGGAATATTTTACTTTGATGGCCTTAGGCCATTAAATGAATACCATTTCATCATCAAGATTTATGCAATCGGGGGGCATTACTAAATCATTCTGTGAAAACTAAAATATTTATTATTATTGTGTAACCAGCTATTGGCCTTCAATATAGTAAATAAATATAATGTAATACCTGATTCACTTCCCGCTAGTATAATATGAGGTTGTGTAGGATGATGGACTATACTAGTGGCGGCCAACTCATCGCCCGCCAGCAAGAAAGATGCCGCTGGTTTGTTGTTGGAGGAACGAATGTCCCAGATCTTCATGTGGCCTCTTATATTGCCTGTGATTACCTGGAAAAGGATACAATCAAAATTTTACTAAAACGTCCAGTTTGATTGTTTTTTTCTTTTTCATCCATTCTTTCTCCACATTTATATAAATAAAAATGAATGTCTGTATGTACTCTATGCACTCCTAAACTAGTCATCTGATTATGATAAAACTTTGGTGAGTTGTTATGCATACGCCCACAAAGGTTCCTGGCCAAAACAGTCTATATAAAAATGTGTCTGTTTGTCCTCTGTACCGTATGCTCTTAAGACGCCGGCGAACACCGCGCGCATTATCCAATTCAAGACGCTCGCTAGAATCGGCCGGTATATTGCTATCTCTGTCTGTCTCTACACATCGGCGCCGTGCTTGCTGCGATAGCAATATTAGCAGTCACAATTTGTTATACATTTGATCTTATTCCGTAAATACCAAAAATGATGAATGAAAATTTGTTGTGTTTTTCACCTCGTGTTGTTATTTTGTAACTTGACAATATAAGCTATATTCCTGATCAATTATTAGGTAAGATATCGTTGATTTTAATATGAAACAAATAAGGAGAAAACATGCCATTATGTCGTAAAAATGTCCAAAACGCAGTTCGCTTTCATTTCGTTTTAGGAAGGTATTTTGGAAACATATATATCTAGGGACCTAGATAAATACAATTTGAATCCAAATAATTGCATAATATGGTGGAAATATTCTCAAATTACAAATTATTTTTGTATTACGTTTGTATGGACCATTCATCCTCCGCTGGCCTCTTAACTATACGTTATGGGGCATTGTAACCCATGCCAGGAACAGCTAGTTAAGCATAAAGTTTAAGAACACATCACAACAAATGTCAATGTCAGACATTAATGCAATGGGAAGAATTTAGAAATTACTTTCAGATTTCAGATCAGTCCTTGAAATCATGTGATTATTCTATATGCATGGGTCAAATTAACTTTCAAGATTTGTAGTACAAATTGTTAAAGAGAATAATACCTACCTCATTCAATTTTATAAAGCACACAGAATGCAAGGAACAGCTGTCCGCCTCTTTGATGGCCTGTGAGACGTCCCCTCTCCGACCATTCAATATATTTACATTGCCATCCTCCCCTATGCTCGCTATGTCACCTTCCAATGTGTCTAGGGATGTGCAGGAGCAGTTCTCAACACTAGAATTGAAAAAAATTAAATGTTCTTCTGACGTTCAAAGTTTCAAAGTTAGTGATAGCCTGTGGCCATTTCACAATCAATGAATGCTGGACGAATGCATCAGTTACCTATTCAGTTTACATACTTACAAATCCATAGTAAGTAATATATAATTTTTATTAATCTACAAGCTAGCCCTTGACTGCAATCTCACCTGATGGTAAGTGACAATGTAGTCTAAGGTGAACACGAGCTAACTTAGAAGAGGTATGGCAGTTTCTGTTAAAACCATACCCCTGATCAGTTTCTATGCAAAATTGTAACGGAACGCAAAATTGCGCTTGGCAGCACGGCTTTGCCGGTAGGGTGGTAATCGGCCATGGCTGAAGCCTCCCAGACCAGATCAGAGACAATTTAGAATAGTAATATTAGAAATGCGAATATGTAACTCTTTATGGCTCAACCACTGAATGGATCTTGTCAAAATTTCATCCTGGAGCAGATAGGTACTTTTGCTCCCGTAAAATCGAGTTTCCCACAGTATTTTTAAAAACTTAAATCGGACGGTAAATACGGATGAAGTCGCAAACATCGACTAGTGTAATAAACAAATATATATGTTTACCCAAAATTGTGTAATTTCTGCCAATACTGAACTTCTCTTAGTGGAGCTTGTTTATCATATGCGCTTACTTCAAGCATCTTTACATCACCGTTCGAAAAGGACGCGGCTATAGTTTTCTTGTCTATAAACTTAATTTCGGTAATGTCGCCTTCCACTTTATACTCTGATAGTTGCCGGGGACACTCCACGTTTTCGTCTTCATTCAAAGTCTCGAAACACCAGACTTTTATCGAGTTTTTATCGTCGTCCCAACTGCCGCTAAAAAAGTATTTTGTTTCGACGTAATCCTCTGGGATCCATCGTATTTTATTAATTTTCTGTGATACAAACGTGCCTTGTACGTCTAAAGGCATTTTTAATTGTTCTTTAATCCAATTCCAAATCTTCAATTATTGTTTTGAACATTTAAACCACAGATTTAAACATTTAAAATGAATATTTTATTGTCCGTTGCCGTTGGGTTGCCGCCACGGGAGAGAGAAGTCTTATTCATTTTATCTATGGTTGCCGCACAGATTAGGTATTAGTTACTAGTTACTACGTAACAGATGCGACAGTGACTTTTCTTCGGGCTAGTTCCATTTACCTCGTTTTGGCGCCACTGTAGATTTGCGGCTAGGGCTTACCAGTCGATGATTTGTTATCGATACTAGTGATGTGCTCGTTTTATCGATAACCAAATAACAGGGTTTTCTTACTAAGGCCTCTCAAAACTCACGTTTTGTATTGATATCCATACAAAACGTGAGTTTTCACGACGTATTAACAAGAGACCTTTTAATTAAATTCAAATTCAAACAAGATAAATTAATTTCAAACTTATTTATTCAAATCTTTCTTAATCTAAAATATTTATTTTACATTTAGTAATTATTTAATAACAAAAACAATTTTTTCAAAAATACTGGGTGGAACAACACCCCAACCAAGAAAACCTTAAACAGTATTTAAATTGCTACCAATATTTTTCTTATAACCATTTTCATTAAGGTAATTGTGCATAAAAGTGCTTCCCTGTATACAATAGTACCTATGTAATTAGAAAATTTTCATTAGGATAATATACTAAATTATTATTTTTTTAACATTTCATATTCTCTGTATATATTTTTAAATGAACAAATATCGGCATCTATAGAGCTTTATGGGCATTTTCATTTTAAATGACACATGTTTTAAATTTGTTACATTTTAAAAATTTATTAATTAAGGCTGCAAAAACTATGTAAACAGATTATAAATTTAATAAAGTTTATGTTATTTATAAAAGTTTATTAAATAAATTTATATTTCTTGCTTAAATTGATATTTTTGTGAGTAGGGTGGTCAAAAATTGTCTGTTTTGTAACGAAAATAAAATCACTATAAAAATAAAATAAACCAGTTAATACATTGAAAAACATAACTTTTGTTAACTTTGGGGCACATAAATATCAAATAACTATAAATATGAAGCAAATTATTCAAACTGAAAATACTATTTAACATTTTGTTTGGTTTTGTAACGAATTTGGTCAAAATAGAGTTTTATCTTTAACGTCACACTTTCAATTTTTTAGATACCCTAAGGATTTATGCTGTAATAAAAAGATTTTCACTTTAATTTTAATTATGACAAAAAATATATAGAATATATATGACAATTTCTAAGAAATTAAAAGAAAACAGAGCAAAAATCAGCCAAAAGTTACAAAATGGACACGATTGTTACAAAACAGACATTGTAAGGAATAGTTCTTAATGTACCAAAAAATATAAAAAGTGACGTTTTTGAAGTGAAACTTCTTTAGCACCGTTGTAATAGGAAAATTCGATGAAACGAAAAAGCGACACCATCTTTAACCCCCGACGCAAAAACGACGGGGTGTTATAAGTTTGACGTGTCTGTGTGTGTGTGTCTGTCTGTCTGTTCCCCTGTGGAGCTCAAACGGGTGGACCGATTTGAATGCGGTTTTTTTTGTTTGAAAGGTAAATTAGTCGAGAGCTATGTTTGATGAAAATCGATTCAAGATGGCCGCCGCTACAAAATGGCGGATAACATGTTTTATCACAACTCCCTCAATATGGGTATCAAATGAAAGGGCTTTACTAGTACAATAGCACTATGTAAATCCAAGATGGCCGCCACCACAAAATGGCGAATGTCGGGGGTTTTTTAAATTTTCAATTTATACTTGTTGCCTGCAAAGTTAAAGTTGAGGTTGAAGTTAAGGTTATGGGTACGGTTAAGGTTAAGGTTATGGTTAAGGTTAAGGTTATGGTTACGGTTATGGTTAAGGTTAAAGTTAAGGTTAAAGTTAAAGGTTTAGGTTACGGTTGCGGTCGAGGTCGAGGTCGAAGTCAAAGTCTAGGTTTAGGTTAAGGTTAAGGTTACTTTTTTGAAGTTTCATTTCTGCCGTGTGTGAATTATTGCACACACATGCGTTTTTTTTCTTAAATAAGAGATATTATATCTTTATCCATACTAATATTATAAATGCGAAAGTAACTCTGTCTGTATGTTACGCTTTTACTCCTAAACCGCTGACACGAATTTGATGAAATGTACAGAGATAAATTAGACTTAGAGAACATAGGCTATCTTTTGTTGCGAAAAAAAGGCTGGAAGGGGAAGGAAATAGGGGATTAAAGTTTGTATAGGAGTCTGTCATCATGAAATTTTGTATTATGACACTTGATAAGAAATAATGAAACATTTGTTTAAGCATTTTTGATATTTTGACCTAGGGGGGGAAATAGAGTCCATAATTTTTCACAATCAATACATTTTCACACAGTTTGTAAGGAAATATCTTCAATGTATAAAAAAAAATGAAACACTTTTTTTGTTTTTTATAATTTTATAATTATTCAAATCAATAACTAACAAACTCTGGATAACTCTTCAGATTATTTATTATTTATTTATAAAAAAACTATTACATTAAATATAACTTCCGGCACGTAAGTCAAACGGTGACGTTCAAGTGCGCGCAGCATCGTACAAGTGAGCGGGACACAATACGATTGGAGAGCCAATCAGCGCTTACGAGGGATCTGCGAGAGCTAATCAGTGTTTTTGTGATTTACGTAGCGGTAGGTACCTGCGAAACCGCGCTCGCGACGACGCCGATACGTACCCTATAAGATTGTATTTAGGTAGTATAACAATAGCGCTAAATTTCGGAAGCGGTCTCCTTATACCCTGTATTTGAAAAAAATCCAATTCTTTTTTTATGTCGATGATATACATAAAACATCGACTCTGTCCATCACTTTAATAGACGCGCTAAAATGACAGACGAGGTGGACCGATGACATCAGAAGAGTCGCAGGAAGCCGCTGGATACAAGCGACGCAAGACTACGCCGTGTGGAAGTCCCTACAAGAGACCTATGACCAGCAGTGAACGTCTATCGATTGATGACAATGATGATGATAGTTAATATTATTAGTGTCTGTATGCACAAACCCTTACTGTCTAACGCTACGAAACGGACGTTACAAAATTGCTACCGCTTCGAAAACAATTTAAATTTAAGCCAATTTAACACGATAAATGCTTTCATGATGTATTGTTTTTGGATAAAAGACATTCCAAGGCATGCATTTCACATAAGTAAACAGAAAGTTTAGACCTTAAAAATACTCAAGATGGCGCACAAAATGGACATAAAAGACGGTTAATTTGAATCACGAAAAATGTTTATTCATTTATAATGCTATCTGACGCTTTTTTCAAGTAGATTTATGCTTTTTGCAATAGTCTGATGCTGGGGATTGCAAGACTAAACAAAATTCCACAATTGGGTAAATAATCGAGCTAATATTAACGTTACAAAAGCGGACATGTCCGCAATGCGAAAAACTAGGGGACAGACTATAAAAATTAATAACACATTAACAGCAATGAGAACTATTATTATATTTGTCATATGATAAAGTACAAGAGTTTTGTTATTAAAGTAAGTAATCTCAACACTAGCCATCATATAAAAATATCCCACAAAATCAATCCAAAGTTGACCACCCAAAAAAGGGACAGTATGAAACTCGAAATTCGGCTAATTTCAAATGTGATTTTTATTAAAAAAAACTTATTTTATGTTGCTGCAAATATCGAAAACAGGATGTCTATTTCATATATTTTCAATATAAATTAAATTAATTACTAAAATGAATGTCTTAATATTTATTAAAATTATGCATTTAAAAGGACACCTCGAAAACAGCAATGTGCCATTTAAAGTGAAAATGCCCTTATGCAACTCTTATATTGGTTGTTTTGTTAGACATATGAATCCAACAGTACATGCCGTGAATTTACATTCTATATATAGCCAGAATGCAACCATAGGATTCTGCTTATGTATACATTGTAATGCAATTTTTCAATTTGTGATTACAATGTATACAAGAGTAGTATGCAAATACTCGTGCATACTGTAATATCCTGCGGGAAATCATGACATCCCAACGTCCTGCTCTAAACATCAGAATCTTTATCACTATGAAGTGTCTACCAAGTACCTACTCCTTGAGACAAATCTAACTACATATAAAAAAACCCGCATTCAAATCGGTTCACCCGTTTTAGAGCTACAGTTGACAGACATATCCACACACATAGCATTACAATGTATACATAAGCAGAATCCTATGGGTGCATTCTGGCTATGTATACAATGTAAATATGTGTACCTACATGCCGAGCATTGCACTTTAATTTTTTGATATAAAACCTGATCTCTAGATCTATATAGACCCACTTGGACTACTTGTGACATTCTCATTCCTATGAAGTACATGGGATTGTGATTGAAAACAAGTCCCAACTTGTGCATGTTCCATCCCTTCGTCTTCCTGCTTGCTGTAGTCTCCATACTGCTTATGTTTCCAGTGTGAAAATTATCTGAAAATAATTAAATATAGACAGGTGAGTAAAGTATGTAGGTTGATGGTACTGATATTTTTTTATGATAGGGCTTTATCTATAAAAAACCTGCATTCAAATCGGTTCACCCGTTTAAGAGCTACAGTGAGACAGACATATCCACACACAGCAGTTCGATTGGGAGAGTTGGTAGGTACTAGGTAGGACATCCACCGTACACTATCGTTCTTGGGGAAACTTAAACGTCTTATATGTTGAGTAACAAGTACCGACACAACACTTAAATAGTCCCATGACGATCGATTCGTATATCGTATTCATATCGTATCGTATTCGTATCGTAATCTCTAAAGTAGCACAGTTTGTCTTTTATCAGAGAATTTGGATTTCAACTCAGCAAAATACTTACCTATAGCAAATCGTAGTCCATAAAACGTAGCCGGAGTCAAATGTAAAACAGAGTTCTCGGAGTCCAAAACAAAGCACAAGTCAATATTATATGATCGCCACCGAAATCCATTTAACAAAGCCAAGTCATCGGGACATATCACAAAAAACACCATGAGAATTAAGAACCTGTGATGAGAACAACGAAAAGCAAAGAAAAGTGGTGAAAATGGAAAAAGAAAACTTTAAATTTCGCGAAATTTCGAAAATTTCATGACAATGACAGACCTCAGACTTATCACTTAAACCTAAACCACAGACCTAAACACAGAAAATACTAGATACTTATCATTCATCGGTGGAAAACTTATCATTAATCTGTGGACCTGTTATTTTCTGTGTTGAAGTCTGTGGTGTGCGAACGATTGTAGCGCCAAAACGAGGAAAAAGGAACTACAGCTGTCATACCCCTGGGTTCTAAGAGAAATTATACCCCACCCCCTCTTCTTCCTAGAGAGAACTTATTTAAAATGAATAAATACTTATTATATCTTTCGTTTTTGCTTATGTCAATATGCACTGTCAAAAAAAAGATCGCAATATAATTTCAGTGTCATCTTGAAAGACAGATTGACTAGAAATTTGTATTTTGCTAACCGTCTGGTGATAAGGTGGATGCTCCTAAAGCCGCCCAGCAAAAGTCGGCACTCAGTTCTATGTTTGTAAATATTAACATTTTGGGTGCCGCTTAGGCACACTGAGTATTTTATGTGTACATATAGCTTGCTCTAATGGGAAAATGGTTTTAGAATAAGGCAGCATTTTTTTGCATCCCTATCCCTCAATTATCGCTTAGAACGAGTGCAAGTGCGTAAATCGCTTAATTTCTTATAAAATTTCTGCTTTCCGAGCGTCGTTTGACAAGATATAAATTACGTATGAATTATACTTCGTGTCTTGTCCTCGGATTAGCTGAAATAAATAATGTAATTTTATATTGTAGTAACGCTCGTTAGCTACCGCCAAACAACACTTTTTTGAGAATAGATAATAAATCCCTTTTTTTTTTTTTTTTTTGTGTGTTGGTATCATTGGGTCATGATACCAACTTTACATGTTTGTTTCTGCAACGTCTCAGCTCATTCGCTTTTTAGTGTTGCCACTCAACACAACTCAGCTTAAAAGAAAAAATAACGAATTGAAATAATATATTAGTAAAAAGATAAGGTGCGAAATTACGTCGAACACAAAAATGGAAATTCTTCAAAATTCAAGAGGAGGAATCGTCGTCATCGGAATAAAATATGCAGGTAAGTACAAAATGGCGTCGACGTGGTGTTTACGCTAACCTAAAACACATCCGAATTGCTCAAAGGAGCCTTTCACAGTGTATTAATGGTTATCACCGGATAATTTTAATCACCGAAAACTAAGGTACATCGAATTACTCAACGGAGTTCACTCCACGGAGTATTTCATAGTACCATTTCCGAATTGCTCAAAGGAGCCTATCACAATGTTTAATGGTGATCACCGGGTAATTTTAACCACCGAAGACTAAGGTACATCGAATTACTCAACGGAGTTCACTCCACGGAGTCTTTCATAGTACCATTTCCGAATTGCTCAAAGGAGCCTTTCACAATGTTTAATGGTGATCACCAGTTAATTTTAACCACCGAAGACTAAGGTACATCGAATTACTCAACGGAGTTCACTCCACGGAGTCTTTCATAGTACCATTTCTGAATTGCTCAATTGCGATTGCATTGCTGGAGCCTTTCAACATGTCTATCGGTCACCACTACAAAAGGGCGCAATATTATTTATTTTGGACACTATGTACATTGTACATCAAATTACTCAACAGAGTCTTTCATAGTACACAAGATTAAACAGTGTCATCGGTTCAAATAAATTAACCTGTCAGTCCAAATCAATGGAAATAAGACTAAACTTCCCGACTTCAGGCGAGGTCGAGGAATTCAGCATATGTTCCGAGCCATCTAACCCAATAGAGGTGGAAATTGATCTCCATGAACAACGAACCGCTCACAGACAGGCCGCCCGCGCCGCCAGAAATACCTACCGAGGGTACCGAGGCACACGGAGATCAAGCTTTACCGTAAAAGATTTTGGAAGAAGACCCCAAGACATCTGTTTCGGAACACTACAACAATTTGAACCAGAAATACGGAAGGAGTTTTTTCTAACATAGTAAATCACATTGCTAGATATCTCCGGTCTGGACAAGGAGGCCCGAAAAGGTTCCTTTATTGTAAAAGAAAAAATACATAGTTCCTACCAACAGCGAACGCATCGCCACGCCGTTATAAACTTGGAAATAACGCTTTGCCCAGAACCACAGTAAAACGCTACAGGGGCATAGACACGAGACAAAGACAGATTTCCTCTGTCACTTCTTGTATCGCTCGTGTCATAGTTAGTCAAATAAAAAATAGTGCTGCCAGCAAATTAACTAATTAATGGAAGGCGTTCGTATGCTCTGTGACATCCAATACTCAGATGTTATGAGAAGAAGATACTTCATTTTGTCATGCGTCAAAAGGGACGTATTTGAACATCCAAAATATATAACAAAGGTTGACTAGTGCTTGTTTGGTGAAAACATAATAGATTCTTCAGAAATTACGGGGCTCCTTCGGCACACAAGCTGCCGGCACAGAAGAGGAGCCACCCGCCGGCTCCAGTGCAAAAACTGGAAGCCCAACTTCTCATCGTTCCTGAATATACACCTAAAGAAAGAACAGCTTATGAAAATAAATGAGCTTCTGTGCATTGGCACAAAGAATGAATCGCTATAAAATTAATAAAAAAGATTCCTATTTAAAGGCTACTACTAGATTTAAAGGATGCATATTTTTTATTAAAAGTCCATCATGATTAAGAAAATAATTTCACTTTATGTTGTGGGAAAACATACCAATTTAATGTCCTACGTTTTGGGTTAAACACAGCCCCATAGATATGATTATTACAAAAATAATGAAATCTATTAATAAACTATTGACTACATATATCAAGCGGTTTACATATCTAATATTTGATGAATTATTACTGATCGTACGATCCTTTAAGGAATGCAATAAGAATATTAGTATGACTATAAAAGCATTAGGCTTCATAATTAATTATAAGAAAAGTAATCTCTCTCCATCCTTATCTTGTAAATTTCTTGGCATTATAGACTCGCTTAACCTAGAAAGTTTACCTAATGATAACAAAACACATTCGTAGAGAATCACTAAATATTAAACATATTATATATGTCAACATAAGATTAAAATATTTTCAAAATTAATAGGTTTATTAGTCTCTGCCTGCATCGCCTTATGGTACGGTTGGTTGTATGTGTACAAGGGCATTTGAGGAATGTAAATATCTTAACTTGTAGGTTATTATGAGTACAATAGGATAATGCATATCCTGGATTCTCTAAATGAGGATTTATCTTGCTTAAAGTACATTGATAGTTCGGTCCACAAAATTTGAAGTGACAATTATGAAAAAGAGATTTACTCTGACGCCTCAACTACGGGGTGGAGTGCAGCTTGTGGATCAGAATCAACAGATGGCAGTGGTCTGAATGGAAAAGTACTCCACAATTAAAAAAATTAATTATTTGGAATTGCTTGCTGCCTTCCTTGCGCTTAATGTTTTTGTTTCCAAACATTACCACTGTCAGACTCTGCTACGGGTTGATAATACCACCGCCATCAGTTATAATTACTGTATGGGGGGCGTTCAATATCCACATTTAACAGCAGTGACCACAAATTGATCTTATTGCTACTCGTGTTAACAAGAAGTGCGATAGATTTGTGCCCGGGCATAAAGACCCGGATGTCATTGCTAAAAATGCTTTTACGATTAACTAATTGGCCTAAATTTTATTTTTACGCTTTTTCCACATTTTTAATCATATTAAACGGTCTTCAGAAAGTGATTTCTGACAGAACAACAGAAATTATAGTCGTACCAAGGTGGCGAGTTCAACCTTGGTACCCCCTTTTTCAATCTCTTTAATTTCTGATATGTTAATTCTAGGACCTCTTTTAAACATCAAGATTTATTTTTTAGCAAATACAACATACAGTCACAACTGTCAGATTATTGTTGAAAATTAATTAGAATTTTTAGAAATGGTTTACAGGTTATTAATTGCATAATTGAAACAGGTTAGAATGAACTGACATTTGATTCATTCAATGGCGCTGAACCGCCATCTTGAATTATTGGTATAAATACGGGCACTTCGAAGCCATGAATTCAGTCTCCTCCAGAGACTCAACCGACTAATAGATGCTTCAGCGTCTAGGTCGTGATATTTGATTGAGGGTTGCAATAGCAATCACACCCTAATCGAATAAATGCTGCCATGTTGGGCTTGGCAGAGTGTAATTAATTAATCAGTATAAAATAGATTTAAAAAGAGATCTCAGTTAAACTAATTGCGATATTAATTAAGTTTGTGCGGGTGATAAATAACGATATTTTAATAATGATGATGTTTACACAACTTACCTTAGTTGCAGGGATATTATACAGCTGTTATTATTACGAAAAGACGCCAGCTTCAATCGACATGATGTTTGCTTGAAGAAATGGTTCACACATTGTACCAGACATTCAATAAATATATTTAAAGCACCAGTCCTAGAGGTATTACAATCCGCGACATCACTTTACAATAGTGAAGTTCAATAAGAAACTCTAAATAGCTGTAGAACCGCGATTCGAATATATCTAAAGATGAGAAAATCGCAAGATTTTTAAGGGTGTCTTTAGATTAAGACCCCCTCTTCCCAAATATAACATTACATAACCTCCTGTGTTCTAGATTATTTGACTACGTATTACCCATATGAAGACTTATCCATAGAAAGATTGACAAGGAAATGTATTACTTTGCTAGCTCCAGTAACAACAGATTACAAACTTTATCAGAAATTATAGCAAAAACATAGAAATATTATCTTCATAAATAACAATCAAAAACCCTGATTTAATCAAGATTTCTACACCATTCTCTAATCAACCTGTTCTAATATTGCCTTTCTTTCCTGAGTAATCTGCTATATGTCCAGCACAAGCTCTTAAGATTATAAAAATGTAACATTAAGTAGTCAAGATTATTTATTCATTAGATATAAAAAACCTTTAAAAGTAATTTCAACCCAAACATTAATCCGCCGGATAAAAACCATAGGTACTAAAAGGTAGCGGTATTGATGTGTCCATATTTTCCGCTCGCAGCACCAGATATGCTGCAACTCCTAAAGCTTATAAAGCAGGAATCAACTTAAATATTATTTACTACGGGCTGGAGCTAAAACTCCAGCACATTTTGGAAATATTATTATACTTAGAAACATGATTTGTAATCAAGTAAATGATTCTATAGCTAGGCTGTAAATGATTAATGAATATCTAATAATAAAACAATTTTCATATATTTACTCGAGTTTATTTAAATTGAAATCTATATATAATTTTATACATAACCAATGATTTTTGAATTTCCTTCTTTATTAATATGTAATATCAAAAAAAACGTAAAATTAATTTCGTAACAGCAATACGAAATACATTTTGTAATATACTTTTATAATGTGAATAACTGTATTTTGTTTTCATAATAATTATATTATGTACTCTTTACATATATTATAACAACTAAACTTATTTAGTTTTATTATTTTCTATTTTTTCTTATCATCTGCAAGTTGGCTACTGGCGCAGGCAGATTAATGGCATTACTGCCTGCTAGTATTTTCGGAACTTACTCTAAAAGTCTACAATATAAAATTACATTATTTATTTCAGCTAATCCGAGGACAAGACACGAAGTATAATTGATGATTAAATGAGCTTACCTGTAAGTGAAATTCAATCATAATTATACGAAGTGTCTTGTCCGAAGGATTAGCTCCCTCCCACCCACAAGGGAAGACCCAACAATGTTCCGAAAATACATTAAATACCTAACTCTAAAATAAATGAGCTGAGACGTTGCAGAAACAAACATGTAAAGTTGGTATCATGACCCAATGATACCAACACACAAAAAAAAAAAAAAAAAAGGGATTTATTATCTATTCTCAAAAAAGTGTTGTTTGGCGGTAGCTAACGAGCGTTACTACAATATAAAATTACATTATTTATTTCAGCTAATCCTTCGGACAAGACACTTCGTATAATTATGATTGAATTTCACTTACAGGTAAGCTCATTTAATCATCAATAATATTTAAGACTTGTTGTTGCAATTTAATTTGTTATAATATTTGATGTCTTGTAATAGTAGTATAACACGATTATTTTACGTATTTAAAGAAAAAACAAGAGTGGTGGACTAAGGAAAACCAGTAATATGAGGTACCTGGGGTTGGCAGGGGGTGCCACCTTTTAGAATTTGGGTTATTTCTAAGGTATCCTATTGTGAGGTATCCTGTTTATCCTATTGGATAAACTTGATGTTGTCTATACAAAAAAATTGTCTGATTGTTGAAAAAAATTCTATCCATTTCTTCAAAAGTTCTATTAATTTTGGAGAAGGGTATTTATTTGGCGGGAAAATAAAATAAAATGAAAAGGAGAAAAGAGTTCCTATAAATATTATGAAAAACATTAATTTACGCGGACGAAGTCGCGGGTGAAATATGATTTTCTTTCAGACACGTGAGGGCCGACTTTGAGGACACAAATGCTGGAAAAAGGCACAAAGGTGCCGAGCTTAGGCAAATTAGTACTTATTTTTTAAATAAATTGAAAATTACTTCTTTATACAAAAAGCAAATACTATTAGTTGACTCAAAAAGTCAAAAGAATCAAGTATTAGAAGAAAAAATATTGTACTGAAATTACTTCGTTTGACATGTCTACGAATTTTTAAACGTGACACAGACGTTAAACTGCCGACTTATAGAGCATCCACATAACTAAGTCAAATTACGTTATTTTGTAATTTTTTAAGTTCTAAGTGCTTTGTTGTGCGAAATTTTTTATCTGACAATCCCTTTATTAATTAGTCACGGTTTATGCAGCTTCGCTGTAAAAGTCGAATAGGTGTATTATGAGAGAATAACACGCGGTTAAGTTTCACTAATGCTCAAACGCGATATGATTCTATTAAAGACTACTTCTCAGACACGTTATAATTCATCATCATCATTATCAACGCCTTAACGGCCCACTACAGGGCACGAGTCTCGTCTCAGAATGAGAAAGGTTTATGCCGCAGTACACCATGCTGACCAAGTGTAGATTGGTAGCCTTTGAGAATATTATGCAGAGTCTCAGGCATGCAGGTTTTTCTTCACTGTTACAGCAAATGATGGCTATCACCGCTTTTTAATTAGTACACGTTATAGTTAGTACCTATAAATAGGCATATGGATATTTATTATACGGTAATCTTATATGTCAAAGCATTTAGGGTAGTGCAAATAAACTATAGAATATGTAAGTAACATAAAATAACATAAACAACAAATAAAAATGTGAAAGCTAGTGCTATTTTGTAATTTACTTAGTAATATACTACTGTTAATAATTGATATCGATTTTAAAATTATCTTAAGGGGGTCGTTAATACTTGCCGTTTACCCTACGAGAAATTGACAGTCAACTGGACGTAGCTTAGTAGAAATGACCCAACCCATAAAAAGTTATTCTGAGTAATCGAGGTTTGAAGTTTGGATGGTAATTGCTGCAATGATATTGTCTTTGGAATAGTTGAAAATATTGTCAAATATGGGCAAAAATACTAATATTTTTATTGTACTTAAAAGACTGACGTATCTTACGGTTATCGGGGAAAATTTGGGTTTGAGTCGTTTCTGCTAAATTGGTTTTAACACTACGGGGTATTTTTCTTTAATGCTCAGAAAGGAACTAAAAACAAAACTTTCTAAACAAATAGATATTTTTAAATAAAAATGATTTATTTCGGAATGTTTAGGCCCTTAGGGGGAAGCGAGCGCAGAAACTCTGCCAGCGGAGCTAGAGCCCAAGGGCTTGAAAAAAATCGGGGAGAACATCGTCTAAAGGGCGTCTCCTGTGAGTCTCGAAACTCGGCTTACGTGACGTTGGAATGCTATTTTTGCAATAGACTAATCCATACGTCCCCGTAACAGAGGAAGGGATTCACGTCAAAGTATGGCGGGCAGCTTTCTCAAGGTAATTCTTTGAAAACTGCTTAAAGTGTTGGGCTAGAACAGGGAGATCGAGATCTTGGAGATCAATATTGCGCACAAACCACGGGGCACCCATTGTCGTGTGCAGAAACTTATTCTGCAGTGTTTGCAAAACTACCTAGTCTGCTTTAATCGAGAAGGGAGGAATATGTGCAAATACTATGCATGTGCAGGACATTATTGAGCGAATACAGGTTCTTTGCTCGATCACAATGCACAACTTGAGCACAAATGCTGCCTTTTGGGGCTTTACGTCTTTGAGCGGCAAAGTTCATCTTATCGTCTAAGTTCACACCTAGATATTTGGCTTTGTCTTGCCAGGGGAAAAGAACGCCGTACAGAAATTATTCGGCACGGCACGTTTGCCGGAGTACTTGCTACCACGCTTTCCTGTAAAAAGCACAGTTCCGTTTTTTCACCTTTGACCTTTATCCTCCAGCGGCGGAACCAGTCGCCTAGACCCTAGATGACTAGCCGTAACTTGGAGTCGAGATCGAATGACCGAGAATTGGGTATGGGTCGTATATGTCATCTTATCGTCCGCAAACTAGGCTAACATAACATCTGGGGTGCAATGTATGTCGCTGGTAAATAGCGCATACAAGAGAGGAAACAGCACTGCCGGGGGACTCAAGCACCAAGTGGTCTCGAAGATGATAAGATGCCGTCCAGGCCATGGGTGTTGCCAAGCGGGAGCAGATAGGGACATCTGCCCCCCTAGAGATTTGATAAAATTATGAATTTTATCAAATCTCTAGGGGGGCAGATGTCTATCTGCTCCCGCTTGGCACTTGCTACATGAGGCAGTTGATTTTTATAACAATAAGTTTTGATTTTTTTATCTCTTTTGTGAGAATTGTTTTATCTCTGGTAACATTACGAAACGTCAGATTTCCACCGAATTAAAAATCAGAGTATAGCCAAATGCAAACAAAGTCCTAAATTCACTCACTTGACTTATAATTAATAACTATTTTCACGTCTTCCAAATAAAAGCTGTGATAGCCTAGTGGTTAGGGCAACCGACTTCTAATCGGAGGTCGTGGGTTCGATCCCGGGGCACACACCTCTAACTTTTCGGAGTTATGTGCGTTTTAAAAGTATTTAAATATCACTTGCTTTAACGGTGAAGGACAACATCGTGAGGAAACCTGCATACCTGAGAGTTCTCTCCATAACGTTCTCAAAGGTGTGTGAAGTCTGCCAATCCGCTTGGCCAGCGTGGTAGACTATGGCCAAAACCCTTCTCACTCTGAGAGGAGACCCATGCTCTGTAGTGAGCCGGTAATGGGTTGGTCATGATGATGATGATGATGATTTTCACGTCAATTCAAGAACTTGTAATACTTGCTTTACACCTTCATAACCTCTTGACTGGACCTAAAATTCATTTTTCTTTCCATCCTCCGTATATATTATTTATCTAGTCCCCCCCTTTGCCCATCAGCTGGTGACGCTCTTGGTCCAGGCGGTAACGGAAGGTATGATTTATAAGAAATTCTCGTAGCAAACATACGAGTTTATTAGGCACGTCCAAACGCCCAACGCACACATAATTTCATACATAACATAAAAAACCATGATAACATTGTAGGATCAGGGATCTTTTTTTCTGAGTGAAAGAAACAACCTTTAGGATCTCTTTGAATAGGTGTATGCGAAACGCTCTCGAAAACGAAGATAGGCGATAGTACTGATAAGTACTGATCTTCTTCTTCGTTTCACTCTTAACAGAGCGGTCGTGATCATCCAGAAGTGACGTCTTTAAGGGCAGATTTATGCGCCACACGAGTGTTCGCCACTTCTCCCTGCTGGCCGACAGCCTGGTGCAAACGTGCAAGGAACCGCCCACAGCTGATTTGATTTGGTCGGTCCATCGCATAGGCGACCTTCCTCGCCCTCTGGTGCCCTCTATTTTGCCCTGTACGACAAGTCGCTCTTTGGAGTCATTCTCACGCTGGGAGACGTGTCCAAAGATTACTGATAAGATATTATAAAAAAAATGTGAAAAAAGTCGTTTTCACAAAAAATGCATTTTTTGTGCAATTCCCGTTTTTGGGGAACAAAAAAAATATTGTGGCCAATTCTGTTGTACACAATCTCTAAACCTAAACTAAAATGACAGGTCTAAATTTATTCCTATCTCTTTCACAGTGCTCACTGCAGAAAAGGATAGCAATAGATTTAGACCTGTCATTTTAGTTTAGGTTTAGAGAGTGTGTACAACAGAATTGGCCACAGTGCCTGTATTTTTTTAAAGTTAAAAGTAATCCAAATAAAATCAGCTGACGCTGGAGAACAGCGAACTTTGCGTTACCTTGACCTCGCGCAGTCACGTTGTTGCGCGTGATACCTACGCTATAAGGTTATTGCGGTTATACTGGATTGTGTTTAGGTAGTCTAATAATAGCGACAAGTTTTCGGAAGCGGTCTCCTTATATCCTGTATAACTCATTTTTACCATTTTGTGGATTGAGTCCTTTCTGCTAAACTACGTCCACGGTTGAACTACGTCAGACTCTAGGAAAAAGTGGTTATTTTTGTTTAAAGTAGGACAACTGATAGTAGCAGACTTCTCTTTCTTTCTTATGCTTAAAATCGGTACGAGTGAGTGAGTCAAAGAGATGTTTGATTTCGTCTAAAATATTTCGCTTCCATAGATACTTGTTCCTAGCCTGGGTTGCCGTACCTTTGATTTTTGAAGGTTTAAGGTTATGTTATTATAATTGTGTCAAATGTGTGTCAAATAGGGACGTGAAAATAAAAATCGATTTTTGAAATAATCGATTATTTTTTTCTAATAATCGATTTTTATTAATAATCCATTTTGTTGCCCCTGGGCGTGTTGTCGCGAAGCGCGTATGCGTTCGCGAAATGCACAAGAGCAAAGTTAGCCGTACTGCTCTAAGGTCAGTGTTTAGTTTATGAATGTAATGTTATCTGTGATTTAGCAGAGTTCGCTCGAAGTTCGCTCTATGCTCTATAGTCTGTGGCTATTACGAATCAGTCATTTTTCATTCACTATAGTACATTTGAATTGGGGCGCGACAAGGTGGCTGAACGGTATTCCCATTTTGAACGTGTATCGATGTAATCCGCTCGGATCCCGTACCGTGCGCGCGTATTTATATGTTAGTATATCGTGGTTTGCTTAAATGGAATTTATAAAGTCACATCAAGTCTTATTTCCGTTATTCACGAGTGGTATTTAAATAGCGCTGCCAACGCACGACCATCTCTTCCTGAGAACAACATGCAAGCAGAGGCGAAGTCTGGCAGACTCATTTCTTCGAGCACCGAGCGGATGGCGAATAACTTAAGCTAAGTATCTAGACGTTAAGTGCCTGGACGCTAAGTATCTAGATCAGTGATAGGGAATTTATTCTCGATGTGGTTGGCCAACCAAAGTTTAAACGGAGGTCCTCCTCACCATGCCTTTGACCTGGCGGGCGTATTAGATCAGCTAGGAAGTGGTCAAGGACTAAGTACTGGCTGCAACGAGGGATCTTCTACCCTTAGTAGGGCTCATAAGTGTTTGAGCGCTGCAAAGGAGGTTACCGGAAGGTGCGCCGGGGGTCGTATATCGTAATCCCTCCGGGTACCCCTACGGGTTTCCCAGGGAAACATGGCTCGGGGTCATTGGGATGGTGTGGGATGGCCTACCGCACGTTTAAGAAATATAACATAATCACTCTCTCTAGAACTAGGGGCATCATACAGTGATGTCATGGTTAACTTACTCATGCAGGTCGCCGAGGAGCTAGAGCAAGATGGAGAAGGGGGAGCGGAAGACGCGAGGAGACCGGCTGGAGTCAGACTCGCGTCGCAGCATATTACGAAGGTATGACTCCATCAGATATAAATTAACTCGGGGGGCATTCCTTTCCACTCGTTATCACTTACTCATTATTGTAAACCCTCTAAGGGCCCATAGGGGCTCTCAACGACTTAATAACGCGAAGCAGAATTAGGGAAAGGAAGGGCCTTCCCGACATGGTGGAGTCGTGCTGTGATTTTGTAAAAAAAAAAAAAAAAAAACCCGATATGGTGGAGTCGTGCTGTGATTTTGTAAAAAAAAAAAAAAAACCCGATATGGTGGAGTCGTGTTGTGATTTTGTAAAAGAATCCGATAATGGTGGATTGTATAGAGATTAGTAAAAGAGACTGGAACTTTCAGCACGTGGAGTCATACCAGATTTAAAAATACCAAGTCGTTTCCGCTCCCCAAATTGTGTAAAAGATGGCGTCGAAGTATCTTTATTTTAAATGTGTGAAACAAGGTGCCAGGCTATAAAGATTGTTGCTACCTACCTATAGAGAAATTCAACAAATTTTTATGTGAAAAACATAGTGGGTAGGGTGTGCGCCTTTTTGTAGCATTTAGCCGTACGAGGTTACGCTGTTCGCCGCGAGGCGGCACATGGTCGCAGTTTCAACTTTAAAAGCGAGGGAAAACGGCAAAAGGTACGTTGGCAGCATTGATTTTTACAAGTTAGTGTAGAGAGGTCAAATTGCCCGCGCAACTCTATGGTGTATACTATGATACGAATTTTCAAGAGCGGACGTGGTCTTTTTTTTTCAACAGAATAACGGGTTAGTACCAACTTGATAAAGACGAAAGGGCCAGAGTTGCCAAAGATAATATCCAATAAGTATGAGCGAACTTCGAACTAATTTTATTAATTTTGGATATAAGTTTGGTGAATAATATTAATTTTAATTGTTATTTATTTAAAGGTGATATTCCAATAGTTACGACGTACAATTAAAACCGGATACAGAGAAAGTTCGCAGCGCCATAATTTCAAGGGTAACACTTAAAGATGGCGGAACTTTAAAATACAACGTGAAATTTTTCTCTGTGCAACGAAATTAAATATTAAATGTAGATGGAATAATTCGAAGTCTAAAAGTGAAGGCAAAGTGAAACGATACCTCGTAAAGCTAATTTAACAATAAACAATTCGACAATAGGTATTTATCCGATCTTTATAATATGTGAAAATATTAAGTGAGCTTCGTAAATTTAAGTGAAATGTAGTGAATAAATTCAGACCTTAAAGAGGAATTTATAGTTTCTACATAGTGTCTAATTACTTTCAGAAGGGAAACAAAGGCTGCATTGATAATAGGAGTGACATAATTCTCCCAATATTTAGTTAACAACCTCTGAGCCAAAGGGGTAAGTTCCACTGTTTTCTGTAGTAAGTAGACAAAGTTTCAAATATTAGACCCTTCTTATTAATAGTATCTAACTCTGAGAGTGATTGTTTAAAGATTTTAAGATTTAATTAGCTATACTAGACCTAATTAAAGGGTTAACGTTTCATTTACAAGTATACTGAATGTGGACAATTTTCTGTAGCATGAAAGCTTAGGTTATTATTTTTGTGAAATTATAAACCTTGGAAAGGAATATAGGTATACCTAGTTATTTAGTAGAGAAGTGAAGGGGGGAACCTTAAGGAACTTTCCAAGTCCCTATGTCTATACTTTATATGCCAATCTTTGTACATACCTATACCTAGGGTCAGTGACCTTATCAGTGAATATAGCTAGCTAAGTTGATAATTTTGTTTGACTTGAATAAATTGATGAAATATAGTGGTGAATATACAAGTCTACCTTTGGAAAAGGCAGTGAATGATGAATTCTAATTAATTATGAGGATAAATGAATTATTTTTGTTATTTTGGATCAGTACTGAGTTTGATTCTGAATAAGCATGTATATAGAGACTAGTAAGAGAATTTTACTTTACTACTCGCCCAGATTTTACTTTTAATTGGTATCTTGATACGATTTGAATCTAAACAATAAACGTAGACAGTAGATTGATATCCTAGACATAATGGCAGAAGTTTAAGAGAATTAAAATTAGAAATTGAGCGATAGAATTGAGTGTAGTGTTTGCGAAGCGAATAACAACCTTTTTCAAACGAACCCAAAGAGAGAATCATTCATATTTGTTTGTTCATATACCCCAACAGGTGTCTTGATGTTTTGACTTGTATATTAAGGGGCCTATTCCCCTCATATATACAAAAATAAATGATTAATTAAATATATGGATTCATAGTACAGGAGTAGGTTACTTACATGTCGAGTAAATTAAATAATTGAATAATTTGAAATAATTTTTTGTTTTGAGATTTTAACAAAGGGTTAGTCCAGACTTATATCTTTGGAAGATAGTATAAGAGATTGAACAAGATTTTTATTTTTTTTAATGAAATTCAGATACAGCGGTTGCTAAGTGGAACGGGTACACTTCATGGCATTCATAGAGTGTGCTTCAACCTCAAAGTAAACATATCATAGACAAGGACAATAAGGTACGCGACTATAAAATATGGTATTTACCTATAAAATCAAAGGTGAATAATCGCATAAATTATTATAAAATACTTATATTTAGAATTTTTTAATTTTAATTTTGATTTTAATTTTTTTTTCTCTTTCTCTTTCTCTCTTCATAAGAGAGCAATGCCTATGCAAGTCAAACATCTGTTACAGAGGATTCATCATGGATGAACTATTACTAACACGTCTAAAGCTTCTGGCTACTCAAATACAAACTCTCTCAAATCAAACTTCAGATCTCGGCTCTCTGAATACTGACTTGATCTTTAATGCGGAAGTACTTAAGACTAAATTACGAAGTCTCTTGACGAGGTTCAATAGCGATTTAACAAATTATTTTCGGATGGTCAATGTTCCAGCGGTTGATGAGATAAGCGAGATTAGCGAGATCCAACTTAAGGCAGAAGAAATTCTGGCGGAGTTAGAAGTCAAATTGAGATTATTTCAGAACAACACCAATACTTCAGCAGTAAGTAAAGCAGCGGAGACGACAACATCGTGCCGCTTACCTAAATTAAACTTACCGGAATTTGATGGGGATATATTGAGCTGGCACCAATTTTGGGATCAATTCCAATCGAACATCCACAACAGAAATATAGCAGACGTAGATAAGCTGTTGTATCTTAAGGCTTCGTTGAAAGGAGAAGCGAAGAAAGCTATTGAGGGCCTCGACACTACAAATAAAAATTATAGCATCGCTATTAATACTTTGAAGGAAAGATACGGGAAAGACTCCCATTTAATAGATGCGCATTACTCGGCATTATCAAGAGTGGCAACATCGGATTCAACAATAACATCGTGTAGGAAAGCACTCAATGAAATAGAAAAACATCTAAGAGTTTTAGAATCACTAGGTGAAGATGTAAACCATAATCACCTACGCCATCTCATTTTTAGTAAATTTCCGGAAGACCTCATTTACGAACTAAAACTGAAAATTAAAGACGAATCTGTGAATGAGATAAGAGCAGAATTAGAGAAACTAATCACGGCCAGAGAGGACGCTAACCGAATTACCCATATAAGTAGTACACAGGCAACGGAAAATTACACCGTGGAAGCGTTACACATCACTCAGAACAAACGAAAGTATAGTCCACACAGGACGGAAAGGACACCATATAGAAATGATGATAGAAGAAATGAATGGAGTACACGACCCAGAAGAGTAGAACCTCAAAATCTGAAGAAGAGATGCTTTCTACCAAGAAAGGATACCGAAGGACAGACACGAAACACAACCTTTAAAAGAAGAAATAGGACGGAAGATGAGGTACCGAGGAAAAGAATAAAACCATTCTGTACATTCTGTAATGGAGATCACTTCAGTGACCGATGCGAAAAATATAAGACCGCTAATGAGCGGAAAGAGGTAATCAAAGATAAGTGCTACGGGTGTCTCCGAGGAGGCCATCTTATTTCGAAATGTCAAGATATTAGAGCTTGTTATCATTGTAAAAAACGGGGTCAACATCACAGGGCTCTGTGCCCAAAGAAATTCTCATCCACAACTGAACTCGCAGCTGTCTCAGCGGTGGATAGAAGATGACATACGGTTCTTCAGACAGCTGTAGTAGCCGTCAGGAGAGAAGGAGTTGAGTCTAGTCGAACACGATGCCGTATACTATTCGATACAGGATCTCAGAGGTCTTACATCACCCAACGGATAGCGAAAGAATTAAATTTATCAATAGAGAAGGAAGAAAGCTTATCAGTTTATACCTTTGGTTCCAGGAATCCGCAAGAATTCAATAGTCCAGTTGTTCGACTAGAGTTAGAAACTAAATCTAAGGATAAGAAAATTATTTATGTAAATATCGTACCAGTGATTTCACAGGGAGTACCCTACAGCGAAGAACTTAATAAGTGGAAAAATAAATTAGAACTTGCAGATGATGGATCGTTAACAAATCAAGTTGATATTCTTATTGGGTGTGATTATTATTATTTATTTGTTCGTTCAAGGAGAATTAAAATAAAAGAGGATTTATATCTAGTAGATTCCGAGTTTGGATGGATACTGTCGGGTCAGGTTCCGTATGAGGAGATAGAGAGTGAACATATGTCGGTTGTTACATATTTCCAAGCAGAGATAGATTTCGGACTGAACAAACCTGACATGCCTTTAGATCAAGGAAGTATAGCTTTCCTTTGGGAGCTTGAGTCGATCGGTATAACTGATTCACCTAAAATTACTAGAGAGGAAGAAGCTATTAGGAAATTTAATGAAACTACCAAATTAATTAACGATAGATATTATGTTAGCTGGCCATGGAATGAATATCCTCCAACGTTAACATCTAATTATGGATTGGCATTTGGTCGCTTAGTAAATTTAATCAAGCGCTTAGATGAGGAAACTCTCAAATCTTATAATAATGCTATACAGGAACAAGTATCAAAGGGAATAGTCGAAGTAGTATCAAATAAAGAACAGGTAAATCATCCAGTACACTATTTGCCACATCACTGCGTCGCTCAAAGGGGCAAACCCATTAGAATCGTTTATGATGCCTCATCGAAAGTTAAAGGTAATAAAAGTTTAAATGAATGTCTCTATTGTGGTCCGTTGATGTTAGAAGATTTGACGTGCATATTGATTAGATTTCGAAGACATAATATTGCTTTGTCAGCAGATGTAGAGAAAGCATTCCTCCAGATAGGATTACATGAACAAGATCGTGATGTAACTAGATTTATTTGGTTGAAAGATATTCAGAAACCACCGAGTAAAGAAAACATAGTATGTTTACGATTTTGTAGAGTACCCTTTGGAGTTATATCTAGTCCATTTCTACTAAATGCGACAATTAAACATCATCTTTGTAAAGGAAATGAACACCTACAATTAATTGCAAAGGATATCTATGTAGATAATTTAGTAACCGGAGTTCAAACGCAAGATGAAGCAATACAGTTATATGAAGAAGTGAAAAGTACTTTCCAACGAATATCGATGAACATTAGAGATTGGAGTTCAAATTCGAGACAGTTCTTAGAAAAGATACCCGATGGTGTTAAAGATAAAGTAGTGAAAATCTTGGGTTTAGAATGGGATTTAAAGAAGGATACTCTGCACCTAAGATTCAAGATAAATACAGAAGCGAATTCTAAGCGTGAAGTTTTAAAAGTAATAGCGTCGGTATACGATCCTTGTGGATTAGCAGTACCGCAACTTTTGTCAGCAAAACTATTTCTCCAAAAGCTTTGGCAGACCAAAGTCAAATGGGATACAACACTTTCAAAAGAAAACCAAGTTGAATGGTTGGAAATAAGGAAAGAATTGGAGACTATTAGAAAAATATCGATATCAAGATGCTATTTAAAAAATGTAAGAAGCGAAGAGTATCATTTGCATTGTTTTACAGACGCATCCCTCAAAGCATATGCTGCTGTCGTATATGTAACATATGGTTCAAAAAGAAGTTTTGTTATCGGCAAAACAAGATTAGTCCCTATAAAGGATCAACAACACTTAAAAATTCCACGATTAGAGTTATTAGGAGTTCTTATCGGTTGCAGGCTTATTAAAACCGTTTTAAAAGCATTTTACATGAAAATAGGATTTCAAACGTTATGGACCGACAGCCAAATCGTCATAGAGTGGTGTCAATCTAACAAACTACTACCACCGTTCGTGGCTAGAAGAGTTGAGGAAATAAAAAGTAATAAAGAACTCGTGATTAAGTATGTTCCCTCAGAATTAAACCCGGCGGATGTTGCGACCAAACCAACGAGTTCCAACGAAGACAAAGAAAGGTGGCTTAAAGGTCCTCAGTTCTTATCGGAATCCAGCAATCGGACGTTCTCTATGAAAGATAAGACGCAATCTTTTTTTCTCTCGGCGCGGGAGGTTCTACCGAATACTTCCAGAAGAAGCGATAGTAATCGGGAAGCAGAGGACAATTTAGCAGAAGTTAACAGTAATAGTCACAATGAACCGCTTTGTATTACGGAAAAAATAAAGAAGCTCCAAGCAGAACATTTTGCCCATGAAGTAGCTGGGAAAGAAACTGATTTAAGTCGCAATCTCAAGTTATTTAAAGACGTGGATGGACTGCTACGTTGCAAAGGACGTCTTCAGAATGCAGATCTGTCATTTGACAAACGATATCCAATACTGATTCCTAAGGAATGTGATTTTACAAATAACTTAATAAAGAAGGTCCACAGTGATAATTACCATGTAGGGGTAAATCACACACTTAGTCTCATCAGACAGTCGTACTGGATACCGCGAGGCAAATCACAAGTGCAGAAAGTATTGAAAAAATGTCCAAGGTGTGTTAAACACGGAGGTGGTCCGTTTAAGTTGCCAATTACCCCACCGCTACCTGCAGAAAGAGTAGGCTACAGCAAACCGTTTACTTTTATCGGGATAGACTATATGGGTCCAGTGCTCGTCAAGAATGGCCAAAAAAGATGGATTTATCTATTTACTTGTTTAGCGGTGAGAGCTGTTCATTTGGAACTAGTGCAAGATCTTACAGCCGAGGAAGGGTTATTAGCATTGAGAAGGATGATAGCAAGTAGAAAGATTCCAAAACTCATTACATCAGATAATGCGACACATTTCAAACTTATAGCAGAGATTCTCGCAAAACGATATTGTATTGACAACAAAATTCAATGGAAATTTATTCCGCAATTGGCGCCATGGTTTGGCGGATTCTACGAACGACTTATGGGAATAATTAAAAATTGTATGAAGCGTACGTTAGCAAAACACATGCTCTCCGATAGCCAGTTAGCTACGGTCATCAAAGAAATTGAAACAGTGCTGAATTCGCGACCACTCACATGTGTAGATTCGGAATTGGACATAATTCTGAAACCAGTTGATTTTCTTACTCCTGGAAGTTGCATTACTATAGAAGAGTCAGTGGAAAATTGCCTAGAAAGGGGTACGTCGATTAAAGTTGATCTTATAAAAAGTTGGAAAAGAGGTCTTAGTATCTTAAAAGAGTTCAAAGAAATGTTCGTAAACAGATATTTGCTTAGTCTTCGAGAAAGGTATAACCACTCGCATAAAGAACCACGCGTCACCTCAAAACTATCTCCAGCAGTAGGACAAATAGTTCAGATAAAAGGGGAAAATAAAAATAGAGAAACCTGGAGAGTCGGTAAAATCGTTTCGTTGAAAAGGGGAGGTGATGGCTTATGTAGAGTGGCCATAGTGAAAGTTGGAGGCAAGGAATTTACGAGGTCAATAGCTCATTTATACCCGCTTGAAGCCCAAGAATCAGAGGTAGAGGTTGAAGAGAGATTCATGGGAGGAAAGAAGTCTAGCGAACGGGCTCCTGTAACTGGAAGCGAATCTTTGAAGGAAAATGGAAATAAGCTCACGGTTGTCTTAGACGAGTTGGATCAGGAAGAGAATTTACCATCCATGCATACAGAGGAACCCGTTCAAGACGACGTAGAGGTCGAAGTAGTGGATCAGGGAATCAGAGAGTCTGCAGAAAATGTTGTTGGTACAGAGAGAGCAGAGTTAGAAGGGAACAATGGAAAGGAGGATGAATGTCCGCGAACTAGGTCGAGGAGAGTTGCTGCCACGAAGGCTCTTGAGAAGATCAAAGAGTGGACGAGTAACTTACTATGCCTGTCATAAATTTTTGTTCCGGCCGGGTGTGTCGCGAAGCGCGTATGCGTTCGCGAAATGCACAAGAGCAAAGTTAGCCGTACTGCTCTAAGGTCAGTGTTTAGTTTATGAATGTAATGTTATCTGTGATTTAGCAGAGTTCGCTCGAAGTTCGCTCTATGCTCTATAGTCTGTGGCTATTACGAATCAGTCATTTTTCATTCACTATAGTACATTTGAATTGGGGCGCGACAAGGTGGCTGAACGGTATTCCCATTTTGAACGTGTATCGATGTAATCCGCTCGGATCCCGTACCGTGCGCGCGTATTTATATGTTAGTATATCGTGGTTTGCTTAAATGGAATTTATAAAGTCACATCAAGTCTTATTTCCGTTATTCACGAGTGGTATTTAAATAGCGCTGCCAACGCACGACCATCTCTTCCTGAGAACAACATGCAAGCAGAGGCGAAGTCTGGCAGACTCATTTCTTCGAGCACCGAGCGGATGGCGAATAACTTAAGCTAAGTATCTAGACGTTAAGTGCCTGGACGCTAAGTATCTAGATCAGTGATAGGGAATTTATTCTCGATGTGGTTGGCCAACCAAAGTTTAAACGGAGGTCCTCCTCACCATGCCTTTGACCTGGCGGGCGTATTAGATCAGCTAGGAAGTGGTCAAGGACTAAGTACTGGCTGCAACGAGGGATCTTCTACCCTTAGTAGGGCTCATAAGTGTTTGAGCGCTGCAAAGGAGGTTACCGGAAGGTGCGCCGGGGGTCGTATATCGTAATCCCTCCGGGTACCCCTACGGGTTTCCCAGGGAAACATGGCTCGGGGTCATTGGGATGGTGTGGGATGGCCTACCGCACGTTTAAGAAATATAACATAATCACTCTCTCTAGAACTAGGGGCATCATACAGTGATGTCATGGTTAACTTACTCATGCAGGTCGCCGAGGAGCTAGAGCAAGATGGAGAAGGGGGAGCGGAAGACGCGAGGAGACCGGCTGGAGTCAGACTCGCGTCGCAGCATATTACGAAGGTATGACTCCATCAGATATAAATTAACTCGGGGGGCATTCCTTTCCACTCGTTATCACTTACTCATTATTGTAAACCCTCTAAGGGCCCATAGGGGCTCTCAACGACTTAATAACGCGAAGCAGAATTAGGGAAAGGAAGGGCCTTCCCGACACGTGTGCCCTGGGTACGGAACCCAAACAATCAAAATATGATCCATTTTTACACTAGGGATGTGACATTGAGTGCAAAATCGATTAATTAAAAATCGATTTTTCATAAAAGAAATATTCGATTTAAAAAAAACTTTTTTAATAACGATTATTATTATTTAAAAAAACGATTATTTTTTCGCATCCCTATGACTGGTAAACTGTGACAGGTGACAGAAGTCTGTATATAGTCTGCACTTGGTTGCAGTGTTGCCAGAAGGTTACTTTTGTAACCTTTTTGGTGATTTTTAGCTCGGTTAGGTCACTTCTAGGTTACATTATTCAAAAGGTAACTTTTAGGTGATTTTTCGACTCTTCATAAATACTCTGTCATCTGTGGTTCTTATTGCAACTCTTCTCATCAGTTTCTCTTTCACACTCGTTTCATCTCAATTCTCGACCGATCTCGACCAATGTCTGAATGCAGTCTGAATGAATGATACTACTAGAAAAAAAATAGTTGTTTGTGAAGTCGGTTTACGGACGACATTTTTACGTGTTAACGTCATAAGAAAACATTACCTCTCTATCGCTTGTTCCGCGCTCTCGCTTGCACGCTCGGCTATGCCAGCTGATCGTGCTTTCTCTATCGCTTGTTCTGCGTTCTCGCTTGCACGCGGTAGCCATGTTCTATGGCAACTACTAGTTGACACGGGCAATTCGGAAGGTAGGTGACAATGAGTCATGTTTTTACGTGCGTGCAACTGGCGTTCATTTATTTATAAGACGTTAATATCACGTCAAAAATATGAATGGTTATTTTTTACACTAAAAGATTACTTTTTTATTTATTTTAGGTAACTTTTGATATGACCGTGCTGGCAACACTGCTTGGTTGTTTATTTTTTATTAAAAAACAAACAAACAAAAAGCAAAGAGTAGTTATTTAAAAATGACTACGTTTTTTACAAAAAGTTTGGTGAAATTGTAAAGTGCCTGGTGTAAATAGAATTAGCCCCTATTGTTAAAATTCAATTTTTTAATATATCAGCTTTAAATAATGGTTAGAGATGGTGTACTACCACCTGCTGAATCAGGAAAATTTATTAGTGAACGGTCCCGCTATGTTAAAATTCACCAAGAAGGCATAGAAAAGTTATGTGAGGAGGTAAAAAGTAATCCTTTGAAAATACGAGTTTCCAGTTGCTTATCTCTATGCCTAATGTAGGCTGTAGCCCCATAGTCACTTCAGCTTTGCGAGAATCTCTGAGCGTAGCCATTAGTTCTCTCAATCGCCCACTGAGTTACTCGTAAACATATGAGGCCCATAGTTAGAGACAGTCTCTAAGGTTGAGAATAGGATCTATAGAGCATACTCTGAATCTATGTAGACTCAAAAAAGAGTTAAAACGGGACATAAATATGTCCCTGACCTAAATCTGTCTCATTTTACCTCTGACTTGTCTGAGTGGAGTCACTCTATAGATTGCTCTATAGATCTTAGCCTGAGTTAAATTATGTCATCACTTGCGACATGCACTGTATTTGTATATTAATTTTGTCTCACTGGTGGATTTCCAAGCGCTCGGAATGCTGCCTAGCTGATTTGGATTCAGTGGAATGGATTGGACTACCAATACTTATTTTGATTAAATTCTTTATCGTCATCAGATTTTGTCATCCCTGAAAAACAACAAGCTACAAATTCCTGAAACTAATGCAGACAGTATACATCCCAACAAAGATCACCCACGCGCAGTGGACTGGGTGTTTGTAGCTGATGCTCTGAACTTCTGCTTCTGGTCAAATAATAAGGACGAGCAGTGGACAGTTGATGGATATACTGGTTATTTTGCTTTGGAGGCAGCTTTACACAGAGCTTTAAAGGTATTGTATATTTTATAAACTAACTATTAGATGCCTGTAACTTCATCAGCATTGAGTTTGACGTTTACAATTCTTGTAAGAATTCTTTGTTTTCCAGTGATTAAAACGGCCCGTCTCCAAGATGCAAGATATCTCTGTCATTTGTGCCAATATCAAGATTGGTTAGGTGACTGAGCCCTAAAAAGATAACAGACAGACATACGTACATGTTTATAATCCCCGTCATCCCATCTTTTGAGTTGATATTTTTGCCTCATCACTACATAGTATAAAACAAAGTCGTTTTCTCTGTCCCTATATCCCTTTGTACGCTTAAATCTTTAAAACTACGCAACGGATTTTGATGCGGTTTTTTTTAATAGATAGAGTGATTCAAGAGGAAGGTTTATATGTATGATAACATCCATTAAATAGTGGAGAAATACTGTTATTTTTGAGGTTTCTAATGTGATGTCGTAAATAATTACATTTTTTCCGCTTACATTGCAAACGCAGGCTGAACCCTACGAGATTTATCAATATAATGTACTAAGTATTGTACACATTGAAAAGGTCTATAGAAAACTCCGCGATGGTATATGTCTATTAGGGTGTCCCAAAAAAATCAAAGTCGTTTTTTTTTAACGCATACCCTCTTAATTTTTTACTTTTAGGTCAAAATAATTATAAATAAAATTTTAAGAAGGTAGGACCTTGGTAACCCGTGCCGACTTACATCAATAGATGCCAGTACTTGCTCTCTAAGGCTTACGCGACCTACCGTGTCGATTTGCTTGTGATTACTCGTTATTTAGTTAAGAACTTGCATCATTTCAATCAGTCAACATGTTAGTGCAATGACGCAGTTCTAAAAGGGGTATATTTTTAACTAGCTGATGCTCGTGACTTCGCTCGCGTGGACGTCATACAAATCTCATTCCCTATTTAACCGACTTGAGGGTGGAATTTTCAAAATTCCTGAAACACGTAATTCTTTATTTTTAACCGACACTACAAATACCGATTTTCATTGACATAACTTTAAAAATGACGAACTGCCATTGCATACGCTGCCGATGTGCTTCAATTAATAAAAATAAATGAGGATAAAATCTTTTTACAGCGTCAAAGAGAACCAGGCCGACGGTCACTTAAACCCAAAAAAAAAACGGTTAATTTTTCGGGATTTTTGCTTTCATTTTTCGAAGCTTAATCGATAATGAACCGTCTAACCACCGACCGTTCATCGTTCACAGGCACTGTGCCATAGCGAATATTATATCGTGCATCGTTCATCGCAAAAATGAACGATGGACGGGGCACCATCTAATTTGGGCTTTAGCAGGAGTGGATAAAAAATTGACTGATAGAGAGGACAGAGCACACCTCAGAACTATATCGAAGAAGAAAAACAACGTGCTAAATATTTGTCTGAGCAGACTCCTTCAACATCATCTTGTACCTACCGTTACAAGACGAGTCGTCTTCATCATCTTCTAATGAAAACTTAGATTTACAAGGAGGAAGTACCGAAGCTTGTCGAGAACACGCAATAAAGCAAAACACCTACTGCGTAGAAGTTTTATTACCCCAAAATTGGTACCAGCGCTCGACATCACGTGTATTAATTCGTCTTAATTGGTATTTGAAGCAAAAATCAGTCAAGTAACTACAAGCCTTGATATTCCGCTCTTTAAAAAGTTCCGAGAAAACTGGAAAAGTAATTAATGCTGATAAAATACAGAACTATAGAGAAAAACTTACACAGCACCTGACGGACTCCGAAGCTAGACTCCGTTGCTAGAGTTTTACTGAACTGAAAGTCCTTGTTCAACCGCCTTAAAAAAAAAGTTTCGGCACTGAGGGTAGTAAACGATGTAGCCGAAAGAGCGATTAACTTAATGCAAGACTTTCATGGATTAATCACTTTTGAGGAGGAACAAAAACAATTTTTATTACGTTGCGTACAGGAACAACTATCCTGACTCTAAAAACAAACGTTCAAAAGAAAATTTGTACAATAATAATATTTTTTAATGTAAATGAGGAAATAATATACTATTTGGGCGTATTGCAGTTTTAATTAAGTAATAAAAATTAAGTTCTTAATTCTTCCTACACTAAGTCAGTACAAATTTTCATGTCAAAACTTTGGCATCAAGTCGGCACGGGTTATCGTTGTCCAATCGCTATAATATTTATTATTTGAGTCAATGAGGTCAATTCGAATAAAAATAGAGGGTATGCGTAATTGATTTTGCGAAAAAAAATTTTCCCCTTATGTCTTGGGACACCCTAATGTCTATCTCTTATGGATATCCCACAATAACATTTTTTGTCATTTACTTTTTTACGAAAAATAATGGCTAATTTTAGAAGCGATTTTAACCAATACAGCATAAATCCTTATCTAATTAAATACCTTAAGTACATTGTTGATTTATTATAGATCTATATGGCCTTTTACAGCATATGATTTAAATGAATATTTTCGAAGATATTACAGATTTAAAAATTGCGGGACATAGACATTGCGGGCGGCGCGCGGTTCCAGCCGGCCGGGGCGGCGATGCGTAAAGTTCTCCTATAGCATTTTGAATTTAGCAGCGATCGGACGCGTATGCTATCGAGTATCGGAGCTTTCTAGCGAGGAAAATAACAATCACACTAATATTATAAAGGCGTTATTAAGTTTGTGTGTATGTTTGTTCCTCTTCTCCGCCGCAACTACTGAACCGATTTGGCTGAAATTTTAAATGGAGATAGCTTATGCCCTGACTTAATACATAAAGTAACGTTTTATACCAGAAAAGTATTCCTGTAGGACTAAAATAGATATAGACCTCCAAAACGCCACAGAGGGCGCTGACTGTTCTTAGGTAAATCACGCTCACATAACCCATTATTGCAATACTTTGCTGTGTAGCATGCATTGGCAACACATAGGCTACTTTTTATCCTGGAAAAATGCACAGTTCCCACGGGATTTTGAAAAACCCGAAATCTATATCTACAGCTATAGGTAGATTACTATAGCGACCTTGCTTGATATTTTAAGTATAAAGGTAGGAAAAGGGAGCGGGAACGGGAACCGGAACTCCACGATTCCCTCGGGATTTGTTCAAAACCGAAATTCACGCGGGCGAAGCCGCGGGCAGAAGCTAGTATATTATATTGTTGTTTACTGTTACTTACCTATTGAACTGCCGGCGGCCATATTGTGCAACTTGACACATCTGGTGGGGCCGCTCGCGGGTAGTCAACGTGATTCGGCGCTTGCCAATTAAATTGATGATATCTCTAAAATTTCGTATGGGAGCTACATATAAAACTTATGTCGATCGATTTGTTATGAATAAAGCTATAATTTATATCATAAGAGTTAATGCAGTTCTACCTTTATAGGTATTATAAATCTCATGTAAAAGTAGCATGAGTGGATTTTTGCCATACTCTTGTACAAAAATGGTTAAAGTTAATAAATAAACCCATTATTTAAAAAGTTTTTTATTTTATACACATAAGAATACAGCATTTTACAATAATCAATACATAAAAACCAACCTTCCGGTATATTTTTTTCACACCACATGCATAACAATAACTTGCCTCATTTAAGGGACCCTAGTGTAGGACAAAAAAAGGGTGAGGTTTATGGTTAAATTCCAAGAACACTGTAATTCAAGTAGTTAGGGATAAATATCCAAGTTAAAGTATGGTTCATATACTTATCTCACACAAAGCACCAGTTGTGAGAAGTATTTAGTTTATTGTTTATAAATATTAAAACAGACCACTTGAAACAGGCGCTGGAAATAGCACTCTTATACTTTGGATTACAGACATAGTTCTGTAGCACTTATTTTAAAAATTAATGAATATTCTACAATAAGATGAAGTTTACAAATCAAATTACACAAGAAACAGACATGTCATCATACAAAAACATTTTAGAAATCAAGAAAGAAAACAGACAATTTTACTGCAAAAATGCTATGATAGTATAGTAGTAGGCTATGATAGTGTGGAGAAGGCTTCCTTAATGTCTTTTTATTTTTAACCCCTTAACTGAACTTTTTATTTTTAACCTCCGAAGCAAAAACGACGGGGGTTATAAGTTTGACGTGTCTGTGTGTTTGTGTGTGTCTGTCTGTTCCCCCGTAGCGCTCAAACGGGTGAACCGATTTGAAAGCGGTTTTTTTTTGTTTGAAAGATGAATTAGTCGGGAGTGTTCTTAGCTATATTTGATGAAAATTGGTCCAAGATGGCCGCCGTTACAAAATGGCGGATCACATATTTTTTCACAACTCCCTCAATATGGGTATCAAATGAAAGGGCTTGACTAATAGAATAGCACTATGCAAATACATTATGGCCGCCACCACAAAATGGCGAATGGCAGGGGTTTTTAAATTTTTAATTTATACTTGTATTCATTATTTTGTGTTCGAAAATATCATGTGATTGGAATAAGATTGGTAATTTTAAAGTCAAAGTCAAAATCTTAATATATAAAACAAAGTCGGGTTTGTTCGAACACTTATAACTCGAGAACGGCTGGACCGATTTTCATAGTTTTTAATTTGTTGTATTTGTCACAGTCCCGAATAGCAGAATAAATATTATAAATACTTATTAGAAAATTGACGAAAAATAAAGTAAAAGAAAAAACATTTTCCCATACAAAGTGTTTATGGGTTTCGTAACTGTCAAACATTTAATGTTCACCCCGTCGATACGGTAAACTTTCTCACCCGTACCTATATAATTTTTCTGTACGTGTGTTTGTTACCGAACTCCTCCTAAACGGCTGGACCGAGTTGGATGAAATTTTGTGTGTATATTTCAATGTGTTCCTGGATGGTTTGAAAACACAATTACCGGGTAGGTACAGGTAACCTACCGGGTCTCGGTAGGTGGCGCTGATGTCGGTATGTCGGCGGGCAGGACGTCGTCTGCCGGGTCCGCTAGTATTTAATCAAAAATAGGGTTCAGTGTTTTCACTATTGTATTTTAACATTGTACCTATTTGTGTTTGAACATAAAATGTTTTTTTTTGGATTCAACAATTAACAGAAGAATATAATCCTAACGCGAATTGAAATATTATTAAAAAATAAAATATACAATAATTTGTATAGTCAAAAGCATCAAGCGTAACTTTTTGATACTTAAAAAAATATCTATACTTTATTAAAAATCTGAAACAAACAAAATATAACATTCTAGATGTATTTCTAGAGAAAATTTCTTACAAAAATTAACACTTTTTTACTTCTTTTATTCATTTTTTTACTCACTCATCTCTTCTAGCTAGTTTTTATCGTTGTCACAATAATCAGGACATTGATGTTGGGAACAAATCCGCTTGTAACATACGTAAAATTGATTTCTGGTGGACGTATTATGTGCTGTGCCACAAAAAGAACAATTTTCAACACAAATCATTCATCATTCACAGTCATTCATTGTGTTTATATGTTCATTCAAATTCAAATAAACTTTATTCAAAATTGGTTCACTGTACACTCTTTGAACTTCAATAATTTAAGAACAGGTAATGGTGATAATTACACTAGTTTACATGACTTTTGTTCATGAAATGGAATATAAACGGTTACGTTACTTTGGGTATCTACATCTCTGAAAAAATATTTAAAATAAATAAAAAAATCCAGCACGTCAGTTTTTTGAAATATCTACTAAGAAGATTTTAACAAAAAACTGTATCTAAATAAAAAATAGACAGTTAAAAATGGGTAATTTTTGCTCTTTTTTTATAAATATTTTCATCTGTATCTCTCACAACAGACCAACAAGAGTCATCTAGAATATTTTGGTCCCAAAAACCTTGGTAACTTAGCTCAAATGATTTTAAATCTTGGTGAAATCGCTCACCGTGCTCATCACTCACACTACCAAGATTTTCTGGAAAAAATTCCAATTGGGAATGCAAAAATGAATTTTCAGTGACATATTTACACCCATACGCTTCTAATTTTGCAATAGATTTTCAACAATCTCTTTGTAATTATCACTTTTTTATTGCCTAAAAAATTTTTAACGACACTTTTGAAAGAGTTCCAGGCTGCTTTTTCTACCTCAGTTAAAAGGCTCTCGAATTTTGTATCGTTGAATATTCTCCTACTTTGTGGACCCACAAGTATTCCTTCCTTTAATTGAGCCGCAGAAAGATTCGGAAATACAGAGCAGAGGACCAGAGGTATTGAAATGACTTGAACTTATCCAAAGCTTTATGCTCGTGCATTGTAATACTGAGTTTGGTCACTTCTGCCATGTGATGTGGGAACTGGTAAATCCTGTGAATCATGAAGGACCAGCTTAGTCACTGATGGAACATCTGCATATTTTATACTATCTTTTATCTTTACATTTTGAGTTTAAACCAAAAGTTTTTGTAAAATAAAAGTAACAATTGGTTACGTGGCTAGTTTGCTCTCTCCATAACATTGATATATCAAATTTCAGTGATCTATTTTTACCTGAATACCAGGAGCTAAGGATCAATCTGCTATAAGTGCAAATCACATGAAGAACCCAATTTTTATCTTGATTTGACACCTGAAATCTAAAATAATGTAAATAGGCTTCTTGCAATGGTTTTGCTATAGGAAATCCACGATTTAACTGAACAATTTTTCTACAAACATTACAAAATCGATTTGGATATAGTTTACACACTCTAAATGACATTTTACATAAAAATAAGACTTTTGAATCACACAGTTGTTTACAAAATAGAACGATAAACGTATTTAAACAATTGCGGGTAGCTAAAAAATAAAGACCTCTATATCTCAGAATTGTGACGTGCTACGAAAAATAAAAATATATTTTTTTAATAACGGTCCATAGCCAACTTAAAAAATATATGTTTCATTTCATGAACAAGAAAAAAATATTTTTTTGTAAACTAGTGTTACTTACGGAAACTTTAAAACTACGAGTGTTCCAAACGCGGTCTGAGAAGAGCCCACAACAAACTCAGCCGGGTTTATTTTATTTTTTTAATTATCACCATCTTACAATATACCTAGTAAATCCACATATTTCGCTATTTTACGCGGTCGACAAACTCGGTTTATTTTGCATTTAAAAGTAGATTGTTTATAGTAAACCAGTGTGAAACTTGAGATAAAGTATTATTTACATCGTCAAAATTGTCTTTAGTTCTAACGACTTTAAAAATCAAAGATGTATAGTCAGCAAATAGTACAATATCGCAAGCATTTTTGACAGAATGTGGTAAGTCATTAATATACACCAGAAACATGAATGGACCCAGAATAGAAATATAATTAAATAGAGTAAATAAAGTAAACAAAATTGGTTCAGAGATTTTGAGTTACAATCTGAAAAGCCGTACTCTTAATCTACTACGCACTTTACACTATGGATGCCAATGAAAATTGGTTCAGAAATAAATGAGCTTCAACTCGCCAGACCGGTAAAAATCTATTCAAATCAAATCAAATAAACTTTATTCAAAATTGGTACACTGTACACTTTTTGAACGTCAATTTAGGAACAGGTAATGGTGATAATTACTTACGGAAAGTTAAAACTAAAACTACGAGGGTTCCAAACGCGCCCTGGTCTGAGAAGAGCCCACAACAAATTCGGCCGGGTTTTTTTTATTATCACCATCTTACAGTATGGTATAGCCATAAGTAGTAAGTCAGGAGTAGTAATTAAAGTAATTTGCCAGGGATGAGATAGAACGAGTCAATACATTAGTAATTGTACCTAGGGTGTGGTACAAAATTATATACTTTAATATAATAAAATATCATGGGCATTATGTAGAATAGAATAGAAAAGTTTTTTATTCAAATAAACTTTTACAAATACTTTTGAATCGTCAATTGAATCTAACACTGGTTCGGAATGCCGTTCCAAAGAATAGTCATGTAAAATGGAGAAACCTATCGGGTATGTAGAGACACATAACATGTGTTTATACAAACAGGTTTATCACAGCCAACACAGTAAAAATGCGTCCGTTTTTTGCACTGACAACATCTGCGGCGTAACCGGCACTTGTCTTTGCCAAGCGGTTGTTCCGCAAGGGGGTGAGCTTTGGCTTCAAATATGTTAGTATTTGGTGCTAATGGAGGGGCAATTCTGTTGCCAGTATTGTGTCGACTAAGAAGGGCACGGATAAGCTGCTGTCTGAAAGAGCGATGAGATAGGGAAAAAGAAGATTTTTTTGCGATTATGTATGAATTTAAGACCGAAACGTTGAGTAATCTTCTGAAAAACTTTTTGTACCACACCCTGGTACGTTTTCGCTCGATGGGGTACATTGCCAACAGTTGATCCTTCTTATCGACACCCCCCATCATTATATTATAGTCCAACACTAATATTGGTTTTATTTTGCCATCACAAACGGCAGTGGCATTGCCGTGATATGTGGAGATTGTCGCAACTCTGTTTTTATCACGCCACACCAATATGTCCACGTCACCAGACGTGTAACCAGTAATTTCGTCTGGCCGCATATCCGTTTTCGTCAATTTTGTTAGTGCCTCTGGTACAAACTGACGATTAGTGCGGAGAGTGCCTACCACGTCAGTTCCCATAGATTTTAACCGTCTGGCTAGAGCTGGCGAATTGTAGTAGTTGTCCATCCATATAGTGTGGCCTTTGTTTTCGAGACCATTGATGAGTCTCAAAACTATTGCCGGCGTAGATACATCCAGTGGAGTCTGCTGTTCTCGGGGCACAGGCGAAGTCTTATGAGCGTGAACTTCAAACCGCCACAAATATCCGGTTTGAGATTCACAGACCTCATAAGTTTTTATGCCGACTTTGGCGGCTTTATCTGAAATGTATTGGTTAATGCTTAACCAACCCTTCCATTGTAATAAGGACTCATCGAGTGCAATGTTTTGACTCAGGTTATACAAACTTTGAAACTGCTTATTTAAGTGGGTGATGATGGGCTCGATCTTAAATAGCTTAGCCTCCGACGGACTGAGCTCCTGCACATTCATATTACTATTATTATTGAAATGTAAACATGTGTTAAGTAATTGAAACCTTTTAATGGGCATGCATGCTGAAAACCTTGGAGTTGTGAATATATCAGAATCAGCCGCCCAATATTCCTCAATTCTGGTTTTAACAACCACGCCCATTGCGAGTAAAATAGCGAAATATGTGAATATTTCACCTTTGTTCGTGTCCTGCCAACTGCAGATGCGGCTGTGTGGACCAAGGGTACTGTCAAGAATTTTTTTCGTCGCTAATTCTTGTGCATACCTGTTGGTCTCTTCTACTATGCGCCCCATGATTTCTTCATCCCAAATTGACGTGAAAATGTCGTATTCATTTTCAAATGACGTAGTTGGGCCGACTCCGTCATTTGAAAATGGTTCTTTTCGAATGCGGGGAGAAATCGGAGGGTTTGGGAATTGCTTCCATTGAAAGTCGAAGAAATCATAAGGCAACATAGTATCAGCAGTTGGAGGTGGCTGGCAACTGTTAGAGGCTGTGACCGGAGTTGGAGCGTTGGAGCACAGGAGCGCAGGTTCACATTCAGGCTCTTCGTCTAGTGGAGTGTCGAATGTTGCACAAGCCACCCTTGGCACGATCAGTGGAACCAAAGACTCTTCGTCATCACTGTCTTCTGATTCACTTCCTAAAAAAAAATTATATCACACCACACCAATTCTAGTTCTAATCAATTTAGCTAAAAATACTGTTGAAGACATCAATTGTTGGGCAAAAGCCAAAAATACAACACAATGACTGGTCCTAAAAACATGCTGTGTCATAACATACATACCATAATTTAAACTCTTCTCAATTTCGTGATCCTCTAGTGGCCGCCGATTACGGGGACGTATACGGGGACGTTGTGGAGGTGCTATTCTTGGCGGAGTGCTACTTTCAGAATCTAAAAACCTGAATCAAAAGAAGCCAATTTTCAGTTTACTTAGTTACGTAACTTAGAATTAATGTATGAATGTAATGAATTAATGTATAACTATGTGCGAAGAAGGAACCGCTAGCGGTGTATTTAGCGCACTGGTTTGTGTCTCTTGTGCATTCTCACTAATACCCAGCTCAACTACCAAATCAGCTACGTTCTCACAAGTCGGAGGTGGATCTGGAGTGAGATCCCATAGCCTGTTGGAAAAACACATCATGGTGATATACAATTTATTGTAATCTACAGATACACAGTAATCATACTTATATTATAAAGGCGAAAGTTTGTGTGTATGTTTGTTACTCTATAACGCTGCAACTACTGAACCGATTTAGAGATAGATTATGCCCTGATTTAATACATAGGCTGAAAAAAAAACCATAGTTCCCGCGGGATTTTGATAAAAACCGAAATCTACAGCTACAGGTACATAGCAAACTTCCTTGAAACATTGAAAAAAGGGAACGGGAACTGGAAATCCACGATTTCTTCGGGATTTGTGAAAACCGAAAGTCACGAAAGGGCGAAGCTGCGGGTTGAAGTTAGTTTAAAGTAAATACTTACGGGTTCCAGATGCGCCTCGTTCTTGGATGAAGTGCTTGCTCCAGTGGAGTGTCTTTAGGCAAATTTTCAATTCTTTCCAGTTGAAGAATGAGTTGAAGCCTAAAATTATAGTAATACATCAGTGTAAAAAGTAAGCGCTTGACGGCTTACCAATATTTGATATTTTTTTACTACATATATCAAAATCATTATCGACACATTCAAAGTCGATACTTTTTGGCACTTCCCGATATCCCTAACTCACTCACTATCTTGCTCACTCGTATGGGCAATAGTAGGTGCTGCGCTGCCAAATTAATAAGAAGCGTTACAATTTCCACTACTTTCGTAGGCATTTGCCTTGATTTTGAGGTTAGGTCATCATCCCCAATGTACAAGCTTCGCTAAAAAAACATACAAAAAAGCAAAAAAAACTAACTCGTCGATTGCATGAGGTCTTTTATTGGAGGCCACTTGACCTCCACGGCTACCTCGCCCTCCACGGCTGCCTCGCCCTCCACGGCTGCCTCGCCCTCCACGGCTGCCTCGACCTCCACGGCTGCCTCGCCCTCCCCTTTTTCCTCGAGCCCCACGCCCCGCCACCACTACCACCACCTCTTCCACCTCAGCCTCGTTCAGTCTACCACCTCGAGTACGTACCCGTCTTAATTCATAAACACAAAAAAATTAATAAAACACATGCATATTACGAAAAAACCTAATGCAAATGAAATATAACACATCCACTCTACAAGTATAAATCTAAAATTTAAAAAACCCCCGACATTCGCCATTTTGTGGTCGCGGCCATCTTGGATTTGCATAGTGCTATTTTACTAGTCAAGCCCTTTCATTTGATACCCATATTGAGGGAGTTGTGAAAAAATATGTAATCCGCCATTTTGTAGCGGCGGCCATCTTGGATCGATTTTCATCAAACTTAGCTAAGAACACTCCCGACTAATTCCCCTTTCAAAAAAAAAAAACGCATTCAAATCGGTTCACCAGTTTCACTACGGGGGAACAGACAGACAAACACAAACACACACACAAACACGAACACACAGACACGTCAAACTTATAACACCTCATCGTTTTTGCGTCGGGGGTTAAAAATAATTGTTCATAATAAAATTTATCAGAATAAAAAATGGTATCCATAGTAATGCAACGACTAATTGACGATTCGCTGACCTCGATCGCTTAGCAACCACCATAGCAATTAGCAACGGACATTACGTCATACGTGTTCGAGATCGCGATGGATTGATATTATTTGCTTTGTTTTGTAAATTATATACAGATTTATACTAATCTAACACTTGAATTACTTAGGTAATTAAATAAACTCGTGATATTTGCAAATACAGTACGAAAATAATGTGATTGTATCAATAAACAAAAGGACGAAATGTGAAGTTTTTTTGGCGGTTACAAGCCTTGTAACTTGTAAGAGTATTGAGTAAAATTTTGTTTTAAAACTTCATGAATCGACAATCTATCACTTATAAACTGTTCAGTACTTACCTGCTCATGTTTTATTTCACTGTTTCTCACGATTTATCACTTATATTTAACACTAAAAGCCTTAGAAATTACGTACACGCGCGCGATAAATATCAAAATTTGAAATGAACTGTGACTGACCTGTGACTGTGACCTCGAAAATTCTTTGTGGCAATATCTGTTGTCCCTGCGTATGTTGTCCTTGTCTTTCTTAGTTTATTCCTTTGACTCAGAATATCCCTGCGTTCAATTTTACACCTTAAATTACACAAAAATAAGACTCTAACTCGAGCGACCAAGTCCGCATCATGACTTCGAAATACAGGGTGACTGGTAACAGGATACATTCCTTGCAGAGGCTTAAAGTAGAGCTCATTTGCAGCAATTTTTTTCATATAATGTCCTATCCGAAACTTAGTCGTTTTTGAGTTATTGAAGATTTAAGGTTTTTAGCAAAAAATTCCAGTTTTAAAGTTAAAATTAGTTGCTGAAGAAAATCATACCAGGTTTTGTTAGTTTTTTTGTTGTTTTCTGATAGAAAAACGTTCACAAACTCGATCAAAATCATAATAAGCTAGAAAATACCGTTGACTTTTTAGTTAAGGCCTAAAAACCACGTATTATTTTTAAGAAAAAAATCAAATTTGGTGAAAAGCAATAGTATTTCTAAAAAAAAATGTAAGGAACGTTACGTACAAATTACTGAAATAACTTCCTTGATTTATTAGCTATCCAAAAAGGTACAGATGTCTACAAATTTTTCCAAAACCTCGATTTTATTAACAAAATACTGAGGACTGACGAGTCTCAATTTGACCGGGATGGAATCAAAGAGTATCATAATTTACATTATTGAGCAGCAAAAGGAGAAAACCTAAAGAAGAAAAAGAAAGGGCATATCAACAGAGGTATTCTGTAAAAGTATTGATGGGATTAATCAATTAGACATCTAATTGGCTCGCATTTTCTCTCAGAGTTTAAAAAAAACGAATTAGGTGAAAAGAATAATATTTCTAAAAAAAAAAATGTATGGAATGTTATAAAAATTACTGAATTAACTTCTTTGATTCATTAGCTATCCAACGAGGTAAAGATGTCTTCAAAAAACTGCAATAACGATAGGTGAACCTATTCCTTTACCAGATTTAATGCCTTGAAACTTTTATCTTTGGGGCCACATGAATGATTTGATGTACGCTTACCCCATTATCACAGATGAGCTTCGCGAGTATTCTTCGTGCAGCTCATGAAATGCGTGAGAATTTCCCAACAAGAATCACTAAAAATACGAAAAAGGCTTTGGGCTTGTATCAGAAAAAGAGGTTCACATTTAGAGCAAGATTAAAATTAGATTTAGATTAAGACTAAGATTTAGAATAAAATAAAGATTAAAATTTAGATTAAAATCATAACTGGTTTTTCTTTTGCGAACCTAAAATATGTAATTACTAATAATTATTAGTTAGGTTATTGTTATTCCTAAAATTAATCAATTATTCATTAAACTACTACAAGTTTCAAATTGAATTAAAAATCGTTCTTGCAGTTTTTTGTAAACATCTTTACTTCGTTGGATAGCTAATGAATCAAAGAAGTTAATTCAGTAATTTTTACGTAACATTCCATACATATTTTTTTTAGAAATAATAATCTTTTCACCTAATTCGTATTTTTTAAATTCTGAGGGAAAAATCCGGCCAATTAGATGTCTAATTGATTAATCCCATCAATACTTTTACAGAATACCTCCGTTGATATGCCCTTTCTTTTTCTTCTTTAGGTTTTCTCCTTTTGCTGCCCAATAATGTAAATTATGATACTTTTTGATTCCATCCCAGTCAAATTGAGACTCGTCAGTCCTCAGTATTTTGTTAATAAAATCGAGGTTTTGGAAAAAGTTGTGGACATCTGTACCTTTTTGGATAGCTAATAAATCAAGGAAGTTATTTCCGTAATTTGTACGTAACGTTCCATACTTTTTTTTTAGAAATACTATTGCTTTTCACCAACTTCGATTTTTTTCTTAAAAATAATACGTGGTTTTTAGGCCTTAACTAAAAAGTTAACGGTATTTTCTAGCTTATTATGATTGTGATTGAGTTTCTGAACGTTTTTCTATCAGAAAACAACAAAAAAACTAACAAAACCTGGTATGATTTTCTTCAGCAACTAATTTTAACTTTAAAACTGGAATTTTTTGCTAAAAACCTTAAATCTTCAATAACTCAAAAACGACTAAGTTTCGGATAGGACATTATATGAAAAAAATTTCTGCAAATGAGCTCTACTTTAAGCCCCTGCAAGGAATGTATCCTGTTACCAGTCACCCTGTATGTTACGCCGAATAATACGACACCGACGGTCTTATTAATAAAAAGTGCTTAGTCGAACCTTACTTCAAAGTTACACTTGGACTTGTTAATCCCAAAGTAGTCTAGTATTAATTTCGTTTTTACAATGTTATTAATAAACATGGAGTAAGCTCGGAGTAACAATACACCGGGATTAACGCGCGCGTTATGGCAACCCACATAATTTAAAAGTAAAAAGAATGAGTCTGTAAACAAATTTATTGCTTGATTATGACATTAATGACCAGTGACAGAAGAGATCTTTATTCAGAGTGCCTACTCTAGCGGCACGCTATGATGGCCGGTTTGACGTTTGTCCGCTCATGAAGTTCCGTATTAATTGATAACGACTTTGAAGGAAATAATTGTATTACTTTATTGACGATAGTGATGTGCAGAGATTCATAAATTTTATCGAATGTAGTTTTAGGTTTAGGACTCAAAATTTATTTATTAAATTGATTTCTTAAATGTATACAAGTGTAGAAAAATCAGTTTGCACCATTTAAGGGGTGAATGTACTTGTGAATATGAACAATTTTCACTATGTGGACAAACCTCTGAAATCGCAAAAAAATATCAATAAATTTTTAAAAATGGAATCTAATACGATCGTCACATAGGATCGCTGGCTAGCACAACTACTACCTCCGGCAAACTCGCGTCAATGCTCAATGCAAAACAAAGCAGTTTCGAATTGACGTTGCTTCGAAAAGTATAAACTGTCAGTGCAATGCGATTGTGATATAGTTTTGACCTGGCTTTGGATTTCAAATATTGATACTGCATTACTGTTGACCCTTGCTCGTTAATTTGGACTCTGTTCAAGCCCTTTGTTGTGGATTTCGTCGATATGACCGAACGTACGCAGAGAACTGTTCTAAATAGTCAGACACGTGAGTTCGTAATACGCCTTCGTAACTATTTCGATCATGAAGCTCAAAATGGAGGGCCAATTTTACCTATAACGTCAGTGGTTGAACGCGTAGCTGATGCGCTTAATATTGGACAACGAACTGTTAGACGGATAACTAAAAAAAATATGGCGAGACTGGCACAGAAGAAAATAAACTTCACACACCAAAAAAGAGAAAACGAGCAAAACCAGTCGTAGGCATCGATAGCTTTGATGCCGATGCTATCCGAAGACATGTTTACGGCTACTATTTACAGAAGGAGTATCCAACAAGAAAAAAGTTGGTGCATTCACTGAAGGAAGCTGGATTATTCTTCGGTGGGGAAAGTTCTTTAACGAAGATTTTGAAGACCATTGGATTTCGATACAAAAAATGTAACAAACGCAAAATATTGATGGAAAGATTTGATATAGCGATGGCAAGGTATACTTTTTTACGGCAAGTGAAAGAAATCAAAAATTGGCAAAATGTTGTGTTCTTGGATGAAACATGGCTTAATGCTAACCATACTGTAGGCCGTTCTTGGAACGATGACACAGCAGCATCTACTTCCAAAGTTCCTGTAGGAAAAGGATCGCGACTTATAATTTGTCACGCCGGAACCATCAACGGGTTTGTCGAAGGTTCTCTCATGGCTTTTGCGTCAAAAACCACTGGAGACTATCATGAAGACATGAATGGAGAAAAGTTTACTGAATGGTTTACCTCAATGTTGTGTAGCCTCCCTGAATCATCTATTATAATTATGGACAACGCCCCATACCACTCGATGCAAATTGACAAGCCACCTGCCCAATCCCAAAAGAAAGCTGATATCGTCGCATGGCTTCGTAAAAATGGCGTAGATGCAAACATGAATATGTTAAAAGCGGAATTAGTACGTCTTTTAAAAGAAAACAAACCAACCAAGATCCGATACGTCATTGACGAAATAGCATTAGAACATGGGCACAGAGTTATACGGTTACCGCCTTACCATTGTGAGTATAATGCGATTGAGTTGGTGTGGGCTCAAATTAAGGGATATGCTGCAAGACACAATACAGAACCCCCATTTACCACAAAAAAAAATGCTAAAATTATTAGAAGAAGCTTGTGAACATGTGACTAAAGGAGACTGGGAAAAGGTTGTGAATAGAACTGTTAAATTAATAAGGGAAGATTATGAAAGAGATGTGAAAATAGATAATATTATAGAAAACGAACATATAATTATTAATGTATGTGATGATAGCAGTGACGACAGTGAAAATAGTAGTATGGACGAATCTGATTAATTATGGCCTTTTGTGGCACCTTTTTTGGTATCTTTTGTATTCATATGTTTCTTGTGTGCATATAAAGTATGTATATTCATTTTCGTTCAAATATTCAGTTCGTTCAAATAAATTAAATAAACATATACATTTTTGTTTTATTAAACCTATTTAATCAGGTACAAAAACAAAACTTAATTGTTTTTTGTTCGAGAATAAATTGACATTCCACATCACTATTGTAATGTGTCAAACCGGCCATCATAGCGTGCCGCTAGTTTAGTGGGAGATTTTCGAGATATTTTTATACATATTCAGTCATGATATTAACTGATTTTTATGAAATTGTCACAGCGCCATCTAGTCTCATAGTAGTCATTTTTCTCAACGTTGTCACTAGATGGCGCTGTTCAATTATTTATCACAACCGAATTAGTAAAAATTAAAAAATCTCCCACTAGGCACTCTGTACCTATACAATATTTTAAGTTAAGTTTAACAAGTTGCAACGGCATTGAATTAGAAATGGGATTTTTACGTGTTTTGTAAATTTTCATATGCCTTGGAATTCGGTTTCCAACTTCAATGATTTCGTCCAGCGTCGTCAAGTCATCAATAAAATAGGTAATCTCTTAGATCCATCTTGCGTTATTTGTTTTACGAAAAGTACGAAATTAAATGCAAAGAGCAAGTAGGTACCTATGTAATCAGGTATAAAAACACAAACTTCAAACAATACGGATGGCTAATGGCATTGTTTTAGGGCGGACATGTGGTCGCCATCGGGTCACAATACTAGTGTCTCTCCTTACTCAGTCGTTAAACCATATGGTGCCAAGGAATAAGTTTTAGTCCGAGAGTAGGTTCGAATTATTTTACTCCCTGCTTACTCTGTGTTTATTAATGCTGAATTTAGCTAGTATAGACTTAAAACTAGGAATAAAGTTAATCTCGCTCTAGTCTATATTTATTAATAAGACTGTTGGTGTCGTATTATTCGGCGTAACATATTTCGACGTCATGATGCGGACTCCGAGCGACCGTATTACGGTTAGCTAACAGACAAAACATAATATTTCGACCTTGAACCATAGTACGGTTCATTGGCAGTCAAGAAGTTACTGGACTTATTTTATTCAAACACCTTAGCCAAATTGCAGACATGCATAATTTATATAATATGTGTGTTACGATTATTTTCAGGATGGCTATGATATTACAAACCCTGAATACTATTCCAAAATAACGGAAGAGCAACTAAAGCATATATTCAGAGGTGACACTGATGCCGAAATTCCACTATTTGACCAACGGATAGCAGTATTACATGAAGTCGGTACCATACTCATAAAACAGTATAGTAAAACATTTGAAACTTGTGTGAAAGAAGCGAATAAGTCTGCTGTTAAATTGTTAGAGATTGTTTTTGAAAATTTCCCAAGTTTTCGTGACGAAGCACTTTATCAAGGATGTAAAGTGTCATTGTATAAGAGAGCACAGATTTTGGTGGCAGATTTATGGAATTTTCTAGACGGTCACGGATGGGGAGATTTTCAAGATATTGATAAGTTGACAATGTTTGCCGATTATAGAGTACCGCAAGTGTTAGTTTATTTTGGAGCTTTGAGCTATAGCAATGAACTGACGGAGAAACTCAAGAATGGTAATTTTCTTTTTATTTGGGTTATGAATAAATAAAAAGATTCTGCTTAGTCTTCTAATCTAGCGTCATTTGCCGCATAAGTTGAAATAACATTAGCATAAATCTTGTGCATGTGGAAGTATGTATAATAATCCTAAGAAATTAAAAGCCCACTCCATATTAAGTCAAAAAACACCCTACCATTATTAGGAGAGAGGTCATAACTGTCAGTAATAACTAATACAAAGCAGAGAGAAGATGTATTAAAAGAAATGTTTTTTACTTATCTGAAATATTTAAATAATAAATATACTGATATATTATAATTTCAGTTTTATAAAATATAGTTTTTTCTTCACCCACAGATATAATACTTCCAAGTGGTTCACCAGAAGAGGTAGAAATTCGAGGCTGTTCCATCCACACCATAGAACTACTAAAGCAAAAGCTACAAGAAAGGATAAACAATGACAAACTAAACATAGATGTCCCTAATTCAAGTCTATTGGACTATTATCTATGGTGCTACAGAAGGAAGCATGCAGGTGAAATGGAGAAGATCCCATACCATAAGACTTTGGGTATTTATTACTGATAATTTCATTCATTTTGTAAGTTCGACATTACTATTACATGTATGGTGGAGGTCAGTGCTTATTGTGATAAGGTTTGAATTTATTTTTGAGTAGATACAATTTTTCCAAGTATTTTCATGTTAAGTTAACTTATATTATAAGTTAACCTATCATGAAAATTCTATGTATACAATAATTCTGTAAATGTGATATTATTGCATTATTTAGGTTAAGTATACTTAATAGGGTATTTGACTAATTTTTGGAAATTGTTTTAAATTATTCTTTATTATTTATTAAAACACACTACATTGATATTTTTCGCAATATCTACAGTATTAAGAATTAAATCAATGATAAAGTTTAAGTTTTGAAAACCACGCCAAAAACATTTCTGATCACATGATACGCGTGACGTCACAAATCGCTATGCAAGTCACTTCTCTCGCTCGCTCCTTTTCGGAACTCGGTGCGTGCGACAGAGACGCTACGCAAGGCGACTGCTGTATCGTAATGTTGTAAATTGTTATACCTACTCATTTTAATATCAATCTTATTCTTTCAAGTATAAAGTTTAGTTTCGGTTGACTTGATAAATTTCAATTATAACAACCAAGTTACGTGCAATCGAGTGACGTCACAAACAATCCCAGAGCGTTCACGTTCCTGATAAAATTTCAAAAATTATTGTTTTATTTCGTGCAAAATATCGCGTAAAATTATATAGTTTAGTTTGATTGAGTGAAATATGTCTTTTTTAGGCTATTATCTGATAAGATGACCACAATCAATAGTATATTTTCAATGTTGTCAAATACCCTATTATATGAGACTGAGACGGCTCCTACAGTGCAGTGCGGGTCGCGGGAGGTTGACAGCACCTTTAAGAGCCTCTTACACAATGGCCACTTCGCCAAACTTTGCCGCATTTTGCGAACGCTTGCTGATGCGCACTATTAATACTTCGCCCAATGGTCACTTATACACTTATTATAAAAATTTATGAGAGACTAAGATACCAAGATCAGAATCTCTCAGTTCAGCATGTTACAGTATTTTTTTAAATACTATTTACTTAATGAGTTAGGTATTTTGATTTAAATTTAATTGGTTTGGTTATTTTAATGTTATAATTTTTTTATTTTATTATTATTAGTATTTTAATTGACGCGGTCCATCCTTTTTGAATAGCCGATGTAGAATAAACATTACCGTTATACAAGGTGCTTTTGTTGACATTATATTCGGTCAGTGTGAAGTGGAGCCTTGACTATTACATCAAATGTCACCCCTCCCGTACCGCTCAGCTATTCTAACCGAACCGTCTCAGTTAAATGGTAGGCGCAAAGTAGTATTTTTATAATTATTCATGTATGTAAGTATTATAATATTTGTTATAGAAAACATAAATAAAATAACGTTACTTTTCAAAAATTTAATTGACGTTTTCATTTCTATCTAAAAATACATAGTAATTTATTTCACCACATCGTCCGAAACAGAAAAAAAAATTACAGGGCCTGCCGTTTTAATACCTATTAGTATTTGAAACAAAAAAAAAAGAAAGCGACTGTATCACTGCCACGCGATCGTTTCACAATTTTAAAGTCGGCTTCTTATTACTTGCTTCATATACTTACCTACTTTACTTTCCCATATTTTACCTACCTTTTTTAATTTAGTCTATGGCTGAGATCCATACCTACTCAGAGTCTACTCAGACTTGAGATAGAGTTAAAACGAGACTATAATATGTCCCTGATATAAATCTGTCTCGTTTTAACTCTCTCAAGTCTCAGTAGAGTCAGAGTACGCTTAATAGATCTCAACATTAGACTTTACAGATTTCATAATATAAATTACAATTTAATAACATAATAAGTACAATTTCAATAAGTATGCCCTTTATCACATTCTAGAAATTTCCCTCAATTCTGTTGTACATAAAACTTGAACTAAATTAAAACAAAACCCTTTTCACAATATTATATTAAACAGAAAGGTACAGCATGATTTTAGAGTTCAATTCAGTTCAAAGTTTTGTTCACACCAAAACTAGAAAGTTTTATATACCGAAGTACTTAGGATTTATTTTATTGCATGACTTACCTATGATAACAAAATACCAATTATTTAAGCTAGTCACAAATTACAGCAGTATGCCGCAAATAACGATTTTTCTGTGCCGAAAAAACGTATGACGTCACCAGTAGGACTGGTACGAGTTTTCACATCTATATAACGTTGATATATTTCAAGTATCGAACCACTGTTATGGTAAAAATTAAAATGGTAGATCCATTTAGTGTCCTGTTTTAAGGCAACAGTTCGTCAGTAAATACATTTAGAGCCAAAATATTATTCTGTAATTTTGAATTACGGCTTTAAACCAATTGACTTTAGATCCATTTTACCCGGATGCTATAGCGTCCGGCTCGACCTCTATCGATGGCGTCATTAGCATTAATTTTCAGTACTGAAACATGCGTTGTTTGCGTCGCGTGCGGTTCAGGCTGTAATATGCGATCAACATTAATTACCTAAATAATCATTATGGTTATACACACAACCTCAAAATAGAATAATATACCTAAGTATTGTAATATTATAGATTATAACATAATGTTCTATTTACAACTTTGGCTTTAGCTTTAAAAATGATTATTACAATGGCACTACATATTTACACAGTAACCTAATGATTATGAATTTAATAATCTATTAAAAATTATATTGTGACCATCCATAAAACATAATAATATAAAATATTAATTTAAAAAAGAAACGCTAGTAACTTTACACAGATTAAAAGGAAAATATAGACGCTTAAAAATCCTGGTTCCAAAAAAAAAGCTGATTACATAACCACCACTTTTATGAGGAAGATTTTTTAAATCTTCATACTCGAATACAATTACATTTTCGAGAGTGTAAGATCGATTAATTACCATTTAACAGTTTTAAAATAATTATAGCATAGTATCGCACATTAGATATAATAATTAACAAAAACACTTTATAATAATAGTCCCAAATTCTTTAAAATTTATTTTTAAATATCGCTATAATTTAGCTATTTAAGTATTTTAAAATATTATTTTAATTTTAGAAATCTCATATATTTTGAGTCACTTCTCGGATTGTTCGAATTAAAACAAAAAATGATCTATAAACTATTCAACTCATTTACAAAATAGTAAATAAGTTGTAGTCACAAATTAAAAATTACAATTAATTTTGTAATTCTTTTAAGGTAAGATAATTTTCCAAACTACCCAAACCGGGAATCGAACCAGACACCTAGAAAAATAATAAAATAATTTAATTAAGTACCATCCTATGAATAGATTACAGAAGTTCAAAAAGGAATGAAAATGTATTATCTTTTGTTGCATTGCATTGCAATAGACTCAAAGGAAGCAAAAACCTTAAAATGACCGTCGTTAAATGAAACAAAGACGAAGAAGCCGATCACCAACTTGCATTCAAAGTTCGCAAGTAGCTTCACTTTTAAACTCGTTTTCGAGCTAGAACTTTTCTCTTTAGTCTATGTAACAGCACAACTTATTTACTGCTGAACTTGGATTTCAAGCTTTCGAAAAACGCCAACTTGGTTTTTATCGTTCCCGGTTCGGGGACTGGGCTGCCAGGTCTGCTGGATTCCCTGGTCACCTCCTCACCCTCGGGTATGTCCTTGGAGCCCCCAGGGACCGTGTGGGGGATCGGCATGGACAGTTTGAGCTCCTCGCGAAACTCCTTGGAGATGCTTCTGGCTGTGAGACTGTGCATGTACTGCAGCCTGTTACCCGGTTTCTCTTTGTAGTCCGCACTGAAGATGTTTTCTTTGCTTTTGTGACGTTTCAGAACGGGCTGAGGCACCTGAGGAAAAAAGTTTAGAATGATCAGCGAAACCGCAGAATGTTCCTTAGGTAATTCATTGAGAATCTTGAGAAATCAAACTTGGCTATTCAATGGCCCGCCATTCCTCAAAGTGATGGAAAGTCGGCATTTTAATGTTTAATACATTTTTCTTAAAACATTTATTTAAATTTTTCAAGCTTGTTTCCAATGTAATTTGAAAATTGAGTTAAACTTTTTGCCATATTAAAAAAGGGGTTTATATATGATATTTGATTTCAATTTAAAATAGGAATGATTCATCCAAGATTGCAAAGCAAGATCAAGCAATTTAGAAAAAAATCAAGCAATTTAGACGTTTATCTCTACATTTCGCTTAAATTATGACAAAAATATCTGAAAATTGTGGTTTTTCCTAGTAAATTTAAAATAAATGATTAATATATTATTACAACAGCCTACCTACATATAATATTTTTAATTTTTATTGTTAAAACTGACCTTGACTGGCTCACTAAGGCTTTCCATGCTGACGAATTTCTTAGCCAATTCCTTCACGTTCGGTAATTCGGCCGGCAGATCATCAATTTCACTCTTAACTGAAGTTTCCTTAAAGCTATCTATTTCCACTGGTTCCATAACATCACTGTTTTCACTTTCGCTTAGCCTATCTATGTCTCCTACCGAATTCTTATCAGGCATATTGATATTGTCATTTTTGTCAGCCGCATATCGCCTCGATAGCTTATCTTCTGGCGTACATTTCACAATCTCACCTGTTTGCACATTGTATATTTTAATAGAATCCTCTACGCTGCTGCAACTTAGCGAATTTTCGAAACTTGTTGGAGATTTCTCAGCTTCTTCATTTATATTATCCGGACTTAAAGCATTATCAGTCCTATAAGCAGTCTGTAATATTTCTTCGAATTTTTGATCAGTGTCGTCATCTGTATGCGTGGGTTTCATAAATAGTGTATGTTCGTTGGCGTCTTCGTAGTCAATTATAATCTCGTTTTTATATTCACTGGGCATTGTCGTTATTGAGATTTGTTCCTTATTGTTATTATTCTCAAATGTAGTGTACTGCTGGTTAGTGGCTATTGTATTGAATTGTTGTATTAGAAGTCCCTGAAAATGTTATTGTTTTATGATTATCTAAAATTGATAAAGTTGTATTTTTCTGATAAGGATCTGAATTCGTAATTGGTGCTGTGTAAACCTCTAATGACATACTACTATGTTGTAATAAATTACTTAGATCACATCCGAGGTGACAGATTCAAAACAGTTTTGGAAAGTTTCGGACACTTCTGTCCTTTTTGTTTGAATAGCAATGCGTGTTTCGAGCTTTTAACTTAAAGTGCAACCTGTTATCTCGGGTCTAAAATAAGACACTTGTTGTTGACATACTTGACAAAAATATTAAAAAAAATGCAGTTCTTACGGCCCTAATAATAAACGATTCTGCAAGCATATTTTGTCAAATTAAGTTATTAATCACAATGATATTACTATTAAAAAAGTACCTATTACAACCCCAAAGATATACGTAAACGTTTTAGGAAAATCGTGCATGTGACGTTAATAGATACAGCAAGGCATTGGTGATTGTTGTTAAATATTTTACTATTTAGTGGCGTGTACGGCAGAAATGATGCTGTGACAGGAAAGATCCAATACATTTTGTTAGTTTCATGACAAGCTTTCCCTTATAATTGTTAGTTAATCCTTTCGTCAAAAACTTACAACACTCACCACTAACTTCTTGGAGGATTACTTGTTGTTATAGAACTGAAAACTTTAATAAGGACACAAATCTATGAGTGCAGTTCTAGTCGTTACGTTTGTTTTAATTCAAAAGTGCAGAGTGCTGTTAGTCAGTCAAATCCGAAAAATCATGCCAACTTTTAAACACTCAGCAGGCAAGTTTAGTGTCGAAACCGAAAATTTTTGTTTTAATTGTTTAACTAAATGTATAATTCCTTTCACCAGTATTCCTTCGTAATGAGTTGTGAATGAATTGAATATAATAAATAAGGGATGTCGCATATGGGCTATGTCAGTAATAGACATAGTAAACGGAGATTCGTCAAAGAATTTTATGGAGTTGTCAGTAAGTGGGATAAATGTGTATTAACTATTTGATTAATTGGAGCTAAATCACCATAGATCTCTATGAAAGCCTTTGCTTAACCTTACGCTTCCACCGAACGTGAAATTGATGCCTGCCCTTCTTTTGGGGCGCACGTAAAAGTCGTCGCTTCTCAGCGTACCACTCCGCCTAATATCTGTGTACGTTTCGAAAAGGTCCTCCGTTATCTCGGGCTTTTGAGGGATCTTAAGTCTGAGGATGTCCTCCTTCTCTTCGAAATCGTTATCTCCGTCTGTATGTCTTAGTTTTGGAGCGGTTTTGGGTCCGTCAATTTGGTAGGATGTGTCTCTGTCAGGGTTTTCGAATATGGGGTTGATAGCGAAGTTTAGGCTCGCGTGTCTGGGGCTGAGGACAACGCGGGTCAGACTCTGGTGTAAGGCCGCCGCCTCAAGGTCGCTCAGGGAGCTGCTGGCACTTACAGGCGAGGTGAACTCTCTATCGAAATTGTCTAAACTCGTCGATTTGTTTATCAGGCTCGAGAGGGAACTTGCGCCGCTCATACTGCCTTTGCATTTGCGCTCGCCGGAGGATGACCTCGCCTCTTGGATATAATAGTCTCGGCCGTAGCTGAAATCGAGAAAGATACAGAGTTTATATTTGAATCATATACGTATATGTTTACATAAAAATGTGGTATAATTTTTAGTTTGAAATTGTGTACAGAAGTCAATTGTTTTTGCTTATTGCAATATTATTTGGTTTCTCATGGTACCTATTCGCCATGATCCAAACTTCCAAATATTGTATGCTGTTAGCTTTTTCACAATATACAACGTTAGTTTTACTTTACGCAAAACCTGAAAGTAGTTTGTTCAGAAACAGTAACAAAATCGAATCCAACCATTTTTATATAGTGTTATATTTTTGTCCAAAAATATTTTGAAATCCTACAAGCTTAGACACAATGGTTTACCGCGCATCAGCTGACGGTCGGCACACAGCGGCGGTCATTCAACTCGCGTCGATCGCAAGTCGCTGCGGCGACCATTTTTTTCGAGGACAACGACGCAACATAACAAGCTTATAACTTCGTTACTTTACATTATACACACATCAACACTGTCTAGGGATATTCTGATTTTCTCAATTTATTCAAAATTGGTTATAACTAACATACAATATGTATATATTTTTGTAAAGCCTATTTATCAGACTATCTTTTAGAATAAAACAGAATTAGTTTTTTTGTGTAAATAATTTTTTATTGAAATAAAGACAAAAAGTGAAATGATGGTAAACTTAAGGATGAATGTCTTTTTAAGAAAAAATATAATTTTAGCAAAATTATCAGGTTTTTTGCAGTTACGTGAAAAATTATTTAAAATTAGTAGTCAGTAAACCACCCATGGACGTTAACCACGGTCCTACAACGGCTTTTCATGCTTTGAATCAAGTTATCAAAGTCTTGCTGTGGGATATTGTCCCAGGTCCTGCTAAGATGCAAAAAAAGTTGCTTTGCAGTCGCAATGTTCGGAGGAAAACTCCTCAAAGCCCTTCTTTGGAGCATGTCCCATGCGTGCTCTATGGGGTTTAGGTCTGGTGATTCAGCGGGCCAGTCTAAGATCGACACATCGTGCTCTTGTAGCCAGCTGGTCACCACTCGCGCAGTGTGCGAACGGGCTTTGTCGTGCATGAGCGTGAAAACTTGGTCCATTTGCAGTCGATGGGGATAGATTATTGGTGCTAGCACCTGATTACGGTATTTTTCAGAAGTCATGGTGTTTCTGATCCAAACGAGATCTGTTCTTCCATCGATACGAATTCCCGCCCAAACCATAATTGTTTTGCCGTGGTATGGCTGGACTTCCTGACGGTGTCGCAGACGGTTGTCACGACCAGGAGCTCGCCATACACGTACTCTTCGTAAATCAGCATGAAATCCGAATCGGGACTCATCGGTAAACAGCACTACAGACCACTAGTTATCTTCCTAGAGCAAATGTTCGCGAGCCCACTGTAATCTTCGTCCACGATTTCCTCTGCGTAGTGCTGGAGTACGAAGCGGCCTGCGAGCATGAAGGTTAGCCTCGTGCAGTCTTCTCCTCACAGTTTCGTCACTGACAAGCAAATGGTGGTCTGACTGGAGCCTTTAAACCAACTGCATGGCTGTAGCATTTGGTTATCTTCTCGCGGTCATTTGCGAAAATCGGTCCTGTCTTCGGGCGGTTATGCGCTTCTCGCCTGGGTGCCGTTCAGCCACTTCACCAGTGGTGCAATAACGTGACCACAACCTTGATATCACGTTTTTTCTTGTTTCAATCGCCTCGGCAATACTTCGTTGAGGAGCCCCAGTTTGGAGCGTACCTACTGCCCTTAACATTTCGTCTCTTGTTAAATGGCGCCTCTGCATGATGCATACAGTTGCATAAATTAGAAATTAACCAATAATTTTCATTGAAACTTTCATTTGATACAAAAATATACCAAAAACTGGGTTAGGTCAATTGAAACTTTCGAACTTCGCTACAATTATGCCGCACAAATCATTTGTTTTCAATTTATTTTTTCAAATTCAAATTTAGAATCATTTAATATGGTCTACAAAATAAGCTTTCATTAAAATAATTTAAAACCGATTAATATTTTTCGAGTTTCAGAACTTTATACAAAATATCCCTAGACATTGTTGATGTGCATATTTTTTTTAAATTTTGTATAAATATTCTTAATGTAAAAATATTTGACACGTGTTTCGGTTTTTGCGCAAAGTAAAACTAACGTTGTATATATAGAATATTATTAAAAAGGTGAAAATATAGGAAAATTTTCTGAGATTTTACAAACAGCCAAAATTTCATGCCTTCATAAAATTATGCTACAAACTTGAAAGCATCCATACTGTATACATTTTTCTGTCTCGTAAAACGCGCTGTATTTACATTTGCTATAATTAGTAACATGCAACATATTATCGAAAAACCAGTCACTGCAATTCATTATGTATTTAACTTATCTAATCGATCGATCGTTCAATGTTTCAAGGCCCTCCCACAAGGAAAAATTTCATATTTATTTTTCGAAGTGACATCTTCAGTGAATTGCAACATGAACTTCTAAACCCCGAGGGAAAATGCAGCAAACAAACATGGAACCTACATTAGTAATTTGACTTTGGTTCTTTTATCTATTACAAATGACCGACTCGATATTTCCAAAATATGTAACTAAATCGACAATTTGAAAATGAAAATATCTCGCCAAAACCGTTGAATTCCAACACAGGCGCACCACACTATTTATTAAAAGTATTGCTTAAAATATTTTGATTGGACTACTAACCGCTTATATTGTGGGAGATCTTCTGATCGAACACTTCTCAAAACCTTTGGCGATGGACTCATCGACCTCCTTTCGTCCATAATAACTCCATCTGTGCTCAGACTGGTTTTTAATTGTCTCTTGCCGACTATTTCTTTCGTTGAATTACTTCTGGATCTGGGCTCTTCTACTTTTGGTTTGGAAACATCCTCGCAGGATGTGAGTTTATCGTTATCTCTATCTTTATTCGTTGTCAATGTGTCGAAAAGAGATGAAGTGCTTTTTGCTGATAGCCTCTTTTTGATCGCTTCAGGCGAATACGGGTTGTTCGGCATGTCGACGTAATTTAACCACTTTTTGCGCTCCCTGTACGCTATCGAGCCTAAAATTTAAATTGCTTCAATTATTATCATTATACAGCATAATGATTGGTATCGGCAGATCACTTAATTCCTTTCGACCACTGGTTTTTTGTGTTGGCTCATCTACGTGAGCGATATGATTTAATTTCTCGAATTATACTAAGCTGGAGGAATAAAATCATCGAAATCACTAACTATAGTGGAACTAATAGAGGTTCTTATCTCACTTTTGCACAGAGAAAATTGTATACGTTTGGCAGTTTTGCAGATCTTTTGAAATCTGGGAATCGTTTATCGCGCATGAGATTTTGCTAGCTATCACATTGGTCGGCTTATCTGCGAATATCTGATAATAAGCTTACTACTTTTGTTGTATATGCTAGTACATATTTCTTAAATTCTATTTATTATTATGCTTAAAAACCATTTTACCTGGTATTAAGTCGTTTTCCTCAGTTTTCGGAGTAGAACACCTGAAAAGAGAATGATTTTGTTTACCATAATCACACAATAAAAATGCATTAGGCATCTACCTATTATAATAAATTTAAGATTTAGTTTTGTCCAAAAGTCTCAATTTTCCAAAAGGCCATACATATTTTTTTATAGTTGTCGAAATATATACGTACTGTTGGGGCTCTTCGAAGTGCTTTCTGCGCAGACTGTCTGCGTACCTCTGCACCGGAACTGCTACAGTTTCCTCATAGTCTTTCTCACGTTCGAAACGACTAAGTGTGTTTGTAGTTCCTGAAACAATCATTAATAACCGTGTTAATAACTTAATAAGCAATCATGACATTACTATCTTATCTATTACATTGTCTGTTTCATCTATTTGTCTATGTCTGCCAATTATATTAATCAAGCTACCACTATATAAGCTATCTCTTATGATTTTTTTCCAAAGTCTTGGTTGCACTAAGAAAAGTCAGTTTTGGAGGGAACCTACCTTTGTTATATGCGCCTAGAGGTTTTTGATCATCAGTTTCTTCACTTAAATTCCCATTTATATTGCTATCTTCAGAGTAATCAGCATGCCCATTCATCATTGTCCTATGTATTTCCTCTTTCAAATTAAACTCTGTTTTAGTTAACGGCCCACTATCGACGTCGAGTAATAATATTGAATCGTGATTTTCGTCATGATCTTCGTTTGTTATTATTTCATGATTATTGTTCGTGACATCTTTAATATCTGGTGGTTTAAAGTCAACAGTGTCTTCGCTTATGACTGTTTCATTATAAGCCTCTTCTACATTTTGTGACTCGTCAATGATCGTAAGGCTGTCCGGTTCGAAGTCTAACACTTCTTCTACTTTGGGTTTACCTCCGATAACATGTTTGGAGTCTAAAACTTTTTTGACATCACTCTTATATTCAATTTCCTGATCTTCTGCGTCACTGCCGTTATCGGATAGATCTGTGGTGTCATCGGCATCCCTATCGCCAATAAGAGCTCTGTACAGTGTGTTAGAATTGGGTACAAGCATGGGAACTGGGGCGGATTGACTGTTTTTTATCTTCTTCTTTTGGAAGAGCCAGTTTTCCTCCCACGAGCCATCTGCCGCTTGTATATCGCTGCCCGAAACTTCGTCGAACTCACGATAATCATTATCTGAAATGGGAAGTTCAAACACATCATTAACTTTAATAATTTTTTTATATTTCGATCAGTTTTCGTTATTCAGTTTCGTTATTCGGTGATTGTTCTGGGAGCTTAGCATAGTTCTTAAATAACATATTTTAATCATTTCATTTTTCTATTTCAATCGTTGTTTTTGTAGATGTATTTGTTCATAATTTTCTTTTACTCATTTAATTCATCTTTTGTATGCAGACAAAAGCGTTACAAATACAGCTTATTTATTTCTCCTTTGAATACGCTGTTCAATTAGTAACAGTATTATTGATTCGTAACGCAAATAATTTGTATAACAATGGATAATATGACGATAGGAGTCTTGATTAAGCAGCGTATTCATGAGGGGACAAATGCCCCGCAACACGTGTCGCCAGACATGTTGGGCGATGCCACTCGACTTCGCCCGATATCGGATGACATGTCTCGCGACACGCGACAGTTCGCGAGACGTTGTCTGGCGACGTTAACCGACATCGCCCAACTTAGCCCGACATCTCCAGCGGCACGTGTCGCGGGACATTTGTCCCCTCATGAATACGTGGCTTTATTCTTGTAATACGTACGTATTTTTAAGCAGAACAATAGGAGAGCTAACTCTATTACCTCTAGCGTGCACAATGTCACCTCCGTACTCCGGGAAGGGCACTCGTCGAGGCACCTCTAGGGCGTCCTCCGTCGCGTCGCCCTCCTCCCAGTCTGACGCGTCGTCTTCACGCTAAAATGTTAACGTTAATAAATAATAATAATTAATTTCTGCCGTAATAATTAATTTATTGTTATCATAATTATAATATTATGATCTTACTCGTACCCAAGTACCTATGTTTCTTCGACCGTGCCTAAACAATATGTTATTTTATGGGAAGGGTAGAGTACCTAGTTAGTTACATAATTATTATTATGTAATAGTACGTAGTAGATATTCACAATTAAATGAAATATACAATTATACATATACCTACCTACTGCTAGTTCATCGACCAATGAGATGCGAGTATTTTTTTCGCTAGGAGGTTGACTCATGGAATAGACTTTAAGTTATTAATTTCGCCGAAGTTAGCAGACTTAAGCCAACCCGCATTGGAGCAGCGTGGCGGGTCTAAGCTCTAAATCCCTCTCCTATGAGAGAGGAGGGCATGTGCCCAGCAGTGGGACGTTAACAAGTGTAAATTGAAAATTTAAAAACCCCCGACATTCGCCATTTAGTGGCGGCGGCCATCTTGAATTTGCAATAGTGCTATTCTACTAGTCAAGCCCTTTCATTTGATACCCATATCAAGGGAGTTGTGAAAAAATATATCATCCGCCATTTTGTAGCGGCGGCCATCTTGGACCGATTTTCATCAAACATGGCTAAGAACACTCTCGACTAATTCACCTTTCAAACAAAAAAAACCGCATTCAAATCGGTCCACCCGTTTGAGCGCCACAGGGGAACAGACAGACACACACACACACACACACACACACACACACACACACACACACACACACACACACAGACACGTCAAACTTATAACACCCCGTCGTTTTTGCGTCGGGGGTTAAAAAGTCTGTAGTGATATGATGATGATGTAGCAGACTTACGGGTGGGGTGAGATCCCTGGTGGTGGCGGAGGGCAGGGAGCGCGGGGAGGAGCGGTCCGAGGGGGCGGGGGAGGGGGAGGGGGAGGGGCTCGCGCTGGCCGAGTGGATGCCGCTGCTGCGGCCGCCTGACCCATTCTCCGTTTGGTAACGTTCGATGACCTGGGAACAAACAATCCATTTTTAACTGACTTCAAAAAAGGAGGTTCTGTATTCGACCCGTGTCTATGTATAGAATAGAATAGTAGTAATGGTTATAGCGGCGACGCCTGCGCCGGACGGCGTGGTGTCGCGCCGGCAGCGGTACCCGCTGGTGTGTCGGCCGCAGCCCGCGCTGCTGCACGCCGTCTTACCCGCTCTACACGCACTGTGCGCGCACTTGGAACGACCGGGGTGAGACACGACCTATACTCCCATAGTAGAATAGAAAAGTTTTTTATTCAAATAAACTTTTACAAGTACTTTTGAATCGTCAATTGAATCTACCACGTATATTCTAATACCTACTAATCTATGTATGTATGTTCGCGATTTTTTCAAAAACCGATTTTTTCCGATTTTGATGATTTTTTCAATATCGTAATTTACATACTGTCAAGGAAGGTTTTAGTACATTAATATTAATATATATATAGCTGTTCGTTCTGATTCACTGACTCATTCATCGCCTCTCCTGTAAAATTTTGTATGAAAAATTTTTTTTTCACAAATGGTTTCGTATAGAGGACAAAAATTCATTAAGAGGAAAAATATGGAGAGAGCTGATGATTGAGGATTTCGGAGACGGTTGAAGAGCACGCTTAAGGTATTGAAGATAGGTGGGGGGTGCTCGAACAAATGTCACTCGAAACGTCATCCAATTGGCAGTGAGCCGAAAAAAAATTCAAAATGGCGAAAAAAAGATGGCCGCCATACAAATTTCGTCGGTGTCCATCTCGAAGGGTATAAAAGATGAAAGAGTTGTTTCTTAGCAAAACATGATCAGGATCCAAAGGTCTACTCGATGAATACAAAAAAAAATTCAAAATGGCGGACTTTATTTTTCCATAGAAAATGTATGGCGAATATTGAGAGAGAGTATAAAGTTGTGAACTAGGTATGCAAGGCGATTGATGCGGTTCTTTGGAGAAATCTCAAAGAAAAATATGGGAAGACATGATGATTGAGGGTTTGGAAGATGATTGATGAGCCCGGGCAGAGTTTTGTAGATAGATGGGGGCTGCTCAAACAAAAAATACTCAGAACCTCATCCAATTGGCACTGAGGTGAAAAAAAAAAACCAAAATGGCGGATTCAAGATGGCGGCTATACAAATTTCGTCGGTGTCTATCTCACCAAGTATAAAAGATGGAAGAGTGGTTTCTTTGAAAAATATGATCAAGAACTAAAAAACAAGATGGCGGAATTTATTTTTCTACACAAAAAAAATTTTTGATGGTTTCGTGTAGAAAACAAAAATTCATGCGGAGGAAAAATACGGAAAGAGCTGATGATCGAAGACTTTGGAGACGGATGAAGAGCACGGCGAGGGTATTGAAGATAGGTGGGACGTGCTCAAACAAAAACTACTCGAATCCTCGCGGTCCGCTTGCGGGCCGCGCACCCACGCGCCGTACTAGTTAATATATATATAGCTGTATATATATATAGCTGTTCGTTCTGATTCACTGACTCATTCATCGCCTCTCCTGAACAATTTTGTATGAAATTTTTTTTTTTCAATAATGGTGTCGTATAGAGGATAAAAATTCATTAAGAGGAAAAATATGGAGAGAGCTGATGATTGAAGATTTCAGAGACGAGGGAATGGCATGCTTAAGCTATTGAAGATAGGTGGGGGGTGCTCGACCAAATGTCACTTGAAACGTCATCCAATTGGCAATGAGTTGAAAAAAAATTCAAAATGGCGAAAAAAAGATGGCCGCTATACAAATTTCGTCGGCGTCCAACTCGGAGGGTATAAAAGATGGAAAAGTGGTTTCTTCGCAAAAGATGATCAGGATCAGAAGATCTACTCGATGCATAGAAAAAAAATTCAAAATGGCGGAATTTATTTTTCCATAGAAAATGTATGGCGAATATTGAAGAGACTACAAGTTGTGAACTATCCAAGGCTTTGATGAGGTTCTTTGGAGAATTCTCAAAGAAAAATATGGGAAGACATGATGATTGAGGGTTTGGAAGATGGTTGAGGAGCCCGGGCAGGGTATTGTAGATAGGTGGGAGGTGCTCAAACAAAAATTACTCAAAACCTCATCCAGTTGGCACGGCGAAAAAAAAATACCAAAATGGCGGATTCAAGATGGTGGCTATACAAATTTCGTCGGTGTTTATCTCACCAAGTATACAAGATGGAAGAGTGGTTTCTTGGAAAAAGATGATCAATACCTAAAGATCTATTTGATGAGCAGAATGATTCGAAGAAAAAATATGGAGAGTGATAATGATCGAGGATTAGGAATTTGGGAAAGATAAGTGGAGGCTCCTCAAACCAAAATACCCGAAAGCAAAACCTCGCGGTCCGCTTGCGGGCCGCGCACCCACGCGCCCTACTAGTTAATATATATATAGCTGTTCGTTCTGATTCACTGACTCACTCATTCATCGCCCCTCCTGTAAAATTTTGTATGAAAAATTTTTTTTTCACTAATGGTTTCGTATAGAGGACAAAAATTGAAGTAGAACAAAAATATGGAGAGAGCTGATGATTGAGGATTTCAGAGACGAGCGACGGGCACGCTTAAGGTATTGAAGATAGGTGGGGGGTGCTCGAGCAAATGTCACTCGAAACGTCATCCAATTGGCAGTCAGCTGAAAAAAAAATTCAAAATGGCGAAAAAAAGATGGTCGCCATACAAATTTCGTCGGTCTCCATCTCGGAGGGTATAAAAGATGGAAGAGTGGTTTCTTGGCAAAAGATGATGAGGATCCAAAGGTCTACTTGATGAATTGAAAAAAAATTCAAAATGGCGGAATTTATTTTTCCATAGAAAATGTATGGCGAATATTGAAGAGACTACAAGTTGTGAACTATGCAAGGCTTTAATGCGGTTTTTTGGAGAACTCTCAAAGAAAAATATGGGAAGACATGATGATTGAGGGTTTGGAAGTTGGTTGAGGAGCCCGGGCAGGGTATTGAAGATAGGTAGGAGGTGCTCAAACAAAAATTACTCGAAACATCATCCAATTGGCAGTGAGCTGAAAAAAAGTCCAAAATGGCGGATTCAAGATGGCGGCCATACAAACATCGGTGTCTATCTCACCAAGTATAAAAGATGGAAGAGTGGTTTTTGCCAAAAGATGATTAAGACCTTAAGTTCTACTTGATGAGCAGAATGATTCGAAGAAAAAATATGGAGAGTGATAATGATCGAGGATTAGGAATATGGGAGAGATAGGTGGAGGCTGCTCAAACCAAAATACCCGAAAGCGAAACCTCGCGGTCCGCTTGCGGGCCGCGCACCCACGCGCCCTACTAGTAATAATATATAAGTATAACACATCTAGTTATCAATCGTATGTACGAAGTTACACGCATAAATGTACCCATATGTCACTAATTTGTGATTGATACACCGATTTCGTTGATATTGCTGGACCGAAGTCGGTTTAATTTTTTCTATAATATAGCTTGTTGATATCGGGTGTTATCGGACAGTTTTTAGCCAGCCCGCCGCTATATCCCATACTCTGTGTGTTTTACAATAATTGTATTCCGAAACTGAAAGCTTAAATTTGACACAGTTATACATAGTATATTGTTACCGCTACAAAGGCGTGAAAAAATGTTTTTTTTTTTTCGAGTACACAACATGAAAAATCAAAGTTGACAAAAAATTTTGAGTACGTACTTAGGTACTTACCTACCCCCTCGAATGGTTTCTAAAAAAGTTTTTCGAAATAAATAGGTGAGTAAAGGGGTACTTTAACTTACATTTGAAATGCATATTATGTATTTACAATACGATACATAATCATTAATCACCAATCAGTATTATTGATATCTAAATAGTTACTTACTTTTATGAATAGTTTTACGCAAGTTCATTTATATCAGTCATTAGTTTGTTGGTACTTACCTATCTGATAACGGGTACATTTTGGGTATCGCTACCATGTGATGTCATGTTTAATTGTTCATTCTTATCAAACTATACATATATACCTACCTACCTATATAAATTTCTTCCACCTTGAAACCTTGCAAGCGACAATGACCTTATGATATTATGTTTATGAAACAATGTGGCCAATTCTGTTGTACACAATCTCTAAACTAAACTAAATTGACAGGTTTAAAATTAGTGCTATCCTTTTCCGCAGGTATCACTGTGAAAGAGATAAGAATATATTTAGCCCTGTCATTTTAGTTTAGGTTTAGAGATTGTGTACAACAGAATTAGCCACATTATCTAGTTAGAGATGTAGGTATCTATTTAGATTTCAACTAAAAAAATTTTTCTTGAATTTGAAAAGTTTGTAAAAAAATCAATATTTAAAAAAAACTCAATTTAATGGCTCAATCCAAATAAAAAAAGATATAAACAAAACAAAAAGAAACAATAGTTACTTGAACCACTAATGTAAATGGCACCAAAGATGGATTTTAAGCAAAAAAAAAAAAATTCTTGAATTTGTAAAGTAATAAAATCAATATTTTTAAAAAGCTTAATCGATTCAATGGCTCAATCCTAACAACAAAGATTTACACAAAAAAAAGAAACAATAGTCACTAGAACCACTAATGTAATGCACCAAAGATGGATTTTAAGTAAAAAAATTTTTTCTTGAATTTGTAATTTGTAATAAAATCAATATTTAAAAAAAAGCTTAATCGATTCAAAGGCTCAATTCAAACAAAGATATTTAAACAATAGTCACTAGAACCACCAATGTAAATTAGCACCAAAGAGTAGGTAAGTAGTAGTACGTAATAAAAAAGAAAGGAGAAACTACACCATAATAATTATATTGCACACACAAAAAGCTGACCTCGTCATTTCCATCGGGAAAGTAGACAATGATGAGACTGCTCAGCATCGCCGCGAGAAGAGCGAGCGACACCAAGCCGATTGTAGCGTTTATCAGGTCGAGATACAGGGCGTTTTTGTGGAGTCCACCACAAGAAAGGTTCTCACGGGAGAGATCGCGCCGCACTGTGTGTGATACTGTGGCGGGACGCTCCACATCGGATGTAGGGTTGGCGATTTTAGAAAAAAGTGTCGAGGCAGCTGCCGCAAAAATCACACTAATCACACTAACATTATAAAGGCGAAAGTTTGTGTGTATGTGTGTGTATGTTTGTTACTTTTTAACTACTGAAACGATTTGGCTGAAATTTAGAATGGACATAGATTATGCCCTAACCTACTTTTTATCCTAAAAAATTCAACAGTTCCCGGGGATTTTGAAAAAAATCGTTTGCTATAGCAATCTACAGCTGCAGCTATAGCTAGATTACTATAGCAAACTTCCTTGAAAATAGGTATAAAAGTTGAAAAAGAGAGCAGGAACGGGAACCGGAAATCCACGATTCCCTTGGGATTTGTGAAAAACCTAAATTCACGCGAGCGAAGCCGCGGGCAAAAGCTAGTATACTTACTGTAAATCTGAACCTTTTCAAGTTAGCTATTTCCAAATCATAGGCAAGTAATGCCTATGTTTGCAGTAATGAGTAATACGGTGTCTCTCTATGTTTTTTGAACATTTAGTAGTAGAAGGCAGAGTGAAAATTAAAATATATAGTAAAGTCAAAAACAACTTGCAAGACAAATTGCAATTTGCTTTGCAAGTTAAAATTATAACAAATTATACGTCAAGTAAAACTTAAGAAAGATCCATTCAAAAATCTTCAGAAGCCTCTTAGAGCTATTAGCTCTATAAAACATTAAAAGTATTTACTTTTATATAAAAAAATGAAGAAACTAAAGTTTCAATATAATAATTACTTTTTCTCCACATCCAGATTTACGAACGGAAACAAAAATAATAAACACACCTTTGCCATTCTTATGAACGAAAAAAAAAAAACAATAACTCACCCAACTGATGACATACAAGGCAAACACTGCAAAAATACCATAAAATGTCAACATCCTACGCCAACTCGCAACTGTAGGCACAGTACACGTGCACTTTTAAAATAAATACGATACAAAAATGTCACGGACACGCAATCAACGCGCGATAAATTACTTTCACGGTGGTTTCATAATTAAAAAGGTATATTTTACTTACCATTTCTTCGCGATCACCGCCAGACTATCTGTTATGGACGAAACTCTTATCGTGATATCGCGCCAGTTTATCGAGGCGTATGTGATAAATATGTATATAATTTTATCGTTTTAAGTCACATTGTCGCGCTGTGGTTGTAATCCGGATGCTATTTTTGCATATTATCTTAATCGTATCATTGATACATGAAAATGTTTATTTCTTTTGAGAATTTAAGTTTTACTAATTACTTTTCAATTTAATTTAAGTTTTGCGCTTGACAGTGAGGTCATCTAAGTATATTAATATCTATTTGTGGTAAACGATGGAAGTCGCTCTAGTTTCTAGTTCCATAAGGCTTGTAAGTGCGAGCGAGATGTCTGATACAAATGATTTATGACTTGGATCGCACGTTTAAAATGTTCCAACTATAAAACTTACTTCAAGCCACTAAAGAATGTATTTTCAATACTTTCCATTAGCATGAAAAAATAAATTAGTTAAAAAAGCCATTCTTGCCAGCCCTAAATTAAAGGATGACACGTTTGCGTCGAGTGTGTTCAACTGCTAAGGATTCTCCTCGCTAAGGTTATGTTTACATCATTAATTGGATATGGAGCTGCTTTATACGCTTCATAAAACTCGACGTGGATACGTAAGTCCAGATATAGATGCAATTAAAGTAAACAACAGTAAATATAGATACGTAATATACAACCTTTACCCAAAGGAGTAGTAAGTGGCGATAAGTACCGAAAGATAGTCGTCGTTGTCGTCCACTGCTGGACATAGGTGGAGACTTCCACACGTCGCGGCCTTGTGCCTCTTATATCCGTCACCCTACGACTGGTATGACTCGACTCGTACGAGCAACCGAAAATATTAGTCCTATTATCAGCTTGTGATCAGCTTGTGGAACCCATTTTGCTTTTTGTGGTGATCAATAATTCATCCAAACCTCATTCACTATTTTATCCACTTGGAGGTGGAATTTCTAAAATTCCTGAAATGTATGTTCTTTATTTTTTATCGAAAGCCCAAATACCAATTTTCAAAAAAATTACGGACTTTCATACAAACTTTCATCACCTATTTTACCCTCTTTAACTGTGGAATTTGCAATAATCCTTTCTTAGTATGCGCCTACGTCATAAAAGGAAGCTACTGTGAAAATTTCAAACTAGCTTCAGTAGTTTAGGCTGTGCGATGATGATCAGTCAGTCAATCAGGACAAGCTTATTTATATTATTATAGCTAGGAACAAGTAGCTATGGAAACGAGATATTTTAGACGAAATCAAACATCTCTTTGACTCACTCACTTGTACCGATTTTAAGCATAAGAAAGAAAGAGAAGTCTACTACTATCAGTTGTCCTACTTTAAACAAAAAATAACCAGTTTGATGTAGTTCAACTGTTATACTTATATATACTTAGGCCGAGGCCGCATGGTAAGGCGCAACATCGCGACTCGCGCCTCAAAGACGGCGGCGATGAACAATGGGATCGGGAACATTCACTTAACTTGTGTCAGTTTGTGTTGCGAATAGTAGAAAATGTACCCTACGTGGGCTACGTGTACTTAAGGATTTGTTCAACCCCTATAACATATTTCTCTTTGAGATTTCGTTTCTTATATTATTTAAAAGAAAGTAGGTTTATGAAATACATCAAGATGTTAGATTTAAAGTTGGATATCTAAACAGACTATCTAGCTTGAACAAGGTACATAGGTAAATACCTTCACATTTTCAATAGACACTAAAAAGGAACTTGGGCATTAAAATGGAACTATGTACATACAGTAATATTAATGAGTATTAATTTTTTAATATCTCTTTTCCATCACTATGGTTTTCCCAATGAAAGTTCTATCAAATTCGGTCCAGCATTTCGGAGACAGACAAACACAAATTTTAATGCAACACATGCATCCGGATGTTCAAAGGTACAAGTGCAAGCCAGGTTCCAAGTAATATGGAATACTGAGGGTTGTGATGGCTGTAATTTCTGAACTACAAAACCGATGACCTTGAAAAATTTACGGAACAATTTTTAAAGTATTTCCTTTTAACAAAAAAATAATGAATGTAATTGCACCACGCGTTAATGAATTACAGCTAAGTATACATTTTCCAATCTATTCAGCAGTTTTTGCGTGATGCGCACACAAACATACAGACAAACAGATAAACAGACAAAAATTTCAAAAATAGCTTTTTTACGTCCCATTACTTAGGTACCCCCCAGTTATTATTTTGCAAATTTCTTTAACGTACAGACACGGCAAGTCTACGATTTTATTATATGTATAGACAAGCGGAAACCCGCGACTTCGTTCGCGTGGTTCGGATGGTTTTTGAAAATCCAGTGGGAATCATTTTGTTTTTCCTAAGCTCCTTTGAGCTCATACCTTGCTAAAAACTGTTAAAATTTCACTGGCGGATGTTTAGGTAGATCAAAATGTAAACATCCGCCAGAGAAAGTCCCATCAAAATCGATCCAGCCTTTTCAGAGATAAGCCGGTAATCTTTCTAACAAAAAAAGAATGAATGATATCGGACCATGCGTTAATGAATTACAGCTAAGTAAACATTTTAACTTTCATCCCCTCTCTCAAGGAAACCATGCTGAATTTCGAGATAAAAAGTATCCTATATGTTACTCCTTAGTATGAACTTAAATCGTGCCAAGTTTCACTTCAATCCATTTAGTAGTTTTTGCGTGATGCGCGCACAAACATACAGACAAACAGATAAACAGACAGACAAACAGACAAAAATTTGAAAAATAGCTTTTTTATGTTCCATTACTTATCCCTAACATCCCCCAGTTATTATTTTGCAAAAATCTTTAATGTATAAATACGGCAATTCTACGATTTTATTATAATTTTATATGTATAGAATATAGATAACGAATGATTTAAACAAATAAAATATGGCGCACGTCGCTTAAGTTATGTGGCCAGTCCCATAAGTTCATAGGAGTTTGTTTTAACGGAATCGCTGTCGCATCAGCGCGTGTTGTCTTACCAGTGCGGTTTTGACCTAAGCAAGTATAAACTAGGGATGACAATTTAAGTAGGTATCGATAATAATTATGGAAATTGACTGGCCCGTTGGCGCGGTTGGCAGTGACCCTGCCTTCCGCTCCGGGGTCGCGGGTTCGATTCCCGCTCCGAGTCTGGGTGTATTTATGTATACCTTTATTAAAAATATATATGTATTTATGTATATGTAAATATGTCTATCAGTCGGCTGTTACCTATAACACAGGCATTAAGTTGCCTACTTTAGGAACAGACGACCGTGTGTGTATGTGTGAGTATTTATTATTATTATTATTATAGAAATAGAAATCACTTTTATTGTAATTTTGTAGGTACAAGAGAGTATTATGAATATGGTAACAGTCGGGTAAATAGTAAAAATTACATTATGGCGTACAATAAGTATATGAACAATATTGACTATGATTTTACTTTTTCATAACTCTTTAAATAATTATTATTTACATATCATACATACAACGTTAGTTTTACTTTGCGCAAAAACCGAAACACGTGTCAAATATTTTTACATTAAAAATATTTATACAAAATTTCAAAAAAATATAATGAAAAGTAACGAAGTTATAAGCTTGTTATGTTGCGTCGTTGTCCTCGAAAAAAATGGTCACCGCAAGCCGTCGCCGCAGCGACTTGCGATCGACGCGAGTTGCATGACCGCCGCTGTGTGCCGACCGTCAGCTGATGCGCGGTAAATCATTGTGTCTAAGCTTGTAGGATTTCAAAATATTTTTGGACAAAAATATAACACGGTATATAAATGGTTGGATTAGATTTTGTTACTGATTCTGAACAAACTACTTTCAGGTTTTGCGTAAAGTAAAACTATCGTTGTATATTACAGGTAACTTTATGATTTAATTTAGATACAAATTGTTGAAGGATTGGTTTAGTCAAGATTCATCAAAAAAGCCATGCCAAGCCAGGTGAAGCCATGAGTACCTACTTGAATAGGAGTACATACCTAGGCCAGATTAAGATGACTTCATATAAGAATGCTAACAGATAAAAAGATTAGCTTGACTTCTCCAAGCTTGTTTTATTATCTAACTAGCTTTTGCCCGCGGCTTCGCCCGGGTGAATTTCGGTTTTGAACAAATCCAGAGGGAATCGTGGATTTCCGGTTCCCATTCCCGCTCCCTTTTCCAACCTTATAAAGGTTGGAAAAGGGAGCGGGGAACTACTTTCAACCTATGGGAACCTACTTTCAAGAAAGTTTGCTATAGTAATCTACCTATAGCTGTAGATATAGATATCGGGTTTTTCAAAGTCCCGCGGGAACTGTTGATTTTTCCTGATGACTTGTTGATGATGATGATGATTTATTGTTATTGTGATGTGATTGTAAATGTGAATTATTTCAAAAGATGGTGCTCTAGAGTTTGTTTCGCCATTTCTTCTCTAAGACAAAAGCCCCTTGGAAATGGTGGTAGATTCAATAACAAAGTAATAAGAGATTGAAATATAATACTTTAAAAGAGTGTTTTCTTCTTTTATTTTACTTCATTTGAATTAAGTTTAAATTACTATGCAAGTTATCTCGTCAAAACGCATTAGTTCCACTATTTATATACAATTATATAGATACATAAATACTACACGTTGCTCACACCCGCGACTTCGTCCGCGTGGATTTAGGTTTTTTTTTAATTTTGTGAAATAAGATATATAATTAAGAACTATTTGCTTTTCCGGGATAAAAGTTGCTTATGTAAATTTCCGGGACGCAAGCTACCTCTGTACCATATTTCGTATAAGCGGATGGACCATTAAGAATCTCGTGGGAACTCTTTAATTTTCCGGGATAAAAAGTAGCTTATGTCCTTGCCCGGGATGTAAGCTACCTCTGCACAAAACTTCATCAATATCGGTTACACTGTTGGGCCGTGAAAGGCTAGCAGACAGACAGATAGGCAGACACACTTTCGCATTTATACACGCATTTATACACTGTGATTTTTAATTCCGTGGAATTCTGACAGCTGTCATTGTCATTTGCAGATGAGTTATTTGTATGGAGAACAGGGTAGACGTCTACGAAGTACGATTTTACCTCAAACTACTTTAATTCCCTGTCATCTTTAAAAGCTATATGCCGCGTAATATTAGTCGTTTCGCCCTAAAATAGAAAACACCAAGAGTGGAAACTAGAAAGTGCACACTAACAGCAATAGAAAAAAAAGAAGCACATTGAAAAAAATTATTGAAAAATGGAAGTTGAATGACATTATCACCATGAAGTGTTTGTCAGGCATTTATCATATCTACATGCGGCAGTTGATTTTTATTTACGTAAGTTTTGAATTTTTTATCTTTTTTGTGGGAATTGTTTTATCTCTGGTAACATTACGTCAGAATTCCACGGAAATAAAATTCTAAGTACGGAAGGAACTCACGGAAGTATAGTATGGGTAGTTAATATTTTACTAAAGTGGTTTGAGACCATGCAATTATTGCCATATGTCGGATACTACACGACTATCGATATCGATATGAGATGATAATGCGCTTCACTAGTGGCATGAAATCTCGTATGAAAAATTAAATTTTATCAAAATAAAGAAATATAATTCTAATACGGTCATTATAAATTTATCAAAATGGTTTAATATTGCATTCGTTATGACTACAGCAAAATAATAATAAACTAAACGTGATAACTTATCAGAATTCAATATAATACTTACCTATGCAAAGATATACGCATATTTTTCTCACGTAATACACTGAGTGGACTTTTGTAGCCAATGGCTACACAAATCATGATTACTAAAATATTAAATAGTCAAAATATTTCACACAACAAAGCACTTAGAAGTTAAAAGATCACAAATTATCGCAAGCTGAACTGTTACTACGGTGGTGAACAAAACAAACAAAATTCACAACAATCTGTCTTTCAAGATGACACTGAAATTATATTGCGATCTTTTTTTTGACAGTGCATATTGACATAAGCAAAAACGAAAGATATAATAAGTATTTATTCATTTTAAATAAGCGTTCTCTAGGAAGAAGAGGGTATAATTTCTCTTAGTATTATAGATTATATATTGTTGGTTCTTCTCCGACTGGTCAATCAGGGAGGTATGTACACTTCCGAGTCTGATGTTGGAGCCTCTAGGTGGTCACAGAAACTCAGCTCTATTACGCATGAGCCCGACAAGTTTGTACAACCTAGTTGGGTTGGTCTTAATTAGTAGTTGGTAGACTTGGTTAATGTCTGATGGGCAGGACTTGGTTAATGTCTGATGGGCAGGACGGTGGTAACAGGATTTTCGGGTACATAATGGACCTATAGATTTCACATGTCGGGAGTAATTTAAATATTTAATTTACACTTGTAATGTAGATCGGAACGGGTTGTTTAAGTGTCTTTTCCTTTAATAAATCAATTATAAGAAATCAAGTTTCCTTCCGTTGAAGGTTTCTAATTTGTAACGCGTAATATTATAAAGATGAGAATCGCGTGCAGCTATAAACACTAATTAGGAATTTGCAATTGAAGTATAAGTATTCTTTGAGCTAAAGTAGCTACGAGTAAATTCATATTGTCTCTGTTTTTGCCAAGGTTTTACTGGGAATTAGTTGGAAATCTGGTTAGAATCAATGTCTCCCTAGCTAATAATAAATCTTGCTCTTATTAAAGTAAGTTTAATGTTTAGCAGTACTGAGGACTCCACCAATCTAGAACTAAACCCTTGAGACGTTCGATGTCACCTTGTTCAGAATAGCAGATGACTTGGTAGGTGTTTGCGGCTCCGCGGCGTACTGCTCGAGCGCTGTTAGCGCTGCAGACAGCTGCAGAGACTTCTTCACAAATCTAGCGACCAAGCGGTTGATTCGCTTGCTCCTCACCTTATTCAGTATAGTAGTAGCCAACGGGTCTTCATACGTGGATGACTCCCTAGGTTTCCACGCTCAACTCTAGCGACCACAAGCGCTTGAGTTGAGCGTGGGCCCCACTGGCGCCCAACGTGTGACTGTGACGACCCGGACTAGCGCTGCAGCCTTGTCCACCACTACTAAGCGCTTGAGTTGTTTGCTACTCACCTTGTTCAGTATAGCAGTAGCCAGCAGGTCTTCGTACGTGGATGACTCGGTAGGTGTCTGCGGTTCCGCGGCATACTGCGCGAGCGCTGGCAGCGCTGCAGCCTCCTCCACCACTCTAGCGACCAAGCGCTTGAGCTGAGCGTGAGCCCCACTGGCGCCCAACGTGTGACTGTGACGACCCGGACTAGCGCTGCAGCCTTGTCCACCACTACTAAGCGCTTGAGTTGTTTGCTACTCACCTTGTTCAGTATAGCAGTAGCCAGCAGGTCTTCGTACGTGGATGACTCGGTAGGTGTCTGCGGTTCCGCGGCATACTGCGCGAGCGCTGGCAGCGCTGCAGCCTCCTCCACCACTCTAGCGACCAAGCGCTTGAGCTGAGCGTGAACCCCACTGGCGCCCAACGTATGACTGTGACGACCCGGACTAGCGCTGCAGCCTTGTCCACCACTACTAAGCGCTTGAGTTGTTTGCTACTCACCTTGTTCAGTATAGCAGTAGCCAGCAGGTCTTCGTACGTGGATGACTCGGTAGGTGTCTGCGGTTCCGCGGCATACTGCGCGAGCGCTGGCAGCGCTGCAGCCTCCTCCACCACTCTAGCGACCAAGCGCTTGAGCTGAGCGTGAGCCCCACTGGCGCCCAACGTGTGACTGTGACGACCCGGACTAGCGCTGCAGCCTTGTCCACCACTACTAAGCGCTTGAGTTGTTTGCTACTCACCTTGTTCAGTATAGCAGTAGCCAGCAGGTCTTCGTACGTGGATGACTCGGTAGGTGTCTGCGGTTCCGCGGCATACTGCGCGAGCGCTGGCAGCGCTGCAGCCTCCTCCACCACTCTAGCGACCAAGCGCTTGAGCTGAGCGTGAGCCCCACTGGCGCCCAACGTGTGACTGTGACTAGGCCCGGACTGACGCTGAGGTAGATCTGGGGAAGAATAGGAACCCGTTAGTATATTTACTGAGATCATTTTCTACAGTCAAAGAAAGTGCTGAACAATCCATTTGTGAAAAGAAAAAGCAAAGTGTTACTAGAGGTTATTATCTGTTAGTCATTCTGATAAAATGAATAAAATTAATCGACGTACATAATATTCGTTTGTAATGCCTAATGAGTTACAATCAATAAATTATAACAAAACTATATTCTGATTGTGCAAATGAAAAATGGTTGAATAATAACATTCCAAAAATGTGAGCAACTGGTTCGGTATGCTATTACTATTATACCTAATATACCGTAACCATTTAATTATTTATTAGTAGGTACATTGGATTATATTTTATACCACGAGATCGATGTACGCAAGGTCCTTAGGAGCCGCAAGAGGCGCAACGCATTTTTCAACACGTGTGTCGTCAGTCGCAAGATTCAGCCGCATGATTCACATCGAAGAAATGCTAATGACGCTTGCCTGAGTGCGGTGCTAATGAGATCTTACATCTACATAGTTTTAAATGTTTGTTTGTCTAAAAACATTTTCTGTACTGGAAAATGACTCTTTCAATCTTTTTTACAAGTACTTATTTATAAGTAAGTACTCCTTGTTTACATTACTACTTGTGACACCGCTGTATAGGTTTTTTCCACAAACAGGTGGTTAAATATAGTTAAATTAATTCTGAAAAATAAAAGTAAAATTAATTAATTACCCACTAGGTACAGATCTCAGTAAACAAGATCATTCCTTAAAATAATCCACCCGTCGGACCGGCGGGCACAAAATAGACCTCAACAACCTATGCTAGGGTACTTAGACTTGTCCAACAAGTCATCTTAACGTAAATTACTGTAATATCGGATAATTTATACGCAATTACTCGTCCATTGTGATCGTCGACGTGAACTACCCTGAACTGAAGATATTGCAATTTGCTCTGCGATCACGAGGCTAGTTGTATAACCAGTCTAAGAAGGTTTCTAGTCCGTCCTCTAAGCAAAAAAAAAAAAAAAATTGCATTTTTGTTTTATTGTTTTACGACTTAATTCATTCGAAAATATATTTTCTTACTACCATAAATGCATTTTGTGTTTATGTGAAAAAGTTGTAAGTCATCCGAGTGATTTGATTCTTGTGACTTTGACACCCACACTACGCTCAGGATTCCACCTTAGAACCTATCGCTACGCTTGTGACTCAATAATAGAATCCTTCTCTTTCCTTGGGAGTCAAACTCGCAACCATAAAGAACTTTGCCTCTTGTTGCCTTAATAACTAAGTATTTCTTAACTAAACAATACACAATGCAGATAGGTAGATTAATTTTCGATTTGGATTAAGTATACCTAACTATAATTGATTAAGAAACATTTTTTAATGGTAGATACGAACTACGAGTAGATAACTAAAAATTATTTATTTAACTTAAGTATAATTAGAGACAATTCACGTCAAATCTCATGTTTATTCATAAGCAAGATTTATCACGTATTAATATAATTGCTTGAAGATTTTTTGCTCATCTTTACGCTTGTGAATCTGTATTTGCAATTCTTCTTAATGAGACATATACCTACCTACATATTACTACTTACTTAGATGTTGTTTTAGAAAAGGTATAACTAGTTATTACTTATTCCTCCTTCCTTCAAATTTTTCCCCCTTCAAATAATTTACTTTCTTTATTTGAATCTGGTAAATAATTAGATGAACAACAAATTCCTCTCAGATTTCGGCGAGAATTTCAAATATGGTGGGTAATCGGGAAAGGAAAAGTTCTCTCTTTTCAAAAGCGTTCTCTTTCAAATACTAAGGAACCGCTTTTGAAACGGAATGCTTTTGAACGGGAACGCTTTTGAACGGGAACGCTTTTGAACGGCAACACTTTTGAAAGGGAACGCTTTTGAACGGGAATGCTTTGGAAAGGGAGCACTTTTGAATGGGAACGCTTTTAAACGGGAACGCTTTTGAACGGGAACATTTTTGAAAAGGAACTCTTTTGAACGGCAACACTTTTGAAAGGGAACGTTTTTGAACGGGAACGCTTTGGAAAGGTACATTTTTAAAGGAGCACTTTTAGAAGTGGACAATCAGAAGGAACATTATGAATTTCTCAGTGCACTTACCAAGTATCTCTTCGAGCCAGTGGCAAGACACGTAGAGGAAAATGGCAACCCCCAGCCAAAATCCAATCAACAGCACGGCGAGGTATTCCCACATCTTGACGCTTTATCGTAACTTTATCATCACTGATCACTTTTACTTTTTTTGTCACTGGTGAATCACTAATTAGTCTCTTTGAGTAAGTATACGTACACTTAGGTAGTCTTTATTTTGGAAAATATTTTTTTATATTTGTCATTATAAGAAGCTGTGATAGCCTAGTGGTTAGGACGACCGACTTCTAATCGGAGGTCGTGGGTTCGATCCCGGGCACGCACCTCTAAGTTTTCGGAGTTATGTGCGTTTTAAGTATTTAAATATCACTTGCTTTAACGGTGAAGGAAAACATCGTGAGGAAACCTGCATGCCTGAGAGTTCTCCATAACGTTCTCAAAGGTGTGTGAAGTCTGCCAATCCGCTTGGCCAGCGTGGTAGACTATGGCCAAAACCCTTCTCACTCTGAGAGGAGACCCGTGCTCTGTAGTGAGCCGGTAATGGGTTAATCATCATCATCATCATTATAAGAGTGTTCATTTTCGTTTGGTTCTTCGCCTCATATTTCTTAATTTATCGAGACTTTAGATATAGACTGTTTAGATAATTAATTGGTATTATTTTCAGGGGCCTGTTTTTTTTAAATATTAATAGCAAGCAAATGAGCAGGCGGTATCACCTGATGTTAAATGATTACCACCGCCAGAGCTGGAGCTACCAATGCTTTGCCGGCTCTTGAGGAATTTGTTTACCCACTTCTTAAGAAAATTAATTAATATAAAATTAATTTAAATTTAATTGAGGTATATATATTATTAATGTAAAACCACCTAGAATACATCAGTATGAAAAATTTATATTCCTACCATAAGGCAACCATGATAATTGACTTTCAAATGGAAACAGTTGCTTTGTTTTATGAGACGGTTTGCCTTAAAATTGGACAAGATGATTCGTAAAAAAGTGAACTTGTTTTTGCGAAAATTCGCAAGTCAGCTAAGTAAGATTTTCTAAGTAGCTTGTTTTCACTATGAGTTTACATTATTAGTAGGTATATTTTAACAGTAAGCCTTTACGTGAGGACTGACAGTTGAGAGTAGAATTGTTGTAAAAATAAAAATAAGGTAAGTAGAGTAGTAACTTGATGAAAGCGAAGTTCTTTTTAACTACAGTTACAAGTATACACACCGCAATAGCTCATGGCTTCAACCTCTTTACACTTAAGACAAGTCTCTCTCGAGAGCCTGTGGTCCTTACGGTCCTACCTTAACGTCTCTTATGGTCACAGTCACATAAATGTATCTTAGGTATACCTTCGTAATATATGGTCAAAAATATTTGGTAAATAAATGTTGAAAGGAAATTGATGTCATAATATTATGTTTAAATCCTGAAATTGCGGAAAATAATTAAAAAAAAAAAGTCGTACATCCGACAAAAGCATAGTTGCACTCTGCTTCGTTTACTCAAAATATGGGGCAAAATACGCGATGCCCAGCCAATGATTGTCCGTTTCGTCGTATCCGGTAAACAGGAGCACGAATAAGACAAGAAACAAGGAGTGCAGTAGGTTTTAAAGTTAAATCATCGCAAAAAAATGCCTCCCGCTTGCCTGCACTTGTTACAATGGCCCCGCAGCATCACGTACTTATACCTTTTCCCCCAGATCGCGTGATTTGCGTGAATTTTGCCGATTTGGGGGATAACGGGAATATTTGTAACAAATATTTAAATATATTATTATCTAATATAGGTATTAAAAAGGCATAGGTACTCGTACTATACAGTTGAGGTCTGAGGATATATAAAAAGACAAAAAAGCGCGAATTTGACTCGCTCCAGCAATGCGCGACACGGAAATTAATTATACACAACATAATATAATATCTTCATATTATGATTTTTTTAAAGAGCAACCGCCGATTCCGGTTCTTCTCGATTGGAACGACATTCCGCACCAGGGTAGATTCTCTTAACGATAAAAAACAACTTTGTAGAACTTTATTTGCATAAACACATTTCTGTTCTATGCTGTAGGGGTAACGGGAATAATTGTAATAATTATTCAGTGGGGACCAACGGTAATACTTGTAAATTGTGTAATAATTAATTATTCTGTACGGGAGGGAAAAACTAATAGTCGCGGGTAACCATGAAGTACCTAAACAGATCTTTGTTATTTGATCGTAATAAATATTACAGTTAAATTGTTGAGGTTTGATAAAATTGTTTGACGGTTAACCGTCAATCGAATCGCTGTTACGAGTTACAACTTCCGTCTCGATATTGCAATCTGCAATTCCAAAACAAAACTACACTTCAATGGGTAAGCTATGGGCGATTTCTATGCGGCAAAAAAGGCAAAAAAGAATAAACAAACAGTTGGTACGCTGGGCAACAATAAAATAAACCGAAAGTTTGCCAATTGCCCTTGTTTACTTACGAAATTGTCTTCGAAATTAACAGGTGTCATGCGGATGACGAAATATTTACTAACTTTTATAACTAGCTGAATGATACTGTCCAGGACTTGGTCTCTAATTTTCCGAGATAAAAAGTAGCTTAGTATAATTATCTACCTGCCTGTGAAAGTCCAGCTTGTCCCAGCTTCCCATGGTATTCTCAAGTCTCTTTGCGACGATAAAAATGAACGAAATGATGATTAAATATTATGATTTAATTACAAGTAGGTATAAAATAAAAATTTAAAAACCCCCGACATTCACCATTTTGTATCGGCGGCCATCTTGGATTTGCATAATGCTATTCTACTAGTCAAGCCCTTTCATATTTTGATGCCCATATTAAGGGAGTTGTGAAAAAATATGTAATCCGCCATTTTGTAGTGGCGGCTCTCTTGGATCAATTTTCGTCAAACATAGCTAACAACACTCGACTAATTCATCTTTCAAACAAAAAAAACCGCATTTAAATCGGTTCACCCGTTTGAGCGCTACAGGGGAACAGACACACACACACACGCACACACACACACACACAGACACATAAAACTTATAACACCCCGTCGTTTTTGCGTCGGGGGTTAAAAATAGGATTTTCGCAAACAAAGATGCCGTGTCTTGCCGCCTGGTAAGCTTTTAGGCACAGAATACCTACTTTAGGTATGTAAAGGTAATAAGGTAATATGCCATTCGGTCAGTAAACGCATAACATACGGCCTCATTCGAGCCGCCTCTAGAGGTCGCTCGGAGAGCGCATACTAAACACAAATCGACACCGAATTACACATTCGTAGTACACAGGCGTCCCCGTTTCCGTCGTGAACGCGGAAAATTGTAAACCAGGAGCTGGTGGATATTTTACTCTATGGTAACTATAAGTCACTTTGTAATGGTATATTGAAATCTTGACAATTGTAATCTCAGACCTCAAACACTCATAATTATCTAATACCGAATTTCTACATTACGGTAGAGACTGCTAAACTGCCGTTTTAAAACTTATATATTTTTATTTTTTATATACTAAAATAATTTGACTATTTAGAAGAAAGTGGTTACCGCATGTACCTGTTCTTGCTTTTTAAGTTTAATGTTTATGTTCAAATTATGTACAAGATATTATTATGATTTTAGGCCCGTACCGCGTACAGCTAACAATTTTGACAAAATACTTAGCAACATACAACTTTTATGACTATATAAGGATTACTGTGTCACGTTGTCGAAAGATTGTTTTTAAATACCTTACAATACAGAACTTTAATAAGAATTTAAACATGGAAAAACACCAAATTGTCCATCGGCTCTTGGTCTATTATTTATTTGTGACAGCGCATTCCGAAGGATTTAGTAACGAATGTGCGTGATACCGTAATGGGCTATCATTAGATTTGCAGTAGTTCTCCTTTTTACGAGAAAATAAATAGCTATTTACCTTTCACTGCAGCTTACGATTTGTGTTCCGATTTAAAATTATCGTTTTACCAATGGTTGACGTTTTTACAACTAATGATCAAAACAATAAAACTCACTAAGTATAAAAAGTGTGCTAACTGCTAACTTAAATTAGGTAAAGAGGTTTGAGGAAAATATTAATGGAAATAAACTTTTCCAATAGATACCTACTTAGTTAATCTGTAGTTAATCTAAAATAACGAGATTTATTATACATACATATAGGTAACTAATAATAATCGGAACAGTTGTTATTATAATATGAAGTCTCTTAAAAATCTTAATCGTTTTTTGTTGGCTCTTATCCGCACAAGCTATTTTACGGGGATTCGTCTCTTAACACAAGGGCCACAAGTTTAGCGGACATGAAATAAATAGTTTTGATTTGTTTTTTAATTTTTGAATCCAAGTTAACATAATAGATGATTCATATAGGTAGGTACTTATTTATTAATAATAATTATTATAAAAATACTTCTTTATCATAAATTATAATTTATGATAAAGAAGTATTTTTATCGAAGTTTTTTTTTTGTAAACAATTAATTGCATCGTGATTTACAAATTATATGGCGGTACTGAGGAAGCTTATAATTACATATATTTATATTCATCGATTGCCATCGATGTAAAATTAATATTTAGCCATAATCGCCAATCCTTCCTGGAATCGAATTTCTGGTTATTCAGAATTTAAAAAAATTTAGCTTCTTTAAGCAAACATTTTGACGTGATATTAACGTCTTATAAATCGATGAACGCCGGCTACATGCACGAAAAAGTACGTCCTCATTGTCACGTTCCGCGTGCAAGCGAGACCACGGAACAAGCGATAGAGAAGGCACGATCGGCCTAAGCGTTCGGCTTGTGACGCATCTATCTCTATGTTATCACGTAAAATTATCGTCCATAAACCGACTTTACAGACACCCAATTTTTAAAAATAAATAAAATGAGTACCTATTTATTCAAGCGGTGTGCCACACATGTGACATGATAATAAATTAAAATACCCAAGCAATATTATTAGCGCCGGGATAATATGTGTTTCACATTCCTTACTATAAAATGCACAGAAGGAAAACACCACTTCCTCCGGGCAAGGTTGTTTTAGCTGTAAAAGGAAATCGGCCGCCGTCTGTTTATCACTTTCGCTGGAAGTGCAATGAACATACTGCAGTGTAATACACCTGCATGGGGCACATGCATGTTGTGTTATATAAGTGCAGCTTGTGGCCCTAGGCTGTGTGCCTGCTGTCGTTTTCATTATGAACAAGTTTGTGAAATATGGCTTTTGCTTTCTAACGTCTCTCTTCCCGGTGTAACTTTAAACCTTCGATCACAAAATAACTTTAAACTTAATATTATATGATTACCTATTAGGTACTTGTATTGTAATTATGTTATCGGTCACGGCGGATAATCTAAACGACTGTCTAACTACTCAAAAATATTATAGTGCACAAGTGTGCGCGCAAACACAATATACGTGCAATCTCTATTAATTCTAGTAGATTTACTTGACGATTCAAAAGCACTTGTAAAAGTTTATTTGAATAAAAAAGTCTGTTTCATTCTATTCCCTCACTCTCGTAGTCTGATGGGACGGCAATTCGACACGACCGGAATAAAATCGAGCACGGGAGCGATGCGACGGTGCTCTTCGAGGCACGGGGTTGTAACAAAACTTCTGTGAAGTGTAACACCGGCTACTTACAAACTCCGGGCTTCTTCTGTGAAGTGTAACACCGGTTACTTACAAACTCCGGGCTTCTTCTGTGAAGTGTAACACCGGTTACTTACAAACTCCGGGCTTCTTCTGTGAAGTGTAACACCGGTTACTTACAAACTCCGGGCTTCTTCTGTGAAGTGTAACACCGGTTACTTACAAACTCCGGGCTTCTTCTGTGAAGTGTAACACCGGTTACTTACAAACTCCGGGCTTCTTCTGTGAAGTGTAACACCGGTTACTTACAAACTCCGGGCTTCTTCTGTGAAGTGTAACACCGGCTACTTACAAACTCCGGGCTTCTTCTGTAATTTTCTTTATCAAAACCCATCTGGTTTTATCAAGATATTTTTCTTTATCAAGATTTCTATCGAAAGCCCCAATAATTTTTTTTGGTCTGAACTCCCAGGACCCGGGACTCAAACTCTGGACTTCATGATTCGCAGCCGAACAAGCAACCAATGGGGCATTAAGGAGCAAGAAATATAGAGTATCAGCAACAGTATAGACTTTACACAATTTTGGTATATTGCATCGCATGGAAGTTGAATCCGCTACCTTTGTTATTTTAATCCATCCGCGTATGTCTGTTGAACTATTGAGGTATAAGTACGAGCATTGTTTACCTACCTGTTACTTTGTTGAGCGGCTTTGTAGAAGGATAATAAATAATCCGCTAAACCTAGATTACTCGGACCTGAGCCAATTTAGTTAGAAAAGATTTATTTTTCGCAAATCCTCTCAGTCGAGAAATTGAAGGTCATATAGGCATATTATAATATATTAAAGTAAGGAATAAGGATAGTATGTAGGTAATACTTTTGAGTACTTATACATGATATACTTTAAGTAGATATTATTATATAATTATATACAAAAATGAAATAAAAATTAAAATGAGTACCTAAGTATCAACATCTATGCTTAATTATAAATGCGAAAGTAACTCTATCTATCTATTTGTCTATCTATAGTTTTTCATAACTCAACCGATGAACGGATCGTTACAAAATGCACAGATAAAGTAGCTTGCATCTTGTAGAAGTAGATAATAATAGGGCTTTCAAAGATAAAAATAAAATAATCAAAGAATTCCCACAGGGTTCTTGAAAACCTTAATCCGGACAGACGAAGCCGCGTGCTTCAGCTGATTATAATATGAATATTGGTACTTACCCTGACCTTGTAACAAAGTATAAACGTTTTGAAATAATGAGAATCGTTATGTACAATGACAGAAATAACAACAAATATAAACAAATTGCAGATAAGTGAGGTGTTACGCCAACACTCAAGAGCCAATGGTCCGGCAGCCGACGAACAAATTTTTTAGTGATCAATAACAAGCTGAATCTTTGTGAGTAGGTTCGTTTCGACGAGACAACCAAGTTTTTCCTCTATAAAAATTCTGGATGGAGGTCTACTTGAGTGCGCAGGTGTTAAACATTTCGATCGGGTGGGAAATCGTTCCACTTTTGTAGGACTATTTAGTCATTTCATTAATCATTATACAAGTATTTACTAAGCTGCATACAAAAAATCAGCTGGGTATTAATAATCTTTAATCATTTTTATGATAATAGTCTTTAATCATTTATAGGATACTTTTATCCCGAAATTCAGCACGGTTCCCTAGGGAGAGGGGATGAAATTCAAAACGTGTATTAAGCTGTAATTCAATAACGCGTGGTCCGATTACACTCATTCTTTTTTTGTTAGAAAGTAGATACTTTAAAGATTACCCGGGTAATCCCTGAAAGGCTGGATCGATTTTGATGGAACTTTCACTGGCGGATGTTTACATTTTGATCTACCTGAACATCCGCCAGTGAACTTTTAACAGTTTTTAGCAAGGTATGAGCTCAAAGGAGCTTAGGAAAAACAAAATGATTCCCACAAGATTTTTAAAAACCAATACCCACGCGAACGAAGTCGCGGGTGTCCGCTTGTTCATAATAAATATTACGACATACAGCGTGACTGATTTAACTCTGTGAACTTAGTTGACGCGTTGCGTCGTTCTCGTTACTGATAGATTTAAGTATAGATTTTCAAGGTGATGAAGAATAAGCGAATAATAATAATAATTAGCTATAACAACACCATATCTTGATTATTAACATAAATAGGCAACCAAGCCTCTATAAAAATAAATAAGTCTCTATATATGTATCTATATCTAAGTATCAAATAAATACAGTTGTCTCGGCGCCCAATACGAATTTGTCCCGTTTGGCGTCGAGACACTGGGTCCGTGGGGCAAGGGTGCCCGGGGGCTCCACAAGGACCTCAGTAAACGCCTTAGGGAGGCAACAGGCGACCCTCGCGCGGGCAGCTTTCTCGCGCAACGGCTTTCAATAGCCATTCAGCGCGGGAATGCTGCCTGCATAATGGGCACCCTCCCTAGGGCACAAAATTATGATTAATTTTAATTAATTTTTAATTTTAGTTTTTAATTTTAGTTATTTTAATTTATTAGTATACTTAATTTATATAATTCAATGTTAACGTTATATGTGTTTTATATTATTAATGTACATAATATTATATATAATATATTACTTTTGCTCAAGTCTCTATAAAAATAAACTAATAGTCCAGTAACTTTTGCTAGTATGGGGTACCTTGCGTCAATTCGTGTAGTTCTGATTTTATTTTAGTTTAAAAACGTCTTGAAAAGCTACCATTAAAAACTAGTCCTTCAGAGTTATAATCGCCAAAATCTGGAAAAAAAAACCGAAATTTTCGCGGTTTTTTTTATATTTTTGGCCAAGTTCCGTTCGGCGCTCGAGGTCACAAACTTGGATTATTCATTGGGCTAACATCATGAACAAGTCTGCAAAAAGGTTGGATTATTAAAGTTACTGGGCTATAAATATGGATTCTATATAAAACACTGAAAATTGAAACAAAATAGGAGTAATTCACAACTTCGAATTTTTTTAATCTTGTAAAAGAAATATTAAAAGCCAATGACCTAATAAGGATGTAGGTAGTACAAAAAATTACATACAGAGTACCGAGTATTGTGTATTGTAATATAATTTAGAGAACTTGATGATGTGAGATCATCACGCATTGAAAATATTAATAGACTTATTTGACGCACGCCTCGTTCGGAAAGCACGATTTTAATTCTAAAGCAGTCTGATTATGTACATTAATATATAAGAAATCTAAACCAAAAAAGAAAATAGAATAGGCTGAAATCAAAATTGTTATAGTTAGGCTTCAATTCGCATTTTATCTTTTGAATTTGGTTGTTTTAGATGCCATCACCACCGCCACTGTAGCCTTTTAATGTTCTACTACTGGGCACAGACCTCTAGGAATGAGGGATTTAGAGCGTAGATCCACCACGCTGCTCCTATGCGGTTTGGCGGGCTTTAACGACTAATGATATTTACTGTCACGGGTGATTATCTTACTATTGTGATAACCGGGATCGACTGCTTAACGTGCTCTCCAAGAGTGACACACCGCCAACTACTAACTCCGGGCTGGTACTGAGAATTTCTTGACAGAAAAACCCAATACGCACCTAATAATGTTTGCCCAACCCGAGAATCGAACCCGGGACCTCGTGATCTACAGTCGAATATGCTAACCACTAGACCAACGAGGCAGTTATTTTAGATGCACACATCCAATTTCAGTATCAATTCAGCTTAAGCATTTTTAAAATGCTTACAAGTTTGACTCTCTTTACATTTTAAAGGATGCTAATCCTTACCTAAATATGTCTAAGGACCGCATCAAAATCTGCCTAGTAGTTTTTCAGGAAAATGGTACCATAAAACAGCACAAACACAACGATCTCTTATGAGTCTTCGTAACGTGGCGGGTAAAAAAACAAACACGATAAACTTGCTTGAAATAAGTATCTTGGTGAAAAAAACTCTATATTTAAGTTTATTTCCGTAATCGCAGAACGTACAAATATATTCCGTGGTTTTAATTGATATTTTTTCTCAGAAATGTCAGTAATTTTGAATTGTTTATTACTACTTAAGTAGATAGATGTTCAGAGTGCAATTATATACTTACCTACCTTTGTTTAAATTTTTTGCTCGTCTCATTGTTTTGTGATAGATTGGCAAAAAATATAATAGCGTCATCGTGGAATATAAATGTGACTAATTAGTATAATTACCACTACCATAATAGCCGTTTAACGTCCCACTGCTGGGCACAGGCCTCCTCTCTCGTAAGAAAGAGGATTTAGAGCTTAGACCCGCCTCACACCATCCAACCTCGTGATATAAGTTGACGAAGGAAAAAATGGTGGTCATCAATCATCACACTAATATTATATAGGCGAAAGTATGTGTTTGTGTGTGTGTGTGTGTGTGTGTGTGTGTGTGTGTGTGTGTGCGTGCGTGCGTGCGTGCGTGCGTGCGTGCGTGTGTGTGTGTGTGTGTGTGTTTGTATGTTTGTTGCTCTTTAATGCCGCAACTTTCGGATCGATTTGGCTGTTTGAATGGAGATAGATTATGCCCTGACTTAATAACACATAGGCGACTATTTACTTTTTATCCTGGAAATCCACAGTTCCCACGGGATTTTGAAAAAAAAAACGAAATCTATAGCTATAGGTAGACTACTATAGCGAACTTCCTTGAAAGTAAGTATAAAAAGGTTGGAAAAAGGAGCGTGAACAGGAACCGGAAATTCACGATTCCCTCGGGATTTGTGAAAAACCGAAATGCACGCGGGCGAAGCCGCGGGAAGAAGCTAGTCATACATAAAGGCTTTCGGGTCAAGTTACCTACTCCAAAAATCAGCAACGTTAAATCTTTATAGGTATATCTCTGGTTAGGTAGGTAGTATACCTACCTACCTAACCAGAGATATACTCTCTCCATATTATGGCACTCCATATTTTCTCATCTTGCACCACCACCGTCTTTTGCTGATCTCAATCAATGAATCTTAATGATGCGATTAAGTAATTAACAATACGGAAATTACGAGTTAAACATTTATAACAGAATCCGTCAATGTGCAGTTACAACTGGCAACAATGGCGCTTTCCGGCCGCGGTTGCACAAGAGCGGTTGCTTGATATGAAATGTGAGAAAGTGACAATCTCATACGTAAGCTGATGATGTGCTGGTTTGAAACTAGACTAGATAGATAACATTAGGGTCTCAAGTCTTGAACAATGGTAGTACAGTTTCTTGTAATTGTTACACACAGTTGTTACAGCTAGGGTTGCCAGAGTAGTGGGAATCGGCTGAATGATCTACTCTTTCATATGTTGTCTAGCAAGCCTAATAATATAAGGCAGTAGAAAGGCGGTGCGCGTGATCTTGTCGGCGTGTTGAGGACGCGGACGTCACCAGCGCAACGATGTGTGAGGTAATAGAAAGATACGACGATGTGTGAGGTAAGCGAACGATGTGACGCATTTGCAACCTTAACTCAGTAATCCTACGGCTTAATTCTGTCTGCACAGCATTGACCGTAAAAGATTTTCGTGATTGCGTAGAACTATGTTTGTGTATGTAGTAAGGCAGCGGCATGCGTTCTGTTTAGTTTGAATGGTACACATCACTTCTAATGCTTTATACTAGGATTTCTGTGGTTTGAGGTACAACTTTGCCGATACCTTGGTATCTAGCCACCGCCGTTGTCTCCCACCAGGCCATCAGAACGTAGAAATTATATACTGACCCCGCCCAGGAATCGAACCCAAGACCTCCCACTCGGAAGACCACTGCAGCGCTCACCACTGCGCCAGGGCGGGCGGAGTGTGTCGCGTGTGCTTGTTCATTTAATCAACATCGCTTATAAATACCGTAACAATTAACTGAATATAAATTCAAATCTCGACATTCAACTGTTGGACAAAGTAAAAAAAAACTTATAATGATAATTCATAATACTGTATAATTTAAACACATTGGACTTAATAATATTAAAAACAAAGATATTATCTTATTTTTTGCTTAAGATAAAAATAAGTATAATAGGTAGAGTTACCTACCTACCTACATACTTAAATCTTAACGATTTTTGCGCTTTTAGCTTATATTAATGAGAATAAGGATATAAAAACCTGTCAGTTCAGCGTCGAGTGAGGTGCAGAGTCCAAGGTAAATAATATAGTTAATAAATCACACGGCGCGTTGGTAGATACGTCATGAATCTACTTTTTAACCCCCGACGAAAAACGACGGGGTGTTATAAGTTTGACGTGTCTGTGTGTGTGTGTGTGTGTGTGTGTGTGTGTGTGTGTGTGTGTGTGTGTGTGTGTGTGTGTGTGTGTGTGTGTGTGTGTCTGTCTGTTCCCCTGTGGCGCTCAAACGGGTGGACCGATTTGAATGCGGTTTTTTTTGTTTGAAAGGTGAATTAGTCGAGAGTGTTGTTAGCTATGTTTGATGAAAATCGGTCCAAGATGGCCGCCGCTACAAAATGGCGGATTACATATTTTTTCACAACTCCCTTAATATGGGTATCAAATGAAAGGGCTTGACTAGTAGAATAGAATTATGCAAATCCAAGATAGCTGCTACCACAAAATGGCGAATGTCGGGGGTTTTTTAAATTTTAAATTTACACTTGTTTACCTAATTGCTAATTATCACCATTGGTTTGATGGCTAGATTGTCTGGCTGCTAATCACGAAAGCCTGGGTTCGAGTCGGGATCGGGACACAAAAAAATATCGGGTTTCTCTGTCAAGAAATTCTCACTAGCAGCCCAGAGTCGAGAAGTTGGCCGAGTTAAATACATCCACAATACATCCCAGTAGGTACAAGTAAAGTGTGAGTGTACGTAAAACCGTCGGTTCTGCGCCGTAATCCTCTCCGACCGTGTCGCATCGCCGACCCATCGGATTATGAGAGTGAGGGAATAGAGAGTCCATTTATGTTTGCGAATACTTTCGTGCACTATAATATCACCTGTGCTAAAGCTGTGATAGCCTAGTGGTTAGGACAACCGACTTCTAATTGGAGGTCGTGGGTTCGATCCCGGGGCACGCACTTCTAACTTTTCGGAGTTATGTGCGTTTTAAGTATTTAAATATCACTTGCTTTAACGGTGAAGGAAAACATCGCGAGGAAACCTGGCATGCCTGAGAGTTCTCCATAACGTTCTCAAAGGTGTGTGAAGTCTGCCAATCCGCTTGGCCAGCGTGGTAGACTATGGCCAAAACCCTTCTCACTCTGAGAGGAGACCCGTGCTCTGTAGTGAGCCGGTAATGGGTTGATCATGATGATGATGATGATGAATATCTCCTGAGCAGCCGCCTACTTTGAGACAGGTCGCCATAGTCGGTATAGAACACTTAAAAGCTAAATCAAGGTAAGGTAAGGCAAGTTGTAGGTAAGCGAGTTTTTTAAAGTTTTCAAGTTTTAAGAGTTCGGAGCACGAGAAAACGTGATCTTATGAGATGTATATTGAGTAAGCATTTACGCAATCAGGAAATTTAAAAAATTAACATACAAGTAAAGAGTCAACCTTTTACTTAACTGGCGATTTCCTTAACCGCATCATTTAGGTTTACCGTTGACGTCAATAGTACTTCCCCCGCTAAATACGCATATTTACCCGACTATGGGAGGGTATGTAGTGTTTGTCAGTTATGCATGTGCTTGGTGGTTCCCTCATAGTCGCCAAATAACTCAAAATATTTTGATAAATGAGGCGTCAACAATATTAAATTTAATATTGTTAAAAAAATATTAAATTTCTTAAATATGACCAAAATTAGTTCGCTGCGGACTCACAGACCGCGCGCGACCGCTGCAGGGTTAACGAGCACTTCTCAAGTCATATGGCAACACGCACTGTTCAAAGACTTTAGTCTTCAGGCATTGAGGGACATGGCCTTATCATAAGCCAATAAGAGATAATAATTAGGTAGTTTTCCAAGTGTTTTTCCGCATGGATTTAATTTCGTATTATCATAAATTTACACAAATTCGAAAGCCGGTATTCTGTGATCTGACATGTTATGTGATAAATCTGGCTTCGTGGATTTTGTGTTATTTATTAAAATACTAGCTTCTGCCCGCGGCTTCGCCCGCGTGAATTTCGGTTTTGAACAAATCCCGAGGGAATCGTGGAGTTCCGGTTCCCGTTCCCGCCCTCTGTGGCGTTTTGGAGGTCTATATCTATTTTAGTCCTACAGGAATACTTTTCTGGGATAAAAAGTTACTTTATGTGTTAAGTCAGGGCATAAGCTATCTCCATTTAAAATTTCAGCCAAATCGGTTCAGTAGTTGCGGCGGAGAAGAGGAACAAACATACACACAAACTTAATAACTTAATAACGCCTTTATAATATTACTTAGTGTGATTGTTATTTTCCTCGCTAGAAAGCTCCGATACTCGATAGCATACGCGTCCGATCGCTGCTAAATTCAAAATGCTATACTTGTACTTGTACTTGTATAATGGAGAACTTTACGCATCGCCGCCCCGGCCGGCTGGAACCGCGCGCCGCGCGCAAAGTCTATGTCCCGCAATTTTTAAATCTGTAATATCTTCTAAAATATTCATTTAAATCATATGCTGTAAAGGGCCATATAGATCTATAATAAATCAACAATGTACTTAAGGTATTTAATTAGATAAGGATTTATGCTGTATTGGTTAAAATCGCTTCTAAAATTAGCCAGTATTTGTCGTAAAAAAGTAAATGACAAAAAATGTTATTGTGGGATATCCATAAGAGATAGACATATACCATCGCGGAGTTTTCTATAGACCTTTTCAATGTGTACAATACTTAGTACATTATATTGATAAATCTCGTAGGGTTCAGCCTGCGTTTGCAATGTAAGCGGAAAAAATGTAATTATTTACGACATCACATTAGAAACCTCAAAAATAACAGTATTTCTCCACTATTTAATGGATGTTATCATACATATAAACCTTCCTCTTGAATCACTCTATCTATTAAAAAAAACCGCATCAAAATCCGTTGCGTAGTTTTAAAGATTTAAGCGTACAAAGGGATATAGGGACAGAGAAAACGACTTTGTTTTATACTATGTAGTGATTATGATTATGGATTTGTATAAAATTGTCATCTACTCTAGCGGCACGCTATGATGGCCGGTTTGACGTTTGTCCGCTCATGAAGTTCCGTATTAATTGATAACGACTTTGAAGGAAATAATTGTATTACTTTATTGACGATAGTGATGTGCAGAGATTCATAAATTTTATCGAATGTAGTTTTAGGTTTAGGACTCAAAATTTATTTATTAAATTGATTTCTTAAATGTATACAAGTGTAGAAAAATCAGTTTGCACCATTTAAGGGGTGAATGTACTTGTGAATATGAACAATTTTCACTATGTGGACAAACCTCTGAAATCGCAAAAAAATATCAATAAATTTTTAAAAATGGAATCTAATACGATCGTCACATAGGATCGCTGGCTAGCACAACTACTACCTCCGGCAAACTCGCGTCAATGCTCAATGCAAAACAAAGCAGTTTCGAATTGACGTTGCTTCGAAAAGTATAAACTGTCAGTGCAATGCGATTGTGATATAGTTTTGACCTGGCTTTGGATTTCAAATATTGATACTGCATTACTGTTGACCCTTGCTCGTTAATTTGGACTCTGTTCAAGCCCTTTGTTGTGGATTTCGTCGATATGACCGAACGTACGCAGAGAACTGTTCTAAATAGTCAGACACGTGAGTTCGTAATACGCCTTCGTAACTATTTCGATCGTGAAGCTCAAAATGGAGGGCCAATTTTACCTATAACGTCAGTGGTTGAACGCGTAGCTGATGCGCTTAATATTGGACAACGAACTGTTAGACGGATAACTAAAAAAAAATATGGCGAGACTGGCACAGAAGAAAATAAACTTCACACACCAAAAAAGAGAAAACGAGCAAAACCAGTCGTAGGCATCGATAGCTTTGATGCCGATGCTATCCGAAGACATGTTTACGGCTACTATTTACAGAAGGAGTATCCAACAAGAAAAAAGTTGGTGCATTCACTGAAGGAAGCTGGATTATTCTTCGGTGGGGAAAGTTCTTTAACGAAGATTTTGAAGACCATTGGATTTCGATACAAAAAATGTAACAAACGCAAAATATTGATGGAAAGATTTGATATAGCGATGGCAAGGTATACTTTTTTACGGCAAGTGAAAGAAATCAAAAATTGGCAAAATGTTGTGTTCTTGGATGAAACATGGCTTAATGCTAACCATACTGTAGGCCGTTCTTGGAACGATGACACAGCAGCATCTACTTCCAAAGTTCCTGTAGGAAAAGGATCGCGACTTATAATTTGTCACGCCGGAACCATCAACGGGTTTGTCGAAGGTTCTCTCATGGCTTTTGCGTCAAAAACCACTGGAGACTATCATGAAGACATGAATGGAGAAAAGTTTACTGAATGGTTTACCTCAATGTTGTGTAGCCTCCCTGAACCATCTATTATAATTATGGACAACGCCCCATACCACTCGATGCAAATTGACAAGCCACCTGCCCAATCCCAAAAGAAAGCTGATATCGTCGCATGGCTTCGTAAAAATGGCGTAGATGCAAACATGAATATGTTAAAAGCGGAATTAGTACGTCTTTTAAAAGAAAACAAACCAACCAAGATCCGATACGTCATTGACGAAATAGCATTAGAACATGGGCACAGAGTTATACGGTTACCGCCTTACCATTGTGAGTATAATGCGATTGAGTTGGTGTGGGCTCAAATTAAGGGATATGCTGCAAGACACAATACAGAACCCCCATTTACCACAAAAAAAATGCTAAAATTATTAGAAGAAGCTTGTGAACATGTGACTAAAGGAGACTGGGAAAAGGTTGTGAATAGAACTGTTAAATTAATAAGGGAAGATTATGAAAGAGATGTGAAAATAGATAATATTATAGAAAACGAACATATAATTATTAATGTATGTGATGATAGCAGTGACGACAGTGAAAATAGTAGTATGGACGAATCTGATTAATTATGGCCTTTTGTGGCACCTTTTTTGGTATCTTTTGTATTCATATGTTTCTTGTGTGCATATAAAGTATGTATATTCATTTTCGTTCAAATATTCAGTTCGTTCAAATAAATTAAATAAACATATACATTTTTGTTTTATTAAACCTATTTAATCAGGTACAAAAACAAAACTTAATTGTTTTTTGTTCGAGAATAAATTGACATTCCACATCACTATTGTAATGTGTCAAACCGGCCATCATAGCGTGCCGCTAGTGTAGTGGTAATGGATCAATACCTAAGACAAAGTATCAGTCTTCTTCTTCTTCCTAGACCCCGCGTATTTAAAACGAAGAAATAGTTATTATATCTTTCGTTTTTGCTTACGACAATATGCACTGTCCAAAAAAAGATCGCAATATAATTTCAGTGTCATCTTGAAAGACAGATTGATAAGAAATTTGTATTTTGCTAACCGTCTGGTGATAGGGTGGATGCTCCTAAAGCCGCCCAGCAAAAGTCGGCACTCAGTTCTGTTTGTAAATATTAACATTTTGGTGCCGCTTAGGCACACTGAGTATTTTATGTGTACATATAGCTTGCTCTAATGGGAAAATAGTTTTAAAATAAGGCAGCATTTTTTTGCATCCCTATCCCTCAATTATCGCTTAGAACGAGTGCAAGTGCGTAAATCGCTTAATTTCTTATAAAATTTCTGCTTTCCGAGCGTCGTTTGACAAGATATAAATTACGTATGAATAATATTTAAGACTTGTTGTTGCAATTTAATTTGTCATAATATTTGATGTCTTGTAATAGTAGTATAACACGATTATTTTACGTATTTAAAGAAAAACAAGGGTGGTGGACTAAGGAAAACCAGTAATATGAGGTACCTGGGGTCGGCAGGGGGTGCCACCTTTTAGAATTTGGGTTATTTCTAAGGTATCCTATCCTATTGTATCCTATATCCAATATGAGGTATCCTGTTTATCCTATTGGATAAACTTGATGTTGTCTATACAAAAAATTGTCTGATTGTTGAAAAAAATTCTATCCATTTCTTCAAAAGTTCTATTAATTTTGGAGAAGGGTATTTATTTGGCGGGAAAATAAAATAAAATGAAAACGAGAAAAGAGTTCCTATAAATATTAAGAAAAACATTAATTTACGCGGACGAAGTCGCGGGTAAAATATGATTTTCTTTCAGACACGTGAGGGCCGACTTTGAGGACACAAATGCTGGAAAAAGGCACAAAGGTGCCGAGCTTAGGCAAATTAGTACTTATTTTTTAAATAAATTAAAAATTACTTCTTTATACAAAAAGCAAATACTATTAGTTGACTCAAAAAGTCAAAAGAATCAAGTATTAGAAGAAAAAATATTGCACTGAAATTACTTCGTTTGACATGTCTACGAATTTTTAAACGTGACACCGACTTATAGAGCATCCACACAACTAAGTCAAATTACGTTATTTTGTAATTTTTTAAGTTCTAAGTGCTTTGTTGTGCGAAATTTTTTATCTGACAATCCCTTTTTTAATTAGTCACGGTTTATGCAGCTTCGCTGTAAAAGTCGAATAGGTGTATTATGAGAGAATAACACGCGGTTAAGTTTCACTAATGCTCAAACGCGATATGATTCTATTAAAGACTACTTCTCAGACACGTTATAATTCATCATCATCATCATTATCAACGCCTTAACGGCCCACTACAGGGCACGAGTCTCGTCTCAGAATGAGAAAGGTTTATGCCGTAGTACACCATGCTGACCAAGTGTGGATTGGTAGCCTTTGAGAACATTATGCAGAGTCTCAGGCATGCAGGTTTTTCTTCACTGTTACAGCAAATGATGGCTATCACCGGTTTTTAATTAGTACATGTTATAGTTAGTACCTAAAAATAGGCATATGGATATTTATTATACGGTAATCTTATATTTAAAAGCATTTAAGGTAGTGCAAATAAACTATAGAATGTGTAAGTAACATAAAATAACATAAACAACAAATAAAAATGTGAAAGCTAGTGCTATTTTGTAATTTACTTAGTAATATACTACTGTTAATAATTGATATCGATTTTAAAATTATCTTAAGGGGGTCGTTAATACTTACCGTTTACCCTACGAGAAATTGACAGTCAACTGGACGTAGCTTAGTAGAAATGACCCAACCCATAAAAAGTTATTCTGAGTAATCGAGGTTTGAAGTTTGGATGGTAATTGCTGCAATGATATTGTCTTTGGAATAGTTGAAAATATTGTCAAATATGGGCAAAAATACTAATATTTTTATTGTACTTCAAAGACTGACGTATCTTACGGTTATCGGGGAAAATTTGGGTTTGAGTCGTTTCTGCTAAATTGGTTTTAACACTACGGGGTATTTTTCTTAATGCTCAGAAAGGAACTAAAAACAAAACTTTCTAAACAAATTGATATTTTTAAATAAAAATGATTTATTTCGGAATGTTTAGGCCCTTAGGGGGAAGCAAGCGCAGAAACTCTGCCAGCGGAGCTAGAGCCCAAGGGCTCGAAAAAAATCGAGGAGAACATCGTCTTAAGGGCGTCTCCTGTGAGTCTCGAAACTCGGCTTACGTGACGTTGGAATGCTAGTTTTGCAATAGACTAATCCATACGTCCCCGTAACAGAGGAAGGGATTCACGTCAAAGTACGTCACGTCACGGCGGGCAGCTTTCTCAAGGTAATTCTTTGAAAACTGCTTAAAGTGTTGGGCTAGAACAGGGAGATCGAGATCTTGGAGATCAATATTGCGCACAAACCACGGGGCACCCATTGCCGTGTGCAGAAACTTATTCTGCAGTGTTTGCAAAACTACCTAGTCTGCTTTAATCGAGAAGGGAGGGATATGTGCAAATACTATGCATGTGTAGGACATTATTGAGCGAATACAGGTTATTTGGTCGATCACAATGCACAACTTGAGCACAAATGCTGCCTTTTGGGGCTTTACGTCTTTGAGCGGCAAAGTTCATCTTATCGTCTAAGTTCACACCTAGATATTTGGCTTTGTCTTGCCAGGGGAAAAGAACGCCGTATAGAAATTATTTCGGCACGTTTGCCGGAGTACTTGCTACCACGCTTTCCTGTAAAAAGCACAGTTCCGTTTTTTCACCGTTGACTAGCCGTAACTTGGAGTCGAGATCGAATGACCGCGAATTGGGTATGGGTCGTATATGTCATCTTATCGTCCGCAAACTAGGCTAACATAATGTTACGTGCTGGGGTTCGAAGATTTGGAATAAAACACCTGGTGACCCTTGATCAGACTTTATTCCGCACTTCCGTATTCCACTTGGTACTCCTGATCTTCTTGTAGACTTCCACTTCACGCTTGTTCGCTTCCAATCCTCTTCGCTTGTGATCGCTTCCTTCGCTTGTACTTCGCTCGGTTCTCAGAACTGAACTGCTCTCCGTCAGCTCGCCGGTCCCTTTATATACCCGTTACCGCGTGACTAAGCGTTTTCTAGAAAGTTCCACCCCTATCGATGTTTATTCCAGAAAGGTCGCGTTGTTGTTGTTTGTTTACATCGATGGGTGATTAGGTATTTATTAGGTGACGAGCAATTATGAACCTTAATGCTCTAGAAATAAGGTTCATTCGTAACAATAACATCTGGGGAGCAATGTATGTCGCTGGTAAATAGCGCATACAAGAGAGGAAACAGCACTGCCGGGGGACTCAAGCACCAAGTGGTCTCGGAGATGATAAGATGCCGTCCAGGCCATGGGTGTTGCCAAGCGGGAGCAGATAGGGACATCTGCCCCCCCCCCCCCCTAGAGATTCTATCTGCTCCCGCTTGGCACTTGCTACATGAGGCAGTTGATTTTTATTAACATAAGTTTTGATTTTTTTATCTCTTTTGTGAGAATTGTTTTATCTCTGGTAACATTACGAAACGTCAGATTTCCACCAAATTAAAAATCAGAGTATAGCCAAATGCAAACAAAGTCCTAAATTCACTCACTTGACTTATAATTAATAACTACTTTCAGGTCAATTCAAGAACTTGTAATACTTGCTTTACACCTTCATAACCTCTCGACTGGACCTAAAATTCATTTTTCTTTCCATCCTCCATATATATTATTTATCTAGTCCCCCCCTTTGCCCATCAGCTGGTGACGCTCTTGGTCCAGGCGGTAACGGAAGGTATGATTTATAAGAAATTCTCGTAGCAAACATACGAGTTTATTAGGCACGCCCAAACGCCCAACGCACACATAATTAAACATAACATAAAAAAACCATGATAACATTGTAGGATCAGGGATCTTTTTTTCTGAGTGAAAGAAACAACCTTTAGGATCTCTTTGAATAGGTGTATGCGAAACGCTCTCGAAAACGAAGATAGGTGATAGTACTGATAAGTACTGATCTTCTTCTTCGTTTCACTCTTAACAGAGCGGTCGTGGTCATCCAGAATTGACGTCTTTAAGGGCAGATTTATGCGCCACACGAGTGTTCGCCACTTCTCCCTGCTGGCCGACAGTCTGGTGCAATCGTGCAAGGGACCGCCCACAGCTGATTTGATTTGGTCGGTTTGAATAAGCGACCTTCCTCGCCCTCTGGTGCCCTCTACTTTGCCCTGTACGACAAGTCGCTCTATGGAGTCATTCTCACGTTGGGAGACGTGTCCAAAGGTTACTGATAAGATATTATAAAAAAAAATGTGAAAAAAGTCGTTTTTACAAAAAAATCATTTTTTGTGCAATTCCCGTTTTTGGGAAATAAAAAAATATTGCCTGTATTTTTTTAAAGTTAAAAATAATCCAAATAAAATCAGCTGACGCTGGAGGACAGCGAATTTTGCGTTACCTTGACCTCGCGCAGTCACGTTGTTGCGCGTGATACCTACGCTATAAGGTTATTGCGGTTATTCTGGATTGTATTTAGGTAGTCTAATAATAGCGACAAGTTTTCGGAAGCGGTCTCCTTATACCCTGTATAACTCATTTTTACCATTTTGTGGATTGGATCCTTTCTGCTAAACTACGTCAAACTCTAGTGGTCTGAGATCCCGTCTTAGAAATTTATACCCTCATATGTTATTTAATTCTGATAGAGATTATATGCTAGATAATTCATAGATTGATACATTGCACTTTGGTTGCCTGGCTAAATTTGGTGTCTATGATGTTAAACACAAAAAAATTTAATCAATTTTTTTCGATCTGCTTCCCTCATCTGTTATTTAAACGAATTATACATATGTCAAATGAAAGATTATTTTATTCCCAATCGAACCGTATTTGGTTGCCTGGTCAAAAGTGGTGCTAAATCATGGTTGTCTGGATTTTAAGATATAAAATTTTCTGTGCGAGTGTTGAAAGTGACAGAAAAGTGTTGCGCGCGCAATTCCATTTGACAGACAAAGATGCAGTGAGGCAGGCGTGCACTCGGCAGGTGCTTAGTCTATACATAGATTAAAACCATAGACTTGCTGTGCCTGTCCATTAAAGATATTTGCAAAAAAATAAGTGAGAGACGTAAGGGATAAGTAATAAAACGTAAAAAACCTGTTTTTGAAAATTTTGTCTGTTTGTCTGTATGTTTGTGCATGTATTACGCAAAAACTACTGAATGGATTGAAATTATTTTTATTATATTTTATTTGATATTATTTGGATTGCAACCAAATACGGTTCGATTGGGAATAAAATAATCTTTCATTTGACATATAATTCGTTTAAATAACAGATGAGGGAAGCAGATCGAAAAAAATTGATTACATTTTTTTGTGTTTAACATCATAGGCACCAAATTTAGCCAGGCAACCAAAGTGCAATGTATCAATCTATGAATTATCTAGCATAATATAATCTCTATCAGAATTAAATAACAGATGAGGGTATAAATTTCTAAGACGGGATCTCCCACTATAGGAAAAAGTGGTTATTTTTGTTTAAAGTAGAACAAGTGATAGTAGCAAACTTCTCTTTTTTTCTTATGCTTAAAATCGGTACGAGTGAATGAGTCAAGAGATGCTTTGATTTCGTCTAAAATATGTCGTTTCCATAGTATAATTGTTCCTAGATCAATACGACCTTCTGCGAGATCATTATTGACTGGCAAAATAATATGAATAGTGCAAAGGTGAACACGAGTGCTTACCTACTGTTTGCACTTTGCAGTTAATTAACTTTTTTAATGTGTTTATGTTTATTTCATTTTTATGTGTTTATATGTATTTACACTCTATACAATATTAAGTGGTGATAGCTTAGTGGTTAAGACTTCGGTAGGACCGAGTTCGATCCCGGGCAGACACCTCTAATTTTTCCGAGTTAAGTGCGGCGTTTCGTGCAAATTAAATATCACTTGTTTTAACGTATAAGGAAAACATCGTGAGGCAACCTGTCTTAGAATTCTTCATAATGTTCTCAAAGACGTGTGAGGTCTATCAATCCGCACTTGGCCAAGGTGGTGGACTACGGCCTAATTAATTCTTCTCATTCTGAGAGGAGACCCGCCGTGCGCTTTAATGGGTAATGGCTGGTAATGGGTTGAAAATAACGATGATACAATATTAAATAGTAGTGCCTGTTTGTTAATTCGTCCGCATGAATTTTTCTCGATTTTTTTTTAATTTATTGTTATAAGATTATATTATTTTAGTTTATTTATTCATATATTTTTAGGTAGGTATAAAATTAGTATGTAGCTACGCCTACTGATCAATAATATTTAAGTGTAGGCTACTCAAACACACGCAAGGCTGTATGAAATCAGTGAGGCTTTTGAGCAAATACTTGTTATCAGCAAAGATAAGGCATGGCTCACGTCATCTACTCGTGTGTAAGTAAATATAGGTAAATGTGTTGAAAACATGTTGAAAAATTGACATTGAAATAATATAATAGATATTCTATATCTTCTATATCTATCTATACATATAATAAAATCGTAGACTTGCCGTATCTGTACGTTGAAGATTTTTGCAAAATAATAACTGGGGGATGTTAGGGATAAGTAATAGAACGTTTAAAAGCTATTTTTGAAATTTTTGTCTGTTTATCTGTTTGTCTGTTTGTGCGCGCATCACGCAAAAACTACTGAATGGATTGAAACGAAACTTGGTACGATTTAAGTTCATACTACGGAGTAACATATAGGATACTTTTTATCCCGAAATTCAGCACGGTTCCCTAAGGAGAGGGGATGAAAGTCAAAACGTGTATTTAGCTGTAATTCAATAACGCGTGGTCCGATTTCATTCATTCTTTTTTTGTTAGAAAGTGGATACTTTAGAGATTACCGACTAATCTCTAAAAGGCTGGATCGATTTTGATGGGACTTTCACTGGTGGATGTTTACATTTTGATCTAGCTAAACATCCGCCAGTGAACTTTTAACAGTTTTTAGCATGATATGAGCTCAAAGGAGTTTAGGAAAAACAAAATGATTCCTACGGGATTTTTAAATACCAATATATATATACGCGTTCGAAGTCGCGGGTGTCCGCTTGTAGTGTACTAAAATCTGTGAAATTGTAATAGGTCAGAAATTGTGGATCACCCATTCATATAAACTAGGGATTTAGCATGCATGGCAATGACATAGTAAATACAAACTAACGTATAGTTAATCTGTCAAGTAGGTAAATAATTAACTAATTGAAAAGCGCGAAAAATGAGAAAATACTGCTTTAGTAAAACGTGAAAAACTATAAACGAGTCTATACAGTCCGCGCGCGTTTTTCCGCTCTCGATTCCGCGAAAAACGTCATCACTCATCATCTCAGATTGGTCGGTGAAAAAACTTAAAGGAAATTGGGATGATTTAGGTAGGTAGTTAAGCCTTCCATTTTAAATTTATTTTTTAATATTCATTAAATAATCCACGACACACGGCAGGTGCCTCTTTTGGATCGGATACGGTTTTACTCAACGTATGATCTTCTGTACCTATGAGAAAACGATATTTTCGAAAAAGTAAAGATTACCATAATATGAGGAGGTTATTTTTATTCTGTGCTAGAGTCTTAACATGTAGCCGATAAAAGGTGCTAAGTGCGGAGGAGACGTCCCTCTAGACGGTCACTGACCTCACTGATTTAAAAAAAACAATAATGTCGGTTTCGTCGTTTCTTTTTATGCTCTATCCAATATCCATGTAGTAGGTATCAGGATTGAGGAGTTATGTCCAAAAATTTTAATGGAGCCATCCTTTATCGATTTAAAAGATCACGCAAATCGGTAGATTCCTACAGAACTCTCGGAGAAATTAGCGTACATACATAAAAAAGATACATAATTATGTAGGTACGCACCGAATTGAAATCTTCTTTTGGAAGTTGGTTAAAAATAAAATCGAAAATGTTGTATTATAATATGAACAATTCTTCCGCGGTGGGAATTACCTAAGTACAATTTTTTAATTAGGTAAGTAGTAGGTACTTAAAGTTTTAATTTATAATATTTAGGTGAATTGCAAAGTAACTTAATATAATGTAGTGTGTCTATATCATGGATATAATGTATATATATATAATTATGTTTCATTATGTAAACTTACTTTGGCAGGGTTATCGCCGACTCTGTTTACTTTGGCCTGTGCTTTGGCGCACAAGATAATTTTGGTTCGTACTTCGTATCGCAATGGTGACTACTGTAGTTAGTTTATGAACTATAAATAATAATTATAACGATCAATTATATTATTTCTCCATTTAAATTCAATGTCATTGTCATTTAAGTAATATTTTTAAGTGATTATCTAGACTGGAAGGAAATAGAATAAATATTTTCAATCAATATTAAACACCGAACCCACATCTCATCTTCCAGGCTAGCTTGCTATCATCTTAGACTGGATTGTCACTTATGTACCATCAGGTGAGATCGCAGTTAAGGTTGTACTAAGTATTCTGTGGTCAAAGGCTAACTTGTCACTACATATTTTATAGCAAAGTCCCCCGCCGCGTTTGTCTGTCTGTTTGTTCGCGATAAACTCAAAAACTACTGACCGGTTTTTCATGCGGTATTCACCAATAGACAGTGATTCATGAAAAAGGTTTACGTATATAATTTGTTAAAATTTTGTGTAAATTGGTTGAAATATAAAGATAATTGTTGAAAATGTTGGAAATAGTCAAGCTGCGTGGGAGCTTTCATCGAAAACTCTGCCTAATCCGTCTGTGCTTTATTACAAAACAAGCGGACACCCGCGATTTCGTTCGCGTGGATATTGGTTATTAAAAATCCCGCGAGAATCATTTTGTTTTTCCTAAGCTCCTTTGAGCTCATACCTTGCTAAAAACTGTTAAAAGTTCACTGGCGGATGTTTAGGTAGATCAAAATGTAAACATCCGCCAGTGAAAGTCCCATCAAAATCGGTCCAGCCTTTCAGAGATAAGCCAAATAATCTTTAAAGTATTTCCTTTCTAACAAAAAAGAATGAATGAAATCGGACCCCCCAGTTAACGAATTACAGCTAACTACACATTTTGACTTTCATCCCCTCCCCAAGAGAACCGTGCTGAATTTCGGGATAAAAAGTATCCTATATGTTACTCCATAGTATGAACTTAAATCATGCCGAGTTTCATTTCAATCCATTCAGTAGTTTTTACGTGATGCGCGCACAAACATACAGACAAACAGATAAACAGACAAACAGACAAAAAATTCAAAAATAGCTTTTTTACGTTCTACTACTTATCCCTAACATCCCCCAGTTATTATTTTGCAAAAATCTTCAATGTACAGATACGGCAATTCTACGATTTTATTATATGTATAGAATAGATAGATAGATAAGATAGATGGTGGTATAATAGCGGTTAATTATTAAACGAGCGAAGCCGGGGCGGGTCGATAGTAGATGATGGGTGATGGGATAGGATGAGATGGGTACGATGCTGCAATTTTCAACTAAGCACCTATTTAAAAATTTACCGTTTCCTTCAAGTGTTGATAAAATCTTTAGTAAAAAAAATAAAATCTTTAGTAAAAAATATTAGTAGGTAAGTAGTTGGTGCAATGTCATATTTCACGTTTATAGAGCTCCATTGTAATACGAACCCTTGAGATATGTATGTACGATGTTACACAACTGTAACTTATAGTCGCTTATTATTGCAAAAAAAATCATTGATCATCATCAAAGGGCAGTGTTACCGTGGTGTAAGTGGTCAACACTCTCAGGGCGCGATACCCGAGAGATGTGGGTTCGATTATTTTTTGTTTTGGAACTTGAGTCCCACAGAAAGTACATTGTGACCTCTAAATATAAGAGTTGACCCATGCACTTAATTATTACATCACTGTATGTAGACATGTGGCCTATAATAGGTCATCATCAGTCGAACAAAGAGAGGTGATAGGGCGAACGTTTTAAAAGATTACTTTACTTTTATACCTTACTGATTGATACTTAATTGATTATTATAAATTGGTATTGAAATTGGTCAGTGAGAGCCACACGCGTGCACAAATTTTGATAAAATTGTTGGTATCTATGTATGCAAGGAAGAGCAATTAATACGATTTCATTTATGGTGACAATCGATCCTATTTCCGCAAAGAATTTAGGGATTATTATATTATGTAGGGATCAAGAAGATTATGGGTGCTAGAAATATTTCGAAACACAAAAAAAACTTCCATACATCAATGGGTTTAGATGGGTATACCTACTTACTTATCGATTTATATTAGGTAGGTACACCTTGTTATTCCCGATTTATAACTATTTCCTGGATTTACATTTTTATGGTAACTATCTTTAAGAGTTTTGTAATTAAATAGAAGATATAAAATACTGTAACAGTATTACAGTACGTTATAAATACTACATTCTAAATCTATTCTACTATAATGCTTTTTTTATTACACCTCACTGCTTTTTACCATATAAATTGATTAGGTACATTCTAATCGAAGTTACCTATGTTGCATAGAATGTACGTATGGACGTGATTTTATATGGAAAAGTTAAGTCATAATATAATATGTTTTACTTATATAATCACTAGATATTACTACAAGCTATCAAATACAACTTCGTCTAAATGGATTGTGTACGTAATAATATGTATTTTTTAAATAATGTAGCTATAGGTAAGTAGGTATGTACATCTGTTTTCCCGTGATTCTAAGACAATATAATAATTACTAGGTAGTCAGTTAATATACGTATTATATTACAGAAAGTAGTAGGTTCACTACCTATCTTTCAGAGAAAAACAATCTGTGCCATTTTTGCTTTTTTCGGTTTACCTGTTTAGCCGTGAAAAGGTAAAACAAACTTTCGCATTTATGTATTCGGTATATTATTGTGGAGTGTGGATTTTCAGAATCATTAAAATTTTCCATTGAAGCAAGAATGTACCTAGTATGATAAATATAGTACCTACTTAATTAGAACTTATGTCATGGTTGATACCAAATTAGGTAATTGCACTTAGGCAACGATCATGAGCCGTTAAATAAATAAAGTAGACTTTAATAGACAAGCCATAGAATTGCGTCAACCTTCAAAATAACTCCTTAACGCAGTTACACCTGCTTAAATATGATGTAAACTTATAGTACCTAGCTATGATGCGTGGCATCATGGGAATAATTGCCACGCAAACTGACGAATTTAAAAAATATCTATGACACAGATCAGCAGACGGACGGACAGACAGATGGACTGGACGAAACTATAAGGGTTCCTTGTAACCCACAACCCTACGTAACTTTAAAACGTCGCATACATTTTAGTAGTAAAGACTTGGCATGTATATTTTTTAAATATTAACATTATTTCATTCCCCAATTCTACTGATAGGTACCTTAGATAATAAATCAGCCAAGTGCGAGTCGGGCCTCGCTCTTTCAGGGTTCCGTACATAATTATGAACAATATAATATTGTGGGTCTAAGAAATATTTAATTTCCGAGCTAGACATCGCAACAAACCGTGAAAGAAAAACCCAAAAAAATGTTCGTTTATTTTGGTCACAGTTTATAAACTATTTAATAAATCGTTGTTTTCAGTATTTGTTGTTTAAATAGAGCATATAGTACATAATATACTGAAATATCATATTCCCAACTAGTTTAGTTTTTGAGATAGCCCCCGTCACAAAAATGGTCTAAAACTGACAACTTTGATGACCTCCCTTATTTATTGAGATAAAAATTAAAAAAATATATATTTGTACTCTACTTAATGAGCTCTAAACAATGATACCCCACAAGCTAGGGTAAAGAAAAATTTTTTTTTCCGGCTCCTTTTTCATGTGCCCCCTGAAAAATAATTTAATTCAATTTCTAATTCAATATTTGATTTTGGGTTAACGTTTTACACTAAATACCAAAATTTCAGGTTTGTAACTCATTTCGTCTGCGAGCTAGAGACCTGTGACCGGCGGACAGACGGACAGACGGACAGACAGACAGACAGACAGACAGACAGACAGACAGACAGACAGACAGACAGACAGACAGACAGACAGACAGACAGACAGACAGACAGACAGACAGCCGAGTGACATTAATAGGGCTCCGTTTTTACCCTTCGGGTACGGAACCCTAAAAAGTAAAAACCCTTACAAAACCTTATCTTTAGCAAAATGGAATGTAGTTAATTTTCTTTACAGAAACATTTCGCACCTTCTAGTGACACCGCACCTTTAATAAAAGTTCATTTTGTTCAAACGGACAGGCTCTACAATATGTACATTAAATAAGGTACTAAGTATAGGTAGATACTAAGTACCTATGTACAATGTACATTGTACATATTGTTTAATTTATAAGTACGAAGATTCTTTTTGCAATTCTTTGGCTCAAATATAATGTAAACTCATTGTGAGTACCTAATTAGTAACTAAGTATGATTATAACTTGCCGCAGCAAGCATAGTTATAGGATACGCACACTCACAAAACTAAAAAAAAAAAAACTTCACAACACTGCACTTCGCGCCATAAATTGACGGTTCTTTTTTTGACACTTCATCAACAGGAATACAGATGTAAAATTGGAAAAAAAAAAATTTAAAAAAAGAACGCGATATCTTTTTCGCGGCTTCGCGGCGCGAATTCGTTATACGCGGGCCGCGCGCGTCGCGTGCTAAGCCGGAGAAGATAATGATGGAATACGTGCTCCGGTAGAAAACAGAAACTGCACAGTAGTTCTAGGTACGCGCGGCTTAACTAACGGACAATAACAATGTTGTTAATTCGGATTATTTGCGCGTTCCTTCGCTCGCGAGCAATTTAATGGCCCAAGAGTTGGTGGAAACGGTTTAATTTTTTTTTTTTTTGTGAGATTGGTGGGAATTTAAGAAACTCTGGACCGGAGCGATTTCAGTTTTTAATGAAAGTTTGAGAATAAAAACTAAGCGCCGAATTGAGAACCTCCTTTTTTGGAAATCGGCTGAAAAATGAAAAATTCCCATTTTGTTTTTGAAATTTTTTGAGAAGTGACGACTTTAAATTTTCTTTAAAACAATCCATTCGAGGTAATGTTGCTTATTTCAGAACATATTCGTAATTAATGTTTTCTCATAATTTATGCTATTTTCCTAGATTGAGAGCAGATTATAAACTAAAAAAAAACACCGACACTCAGGTAGAGTAATAATAATTAATTATTGTATAACAGACTTTCAGCTCAAGTACCTCTACACAGTTTCCCACCAACTCTCTGTTCGTATTGTCTTCATTAAAGATCTTTTAAGAGTTAAAACTTATAACTGTTAAGACATAGATAGGTGCGTTTTTGACAGCATAATTATGTAACTGACAGATCAGATTGTGCACTGTGCAGTCTTAGCAATAATCTCTTCGTTACATAACAAAATAGCCATTAAAGTTCTATCATAAATCAATTACCTATGTTATATACATAGATGGTTAGATAACTTCTAATTAATCCCATGATGACCGACATATAAATATCTTCGTTTTGAAATATTTTAAGTTCCTATAGAATTAGTGAATAAGTAATATAACTAAGACAGACGATTCTTTAATTATGTATATAGATAAAACGTTGGTCGAATGTTACTATCACGTGCTATCACTACTCACTACATAGTATAAAACAAAGTCGCTTTCTCTGTCCCTATGTCCCTATGTCCCTATATCCCTATGTATGCTTAAATCTTTAAAACTACGCAACGGATTTTGATGCGGTTTTTTTTAATAGATAGAGTGATTCAAGAGGAAGGTTTATAAGTAGAAAAATTGGACCCGGTAGGTGGCGCTAATAGCGGGCAAAATGATTTTATTACCAACTAGCGGGCTGCCGGGTCCGCTAGTTGGTAATAAAATCATAGCGGTAGTTAAGACTAGACTAGTAGTTAAGATAGCCTAGTGGTTAAGACTTCAGCCTCCCTTTCGGAGGGACCGAGTTCGATCCCCGATACGCACCTCAACTTTTTGGAGTAGGTATGTGCGTGTTAAGAAATTAAATAATTACTTGCTTTGAACATGAAGAAAAACAGCGAGAGGAAATCTGCTTGTCTGAGAGTACTGTATAATATTCTTCAAGGTGTGGAGTCACCAATCGGTACTCAATTAGCGTGGTGGACTACGGCCTAAACCCTTATTCTGAGAGGAGACCCGTGTCCTGTATTGGGCCGGTAATGTATTGATAATGAAAATTTTGGTCCAAAAAATTACACTAATATTATAAAAGCGAAAGTTTGTGTGTGTTTATGTTTGTTACTCTTTAACGCCGCAACTACTGAACCGATTTGCTGAAATTTTGAATGGAGATAGATTATGCCCTAACTTAACCCATATGCTACTTTTTATTCTGAAAAAAAAATCCACAGTTCCCGGGGATTTTAAAAAATCGAAATTTGCTATAGAAATCTACAAACTGCAGCTGCAGTTATGCTATGTGTTTCGTGTATTATAAAACAATATTGAATTCACAAGCATATAAGCTAGGCGTGTTTTGTTCCTCTTTACTTTTATATCTTTAATTCTCTTTACATAATATATAAAAACATAAGTTAATAAATAAAAATTAGTCTAATAAAGTCTCCGACTTGTGTCGGGGGTCGCCGCCTTGCTACAAGGTAGCATTAAAATTAAAAAAAAAAAAAAAAAAACTGCAGCTGCAGTTATGCTATGTGTTTCGTGTATTATAAAACAATATTGAATTCACAAGCATATAAGCTAGGCGTGTTTTGTTCCTCTTTACTTTTATATCTTTAATTCTCTTTACATAATATATAAAAACATAAGTTAATAAATAAAAATTAGTCTAATAAAGTCTCCGACTTGTGTCGGGGGTCGCCGCCTTGCTACAAGGTAGCATTAAAATTAAAAAAAAAAAAAAAAAAACTGCAGCTGCAGTTATGCTATGTGTTTCGTGTATTATAAAACAATATTGAATTCACAAGCATATAAGCTAGGCGTGTTTTGTTCCTCTTTACTTTTATATCTTTAATTCTCTTTACATAATATATAAAAACATAAGTTAATAAATAAAAATTAGTCTAATAAAGTCTCCGACTTGTGTCGGGGGTCGCCGCCTTGCTACAAGGTAGCATTAAAATTAAAAAAAAAAAAAAAAAACTGCAGCTGCAGTTATGCTATGTGTTTCGTGTATTATAAAACAATATTGAATTCACAAGCATATAAGCTAGGCGTGTTTTGTTCCTCTTTACTTTTATATCTTTAATTCTCTTTACATAATATATAAAAACATAAGTTAATAAATAAAAATTAGTCTAATAAAGTCTCCGACTTGTGTCGGGGGTCGCCGCCTTGCTACAAGGTAGCATTAAAATTAAAAAAAAAAAAAAAAAACTGCAGCTGCAGATTACTACAGCAAACTTCCTTGAAAGTAGGTATAAAAGTTGGAAAAGGGAGCGGAAACGGGAACCAGAAATCTACGATTCCATCGGGATTTGTGAAAAACCGAAATTCACGCGGGCGAAGCCGCGAGCGGAAGCTAGTAAATAATAATGTCATTCTGTATGCTGTAGCTAAAAGATGGCGACTTAAAAGATGGCACATAATGGAGCTGGATGAGAGATGACTTTACTTGATAATGCATAAACCACAAAAGGGGAGGATATTTATTGGAATACCCCCTAATGTCTACAATCTACATACTGCAAATACCTCACCAATAATCGGATTATGGCTGGAGATGGCAGATAGATGTATCAGAAAAAAATAAGATGCTGTAGGTACTAGGTACGGGATCCGCGCGGTACGTGAGAGGATAAGAAAAACGCGGCACCGGCTGATAGCGTTCCACGTAGTTTTCACGTGCGTCCGTCGAGATAAATAGTAGATATTACTCGTTCTCGTGGCAACAGGCGTCAAGCAATGCTCTTAATTGCTTAAGAAACCGTATAATATTTGATTTATTTTAACAAATAAATTAAATAGTTTTACTTACTATTTATATCGCTGTTTTCTTTAACGTTGTTCCTAAGTGTCTAACATTTTTATTAGGTAAATTTTTGGATCAGTGGAATTTACGTAGGTTCGTGTAACGTTTTTTAAGTTTTAATTACATAGGTACTTCATTTAAAGGTTCAACTCTAATTATACTTTAGTTGGTTAAATAGAGATCGTTAGCTATAATATTATGGTATAGTTGGGATACTTCAAGTAGGTATACCTCTAGGCAGATACGAGTGTTGAATCAACGTTGCAGGTGGTAGTAATTTGCGCGCTTCGCTAATTTGCGTATGATTAATTAAGTTTATTAATCTCTATTATACTTAATTATACAATAGTTGTAATAACTTGAATATGTTTTAGCCAAGAAACAAGCATTATAAGAAGAGAGATACTTTATCTTAGGTTTTAGCGTTGAAAATATCGTGAGTATGTTTCTTTGTTTCTGAAAAAGTTAAGTAGGTACCTCTTAATAGCTTGGAAAAGATCAGCAGGAATTCTCTTTAAAAGCGCGCCCGACAGGCAAATAAATCAATGTCGAGTCGGGTGGCAATCATCGGGTAGCAAACTAGCAATGGTCGGGTTGCAATCAGGTCGGGTGGCAATGGTCGGGTGGCAATGCTCGGAAGCCAATGGTCGGGTGACAATGGTCGGGTGACAAATGACAATGGTCGTGTGACAATGGTCGTGTGGCAATGGTCGGATGGCAATGGTCGGGTAGCAATTTTCAGGTGGCAATGGTCGGGGTCCATGGCTTGAAGAACCGATAGATGTTGAAGTCCTGAGATGCTCGAGTGGCGACTCCGCATCGGCTAACGCGTCGTAGGAAGCCCCCTATAAGGACAATCTCGCAGTTACATAAAGTGAGTGTTCTATGGCGATTCTTGCGCGAGATGTGTAGCAGTGGAAGTCTATCGGTTGAGACGACAACGAATATGTATCTTATAAAAGTGGTAGTACTGTATTGTACATACAGAGGAACAGTTGTTAGAGCAAAATATAAAATTTCGTATAAAAGGGGTATTAAGTAATAATTAAGTATGTGTTGCGAAACACAGTCATATTAATATCGCTGATATGTATATACCTACGTACATATTGTGTGTCACACCCTTCGGAGAGCGTTCCACCTGACGGGCCTGTCGCGAGCCCGACAAGTGCCGAACTGGTAACGCGACACCGCCCTCCAAACATACGGCTGCACCAAATTACCACAGAAATTACTCTCCACCACCTTGTGTCACACCGGCGCGGCGCGTAACGGACGTACACTTTCAAAAATATTTTGACGGGAACATAACTGTAACGTCTTAACATGTCACCCGTAAATCCACTCCGTTGGCCTAAAGCGCAGGCCACATTGGGAGCGTAGAGAAATGAACTAGGCTAGACTATGAGAGCTCGCAAGTTCACATCGCTGGATTCGTTTAGTTCTGTAGTTCGCAGGGTAAACCGAAGTATGAAAAGACGCGGCGATACGAGCGAAGCGAAATAAGCATACCTAAGTCGTTTATGATTCAACGAGAGCACCTCTCACTCAATATAGTTAACTATACCTACTTTAAATCTGCTGTTTAGGAAGATCAGACATGGAACGGCAGATTTTGACGAAAGCAAAACTAAGTAGCAAATAATAAGCAAAATTAAGTATTGAACTAAGCAAAACTTAACAAAGAGAGTAAGCTAGAGTAAACTACTCTTGCACTACTTAGGACCCGTGCACAGAATGGAGCCTTCATGTGGCATACGCTAAAAGGTCTGAAAGTTGATAAAAAAGTAGGAAGAAAGAATGAAAGTAGGACAGAGAAGAATGTCCATTATAATTATGATAATTACTATTAAATATTCTAGTAATTAGATAGTTTGATTGTTAACCTTAAAACCGATTACACTCAATCTGTTGATAAACTTTATGGGTTGTAACTTGTAACCAATAATGGTTAGATATTACTTAGATACTTTACAAGACAGTTGCAATTCTATTTGCTGGGAGGTCGTAATCTCTTCCATTATAGGATATCTTCCAGGATTGGTTTTCTTGAGTGAACTTCCAGATCCTTCCTCATTACCGTAGTTTCAACTATTTTATGATGACAATATGCTCCATACTGTGCCCAAACTCCTTACGTCACACCCGCACGTAACAATCCTACTTTCATAAGTATTGAACTAAACAAACTTTGTACGCAACCTTCAATATTGTATAAGCACTGGTTCAGAATATATTATCTCCGCTGTATTTGGATGTCAGAAACAGGTGTCCAGGTTAAACAAAACGACGTAATGTGAACTTATGTCATGAAATTACTTACGAAATTCTTCAAATGTGATGAGGTGATATTTTAGCACAATCTAAACTAGTAATTACTAGTAAACCTATTTATTCTAAGTAGTAAACCTACTTCTTTGTGCATACATTAAAGACATACGCTTGACCACAATTACACCTGATGGAAAGTGATTGCGTGGGCTAAGTACATAAAATTGTTATATTGATATTGTAAATTTGGAAAAGAGCAACCGCCGAGTTTCTTGCTGGTTCTTCTCGGTTCGAATGGCATTCCGAACCAGTGTTAGATTCGTTTGACTATTCAAAAGTACTTGTAAAAGTTTATTTGAATAAAAAACTTTTCTATTCTATTGTATTCTATTCTAAGTGGAAGACGTAAGCCTGGAAGATGCCTGTTAACTCTTGATTTAAAAATTACCGCATTATAAGCGTCAAGAAACACATCTCGCAGAAACGAAGACTTAACGCACTTCATTTTAAAGCTTATTCTTTACTAGCTTATGCCCGCAGCTTCATCCGTGTGAATTTCGGTTTTTCACAAATCTCGAGGGAATCATGGATTTCCGGTGCCCATTTCCGCTCCCTTTTCCAAACTTAATACCTACTTACAAGGAAGTTTGCTACAGTAATCTAAAACTCGCCTTTATAATATTAGTGTGAAGTGTTCTAAAACTTTTTATATGGTATGTATGTTAGTATATTCCCAATTAACTATTTCAGGTAATTTATACGCAGTCCATTAAGCAAATAGGTAAAATGTAATGTCAAAAATGATAATTGCATAATTATAATAAAACTAAAACGCAATAATATTTAATCTTACATTTACTCAAGTTGGTTTCACTTCTATGGCGAACTGTAACGGTCAAAATATGCAAGTGGGACAGCGTACTGTGAGATAGTACAAATGACCTCGAAAGCAGTAAAAAAAATAAATTAATTAGGTATGCAAGTATTATTTAATGCGCAAATACCTACAGAACTTCTGTGACAGTATCAGCTGTAATGCTACGTGATGGACAATAACATTAAAAATATGTTTGTGTGTACGCGTGTTAAAAATCTAGTTTGAGGAAAAATCGGAAAATGTAAAAAGTTAAAAAAATTGGTGTAAAGTTGGTTTACGGACGATAATTTTACGTGATAACGTCATAAGAAAACAAAGAGAGTTAGATGCGTCATAAGCCGAAAGCTAACTTGCACGCGGTACGTGACAATGAGTCATGCTTTTTCGTGCGTGTACGTGGCGTTTAACGATTTATAAGACGTTATCACATTAAAAAAAGATGATTGTTCTCTCAAAAAAAAAAAACTGTTTTAAACGCAAATTGCGCGTATCGGTGTGACAGCAGGACGACGTAATTTATCAACTTCGGCGACTCGCCCGGGGCAAATCGATTGCATAAAAATACGTAAACGTGAACCGTATTTTTATCATCAACCTAAAAATACTGCTGCTCCAATGCGAGTTGGTGGGTTTTAACGACTATTTTCACATGATAGTGACCAGGACCGACTGCTTAACGTGCTCTCCAAGGCACAGGAGACACCGCCAACTACCAACTCCGGATTGGCACTGAGGATTTCTTGACAAAAAACTCAATAACTAACAATTAATTGCCCGACCCAGGAGTTGAACCCGGGATCTCGTGATCTGCAATCGAATATGCTAACCACTAGACCAACGAGGCAGTTACGAGCATAAATTATAATTAACATGAATTGCAATATGTTGCATGGGATTTCTAAACGCAAAATTATTATCATCACGGAGAAACTCAAAGGAAACCCACATTGGCCACGTGTATTTAGCTATTAAGTTTTCTATTACCTCCACGCACAGCCTCCACGGCAAGCGGCTCAACAAAACTAAATTGTATCTCATTTAAATATCAATAACAAATATTTATTTTATGCTACGCGATTAAAAAAACTTTTTTATCGAATAAAAATGAGCAAAAAATCAAAAGTTTTGCATAACATCAAGGAAAAGAGACCGTTTCTGTAGAATTCCACGTTATACATACATTTATGACAGCTTTACCTTTTACGATTTTTTACCTTATATAAAAGAAAATGAAAAAGCCTATCAGTTCAAGGGAATGCGGATATGTTTGCACATTCTTTACATTATGTATTATACCTACCCGTGTATTTAAAGGTAGTTTTGAGAGAGTAGAGTAGAGTATTGTATAATCGAGATGAAATGTAAATAAGTAGGCATATAATTCGAAAGGCTCGAATAAAGGCAATAGTAAAAAAATCGGTCAAGTGCAAGTCGAACTCACTTATAAAGGGTTCCGTATCACCACACATAAATTTTATTCTTCTATCAAAAAACAAAGCATAAAATGGTAATAGCACTTAATCAACCTTCTATCAAATTCAGAACCCTCTGAGTACCTACAGGCCCCTAATTTGTATTATTTTTGTTTTAATATGTAGCATGAACTACAATTTGACCTTTGTTTATCGTTCATAAGAGAGCTGTATCAAGTTGAAAATTTCTAAAAATTGCAATATTTTGGAAGTTTTTGTATGGGGGTTCCCTTTGGATCCTAATTTTTTTTAATTATTTGCTATGACAGAGGACGTATTCTGTGCTGTCAACTGACTACCTAGTACGGTTTACGTTGTAGACCCGTGTAACGGACGGACGGACGGACAGATAGATAGGGTTTCGTTTGGGTACTTTGGCTACGAATCCCTAAAAATGAGTTCAATAATTACATTAAATAATTATTTAACAGGAAATATAAAGAGGTCGCATACAACCAGTTCCGATAACGACCTCAAACTAAAATCGCGACCAAAACATATTGTGAATGATTTATTTTTACGAAAATGAGATGAAGGTTAAACTAATTTACATAATAGTCAGATTAATTAAATCAAATGCAAATAATTTATAATTAGGTGGTAAACTGTTATTTAATAATATTAAACGTGATTATAAAACCTCGAGACAACAGAACAAAAATATACAAATTGAGCGCTTCCCTTACACGCGATAGGTATACAACGTTGTAAAACCTGAAAGTAGTTTGTTTAGAATCAGTAACAGAATCGAATCCAACCATATTTATACTATGTTATATTTTTGTCCAAAAATATTTTAAAATCGTGCAAGCTTAGGCATAATGGTTGACTGTTTGAATAACGCAACACAAGAAGCTTATAACTTCGTAAGTTTTCATTAGATGTTTTTGAAATTTTGTATAACTATTTTAAATATAAAAATATTTGTATTTCGGTTATAAACATCGGCACGTACATCAAACGCTGAAGGAAAGTGGAGGGGGTAAGCTATTGTATTACGTGCGTGACAGTTCCCATACGCAGCTATCCCCTCCACGTTTTGTTCAGCGTTCGATGTACGGCGCGGCTTACAACCTAGGTATGTGGTAATAGTTATTTTGGATTTTGCACGATGACTAGTGATTACAATACCTGGTCTCCGCGGTCGTTGCAAAAGCATCCATCTTGTGTTTCGTTTGACAGGTGTAATGAGATGGCCGGCCACATTCAACGAACGCCGAGAATCGCACACCCAATATTGTACGACCTAAGCCATAGGACTTCAGCGTGGCTACATAAATAAACAAAGCCCTTATTAAGTACCTACTGAACTGGTCATGTGATTGAACTATGGAACGTGGTAGCCCACTGGTGGTAGGTGGTAATATATTACAAAATATTAATGCTATAAAAAATATATAGGCATTATTTTATTTGTACATGCATCATGTACAAATAAAATAATGCCTATAGTTTTTAAATATTATTTTTTAACTAGCTGATCCTCGCGACTTCGTCTGCGTTGATATAGGTTTTTATATAGGATCGGAATGGATTCCATAATCCTTTTTTGTACCTAAACTAAATGTAGCCTAAGTTACTCCTTATAACATCACTTATCTGCCATTGAAAGTTCCATCAAAATCGATTCAGTCGTTTCGGAGATTAGCTGGAACAAATAGACAGGCTTACTTAATCATAAATTTAAACGCACGCCAGTTTAAAATAAGCCGTACGTACAAAGATCCGGGGCTCAAGTTATTTGAACCCAATAAATATCTGTCATTTCTGAACTAAAAAACCTATGACCTTGAAATATTTACGGGATAATAATTGAAGTATTAGCTTTCTAACAAAAAAAGAATGAGTGAAATCGAACCACGCGTTAATGAATTACAGCTAAATACTCGTTTTAACTTTCTTCCCCTCTCCCAAGGGAACCATGATGAATTTCGGGATAAAAAGTATCCTATGTCCTACCTCGGAGTATAAACTCAAATCGTACCAAGTTTCATTCGAATCCATTCAGTAGTTTCAGCGTGATGCGCGGCCAAGATACAGACAGACAGACAGACAGACAGACAGACAAAAATGAAAAAAATTGCAGTTTTGGATTCAGTATCGATTATAGAGTGCCCTCCAATAAAAATTTTCAAAATATCTTCAATTTACAGAATTGGATCTGTTACAGTTTTATTATATTACTAGCTGAACCCCGCAACTTCGTTCGCGTAGATATAGGTTTTTATATAGGATCGGATCGGATCCCATAATTCTTTTATGTACCTAAACTAAATGTAGCCTAAGTTACTCCTTATAACATTGAAAGTTCCATTAAAATCGATCCAGCCGTTTCGGAGATTAGCTGGAACAAATAGACAGACTGACAAACATAAATTTAAACGCACACCAGTTTAAAATAAGCCGTACGTTCAAATATCCGGGTCCCAAGTTATTTGAACCCAATACTGAGGGTTGTAATGTCTGTAATTTCTGAACTAAAAAACCTATGACCTTGAAATATTTACGGGACAATACTTAAAGTACTACCTTTCTAACAAAAAAAGAATGAGTTAAATCGAACTACGCGTTAATGAATTACAGCTAAATACACGTTTTAACTTTCTTCCCCTCTCCCAAGGGAACCGTGCTGAATTTCGGGATAAAAAGTATCCTATGTCCTACCTCGGAGTATAAACTCAAATCGTACCAAGTTTCATTTGAATCCATTTAGTAGTTTCGGCGTGATGCGCGGCCAAGATACAGACAGACAGACAGACAGACAGACAGACAGACAGACAGACAGACAGACAAAAATGAAAAAAATTGCAGTTTTGGCTTCAGTATCGATTATAGAGTGCCCCCCAATAAAAATTTTCAAAATATCTTCAATGTACAGAATTGGATCTGTTACAGTTTTATTATATTATAGATAGATAGATAGATATACCTAAAGGCATGCCTTTAGTTTTTATTGTGTGGACTCAGGACCTTAATTTTTAGACACCTAATAGGGACTACAGACCTTAGTATCTGGTATAAATTTCAACTTGCTAGGCCCACCCGTTCCTGAGAAAATCGGTGGTGACACACGGACGGACAGACGGACAGACGGACAAGAAAGTGATCTTATAAGGGTTCCTTTTTTTACCTTTTGAGGTACGGAACCCTAAAAATCGCAGCGTTCTGCGCCTAAAACTAAACACGCTGTATGCTTATAGCTTGTAACAGTAAAGCTTTACGTATTAAGTATTATGATAAAATTTCCGATGTAGTAACTCCCATTAGTGCTTCGGAGTGTTTGGGAATTCGTAAACATAACGTAACTGTAATGGGAATTAAAAATTCGTTCATTCAGTTACCTATCAACAGAATCTTTTGCACTTGCTTCTGTGGACGTAATAAAAAGTTACATAACTTTTGTAAATGAATGGCAATATTAAGTACTTAATTTTACAAGGACACATAGAGATGTAGAGTCAGGTCACTGGAACATAATAATTAAATGTATTATCAATTATTATTATAATTGACACCAAAATTACGAAACATAGCAATACCAGTAACCTCAATAATTTTTAACGACCTCCCTAGCGCAGTGGTGTGTTCGATTCCCGGCGTGGGCAGTTTGGAAATTTATAATTTCTAAATCGTCCCTCGTCAGTGTGCTTAGTCTAAATCGGAGCACTCGAAAACGAACTCGAAAACTATTGATCGCTTTCAGAGTAAAATAGACCTAAAATGGCTTGTTTTAAGGTTTGAGTTCGCCAATACATTCAGCATTGGTCTTGTGGTTGTGGGAGTCTTCGGCCGTGACTAGTTACTGCCCTACTCCCTTCGCGGCAAAATTGCTAAATGCAACTTGATAATGTCATGTCTTTTTCGACTCACGGGAATCATCTATCCTGCTGAAATTGCTAAAAATCAATTCAAATCAAAAAAAGGATTCGTTGTAGCCCCCATAAGCTTCTAGCTGTTTTTGCACATTTTCACTGCGGGACCTTGGCAGCGGGTAAAGACGATGCAAAGTACAAGTATTAAAAATTTAAAAAACCCCCGACATTTTGTGGCGGCGGCCATCTTGGATTTGCATAGTGCTATTCTACTACTCAAGCCCTTTCATTTGATACCCATATTGAGGGCGTTGTGATAAAATATGTAATCCGCCATTTTGTAGCGGCGGCCATATTGGACCGATTTTCATCAAACATAGCTAACAACACTCTTGACTAATTCACCTTTCAAACAAAAAAAACATCATTCAAATCCGTTCACCCGTTTGAGCGCTACAGGGGAACAGACACACACACACGCATACACACACACACACAAACTTATAACACCTCGTCGTTTTTGCGTCGGGGGTTAAAAATTGGTTTGCTTTAGAAGTTTTAGAACAGGTAAGTATTTTTGCTATGCCTTCGTTTCTGTCAAACAAAGCTACGTTAGAGAGTACTAGATAGAGGCCTTAATCGTGCAATTCCAATATCCCATAGCGAGCGGCTCTTAAACATTTTCTTTCTTTTTTCAAACCGGGTAACGTTTCTTTACAGTGCCCTGGACAATAATGGCGGCCAGTTCGGGTTATGTTTTTGCCGCGGTGTGCACGATCCCACGCTCGGCTGGACGTCATAAAAACCCGCGCCGCAATTATTCTGACGCGACGCGACGCGACGCCAGTCGCGGTCGCCAATGGGGATCGCTTTCGTTCAAATAATAATTATTGTGAATCGATTACGTTGATGATTTATTTATAATTAAGAAGTACTTATCTACTAAATCTAAGAAGTAGCTACTAAAAGAGCAACCGCCGAGTTTCTTACTGGTTCTTCTCAGTTTGAACGGCATTCCAAACCAGTGGTATAGATTCAATTGACGATTGACAAAGTACTTGCAAAAGTTTATTTGAATAAAATACTTTTCTATTCTATTCTATATCCTAAAGAAAAAGAAAATTATGTAGCTATGGTCCCGAATTCCGGTCCACTTTATATTATGTAGCTATGGTCCCGAATTCCGGTCCACTTTATAGCTCTAAATAACCAACAGACCACAACAGTTGGGATCTATTGAGATCTCGCAACGGAAAGCGCAGTGTTGGCAGACCCCCACTATTACACTTGAACCGATGTCAAGACAGAGAGCCGCTGGATACGAGCGGCGCAAGATCGTGGTGTGTGGAAGTCTCTACAAGAGACCTGTGTCTAGCTGTGAACAGATATTTTCTGTATGTTGTGCTTGATCTCTCTACTGTGTCTCTACGCTCGGACGGACGTCAAAATGTGCAATGCGCATGTGGGCTGCGAGGTGATCTCAAAATTAAGCAGAAAATATTTATCGCGCGTTCATAAGTCTAACATCGAAAGGCGACTCCACTCACTCTATGCAGCAACCCGATCCCGAATGCAAATCGCAATCGCTTTGCCATGGTCTATTGCCCCCGGGCTCGACTCTCGAGTGGTTCTCGCGGGTGCTGATTTTATGGCCATTTTTATGCGTTCGCGGGTAGAAAAAGAAACATAAATTATTATGTTGAGGTAGGTTATTGCCGCGGCTTTGTGTGATCGCTTGGGAAGATATTGCATGTCTACCTACTACCTATAGTTATTTGCAAAAGTACGAAAATGTAATCAGCTAAGTATTTTAATTTATATATCTATTATATCAATGTTATGGAGATAAAAATACAATAAAAATCACACATAAAAATATTATATGTTTGTACACGTGGGTCTGTATGTTGAACTCGAACGGGCACAAAAAGAAACGACGAAACCGACGATTTAAGAATGCTAATTTCGTAAGTTTGCCTCCCCCAAGTTAAGTTAATAATAATAAATAATCTTCTTCTTCTTTTCGTGCCTCTCCACTATTGGAGGTTGGCCGTCATCTCGTCATATAACTTTCTGTCTTTCGCCAAACGGAAAAGTTGTGCTATGTTGGCTATCCCAGTCCATTCTCGGATGTTTCTAAACCACGACTTTGTTCTTCTACCGACGCTTCTCTTTCCCTCAATTTTGCCCATCCAGTGGCGTTCCTAGAGCTTATTGTCCATGCATGCCGACAAATAGGTACCACTACCACCACCACTACAGCCTTTTATCGTCCCACTGCTGGGCACAGGTCTCCTCTCATTGGAGAGAGGGATTTAGAGCTTAGACCCGTCACGCTGCTCCAATGCGGGTTGGCGGGCTTTAACGACTATTGCCACAATATGATAGTGATAATAACCGGCACCGACTGCTTAACGTGCTCTCCGAGGCACGGGGGTGAAACACCGCCAACTTCCAACTCCCGGCTGGCACTGAGAATTTCTTGACAGAAAAACCCAATACCTAACAATTATTTGCCCGATCTGGGAATCGTCCCGGGACCTCGTGATCTGCAGTCGAATATGCTAACCACTAGACCAACGAGGCAGCAAATAGGTACAACAAATCAAAAACCATGAAAATCGCTCCAGCCGTTCTCGAAGATAAGAAGACAGTTTTTGCTGTGATAAATGACAAACAATATCAATTAACTTCTGAAAAACACTACAAAGAAGTTTCTTTAACAGTTAACTTGTTTACCGAAATTATGAAAAGAAATAACAGAACTCATATTGAGTTTTTTACGCAGACCTGCTAAATTGTATTTTGAGACAAAAAACAGCAATTACCTACCTTGTTTTCGGCCATCAATCTTTGTACCCACTTTAAATTGTCACAAGAAACAACATATTTTATTAAATCAACACTCATTTTGTACATTTTGCGATTATTTTACAAGTAACCTATAATTACACTCACGCTAACCAAAACAAAACAAACAACTGCTAAGTACTAGATTATATCCAATGCCGTGCACTGTATGATCAACCAATAGCGATCCATTAAAGTTAGAAGCCGGGCTTATTATTCTAAACAAAACGCTATACTATTATTTATATACATAGATGTCAAACAGAAATAATTACCAGTAGTAGAGGAGCGCAGAAAAAGCCCCATATAAAGCCAATAAATCAGAGCGAGATGGGGCGACTCGCGCGTCGGTGATCGCGTCAATGACCTTTAAGCGAAATCTGACTTCGCAGACGCGCGGAATTTGAACTTGATAGAATAATTTTATTAGTGTGTTAATATGATTGATTTTATTTTTGTGTATGAGTTAATTATGTATATTCTTGTGGGTAGGTTGACAAGTCAACAGTATAAGTAAGAGTGTCCCTAGTTTTTAAATGTTTTTAAGTGTTTATTGGTGCATTAAATACATAATTTAGTTTTAAATGTGTTAATAATTACCTGCATCATCTGGTACATACATTTTTACTCACTTGCATCATTGATTTACGTACTACAATGGATCTACACAGTCAACTAGCAAAAGGGATGGATGACATTGCGAAAATGGTGGAAGAGAGAATGAATCGCTTTGACAAAGCACTTGCACAACAATCGGGAATGAAAACTACAGAAACTACTAACATCTCCGGAAGTTTTGCTTCACTGGCAGCTGACTACGCCGAGTTCAAGTCCATGGTGTGTAAAACATTGGCTATGTTGCGACAACAGCTACAACTGCTCGTTCTTGGGTTTGACAAGCATGAAGCAGCCTCCCGGAGAAAGGTTCTTTTATTCCACGGGGTCCCGGAAGACAGCAGCGAGCAGTTAGACACCAAAATATGCTCCATACTAAGTGATCAATTAAAATTGTCCAGTGTTGATCATATAAGTATTGATTTATGCCATCGCTTGGGTGTGAAAAAAGATAAGCCCAGACCCATACTCGTTCGCTTTACAGGCTTAAAGCATAGGAATGCAGTATGGAATTCAAAAACTGCTCTTAAAGGATCCGGCATAACGATTTCGGAGTTCTTGACCAAACCTAGGCAAGATATATTTGTCTCGGCTAGAAAACACTTCGGGTTAAGAAGTTGTTGGACGGCTGATGGCATCATCATTATTGCATTGCCGGATAAAAGTCGGGCCAAAGTCGTTTCTATGTCGGAACTGGACTTGCTGTTTGATAAATATCCACCTGAGCAAACCCAACAGGAACAGAAAACAACAAGAACACGTCGTAACCCTAAAACTTCGGCAAAGTGAAAGTTTGTTTCAGTGTTGTTAATATAGTGTTATGCTTATTCTGTCGGATTATCGCGTATAATTTATTGAGTAACACTACGTAGGGGTTTTTATTTTTATTTTTATCGCATATTTATACTCATAACACATTGAGTATTTCCATGCTTTTTAATTTTGTAGCGTAATAAGTAAAGTAGTGTTCTTGTCTAAATGTGTAAAATACTACCAAATACAAAACACATTCCTAGAATGGTACTATTGGGCGTTTTGAATACTTATCAATTTTGTCGGATTATGATAGCCTTTGTTTATTTGCTTTAATAAGACACTATTATTTAGGCGTGTTATTCTGTGATCAAGATGCTCATGATAGTATTTCTACCAAAATAAATTACTTAGTTCAGTTTTCTATCAGAACTGGTTTAAAATTTTAAGTGTAACAAAACATTCTAACTATTTTTGCATGCATGTAAAAAATACTCTGTGAATTTGATCCTGTTTGTTTGTTTAATCATTGTCATTATCAAGTCTCGGTCATTGTACGTAAACATTTTACAATTAGTCACTTGTCAGTTTGAAATGTAACATAGACTGTATTCATCATAGACTAGAAAATACTATAGAGAGATACATTGATGCTTGTTTAGAGGTGTTTAGCTTAACTACATTGCAATGTAAGATTTTTTTTTTTTGCAAACCTTGTATTAGTTTTCTTTTTAAATATGTATTTCTTTTCTCTAACTTAGCAATTTAAATGACTGTAGTTTAGGTATTTAATTTTAGTTTTTCCTAAGTTTATAAATCATATTGTATGTAATTTGATGATTTCCTTTTTCCATTTGCCAGAGAATGTGGGTAAGGTTGTATATAAAGTGCGTATATAATTCTAAATATAAAAAATTGTTTATTTTATACATTATAGGTATACTTTTATAGGTATATATATATATACTTTTTATTTATTTATCTATAAATAGTATTATTTGTTTATTATATTTTTGTTTTATTTAGTACATTATTATGTCTGATGTATTACCATCATATGACGAAGAATTTTTTTCATGCTCTTCCTCTGATGAATTCCAAAGTATAAGTAGCAATTCATCCTCTCACGGCAGCTTCTCTCTTGAACACAAACTGCATTCTATATTTTCTGATAACTCTTGCTCCCTTAATCTTGTGCATATTAATGCTCAGAGCATTCCGGCTCATTTTTCTGATCTTCTGACATCTTTTAGTGGGGTGCTAGTCGATTGTATTCTCGTTTCTGAGTCCTGGCTTAAACCTTCTCTCTCTTCAGAACTTTACAGACTACCAGACTTTACTCTTATCCGTAATGATCGGACTGGTAAAGGTGGAGGTGGGGTGTGCATCTATATTCGGAACAACTTAACATTCAAAATTATTAGTCAGTCACATTCTGCCTACTCTGGTGGTCTGGAACATCTTTTCATTGAAATCTGTACTCACCACTCAAAACTTCTTATTGGTGTTGTATATAGTCCCTCGTCTACTATAAACTACTTTGACACTTTTGAACGGCTTCTCGAAGACCTTACTCCTTCGTATTCTGACGTTATTATAATGGGAGACTTTAACACGTGCTTAGTGAGGAACGATAGTAGATCGCAAAAATTAAGATCACTAGTATCTTCTATTAACATGACGATCCTTCCTCTCTCAGAAACCCACTTCGCTCCGAGTTTTGTTCCCTCTCTTCTAGACTTAATAATAACCTCGAATCTTAACAACGTTCTTACGCATGGTCAGCTCACGGCACCCTTCTCGTACCACGACCTTATATATCTTCGCTATATAGTGCGCTCTCCAAAACGTAAGCATAAGGTTATTCTGCAGCGTAATTTTAAAAATATCAATATAGAGTGTTTAAGGGAAGATGCCTCAAAAATTGATTGGACCTGTGTGTATGATGCATCGGATATCGATGAAAAAGTAAAACATTTCACAACCCTTCTCACTAACTTATACAATACTCATGCTCCAGTTAGACCTATTAGGATTAAGCATTTACCTGCGCCTTGGCTGACTGACACAATTAAGAAGCTAATGAATAAACGTAACAAAGCTAAGACTAAATGTAAAAAATTACCGACCGACGAAAATGTTGCAGCCTATAAGAAATTGCGTAATCTCTGCAATAGGATGTGTAGAGATGCCAAGCGCCGCTATATCCATTCCTCGATAGATAACGCGTCCACTCCCGAAAAATGGAGATTTCTTAAGTCCCTAGGTGTGGGTAAATTTCTTAGTACATCTTCTATCTCTGTTGATCTAAATGCATTAAATACTCACTTTTCCACTCCACCTGTTACACTTTCTAATGCTAAAAAATCTCTAACTCTTCAAAAATTAACAAGTATCACCCCACCTTTGTGCGAAACTTTCGATTTCCAAGAAGTCGCGGAGGGAGATGTTAAGAAGTACATCCTTTCCATTTCAACTAAAGCTGCTGGTAGTGATGGCCTGAGCCGTGACATGTTATTACTCATTTTAGATCTTATGGTGCCTATTATTACTCACATTTTAAACTTCTCCTTAGCTCATAAGATCTTTCCCACAGACTGGAAAATGGCTCATGTCATTCCCCTACCAAAAATTGCTAATCCTAATTCCTTTTCTCAATTTCGTCCCATTTCGATCTTACCTATCCTGTCAAAAATTATAGAAAATGCTGTTTTTAAACAATTATCCACGTTTCTCTTTAAGAATAATCTTTTGAGTCCCTTTCAATCAGGTTTCCGTCCCTCTCACAGCACTGTTACGGCATTAATCAAGGTCACTGATGACATTCGTTATGCTATGGATAACAAACATCTAACTATTATCGCCTTGTTAGACTTTAGTAATGCGTTTAACTCAGTGGACTTTGATATTCTGCTCGGTATCCTTCGCTCTCTTAACATATCTTCTCCTGCGATCGACTGGTTTCACTCTTATCTTCATGGTCGCCTGCAGAGGGTGTGTACTGATGAGGCTGTCTCTGACTGGGCCTACCTCTCTGCTGGTGTTCCTCAAGGCGGCGTACTCTCTCCCCTTCTCTTTTCAATTTTCATTAATGAAATCACCAAAATTCTTACTTCTAACTACCACCTATATGCAGACGATTTGCAGCTCTATAGACATGCGTCATTGTCAGACTTGGATGTAGAAATAACAGCAATGAATGCAGACCTAGTTGCCATTAAAAATTGGGCTGATTCTTTTGGTTTATTAGTTAACCCTAATAAATCTCAGGTTATGATCATTGGAAGCAAGCCGCTAAGAAATCGCATTAACTTTAGTGATCTGCCTATGGTTTCTTATGATGGCACATCCATCGATTACACATCCACTGCAAAAAACCTAGGATTGACTATGGATGGCAACCTCAGTTGGACAGCTCATATAAACCAGATCAGTAAACGTATGCATTATTCGATCCATTCCTTGAAAAGACTGCAGAATTTCCTTCCGCTACGTACCAAAATTATGCTAGCACAATCTCTGTTGCTCCCGATTCTCGACTATGCTGACGCTTGCTACCCTGATGCCACCGAAGAGCTACTTGACAAACTCGATCGACTTCAGAATTTGTGCATACGTTTTATATACGGACTGCGCAAATTCGATCATATCTCTGACTACCGTCGTCAGTTAAAGTGGCTCCCAATTCGCTTTCGCCGGAATTTGCATATTTTGACTGTTCTCTACAATGTTCTTAATACGTCTTCCCCTGGTTATCTCCGAGAGCGATTTGAATTATCCCTTCCTCCTTCTAGACCCTTGCGATCTTGCGTTTCCAAAAATCCTCTCGTCACTCCCCATTGTAACACAGTTTTCTATGACAAATCCTTCACTGCACTAGCTACCCGTCTTTGGAACTCACTTCCTGAAAATATAAGAGAAAACTGCTACTCAGTTCACTCGTTTAAATACAGAGTGAAGCAGTACTACCTATCACTATTATAGAGTATTTTATGTATTATATTTATATATATGTATGTATATATATTTATTATAGTTTATATTTTATCTAGGTATTTATAATATGATATTTATGTAGTGTATTAGTATGTATAATATGTATATTTATATATAATATTATATAATATAATACCTTTTAACTAAGGATTCCTTTTAAACTAGTACCGTAAGACCTATACCACTTACTACGCCCTTACTCACAATCTTGGGAAGCTGGAAGAAATCTCTTGTAGAGATAAGCTTTGCCTATGTCCACATCCTCTATTTATGTTTTTGTAACTATGTAATTTGGTACATGAATAATAAATAAATAAATAAATAAATAATTATGACTTATAAGCTGCATCGAATATTTATACGTAAGCCGGGCTTTTCGGCTTCTATAGAACATCCGCCGCTGTGCCCATCATGATGATCTGAAGGAGACGGTACCGGTCATATCTGAGTACATGCCCCAGATATCTGACCTTTCTGCGTTTGAAAGTCAAAATTAGGTCTCTGTACCAATATACCAATATATCTTATACCAATGCGTCGTAGGACTTCGAAGTTTCTTATCTATTGACACTTATTTGTTAATTCTTCATAGCGTCTACTATCCTGCTTTATCACCACTGCAGCCTGCAGGTCAGATAATATTGCATCCTATAGAAGTAATTGTGCTGTAATTACACAACAGTATCGGATGAGGCGTGACGATGACCACGCGCGGCGACGTGGAAATATGAATTATGCATCAGGTGAACCGGGCATATAACGTGGATGCTCCTAAGGCCGCCCATATGGGTTATTCCTAAGATCGGCTCTATTGGATAAACTTGATATTAATCTATATAAAAAATCAGCCAAGTGCGAGTCGGGCCTCGCTCTTTCAGGGTTCCGTACATAATTATGAACAATATAATATTTTGGGTCTAAGAAATATTTAATTTCCGAGCTAGACATCGCAACAAACCGTGAAAGAAAAACCCAAAAAAATGTTCGTTTATTTAGGTCACAGCTTATAAACTATTTAATAAATCGTTGTTTTCAGTATTTGTTGTTTAAATAGAGCATATAGTACATAATATACTGAAATATCATATTCCCAACTAGTTTAGTTTTTGAGATAGCCCCCGTCACAAAAATGGTCTAAAACTGACAACTTTGATGGCCTCCCATTCCCTTATTTTTTGAGATAAAAATTAAAAAAATATATATTTGTACTCTACTTAATGAGCTCTAAACAATGATACCCCACAAGCTAGAGTAAAGAAAAATTTTTTTTTCCGGCTCCTTTTTCATGTATGGGAGCCCCCCTGAAAAATAATTTAATTCAATTTTTTATTCAATATTTGATTTTGGGTTAACGTTTTACACTAAATACCAAAATTTCAGGTTTGTAACTCATTTCGTCTGTGAGCTAGAGACCTGTGACCGGCGGACAGACGGACAGACAGACAGACAGACAGACAGCCGAGTGACATTAATAGGGCTCCGTTTTTTACCCTTCGGGTACGGAACCCTAAAAATTGCTTGATTGTTTGTCAAGGTTGTTAAAAAGATCTATATGATCTATTTCTTCAAAAATTCTATTAATTTCGGAGAAAGATATTAGGAACTCTTTCCTTCAATCTATTTAATTTCATTTTTTACGCCAAAAAAGATCTTTTTTGGCGGGAAAATGAAATTAAATAGATTGAAGGAAAGAGTTCCTATAAATATTACAAAAACATAAATTTATGCGGATGAAGTCACGAATAAAAGCTTGGCCGAGTGAAGGCCGACTTTGAGAACACAAATGCCGTAGAAAGAGACCAAGGTGCCGAGCTTAGGCAAATTAGTACTTTTCTTTAAATAAATTTAAAAAAAATACTTCAATAAACAAAAAGCAGATATTAATAGTAGACTCAAAAAGTCAAAACCATCAAGTATTAGAAGAAAAAACATTTTACTGAAATTGCTTCGTTTGATACGTCTTCGAACAACAACCGTTAAAGGGCCGACTTATAGAGCATCTACCCTACCGTATATAGCCAGTGCAGGGAAGGTCAACGCCACTCGTACGTTTTTTACCAATTTATTAAAGTAAGAAGCTTAGATTATAATCTCTTATAAGTACAACTTGCACCTACATGCAAATAGAGTTTCAAAGTTACACTAGTTCAAAGACCTGTGTACTTAAATCTTTGAGCCCGTGTAACTTTGAAGCTGCAATTTTTTTTACAGATATCTAACAAACCACTTAGGGATGAAGTTACTAAAGCGTTTCTACAGTGTTTCATTGATTTATTGTTTAACTTTCAAATAAAAATTAAACTTCATTTGTATGGGGTGCGCTTGAGTTAAACTCGTCTAACATAGGCTTTCCTATATATTATATTTCCTATTCCTTCCTTCATAATCCTTCCTCTTTGGTTAGGTTACCTAGGTACATATTTACCAAAATTGTTTCTTAATTTTCGGTTCGGTATCGGTTCTTAGTAAACAGTAGGTGCCTATTAGAGATGGGACGACTATGCCATTTGCCGACTAGCCAACTACTTAATAGGTTTTCAAATTGCCGATCAGTCGGCCGGCTAGTCGGCAATGCCGATCACATACTAGCATTTGTAACTTTCCTCGATCCAAAGTACAAACTGCAGTTTTTTGATACAGTCTTTGTTAACACAGTTTTTGTTGGAAGCTTTAAGGAAAGAATAGTAACCTTATGAGTGATGATGATGACAGCGACTCAAATATTTAACAAAATAAATGTATTTCAAAATGTTTCGTCCTGGTATCTTTTACAGCAGAATATTGACAAAATATTATAAAAAATAACTATATACTTACCTACATTGTTCTTTAAAATAAAATATTTGTCAAGCACCGAATATATAATCGGCATATTTTGCTAATTAGTCGCTAACTAGTCACCGACTATAAAAGATGCCGAATAGTCGGATTTCCCGACTTATTGGCGACTAGTCGGCCCATCTCTAGTGCCTATGTATTTTACACGAAACATTAATGATTTGTTGTAATTACACGCAATAACACTTTAACTGCAATTATTTATAAGTACTTACCTACTGTAAGCATGCTCATAATAATGTTTAAATTGCTCACGGGTCAAGAACGAAACGATTGGTGTAGAGCGTAGGGCACATGTGGGCCCTGCAAGAAGTCAATTTATAACCCCGGACGCAAAAACGACGGGGTGTTATAAGTTTGACGTGTATGTGTGTGTGTGTGTGTCTGTCTGTTCCCATGTAGCGCTCAAACGGGTGAACCGATTTGAACGCGGTTTTTTTTGTTTGAAAGGTGAATTAGTCGAGAGTGTTGTTAGCTATGTTTGATGAAAATCGATTCAAGATGGCCGCCGCTACAAAATGGCAGATTAATTTTTTTTTCACAACTACTTTAATATGGGTATCAAATGCAAAGTAAGAATAGCACTATGCAAATCCAAGATGGCCGCGACCACAAAATGGCGAATGTCGGGGGTTTTTAAATTTTTAATTTATACTTGTAGCTTGCTCGTTTTCAGATTCATCCAAACAATTATTTCAATTGAATCATTTATTTTACAAAAATTTATGCGCACAAACAAATTCTGCTTATTTTTAAAACAAATAACATATTCTATATTACTTTACTTTTCTATAATAATTAAAGTTTATAAGTATACTTATAACGATCTCTAAGAATGTCAAAGATAAAAAATTAAATTATTTGTTTATCCGTTCACCGTTGTCAGTTGTTACGTTCGATGTGTTGTTAGTTGTTACATTACAAGTATAAATTTAAAAAACCCCGACATTCGCCATTTTGTGACGGCCATCTTGGATTTGCAATAGTGCTATTCTACTAGTCAAGCCCTTTCATTTGATACCCATATTAAGTGAGTTGTGAAAAAAATGTAATCCGGCATTTTGTAGCGGCGGCCATCTTGGACCGACTAATTCACCTTTCAAACAAAAAAAACCGCATTCAAATCGATCCCCCCGTTTGAGCGCTACAGGGGAACAGACACACACACACACACACACACGCACAGACACGTCAAACTTATAACACCCCGTCGTTTTTGCGTCGGGGGTTAAAAATAGGGTTTATAATAATTTTATGCGTCCTTTTGAAATTAAACGTAGAACTATAGGTACACAGGTGATGAGATTTTTTATCGCGATGAGGTCACATTAAAGGATTCCATGGCGGAAAATAATAATAAAAACAAACGAAGGTACAAACTTCCAAAGGTGTTTAACCTCTATACACGTATACATTGCTAATTCTAAATAACAAAACATTGTGACGACAGAACAACGTAAAGAATAATTTATTATTATTTACTAGATGAAGCTGTGATAGCCTAGTGGTTAGGACGACCGACTTCTAATCGGAGGTCGTGGGTTCGATCCCGGGGCACGCACCTCTAACTTTTCGGAGTTATGTGCGTTTTAAGTATTTAAATATCACTTGCTTTAACGGTGAAGGAAAACATCGTGAGGAAACCTGCATGCCTGAGAGTTCTGCATAACGTTCTCAAAGGTGTGTGAAGTCTGCCAATCCGCTTGGCCAGCGTGGTAGACTATGGCCAAAACCCTTCTCACTCTGAGAGGAGACCCGTGCTCTGCAGTGAGCCGGTAATGGGTTGATCATGATGATTTACTAGATGATGCCCGCGACTTCGTCCGCGTGGATTTAGGTTTTTAAAATCCTGTGGGAATTTGAGTTGATATCTCAGTTAGTCAGTTAGGACTTTGAATTTTATATACATAGATGATAGATTCACATACTTAAATCCGAAATATTTCCATACAATCTTTCATTCCCCTATTCCTTTTGTTATTTTACTCGTTTGAGTGTAAAATTTCTACAACCTTTAAATGACATTTTTATTTATAATATCTAGTCAAGAGCTTAAAAAAATAAATTCCAAGCTTTTAGCTTTCAAAATGACGATATTTCTATACAACTTTTCAACCCCTCTTTCCACCCCTTACAACCCTTTTTTCACATTAAAAAGTAGCCTATGTCCTTTCTCAGGCTCTAAAGTCTAGAGTATCTGTATACCTTTCATTTCAATCGGTTCAGTAGTTTTGGCGTGTAAGCGTGACAGACAGACAGACAGACAGAGTTACTTTCGCATTTATAATATTGATGAGTAAGGATTTTATCTATCTACTAGCGGTCCGCCCCGGCTTCGCCCGTGATACATATATAGCCTATAGCACTCAGGGATCACGTACATATCCAACGGTGAAAGAATTTTTGAAATCGGTCCAGTAGTTCCTGAGATTAGCGCGTTCAAACAAACAAACTCTTGCGCTTTATTATATTGTATAGATACGGCCAAGATACAGACAGGCAGACAGAAAGACAGACAGACAGACAGACAAAAATGAAACAAATTGCAGTTTTAGCTTCAGTATCGATTATAGAGTGCCCACACGGGCGAAGCCGTGGGCATCATCTAGTTTAAGTATAAGATAAGTAGTTAGGTACCTACAAAGATTTTTACGGAATCATAATATTATTATCATCTTTTCACTTATTTAAGTAATTACCTTCTAAGTTTACTGTTTTAATAAGTATAAATTCTTAACCCTATTTTGGGATTCACATGTACTGAGGAAGGAACAAGGTTAAAATACTGTAATATTATTACATTTTTTTTAAATAAACGCCTACAAAATTATTTTAGCAAAATTATAACCCAGTGCCTCTGCTACAAAAATACAAAAAGGTATTTTCTGTTCTTTTCCTTAATTACATAATTTGGCCCAACAGATTGAATTTTGATTTTTGGCTAGTGGATTATCGTAGAAACTTTGGAGCACTTCGTAAGCAGCGTTCACTAATTGGCCGGAACTTACCGAGCGCATTAGTCCAATATGTACTAGCTAGAGCTGTGAATTTCGGTTCAAAGTGACACTGCATACTTATAGTGTGAGGAAAGCGATAGCGTAGTGTCCGGTGCAGTTGCAAGCATAGTGAAGAGACGTGATGTCACTTTAACATGCTCATTCTTTGCCAGAGTGCTACATGCGAAGGCTTGCTTGTAGACGCATTACGTGACAGTTCAGGTCTTTAGCGTCTGCCACAGTCACTGACCTCTCTATACACCTACAAATCATACAAATAAGCTATATTTAAGCGATGTGATGATGAATTGATAAAACAGTGTGAGTATCGCCATTTTGGCGCTGATTGCTAACAAATGTGAGAGTGAAGGTACAAATGTGAATTGATATTCATCGTCTTTAGTTCCCGATACGCACGGTGGGGCGCTTTGAATCAGCACAAAAAGAGAGTCATTTTGTACGACCCAGTCTATCCAGGGTACAAACCGCGGCACGTAAGTCGAGCGGTGACCTTCAATGCGCAGAAGTCGAAAATTAGGTATCTCGGGGTGTGAGGGCGTGGGGATCGTTCGTAAGCACTGATTAGCTCTCGCGGATCCCTCGTAATACGCTGATTAGCTCTCTAATCGTATTGTGTCCCGCTCACACGTACGACGCTGCGCGCACTTGAAGGTCGCCGCTCGACTTACGTGCCATGGGTTATACTTGCATTAATAGATAATATAGAGGTCAGTTGTTGTAGTGCATGCTAGGAGCCAGCTTACGTCTGAGCGCGTGACGCAGCGCGGTGGTAAGCGCGGCGAGCGAGTCGCGTATGGCCGCGTGGTGACGCTCGAACATGCTCACATCTATGCAACGATTCACGGGGTTAGCTTCATTCTATATACAATTTACAAATTTATACAAGGATCAAAAATGTTTGGTTATTTTGGTAGTAGGTTATGATTTCTCTTATAATAAATATTGCATTAGTTTAGGTCGAATGGAATGCAGAACGGAGTTTAATGACCCCAGGATCATGTAGGTTAGATTGAATGTAGCCCTGAAGATATTCTGATCATTCCGACTGCACGCGGTCTTTTCTGTTCTAGAATCTTTTTGCAAAGCGCAATGCGAGCCACCGTAATGAAACGAAATAGTAGGTAGTTGACGCTGAATGAAGAGACGACTCAGCGAGTTTTCAGGCGCAAAGAAATATCTAGAAACTTATGAGTAAGGTACTCACAAGCAGGGTGGTGGTATAGAGGTGCCACCCTCGTCCCCTCCAGGGGTCCGCCGGTCAGCCGCGCGGAGATCGCCTCCAAGAACTCCCGCACATTGTTCAGGTCGCTGCGACCCTCGCTCGAGCTGGGACCCTCGCATTCTTCTTCATCTAAAACCAGAAGAACAATTCTATGAAGTTTTGCAAGCGTTAGAAAGTCATAGAAGAACAACTCTACCGAATTTTGCTAACGATAAAAAAGTATTTTATCTAGAATATCTACTATACTCATCTTGACTGATTGCAGATGAATCATTTCACTTCATCTATGAGATGAAAATATTTCTAATCTAACGAGGCAGTAACTGCCTTGTTGGTCTAGTGGTTAGCATATTCGACTGCAGGTCATGAGGTCCCGGTTTCGATTTCCCTGTCGGGCGAAATAATTCTTAGGTATTGGGTTTTTACCCGACTACGGCAAAGCCAAAAGGAAGGGTTATGATTTTAGCAGTCTATGTATGTATGTATGTATGTATGTTTGTATCCAATTTGTGTATTCAGAGATTATATGTGTAACATCGTAGCGCCTAAACAACTGGGCCAATTTTGGTGAGTGTCAATTAATTATTTGTTATGGTCCGGGTGACGTAGGCTAAACTTTATATACGAAAAAAATTGGGAGGCGACATCCAAGCGGACATCAAAGAGAATGGAAAAGGTATAAATTTTAGACAGTCGAGAGGTTATGAAGCTGTAAAAACAAGTGTTATGAGCTCTTGACTTGACTTGACTGAATCTAAATCAATCTAATCTAAATCAGGTGAGTGAATTTTGGACTTTGGCAGCATTTGGCTATATTTTTTCAAATGTCTAGGGGGAGGGGCTCAGCTGCCCCTACCTGCACCCCCTTGGCGACGCACCTTGCTTTTACCTACCAATTTGTTCCAAGCGGTCAGTGCTGAACGACCACGGCATAAGGCTGAGAGCTCGTTGCGCCTGACGCAGGAACCACGCGCCCGACTCGAACTTCACTGGCCTGGAACAGACAGACAAACGTTTCTACTTAACATTACTGATACGACCCGTCTCATGTACTCATGCAAGGGTGTAGCGACGGTAGGCCAGGAGTTCATGATGATCAGTTACCTATGATCGAGGCACTTGCTTTAACAGCGTTGAAAAACATCGTGAGGAAACCTGTACGCCTGAGAGTTCTCCATAATGTTCTCAAAGGGGTGTGAAGTCTACCAATTTCCACTTGGTCAGCGTGCAACGACTACGGCCTAAATTTTTCTCACTTGTGTAGAGAGACCCATGCCTTGTAGTGGCCCGGTAATAGGTTTATCATGATGATGATGATGAAAGAGTTGTCAGTTACTTATGATCGAGGCACTTGCTTTAACAGCGAAGAAAAACATCGTAAGGAAACCTGCATGCCTGAGAGTTCTAAATAATGTTCTCAAAGGCGTATGAAGTCTACGAATCCGCACTTGGTCAACGTGGTGGACTACGGCCTAAACTTTTCTCACCCGTGCCCTGTAGTGAGCCGGTAATGGGTTCATCATGATGATGATGATAATGATGATGAAAGAGTTGTCAGTTACATATTATGATTGAGACACTTGCTTTAACGGCGAAGAAATCATCGTGAGGAAACCTGCACGCCTGAGACATCTCCATAATGTTCTCAAAGGCGTGTGAAGTCTACGAATCCGCACTTGGCCAGCGTGGTGGACTACGGCCTTTTTTCTCACCCGTGCCCTGTAGTGAGCCGGTAATGGGTTCATCGTGATGATGACCATGATGATGATGGAAGAGTTGTCAGTTACCTATGATCGAGGCAGATGCAAGGTACGGGCCCCCCGAGCTGGTCTCCGCCGCATCTAATGCATATGTTGTTCTCCTTGGGCGCTATGCATTGCCTGCTGGACTCCTTCCGTTCCTCCCTGTAACAGTACGGTGACAAATTTATTAAAGTAGGGTACTAACAGCAAAAATATTCTTCATCACATTATCCACATGCGAAAGTGTGTCGCGTTATGTATCATTTTTAACCCCCGACGCAAAAACGACGGGGTGTTTTAAGTTTGACGTGTCTGTGTGTCTGTGTGTGTGTGTGTGTGTGTGTGTGTGTCTGTCTGTCTGTTCCCCTGTGGCGCTCAAACGGGTGAACCGATTTGAATGCGGTTTTTGTTTGAAAGGTGGATTAGTCGAGTGTGTTCTTAGCTATGTTTGATGAAAATCGATCCAAGATGGCCGCCGCTACAAAATAGCGGATTACATAATATTTTTTCACAACTCCCTTAATATGGGTATCAAATGAAAGGCCTTGACTAGTAGAATAGCACTATGCAAATCCAAAATGGCCGCCGCTACAAAATGGCGAATTTCGGGGGGTTTTTAAATTTTCAATTTATACTTGTTACATGTTACTAGCTAGTAGCTGGTCCCTGCATGCGTTGCAATGCCGCTCAAAGTATGGTTTGGGAACGCATAGAGAACAAACAAGCAAACATTCGTATCATACTTATAAATTTTATGGGTCACCTTTGTGGACGTGTGCAGAGCAATTCAGCAAAGTTTCATCATAATCAGGATGAATAGTTTAGCAGTGTATAGAGGACATACAGACAACCATTGATTTTTATTTAAAAATAATAGGTAAGTATCATTAGCTCTAGTGTAAGACCGCTTTGAAACACAGTCATAATTGGACGACGTTGCTGCAATAGTCTACTTTTACTATTACAGAAATGCATGTTTGCTACACCCTGTCCCTATTCACAGCGGGTATCTGTTAGATAGCTGATAGACGTATGGTGTATTATTGCGAGCAAGTTAATTTTTTAACTCGTTAACATATTACCAGTGGTTGGAAAACTACCGCATCGTTTGGTGTGAGTTGCGCAAATCGAGTTAGGATCGAGTGCTACCTACTATTGCAACTCACTTACAACTCGAACTAAAGCTAAATTCTAGCCAAGCTTGATCCAGTAGAGCTGCTAGTTAGTATTATAAATGCGGAGGTGTGTTTGTTTGTTGGTTCGTCCGTCAGTCACACCGTAACAGAGCTACGTATCAACGAGATTTTTTTGACCGATCTCAAAAAAGAGTCTCTGTATTCAACCCATATGTATGTATGTATGTATTATGTTCGTAATTATTTCAAAACCTGTTAACCAATTTTGATGATTTTCACTATCGTAATCTACGTACTTCCAGGAAGGTTTTAGTATATAATACACCTAGTTATCATTCTTACGTACGAAATTACACGCATAAGTGTGCCCCTAGTTCACTAATATTTTTGATTGAACACCGATTTCTCAGAGATTGCTGGACCGAAGTCGGTTTAATTTTTTCTAGAATATAGCTTGCCCTTGGGTATTGTGAGGACCTAGAGAGTGATATAAATAATATTTTATATAACTGGATAACAAAGAATTCCCGCGGGAATTTTGAAAAATCTGACTCCTCGTGCAAAAGCATTGTAAAATCTTGCCACCACTACAGCCTTTTCAACATCCCACTGCCGAGCAGAGGCCTCCTCTCTGACAGGAGAGAGGGATTTAGAGCTTAGACCCGCCATGCTGCTCCAATGCGGGTTGGCGGGCTTTGATGACTATTGTCACATAAAAGTGATTATAACCAGGACCGACTGCTTAACGTGCTCTCCGAGGCACGGTGGTGAAACAACCGCCAGCTTCCAACTTCGGGCTGGCATTGAAAATTTCTTGCCAGAAAAACCCAATATCATTATGCCTGACCCGGGAATCGGACCAGGGACCTTGTGATCTGCGGTCGAATATGCTAACCACGACACCATCGAGGCAGATTCAGTGGCAGGCATTGTGCAGTAAAATATTGTACGTGCCTTTAATTTTTGATTGCGAGGATCTATATTCCATACAAGCGGACACCCGCGACTTCGTTCGCGTGGATATATATTGGTGTTTAAAAATCCCATAGGAATCATTTTGTTTTTCCTAAGCTCTTTCGAGCTCATATCATGCTAAAAACTGTTAAAAATTCACTGGCGGACGTTTAGGTAGATCAAAATGTAAACATCCGCCAGTGAAAGTCCCATCAAAATCGATCCAGCCTTTCAGAGATTAGTCGGTAATCTTTAAAGTATCTACTTTCTAACAAAAAAAGAATGAATGAAATCGGACCACGCGTTATTGAATTACAGCTAAATACACGTTTTGACTTTCATCCCCTCTCCCAAGGGAACCGTGCTGAATTTCGGGATAAAAAGTATCCTATATGTTACTCCGTAGTATGAACTTATATAGGTGCAGTGAAAGTAATAAAATAAAATTCAATAGAGCTTTCACGGACATATGTTGTATTCTCGCACTTTTAGAGTTATTATTTAGTACAGGTTTAATCTTCTGGAAAATGAAACTGTCTCAGGCTATAGGACCATCACTGAGGTCTGATCTCACCGGGATAACAAAATAGAATGATATCAAAACAGAATCTGGAGCCGACCTTCCGGCTCTAAAAACGGAATCATAATACTACACCGCGCACATCGAAGGCGCAGGCTGAGACAGCTTCTACATTTGAAAAATATAAACACTTATAATCTCTTGACACACAAAAACGGCCGGCGAGAAAAACCAGCCAGGAAAACTGTGGAGGTTGCAACGCTGCCATGAGGTTGCACACCGCCACAGATGCTCCCCCACGAAGTCATGAAAACAAAGAAAAAAAGAAATTGTTAAACAAGTTTTAAATGTAATTTACGCACGCTAGTGGTAACTTAAAATGAACCTTACGACCTGACCGGGTCCTAACAACTGGTTTACCCAAATCATCCAATTCCGTAGGATCCAACATATATGCCGGTTTCAACCTATCCACTGAAACTTTCTCAGGTCTACCTTTCAAATCTACTGTAAAATACTTGTCTCCACTCTTTAAAACTTTAAAAGGACCTACATAAGGTGGCTCTAACGCCTTGCTAAAAGGACCTCGACGAACAAAAACAAACTCCGAAGATAGTAAATCATTCGGAATATGAAAGATCTTTTTGCTACTATGGTTAGATGCAGGTGTTGGAGATAGGGATTTCAAATTTGATCTAAGTCTATCCAAAAAGAAAGAAGGATCGTCAATATGATTCTTAGAAGGATTAAAAAATTCACCTGGTAGCCGAAGAGGCTCACCATACACGAGCTCCGCACACGACGCTCCTAGGTCCTCCTTCCAAGCGCTTCTGATCCCCAAGAGCACCAATGGAAGGACTTCTGTCCACCTTGGATTAGCGTGACACATAATAGCTGCCTTCAGCTGCCGGTGGAACCTTTCTATCATCCCGTTAGCTTGAGGATGATAAGCAGTGGTCGTGTGGTGCTCAGCACCTGTTAGTTCGATCACCTTCTGGAACATATGTGAGCAAAACTGTGAACCTCGATCTGTAGTGATGCTACGAGGCACACCAAACTTCGCCAGCCAACCAGAAATAAAAGTTGAAACGCAGGTTTCCATTGTAATATCTGGCATGGGAAGGGCTTCAGGCCAGCGCGTAAACCTGTCAATGATAGTTAGGCAATACTTCATGCCAGCCGAAAATGGCAACGGACCTATGATATCCATGTGAATATCTGCAAATCTTTCAGAAGAAAGGGGAAATTTAGAAAACGGTGCGGTAGTGTGACGCACTACCTTCGATGATTGACATGCCTGACACGCTCTTGTCCATACGCGGCAGTCTTTTTTCATACTAGGCCATACGAAGCGATCTGAAATTAATTTATAAGTAGCGCGAATCCCAGGGTGACTGAGATTATGGAAACTTTCAAAAACATTCCTCCTAAGTTGCGGAGTTACATAAGGACGTGGTTTACCTGTTGAAACGTCACATGTAATTTTTACCCTGGTGCCTGGAATAGTAACCCGAGCCAACGTCAACGACGTTGTGTCATTCAGTGTTTTTAATTCCTCATCGGCTTCTTGAGATTTCGCTAGCGCTACAAGTATGTCTTGAGCTGTGACGCTCTCCACACGAGAGAAGGTATCAGCCACAATATTCTCAGCTCCTTTGACATGTTGAATGTCAGTAGTAAACTGCGAAATGAAAACAAGTTGATTAAGCTGAATAGGTGGAAGCTTCTCTCGTTTTTGTGTAAATACATAAAGTAATGGCTTATGATCTGTATAAATCGTAGCCGGTTGAGCTTCTAGAATGTGTTTAAAATGTTGCACACTCTCGTATATGGCTAATAATTCGCGGTAATAAGCCGGCCAAGACGATTGCTTGGGAGTCAGCTTCTTACTGAAAAACGCTATAGGTTGCCAGCCCTGCTTCACTTCTTGTTGAAGACATGCACCGACATGAGAACTCGATGCCTCTGTAAATAATCCAAGTCTAGCATCAGCGACTGGATGAGCTAAAAGTGTTGCGTTAGCTAAACTTTCTTTACACATATTAAAACTACGCTCTAAATCAGCAGTCCAAGTAAATGGTTTAGCACCTTTACCTTGAATTTCTGATAAGGCATCAATTAAAGGAGCTTGAAAACGCGCTATGCTAGGGAGAAATTTCCGATAAAAATTAATCATACCAAGAAATCTTCTTACTCCTTGTACAGTCTTAGGTAGAGGAAACTCTTGAAGACTTTTAATGCGATCGGCAGGAGGGCAAATCCCAGCCGCGCTAATTTTATATCCCAGAAAACGTACCTCCGGGACATTAAAATGACATTTCTTTTCATTAATAACTATACCGTATTCTTCCAAACGTTTGAAAAGAATACGCAAATGCTCAGTATGTTGTTGACTATCTTTTGAAAAAACGAGTATATCATCAACATAGGCAAAACAAAAATCTAGACCACGAACAACTTCATCGATAAATCTTTGAAAAGTCTGGCCTGCATTTCTAAGACCAAAGGTCATGAAAGGAAATTCGAAAAGACCGAACGGGGTAATGATAGCTGTTTTACAAATATCCTCTTTCGCTACCGGTATCTGATGATACGCTTTAACTAAATCTATCGTGCTAAAAATCGTTGAGCCAACTAAATTTTGGTTAAAATCGCCGATATGACGCACAGGATATCTGTCTGGAATTGTGCGCGCATTTAAAGCGCGGTAATCACCGCATGGACGCCAATCAGATTCACCTTTCGGCGCTAAATGAAGTGCCGAAGACCACGGACTATCCGAAGACCTTGCATAACCACAAGCTAACATGCTATCGAATTCTTTCTTAGCAATAGCTAACTTCTGTGGAGCAAGTCGGCGTGGACGGCAGCAAACCGGAGGACCATCCGTTGTCCGGATGTAATGAACCGTATTATGTTTAATCTCCCGATCCGGACCAGGCGGGCGAGTAAGAGCGGGGAATTCAGCTAAAATATTATTACTCGAAACTAAAGTTTTCACACTCGCTTGTTCGTGAGAAATAATTGATGCAACGCACGATAGGCCAGTCGAACCATCTAGAATTCGACCTGACCTACAGTCTGGCAATAAATTAAAATACGCGAGAAAATCTGCACCTATAATCGCAGTTGTAACATCGCAAATGATAAAATGCCAATTAAAATTGCGCCTTAATCTAAAATCCAACGATAATAAAATTGTCCCAAAAGTCTTAATATCGCTGCCATTTGCCGCACGCATGCAATAGTCGGCCATTTTGGGTCGACTATTCAACCATGAGACCGGATAACAAGAAACATCTGAACCAGTGTCGATTAAAAATCGTCTATTGGTTCGGATATCATTTATAAAAAGACGGCGACTACGAGACGACAAATCAGGTACCGTCGCTACTGATTGTCGCTCAAGTTTTCCGATTCTTTAAAAGAACACGGTTTAATACATTTATGGGCACGCGCTGCGTATTTGCGATGATACCAGCATAAATCGCTGTTGCTATTATTTAAATTATTGCGAGAAGGGGACGGTGATAAAAACCGCCTACATCTAAACCTATTTCTCGATTTACTCCTATGTCGCGAAATTTTTTTATTATTTTCCTTAATTTCTGAAATTTCCCTCGATAAACTCTCTAAACGAGTGACTAGCGCATCTAAATTAGTATTTGAAGAGCATGCCGCGTTATTAATCGAAGAGGAAGAATTAAGAATATTCGGCGAAACTTCTAGAATTTTGTCCGCCAATTCTGCTATTTTGTCTAAACCCAATTCCGATTGAACTGCCAAAATTGCCTGTAAATGTTGCGGTAAACGACGCATCCATAATTGCCGTAAAATATTCTGATCCGTAAGTGCATGACCAGCTAAAGAGCGTAAGTGCCGCAAAAATTGAGATGGCTTCCGATCACCTAACACTTCGTCACTTACCAACTGCCTGACCCTTTGTTCCTCAGATGTGGATAATCTCCGAATTAATTCCTTCTTAAGAAAATCAAATTTCCCTGACGCCGGAGGTTGTGTAATAACATCCTCGACCTCGCCAATGATTCGCGAGTCCAATTGTGCCACAACATAATCAAATTTGGTTTGATCCACCGTGATACCTGAAATCGCGAACTGAGCCTCGACCTGGGCAAACCAAATGCTCGGCCGGTCAGACCAAAAGGGAGGAAGCTTAGCTGAAACTTTACAAATTTTTGATTCCTGACCCGTGGGGGGATCCGAAACACTCGCTAATTGCGAACGTAACACTTCATTTTCTTTAAAGATTGGGAAAGTTTTGTCGGCCAACTTTTTAAGTTTTAATTTGAGAGCATGATTTTCATCTTCCAATTGTTGGCATTTGCTTTCCATAATGTTAGTTCCTAGAAAATTTTAAAATATTCCTGAAAAATATTAATATATATGACACATGAACGTAAATTAATAAAATAATGTCTCTAATGTTCACTCCACAAAATGGCCGCTGAAAATTTTCATTGTATATTTATGATTTCATAATTCAGAATGTCTTCCAGAAATTATTAAATTGAATTATTATTTTATTTGAAATGTTCGTTGAAATTTTCAATAATTCGCCAACATTTATTTCTTCACTTCATTTTCAACTCAATTTTTAAATTTCCTGTTTTTCAATGTGTACACCAAGCTTATACAACGTGTACACTATGTACTCCTTAAGTGACGTCATACGTAACACAATTATAGGACTTCTCTTCGTCGGTGTCACCAAATATAGGTGCAGTGAAAGTAATAAAATAAAATTCAATAGAGCTTTCACGGACATATGTTGTATTCTCGCACTTTTAGAGTTATTATTTAGTACAGGTTTAATCTTCTGGAAAATGAAACTGTCTCAGGCTATAGGACCATCACTGAGGTCTGATCTCACCGGGATAACAAAATAGAATGATATCAAAACAGAATCTGGAGCCGACCTTCCGGCTCTAAAAACGGAATCATAATACTACACCGCGCACATCGAAGGCGCAGGCTGAGACAGCTTCTACATTTGAAAAATATAAACACTTATAATCTCTTGACACACAAAAACGGCCGGCGAGAAAAACCAGCCAGGAAAACTGTGGAGGTTGCAACGCTGCCATGAGGTTGCACACCGCCACACTTACATCATACCAAGTTTCATTTCAATCCATTCAGTAGTTTTTGCGTGATGCGCGCACAAACATACAGACAAACAGACAAACAGATAAACAGACAAACAGACAAAAATTTCAAAAATAACTTTTTTACGTTCTATTACTTATCCTTAACATCCCCCAGTTATTATTTTGCAAAAATTTTCAATGTACAGATACGGCAAGTCTACGATTTTATTATATGTACTAGCTTTTGCCCGCGGCTTCGCCCGCGTGAATTTCGGTTTTTCACAAATCCCAAAATCTCCGATTCAAAATAAAAATTACGAAAACGCAGGACACATCCTCACGCATTAGCTCCCTCGTTCGAAATGGAGATTGGAGCATCAGCATGCACCCTCTTCACCGCACCCGCCCGCCGCGCGGCGGCGTACGTATGGCGGGCGCAGGGGATTCTGTGGCAGGGGCGCGCGGCGCGGCGCGGGCGCGGGGAGTTCCGTGCAGCGCGAGTGTCGGCCGTCGCGCGCAGCGAAAATACCTATCAGGGCGTTTTTTAACATAGGTACTTACCGATTTCAACACAACTCCTTTTTTGAAAGTCGGTTAAAAAAGTAGCCTATGTTACTCCTTGGTTAATCCTCTACTTGTCTGTGAAAGTCCCGTCAAAATCGGTTCAGCCGTTCCGAAGATTAGCCCGTTCAAACAGACAGACAGACAAAAAATTTAAAAATGTGTGATTCGGTTATGGTATCGTTCAAATAACCATATGAGCTTAATATGTGGTAGTTATTTCGAAATTACAGACAGACACTTCAATTTTATTTATTAGTATAGATTATTATGTATAGAATAGATAGATAAAGTATTGTCATAAAGTAATATCATATACCTAGTCATTGAAACGAAGACATTGACATGGATGTGGCAACCTTGCCCTTTGAATCATTTGTGAACGTGCTAAGATTGAAAATAGTCTGCTAAGTAGCTATCTAAATATCGTAGCACCTACCAAAGGAGACACATTTCGGTCTATCATCTCATCACACTAATATTATAAAGGCGTTTGTATGTATGTATGTGTGTATGTTTGTTACTCTATAACACCGCAACTACTGAACCGATTTGGCTGTTTGGAAGGGAGATAGCTTATACCCTTTATCACATAGGCTACTTTTTATCCCGGAAAAAGTGTTCCTGTGGGACTTAAATAGATATAGACTACCAAAAACGCGATAAATGGCGCTGATTGTTCTTAGGTACATCACGCTCAAGTAACACATTATTGCAATAGTTTGCTGTCGTTACATGCATTTGTACGCGTTTGCTGTCGTTCTCTATGCTAAGTTACTCTTAGAAGATTCGGTTTAAATATTTTTACGTGTAGAAACTTATTAACCGAGAGTAACACCGCGGGGCGCAGTTAGTTGCTAATAAAAGTTAGAGTAAAGATGTTACATTTTATTGGTCTTATACTCTGCCAATTTAGTTCCAAATTCTTCTTTATGACGCTTTGAATTGGAAGCTTATAACTCAGCAGCAGCTATCAGTTTGTATGGCATCATCTATCATGAGTATTTGTATTGATCAAGGTCAGTGATAACACCTAAACTTTAAATTGCAAAAACACATTGTTATTCAACGAAGAAAATAACATAATGGCAGGCTTCTAGCTACCAGTTTAATTAATTATTATTCGTATACTTAATTAATCTTTGGCTGTATTAATTATTCATCTAATTAATGTTGCTTTTTAAGGACAGGGTGTCATAAGTCAAATGTTTGGTCTTCACGTGGTCTTCACTGCCTAAAATTTCATTACTTAAGGTAGGCCTCACACAGCCGGAATGCCTGTCTGAATTCAGAATCTTAATTAAGAATATGAATTCAGGAAGTACTGTTACAGAAATGCATACAATTTCACTGTTCCCCACACACATTCTGATTTTTTCAGATTCTTAATTTTTCAGATCGATCTGACAAAATGTCTGAGGCCGGCCTCACACAGCCGGAATGCCTCTCTGAATTCAGAATCTGAAATCTTCAGAGCTGTGTGAGGCCGGCTGACCGGCCGAAATGCATTGTTACAGCAAGAATTCCATAAATTCAGCCAATCACTGCAGTTGAGATTGCATCAATTATTATCGATGCAGCTCTTCGACCGGCTGACCTCTTAAGGCTTTTAACCTCATTATCAGTATCGTTATCCGGTGTTAGGAATTTGCTGTTTAATATCAATTCAATGTCAGTGATCATTACGAGTGTTGTGTTATGATTCCGTTACGCAATACTCGACCTTGACTTTGGGTAGCATTAATCTTTTATAGTGTTAGATACTAGCTGATGTCAGTGAGTAAGGTTTTTTTAAAAATCCTGTGTAAACGTTGCGACTTTTTTTGCAATAAAACTTAACAGTCTCCACGATTGCAAGCTATTAAAAATCCGTGGGAACTTTCATTTGCCAGTATAAAAAGTAGCCTTTGTTAAAATGCAATCTGTCTCTATGCCAAAATGAATTAAAACCCATTCAGCGGTTGAGCAAAGCTGGCTCAAGAAAGAAAAGAAATTTGAGAAAGAAGAAATTAAACAGTAACAGACAGTCCTATGGTACTTATATTCACATTCATGATGTTAGCCTGCATCCTTAGTTTGATACAATCCTACTGGAATAAATTTCATCAAGAAAGAATATAGTCTAGCTTTCAATTAGTATAAAATTCTTCCGAATCGGTACAACTAAGTTTTAGATGTAGTGGAGTGTGGACGGCCTTGCCTTCCTATCGTCCAGGTAGAACGCACACCGATTGGGCAAGGGATTGAGCAAACTAACACTCACTTGTCATACTATACTCTTGAAATCAACGCACAACTGCAGATTGGAATCTTTTTACTACAAGCTACAACTGCGCAACGTAAAGTGTGTTTATGGGAAGGGAGTCCAAAACATGCGAATTATTTAACATCACAAAAATGACGGCCTCGATGGTCTAGTGGTTAGCATATTCGACTGCAGATCACGAGGTCCCGCATTCGATTCCCGGGTCGGACAAATAATTGTTGGGTAAGTATTGGGGTTTTCTCAAGAAATTCTCAATACCAGCCCGGAGTTGGTAGTTGGCGGTGGAACGAGGCAGATATGGGCCACCGCCGAAATTCGGTCGAAAGGACATTAATTATCCAAAGTGAAAGAAAAGCGTTGGTTCTCATTACCTAAGCAATTTTATTGGTCAATCCTTCCCGAGTTGAGTGTGGACGGCCTTGCGCTAGCCGCTGCGCTGCCGGCTTAACTGAGACACTGTTATTGGGCAAGGAATTGAGCAAACTTACTAATAGTCATTATTTATCTACCAAGATTTATGAAAAACTTTAATTAATGCCCTTTTCTTGAGTTGCACGCGAGCTCTACGTGAGCAAAGTTAGGAAAAACTTATGTTAATTTCAGTAACAGCCTCCGCACACTGGGCCACTAGTCGCGACGACTAGTGGTCGCTACAAGTCGCGGAAGAGATTTTTCATACATTTTCTTGGGGCTCGAACGCGGCCACTTTAAGGTAGGTACCATATAAATCTTATGAAAAACCTCTTCCGTGACTTGTGGCCTGCCACTAGTCGTCGCCACTAGTGGCCCAGTGTGTGTAAAAACGACACAAATCACAATAATTCAACATTCGTGCAATGAAAAATTACATCACGCTCATTGTTTACAGAAATAATTACTTATTATTGTGATTATTCTCGTTAAATTAAACTCGCCATTTTTAACCGACTTCAAAAAAGGAGGAAGTCCTCAATTATTATTACTCAAAGATCGATTTGGAAAATTATTCTTTTGTTTGAAAGGGTGAGGTTTAGGGTTCCCAAGTTCCATGGTCATTAGATCAAGATCTGATCGATGTATTCTGGAGAATTCGAGTGAACTCTAAATTTTTTTTTTATATATTGAAGTTGGTACATACCTATAGCTTGTTATAATCTATATTTTAAGCTACGTATCTGAAAATAGAGTAGGTATGTAGTTAAGAAAAACAGGATAATTATTCGAAAAGTGGTTTTATTTTACCCGTACATTAGCAATCCTTATCCTAAGCAGTCGGTTAGCACAAAACTTTCTCAGTTCACTCGTTTATTTATATTCGCCTCACTTCCCTGTCACTCGTCTTTTTCACTTCACTTTCCTGTCACTCGTCGTCCATTTCGAACCACATCGAAGTGACACTGGAGGGCCCCTCCCTCGACTGTTCCTCGGTTATGATCTTCAGTACCACGACCTCCATCATGCAGAGCGCGAAGAATATCACGAAAATAGCAAAGTTCGATCCCTGGTGGTGGAATTGGAAGGAGCTGGGCAACGGTCCGGGGGGTGGCCACGCCGCCACTCCGAACGTGGCCAAATTCGATATTCCGAACGCTGCCATATTCGATTTTTAAATCTTCCGTGACATCGTGATTCCAGAATCAGTTCCTTCCTTCACCAACATCACAATGATTCATCATCATCACACTGTGATTCGATTACTCAAGTAGAGTTCAGTGATTTTATTTTTTAAAACGATCAAATATTTCTTTGAACCGGCTTTGATGTTCTCCGATTCGATTTTTGATGTTCCGTTAATTTATCATGTTTGTTTGTTATTATTTCCGTTGTTTTGCTTCGATTTATATTTCTTGCTCTTTCCAAGGAATCGTTAATTTGCATTTATTTTTTACTTCGATTCATTTTTCACTTTTATTGCTTCATCCTTGTTTCGTTTATCCTGTTTTTAATCCTTTGTTTAGTATCTATACTCAATAGTAATTTCCTTCGAATTTAATTTCGCTTACTTTTGATTTACTTTGATTCGATTTTCAAAACATCGTTGTCCCGCCGATGTTTGAATACTGAACTGCGCGATCAGTCGCGTTGTTGATGAATTGTTTCACTATTTCCGCTCAATTGTTTTGTTGTTTAGAAGCGTGCGGATATCGTACGGGCCGTGCGGGCAATGCTGGTTATCACCGCGGCGGCGCGTACGATGCAGCGTGTTGAAACGCAGTTCTTATGAAATATGAATCGTTTTAGTTAGATCCACCGCGGCCGGTATACGGCGGCTTGTTGAGAAACGACGAAATGCGGGTGAATGCAACAGTTTTGCGGTCAAGGCTGCGCGCGTGTGCGGTGGGCGATGACCTTTAAAATGAGATTACTATTTATATTTAAAAAAAAGATACGGATGAGCAATACATACATACGGAAGGCAGTACATGTATAATGTATATCCATTCCTCCACAACCACCACTTATACACTACCACACACCCCTACACAGGACACACCACTACACTATTTCTTAACATCCCTCTGCTGGAAACAGGATTCTTCTCTTATAGGAGATGGATTTAGATTAGACTCGCCACTTTAACTACTATTGTCACATGAAAGTGATAATACCCGATTATTATCACTTTCATGTGACAATAGCACGGACAATAGTCGTTAAACTGACGGGTTAACATACTCTGCGAGGCACGGGGTGAAGCACTGCCGACCGCCAACTGTGGGCTGGCTCTGAAGATTAATTATTCTTGACAGAAAAACCAGACCAGCTGGTTTATTCTGTAACTTAGTTAGCAACTGAAAATAGTTGCCAACGAATTAGTTTGATATACATTTCTGCTTTACTGTGGGAAATATAAAGTGTTTTCATAATTTTACACAGTAAAGCAGCAATGTATATCGAACAAATTCGTTGGCAACTATTTTCAGTTGCTAACTAAGTTACAGAGTAACCCCCCTGATCAGAGACAATTTAGAAATTATAAAATACCAAATTGCTCCTGCCGGGAATCGAAACCGGGACCTCCCACTTCTAAGATCACAGCGTTCACCACTACGCCTGGGTGGTCATGAAACTTTTTCCGTTTGCTCAACTATTAAATAGATTTAAACGAAATACTAAGATAGCTTGTGCTGAAGAAAAATCAAGGAATTTTCATAAGATCAACACGCAAGACGTAGGTACCTAAGTACGATGTCTAAAGAATCAGTTAATTTTTTAACTACTTTAATGTGAATTATACCGACACTTCAAACTGAAAATTCCTCGACAAACTAAATTGTCTATATTATTTTAATATTTAGCGTCGCTTTATTAAGCCTCCTCTTCACAATCGGCGACTGTAGACGATTACCCGCCTGTACGACCGACGACCGTGTGGACTGTGGAGGGCTTATCGTCGTCACAATTTTCAGTAATCCTGCTGGGTTATTCTGTAACTTAGTAGTTAGTTAGCAACTGAAAATAGTTGCCAACGAATTAGTTTGATATACATTGCTGCTTTACTGTGGGAAATATAAAGTGTTTTCATAATTTCACACAGTAAAGCAGCAATGTATATCGAACTAATTCGTTGGCAACTATTTTCAGTTGCTAACTAAGTTACAGAATAACCTCCCTGGTGATCGGCGACTTGTCGGTTTTTGGGCACGCATCAAAGGGAATTCCCATCGTGATTTTATCGGGCGATGGCATCGGCGATGGTGAAAAGCAGTTGTTTCATATTAATTAATTAAATTATTGTTTATTCAAATGCTATATTAATTAAATATGAAACAACTGCATCGAATTGAACTAGCAGTTTCCGTATTTTTTTCTATTTGCTTATTTATGTAAATTGGCTAGGTATTAAATATTTTAATGGATTATTATCTTCCAACGAATTACCTAGTAGGTACCTACCACGTACCTACCTTATTATTTTTATCGTTTTCCTCATTACTTATAATTATATAGGGTAGGTATAAGGGGACCACTATCAAAAACTTAGCGCTATTATTATACTACCTAAACCCAATCCGATACCAATAACCATCTATACTAATAAATAAAATTGAAGTGTCTGTCTGTAATTTCGAAATAACTACCACATATTAAGCTCATATGGTTATTTGGACGATACCATAACCGAATCACACGTTTTTAAAATTTTTGTCTGTCTGTCTGTCTGTTTGAACGGGCTAATCTTCGAAACGCCTGAACCGATTTTGACGGGACTTTCACAGACAAGTAGAGGATTAACCAAGGAGTAACATAGGCAACTTTTTTAACCGACTTTCAAAAAAGGAGTTGTGTTGAAATCGGTAAAAAACGCCCTGATAGGTATTTTCGCTGCGCGCGACGCGACGGCCGACGCACGCTCGCGCTGCATGGAACGCCCTGCTCCCGCCGTACGCGGTACCGCGGTACGCCGACGCGCGGCGGGGGGCGGGTGGACCAGAAATTTGTCATATACTTGTAGTATTATTATTAGTGGTTTAATCTATACTAATCTATACTTACTAATAAATAAAATTGAAGTGTCTGTCTGTAATATCGAAATAACTACCTCATATTAAGCTCATATGGTTATTTGAACGCTACCATAACCGAATCACACGTTTTTAAAATTTTTGTCTGTCTGTCTGTCTGTTGTCTGTCTGTTTGAACGGGCTAATCTTCGGAACGGCTGAACCGATTTTGACGGGACTTTCACATACAAGTAGAGAATTAACCAGGGAGTAACATAGGGTACTTTTTTAACCGACTTTCAAAAAAGGAGGAGTTGTGTTTTTCTACCTATGTACACCGATATCTCCGAGATTTCTCAATCGATTTGCGTAATTTTTTTTAATCGATAGAGAAACATTGCGACCCTGTTCTATAAAAAAATTTGGATTCCAACTCCTCAATCCTGATGCTGTAGGGGACCTAATCCCCAAAACTAATGGGTTTTAGAAACTTCCGGTTATTTAAATTGATATTGGGGGTAACACTTAAAGACTTTATCGTTGAATGAACTCGAGTAGGTACATATCCAACTCCTCAACCCTGATGCTGTAAGGAATTGTATTCCGAAATCGTGGGGATCCCACGGGATTTTTCCGTTTTGGGGACGGGTTTCTACAGATAAGCTACTTTTTGTTCTGGAAAATCAAAAGTTCCCACGGGATTTTTAAAAACCTAAATCCACACGGGCGAAGCCGTGGGCATCATCTAGTATTGAGTATTTTTCAAACCGGCTATGTACATCGTGCACAACTCGGGGTCAATGGCCGCGAGTGGCGGGTGACCGGCGACAACTAAAAGTACATATTTAGGCTTACATTGCGAACTTTTTAAAAATTCAGGAGATATTTTAATTCTTTTGTGGTATCTTGTCAGTGATCAATTGATCAACACGACTTTACTAATATCGATAGCCTGTCTTCGATTCCGATAGTGGTCCCCTACAGGCTACACCCGAACAATATCTACTGCTTCATTTCTAGTAGGTTTCTACTAGATAATTCCGAGTGACTAACACGGTTTTATAAAACATTACTTAGGTAAGTAAGTACTGTTATTTATGCAAATGTATGCAAAACTAAACAAATTTAACATATTTGAAATAATATAAGTAAATGTCTTCCCGTTTTTGTTTTGCAAACTTCAAACTTGTATTGGTTATACAGGGTAGGTAGGTATAAGGCTTCTTGGTGCTGTGAAAAGTCGTACGGCGTACGACACGCCATAGACGGCGCGGCGCGCCGTACGGCGTTATCCATACGAAACGTGAGTTCTCACGGCGTGTTAACAAGAGGCGTAATGGGACCGCTATCGAAAACTTAGCGCTATCATTATTTTACCTAAACACAATCCAATACCGATAACCATATTATTTTGTCTTATAGGTACTGGGCGTTTTTTGTCGTTAGTATCATGTCAGTAATCATCACTTCTGGGGTCTATCTTCATTTCTGATCGCGTTCCCCTTACACCCTTCAGTTAAGTTTAAGAGTGCTATTACAGAGTTTCTCTGTCTGCCTACTGCTCTAAACATCACATCGCGTGGCTCCGTTTGATTTGAAGCCTGAAGGGTCATAATTTTCAAAACAAATATAAGTCATTTTAATATTATCTTGGTTGTGGTAGTAAAAGAGATAAACGATATCCGTCTTAGATTTAGATCTAAAACATTAATGGGTAGATAAATTAAAAAAACAAAACATCCGATTGGGTAAATATTATGAACTAAAAATTTGTAAACAAGATAAAAATACAAAATACTTAGTAATGCTTGAATTAAAATGATACCTAATGGTTTTCAGTGAGAAGTGAGAACATAGTAAAAAAAACCTAAAACTATGTAAAAAAGCACATTAAAACCACATGAGTATATAGATAGCCGTATTTTCTCGTGGTAAAACTTTGTAGTATTAAGTAGTATATAAGTATAGTAAGTAGTATTTACCTGCTACCTACTTCCTTGGTTTATTTTTAGCTTTTTAGACTTTCAAACTATTGTCATAATATTTCAAAAGTCAAAACAACGTCTAACTAATGTCGTCTTAACAAGAACAATAGATTCAATTTTGGTTCATTATCGAATTTATGATCATTTATTATTGTTCAGAACAGCACATAGTTTTAAATTACTATAATTTAAGATAGCAATTAAAAAATAAATAATAAATACTCATAATAATTACCTTTGACTACAAACTTAAAATTTGAACCGTGCTTTAAGTTCGAACCGAAAATGTACATAAACGTAGCCTACAAAGACGCGCCGGAATTATCCACATATCGAAGAAAGTCTAGCGAAGACGCTGACCTCTCAGTGGAGAAGAACTTACTGGTCAACCCCAACTGCCCGGTGAGGATCATGCTGGAATACATACGAAAGGTTTGCCGTTTGGGCAAGTTCACAACGTACGACCTATGTGACGAGAATGGTGTATTGATGGGCCTGTTCAGTATGCCCACTTATGAGTACGCCACCGATAATTTTGTTCATAAGAAGACTTATTACATCATTGTTATGAAGCAGGTACATATGTGGAGCAGCTTGTTGAATTTAAGGCTGCCTTTGTACTAGGGTTGCGACGACCTCCCTGGTGAGCGCTGTGTTATTATAAGTGGGACCGGGTTGAATTCCCGGCAGTGGCAATTGGGGATTTTAAAATTGTATCTGGTCTGGTCTCGAGAGAGGCTTCAGCCGTGGCCTAGTTACCACTATAACGGCAAGGTCGTGCCGCCAAAAAAAAATGGTTTCGGAGTGAAATCTGAAAATAGGATCGTGTCATTTTTATAGCTTAGCTCATCTTAGACCTGATGATTAATGATGGATGAAAAGAGTCAATGAGCTAAGCTATGTTAATGAAGTAATCCTATTGTGGATTTCACACATATCCCTTGCTACGCACTCGTAGCCCGTAGGTGTATCTTCTTTGCACATCTCTCGTGGAAAGGTATGCCATATTTTTTGTGAGAATAGATATGAAAGAGATTTATGTGACGAGAATGATATGTAGAGTACTGATGGGTCTATTTAGCCCTCATACGCATTAGCGGTCAACCGCGTGCGCGGCTAACCGCTCGGCTAGCTTTTTCATAGAATTTCGTCGCGGTTTAGTGCGTACAAAATGAGCGGTTGCATATCTATACATATAATAAAATCGTAGAATTGCCGTATCTGTACATTAAAGATTTTTGCAAAATAATAACTGGGGGGTGTTAAGGATAAGTAATGGAACATAAAAAAGCTATTTTTGAAATTTTTGTCTGTTTGTCTGTTTGTCGGTTTGTCTGTTTGTCTGTTTGTCTGTTTGTCTGTTTATCTGTTTGTCTGTTTGTCTGTTTGTCTGTATGTTTGTGCGCGCATCACGCAAAAACTACTGAATGGATTGAAATGAAACTCGGCATACTTTAAGTTCATACTACGGAGTAACATATAGGATACTTTTTATCCCGAAATTCAGCACGGTTCCCTTGGGAGAGGGGATGAAAGTCAAAATGTGTACTTAGCTGTCATTCGTTAACGGGTGGTCCGATTTCATTCATTCTTTTTTTGTTAGAAAGAATACTTCAAAGATTACTGGCTAATCTCTGAAAGGCTGGACCGATTTTGATGGGACTTTCACTGGTGGATATTTACATTTTGATCTACCTAAACATCCGCCAGTGAACTTTTAACAGTTTTTAGCAAGATATGAGCTCAAAGGAGCTTAGGAAAAACAAAATGATTCTCACGGGAGTTTTAAAAACCAATATCCACGCGAACGAAGTCGCGGGTTTCCACTTGTAAAAATATAAAAGCGGCTAGCCGCGCGGTCAGCCGCGTACGCGGTTGACCGCTAATGCGTATGAGGGCTAATGCGTATGAGGGCTAATGCGTATGAGGGCTAATGCGTATGAGGGCTAATGCGTATGAGGGCTAATGCGTATGAGGGCTAATGCGTATGAGGGCTAATGCGTATGAGGGCATATACCCACTTATGTGTACGTTATCGATAATTTTGTTAATTGTAAATTTGAAATCCAAAAAAACTACCAGAGAAGAGAACTTGCAACGTAGGTAGGTATCTGTAAACAGGTCTATTGTATTTCCTTAATTATGGAAGTAGGTAGGTTACTTACCTCAGAATATTATGTTGTAAGTTTAGTGAGAAATGAGGAGCAGTAAGAAGTGTCATCTGCGTAATTGCGTTTGCATATAGATTTAATTTGTAGCTAGATAGGTACGTGACTCACATCGCTGTTATACCTGATGACCAGTGGCGTATTTGAAGATTCTGCACCCCGGGCCTAGGGTAGGGTTTGCCGCCCCATAAATTAACGGAAAAAGAGCAAAACATATAATCATAAAATAAAATCCAGCAGTTTGTTGATGTGAGCTGCGAATGATCATAATTAATGAAAAATTAAACAAAAAATTGTTAATTAAAAAAAAACTATGCTAAGTAGGCAATGTAAGTAGGTATGGTAGTAGGGTGGCAAAGTAATTCATAAAATAATTGGCCAAGTGCGAGTCGGGCCTTCGAGTCGAGTTCTGTACATAATTATGAACAACATAATATCATATAATATTTTGTGTGTAAGAAATATTTAATTTCCGAGCTAGACATCGCAATTTGCAACAATTAACAAACACTGAAAATGGTCACAAAAATGGTCTAAAACTGACAATTTTGATGGAAATCTTTTAAGAAAAAAATAAAAAATATATAATATATTCGTAGTTTACTTGATGAGCTCTAAACAATGATACCCCCAAGCTAGGGTAAGATTTTTTTTTCCGGCTCTTTTTTCATGTATGGGAGCCCCCCTGAAAAATAATTTAATTCAATTTCTAATTCAATATTTGGGTTTGGGTCAACGTTCTACACTAAATACCAAAATTTCAGGTTTGTAACTCATTTCGTCTACGAGCTAGACACCTGTGACCGGCGGTTGTTGTTGTTGTTCGATATGAAAAGTAGTATTTTTAACCCCTGACGCAAAAACGACGGGGTGTTATAACCACGTTATAAATTTGACGAGTCTGTGTGTGTGTGTGTGTGTACTGTGTATGTGTGTGTGTGTCTGTCTGTTCCCCGGTAGCGCTCAAACGGGTGGACCAATTTGAATGCGGTTTTTTTTGTTTAAAAGGTGAATTAGTCGAGAGTGTTGTTAGCTATGTTTGATGAATATTGATTCAAGATGGCCGCCGCCACAAAATGGCAAATGTCGGGGGTTTTTTAAATTTTTAATTTATACTTGTTAACTTGGGGAAAGCCCTCCCCGTCTTGTCAAACAATCTACTATTTGCATTTGATAGCTCAATTCTTGGGGAAGGTTATAGGCTATTCAGCATCATGGTGTCACGAGATTTTTAAAAACTTAAATTCACGCGAACGAAGTCATGGACATCTGCTAGTATTATATAAAATTATCGTGTCACAGTGTTTGTAACAAAATAGAAACAGCTTGGCCGATTCTTATGTTGTGTATATTCGGTAGGTTAGAAATTATCTATTTTTCATACCCATATGTGATAAGGGTGGTCCACCCTAAAATCATTTTTTACTAGAGGATGCCCGCGACTTCGTCCGCGTGGATTTAGGTTTTTAAAAATCCCACGGGAACTCTTTGTTTTTCCTAAGCCCCTTTGAACTCATACTGTTAAAAGTCGTGCATTAAAATCATTAAAATGGAACTACAGTAATGAGTATTAATTTTTTAATAGCTCTTCCCATCACTAAAGTTTCCCCAATGAAAGTCCCATCAATATCAGTCCAGCATTTTGGAGACAGACACAAATTTTAATGTACCCCAGATGATAATCCGGACGTTCAAAGGTTCCTGTACCATCCGGGTTCCAAGTTATATGAAATACTGAGGGTTGTGATGGCTATAATTTCAAAACTACAAAACCGATGACCTTGAACTATTTACGGAACAATCTTTAAAGGATTTTCTTTCTAAAAAAAATAATAAATGATCGGACCACGCGTTAACAATTTACAGCTAAGTAGGTACGTACACATTTTGACTTTCATCCCCTCTCCCAAGGGAACCGTGCTGAATTTCAGGATAAAAAGTATCCTATAATATGTTACTCCGAGTCCGTAGTATGAACTTAAATCATGTCACGTTTCATTTCAATCCATTCGTAGTTTTTGCGTGATGCGCGCACAAACATACAGATAAACAGACAAAAATTTCAAAAACAGCTTTTTACGTTCCATTACTTATCCCTAACAGCTCCCAGTTATTATTTTGCAAAAAATCTTTAATGTACACAGATACGGCAAGTGTACCTACGATATGTATAGATTTTTTGGACCAAATTTTTTATTTTTTTATGATTTGACATTAAAAAATACATACAACAACCCTTTTTCACCCTTTTACTACCAACCCCTTTTTATCAAATTGATATACTTAGTCCACCTAATTAAAATAGAACTAAATTTTACTAACCTCCTCCGCTGTAATCTCTGCTAGGTCATTGAACCTAGTCGAACTTATCGGTTCGCCCGTATTTTTATTGAAAAAAACTGTCAATTTTAGCTTTTTGTTTGACAAGCTTTTCTTCCTTGTGTTTTTTTTCTAAAGCTTTTCTTCTGTAAGCGTGGCCGCTTAGTTTTTCTTTCGTAGAATCCATGTCTGATGTTAATAACACTAACAGTAGGTAAACTTAGTCGGCAACGAGATAATCAGCTGCAAGTTAATAACTCCTAGCTACAAACTACTTGATAAGTTAAGATAATTTATATGTAAACATTAACTCATAGGTAAGTATTCAAAGTCCAAAACAAAACTTAATAATTTGATGCGTTGATTAGAGACAAGTCATCAACTGAAGCACGATCTGCATTCTGCTTTCTGCATCACTCTCGCCGCCGCCTGTGCCGCCCCGTGCCCCTTCGTCTATCTATCTATTATAAACCGAACGGTTTTCGACACGTGCAAATCCCGAATAGCCCCGAAGCCCCGAACTCTAGAGTCGCGCTCGGGATGCATGTTGTAGTGCAACATGTGGTCCGACCTGGCGACGGACATACCGCCGCCGCCCGCCCCCCGCCGCGCCGGTCAGTTATACAATAGCCCCGGTCTTGATGTCCAACTTACAACAAACACTTTTTGTTAATTAGGTAGGTTTTTTTTTCAATTTCTTGAGGCATATTTTATAGTCAAAGAAGCTGAGTGAGGTGCGGCTTGCGCCGCCCCTCGAACCCTGCCGCCCCGGGCCATGGCCCTTTTGGCCCTAGGGTAAATACGCCACTGCTGATGACCCGTTAGGCAAATGATTGCCTTGATGATTACATACTCATTACTCACGATTGTCCTACGTATTGTCAACTTCTATAATATTATATCCATACTAATAACTGTTTATTAACCCCCGACGCAAAAACGACGGGGTGTTATAAGTTTGACGTTTGACTAGTAGAATAGCACTATATAAATCCAAGATGGCCGCTACCACAAAATGGTGAATGTCGGGGGTTTTTAAATTTTTAATTTATACTTGTTTTAAAGTATCTACCTACCTAGCTGAAGCTCGCGATTTCGTTCAAGTGGACTTGGATTTTGAATCCCGTGAAGACTCCTTGCTTTCCCGGGATAAAAGTAGCCAATGTCACTCTGCTTAACTATAGTTCGCATTTATAGGGTCCCGTACCCAAAGGATAAAAACGGAGCACTATTAATGTCACTTTGCTGACTGTCTGTCTGTCTGTCCATCTGTCCGCCGGTCACAGGTCTCTAGCTCGTAGACGAAATAAGTTACAAACCTGAAATTTAGGTATTTGATGAAGAACGTTGACCCAAAACCAAATATTGAATTAGAAATTGAATTAAATTAATTTTTCATGGGAGCTCTCATACATGAAAAAGGAGCCGAAAAATCTTACCCTAGCTTGTGGGGTATCATTGTTAAGAGCTTATTAAGTAGATTACGAATACATAATTATATATTTATACTAGCTTTTGCCCGCGGCTTCGCCCGCGTGAATTTCGGTTTTTCACAAATCCCGAGGGAATCGTGGATTCCGGTTCCCGTTCGCGCTCCCTTTTCCAACCTGTATACCTACTATCAAGGAAGTTTGCTATAGCAATCTACCTATAGATTTCGGGTTTTTCAAAATCCCGTGGGAACATTGCAATTTTCGAGGATAAAAAGTAGCCTATTTGTTGCCAATGCATGCAACACAGCAAATTATTGCAATCATTTGTTATGTGAGAGTGATTTATCTATGAACAGTCAGCGCCCTCTATGGCGTTTTTTGGAAGTTTATATCTATTTTAGTCCCACAGGAATACTTTTCCGGGATAAATAGCCTAGCCTATGTGTTAAGTCAGGGCATAATCTATCTCCATTCAAAATTTCAGCCAAATCGGTTCAGTAGTTGCGGCGGCGAAGAGGAACAAACATACACACACACAAACTTTTGCCTTTATAATATTTACTCCTCTGACGCGCTATTTAGGCACGCTCCCGCCGCGCCGCCCCGGCCGGCCGCAAATGCTACGTCCCGCAATTTTTAAATCTGTAATATCTTCGAAAATATTCATTTAAATCATATGCTGTAAAGGGCCATATAGATCTATATTAACTCAACAATGTATTTAGGGTATTTAATTAGATAAGGATTAATGCTGTATTGGTTAAAATCGCTTCGAAAATTAGCCATTATTTGTCGTAAAAAGTAAATGTCAAAAAAAAATTATTGTGGGATATCCATAAGAGATAGACATATACCATCGCGGAGTTTTCTGTAGACCTTTTCAATGTGTAAAATAGTTAGTACATTATTTTGATAAATCTCGTAGGGTTCAGCCTGCGTTTGCAATGTAAGCGGAAAAAAATGTAATTATTTACGACATCACATTAGAAACCTCAAAAATAACAGTAAGTATTTCTCCACTATTTAATGGATGATATTACACATATAAACCTTCCTCTTTAATCACTCTATCTATTAAAAAAAACCGCATCAAAATCCGTTGCGTAGTTTTAAAGATTTAAGCATACATAGGGATATAGGGACAGAGAAAGCGACTTTGTTTTTAACCCCCGACGCAAAAACGACGGGGTGTTATAAGTTTGACGTGTCTGTGTGTGTGTGTATGTGTGTGTGTGTGTGTGTGTGTGTGTGTGTGTGTGTGTGTGTGTGTGTGTGTGTGTGTGTGTGTGTGTGTCTGTTCCCCTGTGGCGCTCAAACGGGTGGACCGATTTGAATGCGGTTTTTTTTGTTTGAAAGGTGAATTAGTCGAGAGTGTTCTTAGCTATGTTTGATGAAAATCGGTCCAAGATGGCCGCCGCTACAAAATGGCGGATGATATATTTTTTCACAACTCCCTTGATATGGGTATCAAATGAAAGGGCTTGACTAGTAGAATAGCACTATTGCAAATTCAAGATGGCCGCCGCCACTAAATGGCGAATGTCGGGGGTTTTTTAAATTTTCAATTTACACTTGTATACTATGTCGTGATGTTTTGTTTAAAAAAATAAAGAAATGGTGGGCCATCAATGTTGTCAGTTTTAGACCATTTTTGTGACGGGGTCTATCTCAAAAACTAAACCAGTTAGGAATATGAAATTTCGGTACATTATATGTACTATATTATACTGTATTTAAACAACAAATACTGAAAACAGCAAACAACATCGCGAGCAAAAGCTAGTTTTATCATGAACAGAGTCAGAGTCAAAGCCAACAGTTCAAATCATTTTTATGGCTGTTATACCATATTGTAAGATGGTGATAATAAAAATAAATAAACCCGGCTGAGTTTGTTGTGGGCTCTTCTCAGACCAGGGCGCGTTTGGAACCCTCGTAGTTTTAGTTTTAAGTTTCCGTAAATAATTATCACCATTGCCTGTACCTAAATTGACGTTCAAAAAGTGTACAGTGTACCAATTTTGAATAAAGTTTATTTGATTTGATTTGATTTGAGTCAAGTAATAACTTTTCAGGAGTCCGACAAGAGTACATCTGTGCTTGTGCAGCTGAACCGCGCCAACCAGCTGTACGAGGAGCTGAGGAGCAGGGTCAAGTACTACCTGGCCACGGGCGAGTCCAGCCCCGTCGCCTCGCTGCAGCACAACGCATCCACGGGCAAAGCCTCGCTGGCTTCCAGGACGAACGGGAAGAAAAAATATAAATAAAAACTAGCCTGATATGCGTTGAAATACGACGTAAATATTATTGTTTACGAACGCATAGGGCACAAACATACAAACATTCGTTTTTATGTAGATTTTTTTGGCCAGGAACCTTTGCGGGCGTATGCAGAACATCTCTCCAAAGTTTCATCATAATCGGATCAATAGCATTGATTTTTGTTATGTAAGTACTTGAAAGATTATAATATTATTATTGGTGTCATGTAATTTATACTCATGAATTAATCATTAAAGTACAAGTATAAATTAAAAATTTCAAAAACCCCCGACATTCGCTATTTTGTGGCGGCGGCCATCTTGGATTTGCATAGTGCTATTCTACTAGTCAAGCCCTTTCATTTGATACCCATATTAAGGGAGTTGTGAAAAAATAAGTAATCCGCCATTTTGTAGCGGCGGCCATCTTGGATCGATTTTCATCAAACATAGCTAACAACACTGTCGACTAATTCACCTTTCAAAAAAAACCGCATTGAAATCGGTTCACCCGTTTGAGCCCTACAGGGGAACAGACAGACACACACACACACACACACACAGACACGTCAAACTTATAACAACCCGTCGTATTTGCGTCAGGTACCTTTTCTACTCGTGTGGTCGGGGGTTAAACAAATATGAAGATGTATTATTAGTTACCTACTTTAGCAAAAGTTTTTCTTGATGATATTGCTCATATTATTTTTATAGGAGTTCGATTAACAGCTGTTTTAATTTCTTTAATTTTGTATTCTCATCATAAGTCTCAATTTTTTTGCTTCTAACAGAGCACCTAGGTATTCCTAGGTGGTACGATCACCCAAAGGAAGGCGTATGTCGTGCTGCGCATAATGTACACGGCAAAGTAGACATTCTAGTCAGGAAGCTTCGCGCGTGCCGCGGGAACCGGACGTAACCACCGGGAATAATAAGTGATTTTAATCCTTTCGTTTTATTAAATTTCTTTGAAGGATTAGCCTTGCCTTCCTTAGAACATAATGCTAGTCTTATTTATTTTATACTAGATGATGCCCGCGACTTCATCCGCGTGGATATACCTACTATTTGCTTTAGACATAAACTATTTGCTTTTCCGGGATAAAAGTTGCCTTTGTAAATTATAGAAACGAAAGCTACCTGTACCAAATTTTGTCAAAATCGGTTACACGGATTATTTAATTTAAATGTTTGTCTTCCCGTGGGAACATGTTATTTTCCGGGATAAAAAGCTTATGTCCTTCCCCGGAATGTAAGCTACCTCCGTACCTACCTGAAGTTTCATGAAAATCGGTTGCACTGTTGGGCCGTTAAAGGCTAGCAGACAGACAGACACATTCGCATTTATAAAGTTAGTTGGTACAAGCGGACACCCGCGACTTCGTTCGCGTGGATATCGGTTTTTAAAAATTCCGCAGGAGCTTTTTGTTTTTCTTAAGCTCTTTTAAGCTCATACCTTGCTAAAAACTGTTAAAAGTTCACTGGTGGATGTTTAGGTAGATAAAAATGTAAACATCCACCACTGAAAGTCCCATCAAAATCAATCCAGCCTTTCAAAGATTAGGTACCTGGTAATCTTTAAACTATATCTCCTTTCTAACAAAAAAGAATGAATGAAATCGGACCACGGGTTAATGAATTACAGCTAAGTACACATTTTGATTTTCATCCCCTCTCCCAAGGGAACCATGCTGAATTTCGGGATAAAAAGTATCCTATATGTTACTCCGTAGTATCAACTTAAATCGTGCCAAGTTTCATTTCAATCCGTTCAGTAGTTTTTGCGTGATGCGCGCACAAACGTACAGACAAACAGACAAACAGATAAATAGACAAACAGACAAAAATTTCAAAAATTGCTTTTTTACGTTCTATTATTACTTATACCTAACATCCCCCAGTTATTATTTTGCAAAAATATTTAATGTACAGATACGGCAAGTCTACGATTTTATTATAATATGTAATAACTAATATGTATAGATTATGGAAGTATGGATTTTACATACATATTTCATATTTTACTTTAGCTCTACAATAAAATATGTACAGGAAGTAAATTCATTTGACTATTTCTATCGATAGCTGTATGATGCTGTGAGTAATAATCCACACTTATACTGAGTATCATTTTTTTCAATTATTTTTTTAATTCAACTAAGTACAAGTTGATTATTAGAAAAATTATTATTATTAAAAAAGAAAAATTTTTGCCTGCATTTTTTCTTTTTGTTCGAAGAAAGCGAAGGACTTTTAGATTTATTTTAGTCAACTGTTTGTTACTAAGTAGGTATTAATAAGGTACTATTACCTAGGTATTTAAGTACCTACTATACTTCGACTTTTAATTGTATGCAGTAATGTGAAGTTTCGTGGGTTGTCACTTTTTAACGAAAATAAAATAGGGATGGGGTACAGGTGATTGATTTGAATCATTCAATTATTTTATTCAAATTAAAGTTTTTATTTTTATATTTTATGTACAAAAGTTACATATATATATTTATATATACAGTATATATATAAATACGTATATCTTTAATATATAAAACAAAGTCTCGTTTGTTCGAACACTTATAACTCGAGAACGGCTGGACCGATTTTCATGGTTTTTGATTTGTTGTATTTGTCTTCGTCCCGAATAGCAGAATAACTGTTAAAAATATTGGAAAATTGACGAAAAAATAAAAGAAAAAACATTTTCCCATACAAAATGTTCATGGGTTTCGTAACTGTCAAACATTGAATGTTCATCCTGTCGATACGGAACTCTCACCCGTACCGATATAATTCTTCTGTACTTTTTCCTAAAGGGCTGGACTGATTTGGATGAAATTTTGTGTGTATATTTCAATGTTTCTCATTTTCACTTAAATTCTTACGCGGTTTTTTTTTAATAGAAGGTAAAAATGTATCCTCAGCATGCGATGTACTTGGCTGAGCATTCATTTTTTTATTTTATTGTGCTTTACAAAACCAAATGGCAAATTTTACAAAAATAATGAAAACCAAACACAACGTTACAAAAACTTAACAATTGGTAACAAATATAACGCGCAGTAGGCAAAATGGAAATAGTCACACTCAGAACGTAGAAATGAAAATGGACAGTGAAAAATGAAAATGTCGAATGACAAACGAGAAAAATGGCGACAAAATAATATTCGCCGAGCGTCAGTGTCAACAGCGTCAACAGCAGCCTGAAAAAGCGTAACCTCGGTCATCGGTGTTTAAAAGAATCGACATAAAGAACCTTTTTTAAAGGACTGCCTGAAAAAAAGGAGTATATTGTTTTCAGGGTTCATGTACATATGTTTGTATGTTGTACCATAACTTCTATATATGCCGGAACCGATTTTGATGATTAAGGTAGGTATCGTTAGAATCTTTAGCTTATTCTAGGTGACATAGGCTAGTAAAATTTAAGAAAAAATGATGTGATGACCATGGTCCCGCATTAAAGACTAAAGTTGAAAAAAAATAATTAAAAATCAGATTAAGTTCATAATCATTATCTATTTTTTTTATTCAACTACAAGTTAGCCCTTGACTGCAATCTCACCTGATGGTAAGTGATGATGCTGTCGAAGACGGAAGCGGGCAAACTTGAGAGAGGTATGCATACCCCTGATCGGTTTTTACACGGCATCGTACCGGAACGCTAAATCGTTTGGCGGCCGGCCGGCACAGCTTTGCCGGTCGGGTGCTAACCAGCCACGGCCCACGGTTAAAGCCTGCCACCAGACAGGACCAAAGACAATTTAGAAATTATAAAATCCCAACTTGCCCCTGCCGGGAATCGAACCCGGGACCTCCCAGTTATAAGCGCTTACGAGCACGAAGTAATCAATGTAAAAATATTAATATTATGTATTGTAAATAAAATAAATTAAAAAAATAAATAAAAAAAAGACCAAAACCACTGCGCCAGGGAGGTCAAAATCATCTAGAAAATTATAAGTAGATTCCAAAAATATGTAAATATGTTATTATAATGTTAAATATATTTTTTTCTGAATAACTAGTAGGTATTCTTTTAAAAATATTTTTTTTTTGTAATAAAAGGGCAGTAGCAACTTAGCATGTTAACTATGACAGATATCGTCAACACACATAGGCTGTTATTGCAATAGAAATAGTACTTCTTACTTTTTTTTTCAATTAAAGCTCATATAATTAATTGTACCAATAGGATGCGTTTGCCACAAAAAGTCAAGATGACAAAATTGTTAATTTGGCTTTTATACGTAGGAGCCATCGATTTACTTAATAGATAAATAAAATTATGATGATAATGAAAGAGTAACTTTGAACGAAACTTTTGTGAATGAAATTGAATGAATTGAACGTATCACATCACTATAGAAATGGGGTTGGCAACATTATTTTACGAAATGACATTAGGAAACGTCAGATTACTGCAGATAATTAAAAGTTTGACTATAGTTATTATTTTTTAAATAAAAAATCGGAGATTTTCTTCAATAATTGTAAATAAACATCTATAGTCTATACTAATCTATACTTCTATACTAATTTTGTTTGAACGCGCTAATCTCAGGAACTACTACGGTACGGTACTATCTACAGGTAGATTTACTACTCGTGTGCTACAGGTACGTGATCCCTGAGTGCTATAGGCTACAATATATTATGTACCACGGGCGAAGCCGGGGCAGACCGCTAGTTAGAATATAAATTTGGTACCTAAGGAATTTAGGTAGATATATTTATAGAGTAAACACTTTAATAAAATATTTATGAGTATTATTTTTAAAGTTTGTAACTGAGCAATGAAACGACTTGATTGACCAAACTTCCCACCGCGCCATTTTCTACGTTGGGTAACGTTAGTAGACATTTTTTTATAGGTTTGTTTTTGAGCAGCTAGGTTAAATTACAACGGAATAAAATGATCCACTTTTACTTTAGGTTTAGGTACTGTAGACTCTACAAAACGTATAAATTGGATAGAATTGCACTAAACTTACGACGGAAAATAGGCACATTGTAAGTGACAAAAAATTCAAGCATTATTCGGCCGTAATATTATGAGCTTGTGTTTCAATTTACTAATTTATCTCTACAAATAAATGAAACTGAAGTGTTGTGTCTGTCTGTGATTACGAAATAATTGCGCATATTATGATTAAGGTATTTGAACGATAGGTATCAGTCCCAATCACGTTTTTAAAATTTTTGTTTGTTTGTTTGTCCGTTCGTTCGGGCTTACCTGCAGACGGCTGATCCGATTATAAGTAGGTATAGGAAGAGATTTAGATAATTCAAGCGAACAAAGTTGCGGTCATCACACTGAGAAAAATTTCACGACCTTTTTTGATTTTCACCTTCCACGAATGTTTCATTTCAAAAGAAAGAACTTTTCCTTTGCCAATACCGGTGGAAGTATCAAGTTTTCCGATTCGGTGGGTAGTTAAAAGGAAAAAGAAAAGTTATCCCTTTTGAAAGGAAACGTTTTTGGAAGGCAAAAATCAGAAGTAACGTCAGTAATTTCTCTCACTGCAGCTATAGTCTGATTTTCAATTCGGTGGAATTCTGACAGTTGTCATTTAAAAATAGAATGAGTTATTTGTATGATAAACAACAGGTTAACACCTGAAGTTCGATTTTACCCCAAATTAAAGTATCTGAAGTATCTGTCAGGCATTTGTCATATCTACATGAGGCAATTGATTTTTGTTTATATATATATGCTTTGAATTTATTATCTTTTTTTTGTGGGAACTGTTTTATCTCTGGTAACATTAAGAAGCGTCAAAATTCCACGGAATTAAAAACCAGAGTATAGTTACATACATTCACGAGTTATTTACGTGGTGCCAACAGCGGGCAGCGTGTTACAACGGTTTGAATACGGGCAGCGGTGTGTGACGATGCGCCAAAATTTCAACCACGATGACAAATCGTCAGGGTTATATAGAGATGAAAGTTGGTATGTTGTATTTTGACGACCTTCCTGGCGCAGTGGTGAGCGCTGTGGTCTCGGGAGTGGGAGGTCCTAGGGTCGATTTTCAGCAGGGGCAATTGGCGCATTTATTATTTTTAAATTGTTGCTGATCTGGTGGGAAACTTCAGCCATGGGCTAGTTACCGCTATACCGGTAAAGCCGTGTCGCCAAGCGACTTTAGAGATCAAAAATTTGTTAATTAGAATTGAGAGTATATACTTACCAAGTCAAACTGCAAATACTCCTGTTCAAAGTGACCATTTTATAGATACCTAATAATATAATATTGTGTAAAAGGAAAATCCGTAATTAATTAAGGATAAAAATAACTGTTTTTTATTTGAAAATAAAAAACAATAAGTAGGTAAGTAATTGGTTTTAAGATTTTGATTGGTGGCTTTGATTGAACGAAACGATTATAACCAATCAATGGATAAAATCGTTTTTTACTTTATTAATTATAATTATTTAAAATCACAAACAAAAAGTAAAGAAGTCTCTATTTTGTTTATTATTGATTTCAAATTCATTGATAGAGAGACATTCGATAAGATTAAATTCGGAAAGATTAAATTAACATTTGACTGCAACCTTCAGGTGTCATAGAAGAATTTCACTTTTAGAGACCTTCCAAAATTATTGTGTAAAATATTTCTATACAGCAGCTGTCTAATAAGAGTAACTAGAGTCGTCATTCGGCGCTAGACTTAATGCGTTAAAATATTTTTTGCTGAATTTTGAAGTCTCTAGGTGGCTCTATCTCCTCATAGAGACTTATGTAGGAGTAACGTTCTGTAAGATCGCCATGAGAGAGATCTCATCACATCTTTTTCGAGAGTTCGTCGTATCTATTTATTTATTTTATTTTCAGAAAATATATTAGCTAGAGTAATATTGTGCTAACGAGTAGGTACGACAATAGTGCAAAAAGTTTAGGTGGGATTTGAAGCGTCGATCTATCGGTTTTTAGTCCGCTATCTGACCATTACGCTATTGGGGATTCATCTATGACTATATAATATGTAGACGTTCTGTGCCTAATAAAGAAACATAAATACTAACAATAATAACACAAACCTTTGTCATAAAATTCCAGTCGAAAATAACAAATTCCAGGAGTGATGTATGCGGAAAATTCTTGATAGAATTCCAATATGACACGCACTTCACTCACCAAAAATTTACAACACTAACGGAAAAACTACAATTTTAGATAAATAATAATTAATAACCTAATTAACAGATCTCATAATAAAACTTTTGAAAACTCAGTGTTGGAATATTGCGTTTTGAATCGCTTATTGGCGCGCACTGACTGACTGTCGGTACCGCATCGTTCAGCGCTAGTGTTGGGGCGAAAAATCGGGACGGCTGACCAAAAAATCGGGACTAACTTCATGGAAAAAGTAATTTAACAGTAGAAGGTACCTAACTATTAGAAAAACCTCTTCAACTGTTTGTTGTTTTAAAAAAAGTTTAAGTCTCTGAACAGTAATTTTTATTAGTTGAGTTATTTCATTCGTTTAACTTAGGATCTTGTATAGCTTAGTTAATGCATAATGTAATGTAGAGATTTTTGGGATAATAATTTCCATATATATGAGTTTCTAGCAAATGCCCGCGAATTCGCCCGCGGGAATTTCGGTTTTAAACAAATCCCGAGGGAATCGTGGATTTCCGGTTCCCATTCCCGCTCCCTTTTGCAACCTTTATACCTACTCGTACTATCAAAGAAGTTCGCTTTAGTAATCTATCTATAGCTGTAGCTATAGATTGCGGTTTTTTCAAAATCCCATGAGAATTGTGTGTTTTTCCAGGATAAAAAGTACAATAATGTGTTGTGAGCGTGATGTACCTAAGAACAATCAGCGCCAACTAAGGCGTTTTTGGAAGTCTATATCTATTTAAGTCCCACAGCAACACTTTTCCGAGATAAAAAGTAGGCTATGTGTTAAGTCAGGGCATAATCTATCTCCATTCAAAATTTCAGCCAAATTGGTTAAGTAGTTGCGGTGTTAAAGAGTAACAAACATACACACACACACACATACAAACTTTCGCCTTTATAATATTTTTGTGATATTGTAATTATTGTGATTATTATTAAACATGTACTGTTTGAGTCTGTAGACAAGAGTATAGAGACAAGATGAAAATTAAATTCGGATTTCTTAAGTCAGTCACCTATACCTTAACCGATTTCGTTCAACGCTGTTTAACCAGCACAAACAACTAGGCTAAAAATAAATTATTTTCAATCTGATGTGCACGATTTATAAACTAAATTGACAGATCTAAAAGCAATGCTGTACTTTTCTGTAAGGAACATTTTAAAAGAGATAGTGTATTTTTTTCACTTTAGACTTGTCAATTTAGTTTATACTAGCTTTTGCCCGCGGCTTCGCCCGCGTGAATTTCGGTTTTTCACAAATCCTGAGGTATAAGTAGATTTCTGGTTCCCGTTCCCGCTCCCTTTTCCAACCTTTATACTTACTTAGGGCATTTTTTATCTCCATTCAAAATTTCAGCCAAATCTGTTCAGTAGTTTTGACTGGCTCGTTCGCGGTTGGCAGTGAGCCTGCCTTCGACATACCTACATACGACTAAAACAAACTAAAGAAATAAAAAACATCATAACCCCTTATAAAAACAAAATCTCCGATTCAAAATAAAAATTACGAAAACGCACGCAACAAACGCAGGACACATCCGCACGCATTAGCTCCCTCGTTCGAAATGGAGATTGGATTGGAGCATACACCCTCTTCACCGCACCCGCCCGCCGCGCGGCGGCGTACCGCGGTACCGCGTACGGCAGGCGCAGGGCGAAGGGGCGCGCGGCGCGGGGCGTGCAGCGCGAGCGTCGGCCGCGGCGCGTAGCGAAAATACCTATCAGGGCATTTTTTAACATAGGTACTTACCGATTTCAACACAACTCCTTTTTTGAAAGTCGGTTAAAAAAGTAGCCTATGTTACTCCTTGGTTAATCCTCTACTTGTCTGTGAAAGTCCCGTCAAAATCGGTTCAGCCGTTCCGAAGATTAGCCCGTTCAAACAGACAGACAGACAGACAAAAATTTTAAAAACGTGTGATTCGGTTATGGTATCGTTCAAATAACCATATGAGCTTAATATGTGGTAGTTATTTCGAAATTACAGACAGACACTTCAATTTTATTTATTAGTAAGTATAAGTATAAGTATAGATAAGAGATTGTGTGTGCGTGTGAGAACTGAGAATTAGCACTATTATCAAGTTTGAAATTACCCTTAGTACCTAAAACTTACAACGATTGCTTTCAAACATCTTCGGTGTTGGCTTTTATACACACACTTGAATTTCGAATTTATTCCGAATTTTTGTCTACTGTTTATTGTGTTATATAGTTACGTTTTAAAATCGGGACGGTCCCGGTAATTCGAAATTCAACTACACTAGCCGGCGATATGGCTCGTGCGTCGCTTATTTGGAGTTGTCCCCTTATCAGGGTCCCATGAGATTGTGATCGTGTATGGCGTAGATTAAACTATTACCTAACTATTGATTTTTAAGTTATTTTTTTTATATTTGAAGGCGATTTTTTAACGATTCATACTTTGACACGTCGACACATGGTTTTAATAATTGTTATAAGCAAACGAATAAAGTGTTTATTTCAGTATTTATTTGATCGACCTGCATCCGGAATTTCTCTTAAGGCGGCTCTCTTCACGCGCTTCTCCATACAAACGTATTACGCCTATTATTCTAATATTTGTCGCAATAGGTCTAAAGTTATCAATTTATATCTCCATTATCTATGCCATAAAATAAAAATATTAGTAAAATTATATTTATTTTGAAAGTTATGACGCTTGAAAAATCACTATTTTTGGGCAAATTTTGGGGCAACTTCGTGCGTAAATAAACTATATAAGAAACTAGAAAATTGAAAAACGACCGAAGTCTTATCATAGGTTACTTCATAAGTAAAAATGTCTTTAGTTCATGTAAAAAATTGCCAAATATTTGCTAAAATAGGCGAAATACCAAACCTAGATTTGCATCTTTTTACTTTGCCGTTTTTCACTAAAAATCGTGATATCTCAAGCAAAATTTATTTATTATTAATTTATGTATATATTTTTAGTACTCTTCTTTACTGAAGACGTTTCGCTCTCTAAATGCAGAAATCACTGTTTTAGACTCCACTCACCAACGATTTGTCGATGTCATGGAGAGGGCTCTTAAGGTATTTATCGATGTTATTCCGGATTTGTTACGAAATAATGTTGCCATCTAGACTTGAATCTTGATAGTTTATTAAGTTTAGAAATACCCACGGAACCCATTTTGTAAACGTTCCAATTTCCCCAGCGTAATTAAAGGCCAGAAGCATTGCACCGTGAACAGCGCCAAACTCGTCAAAGCTCCTCATCAATAGGGTCTCGATAACGGTCATGATCATTGATCATAGAGCACTAGTCGCAATGCATAATATACAGTCGACTCTCGATAATTTTAAACTCAAGGGACCAGAGAAAATTTTCAAATTACCAAGAGTTCAAAATAACAAGAGTTTAAATAACCAAGATTCCGGTTTAATTTTCGGTTGAGTTAACGCCTTCAGTCTATCACTGTCCAATGAATTTCCGTTACTGGTGAGAGCTGAGAAGAAAACTCACGATAACGTTTAAAAGAAGACTTAAATATGAACTACAAATGGCTCATATCTCATGTAAATAATCGACAGGTTTGTGCATGATAAATACTTCAAATTACAGAGAGTACAGAAGCCTGGACTTCAAATTATTGAGTGTTGTTGTTGGCAAGATTCAACTTCAAATTACTGATAGGGTCCAAGTAGTATTGATTTTGTTCAATTTATCAATTGTTCAAGGGACCGGGAAAAAGTTTAAATTATCGAAAGATTCAAATTAACGAGTGTCAAATTATCGACAGTCGACTGTACTATAAATAAATAATTCAAGGTAGGTACCTACTCGTAAGTATAATAATTTCTCCATTAGTCTATTGTAAAATACCGGGTACATTCTACGATAAAATATTTGTTTGTTTGTCGATATTTCGTTACATGGACCGTGGTCACGACGAGACTGCGGTGCTACGAAGGGGAAAGTTTCAACTTCAACTTCAAGTTCAAAAGGTAGGTAGGTAAGGTTTTTAAAATTTTTAATTTATACATGTATCATTAATAGGTACCTATTAACTCACTTGCATAAAGATACACCTAGGTACTTACTTGTACAATTTTATTAACATTAAAAATTATACCAACTATACTAGACTAGTTGGCTATAATATCTTTACTAAAGGTACCAAGCAAAGTTAAAAAAATCAAACTATAAGTAGTTGTGTGGATAATAATTAGGTATATGATGAAACAAAATCATGATAACTATCCATAAGCCTAATTTTCTATTGCACTATAGTAATTAAAAACGGTCATATTGCAAATATAGAGAAACTATTAAAAATTACAATGCAATACAATTCCGAAGGTCGAAACTGAAAGAAAATGGAAATAAATGCCGTGAAAACTTTTTAGGGTAAAGAATGCTGTAATAATATTGCTTAGACAAAAAACTTGATTATTTAATACTAAAAAACGCCCACGGCTTCGTCCGCATGGGTTTAGGATTTTAAAAATCCCGCGGGAACTCTTTGTTTCTCCTAAAGTCTTTTGAATTCATACCTTGCTGAAAACTGTTAGAAGTTCGCTGGCGGATGTTTGGGTACATTAAAACGTAAACACCCGCCAGTGACAGTCTCATCAAAATCGAGCCAGCCTTTCATAATATGTATAGATTTTACTGTTGATGACTTTAACGGTCGAAAAATTTTAATAACAACAAAAATCCTACAGGTACATCGGTTTGCCAATAGTTTTAATCCTTAGTCAAAGTGATGTTGTGAGATGGTGGTAATAAAAAGAATAACCGGTTGAATTTGTTGTGGGTTCTTCTCAGACCCCTCGCCGTAGATTTAGTTTTAAGTACATACATAAGTAATTATCACCATTATAATATAATGCACTAAGTAACTAATTGTATAATTGACATTCAAAAAGTGTACTTACAGTGTGCCAATTTTGAATAAAAAATAGTAATTTGCTGTGAAAAAATCGTTTTACGAAATGATCAGACCCATCTAGCGGTGACTTTAGTAACTGTTGTGTACGTTTATTTCTCTCGTTAGACGGTGTAGTATTTTAGAGGTATTTTGTTGTAATAATATGCTTTATTGGTGACAGATGGCGTTAGAAAATATTACGCCCACCGTGGGCGTAATTTACGTAATACTAATATCCAATTCGAAGGTTTAATGGTTTTACGGTGTAGGCAAAAGGGTGAAACGCGATGTACCTACCTAGTTAGGTAATTTAGCTATGAAATAATCCTATTGTGTTTAAACTTGCGAATATACACAGAATGCGTGCAGCTCCCCACACGGATCCTAGGTACAAGTTGTAGGATCCATGTTGGAAAGAAAAAAACAATTTTAGTGATACTTAATCTAAAACTAAAAGACAGTAAAACCGACTTAACCACACACTTAACAGTCCATATCTTGAAAACTACTAAACCGACTTTGATGAAACTTTTCCCCAAGTTGAAGTAAATGTAAGCAAATAAGAAAATAATGGTCAGAATCCGATGATGTAATAGTTTCGGAGAAATCTGCGGACAAACATGCATACATACACTTATGTTTGTATATTTGTTTGCAAGCCCTTATATCACTTATCATATTGAGAATCAATTTTCAGCAGTTCCAATAATTTGACAAAAGGCAGATATGAATGTAATAACCATAGATAAGTAAAATGATTTCTCTTCCGTGGTAATAACATTCATATCTGCCTCTTGTCAAATTGATAACCTCCTTTTTTGAAGTCGGTTAAAAAAACAGTTCTATGGTCTTACCCAGTTCGCGTCAGTCCATTGGCGAAGAGGTAACACACTCCTGACACGATCCCGGCGATCAGTCCAAAGCTCACTCCCGCCGACAGCGACAGTGTGTCCGGCATTGTCTGTCACTTCCGCACTTCTTTCACTTTTGCAATTTTTTTTTTCTTATCAACACTTTTCAATATTATTTTACACTATATTATGTTTCACTCATTGTTTATTACTTTTCAGTTTCACGTTTTCAAGTGTCGCTTTTACACTTTTCAAAAAAAAGTAATCAACACGTCTTGTTAATATATTTTGTAGAAGGAAATTAAAGATGTTTTCAGTAATTATTTTTCACCTTTTTTCAGTTCCCCTCACACTGTTTTACTTTTAAAATAAACAGTTACTTAATAAGTCTAATTTAAACTAGGTAGGTAACTAAGTATTTAATAGTTTAGTTGCACTAAAGATTAATTTTTCAGTGAATACTTACTTAATTATATTTTAATTTTAATTAGTTCCCTCTAGCAAGAGCACTCTCTCGGCACTTTCTTTAAGAATTTTCAATTCAATGGTAGCTTTTCGTATATTAGGTATCATACATTACGTTTAACGCTTTTTAGGTAATTGTTACTTTTAGACTTTTCACTTCCCGAATTACTCAGGACTTTTTAAAACTGTTATTTTGACTGTTAACGTAGACGTAGCGTTTCAGGCATTGTTTCTCACTTTCACTTTCGTATTTTCTTCACTTTTTAAATGTCATTGTGACGTAGCAACAGTTTACCTCAATTGCGAGTTACCTACCTTGCGTGATATGAATCGTTTTGTTTGTCCACAATTCACCGAGAGCCTAACAAAATGGTTGGATTAACTTAAGTGGTGTTATCAAATCATCGAGTTTAGATGTTTAACTCGCTGTGGTACGTAGTTGTAAATGATGTCATAAACTGATGACTGATGGCCGATTGTTCTTGATGTTACCTGAAAAGATAAAGTTATTTTGAGTATTGCGTACCTATAGACTATAGAGCTAGATTATATCTATCTACTCTTGATTTAAAGATACTTTTTAAGGTTCCGTTCCCAAAGGGTAAAACGGGACCCAATTACTAAGACTCCGCTGTCTGTCTGTCTATCTGTCCATCCGTCTGTCACCAGTCTGTATCGCATGAACCGTGATAGTTAGACAGTTGTCATTTTCACAGATGATGTATTTCTGTTGCCGCTATAACAACAAAATATATACTAAGAAACAGAATAAAATAAATATTTAAGGGGGCTCTCCCATATAACAGACATAATTTTTTTTGCCGTTTTTATAGATAATGGTATCTACGGAATCCTTTGTGCGCGAGTCCGACTCGCACTTGGCTGGTTTTATTGTTAATTGATGTAGGTACCGGGTTCGATTCTCGATTGTGTCACCACTTCATTCATATTTCACAAGCTTGAATGAATGTTTGGGTAAAGCTCGCGTATTCACTGCAGTTACGTAGATAATGTGAGATAAACGGACAGACAATGCGATGCGGCAACGCTGTGAGACGTTCCCAGAGTTGTACTTTGTAAAAGGGTAATGGTTAAGCTGGATAAATAATTTATCGTAGGCTTTACCCACGGTTCAGTTTTTTATATGGGAACATTTCTCCATAGAATACTCGTAACTTGACGATGCACGCCTATGATTTATAAACAACTTTAAAAAAAGTTTCAAGTTTAAAGTTTCCAAAGCATAATTTATTAAGTGCCTGTTTCACCACCTTCTGATATGTATTAGATAGCTATCTACAACTTTTGTCTTTGTCACTTGACATAAAGTAAGAAAGTGACAAAACTTACGTTTAGGCTATCCAACACTTATCAGAAGGTGGTGAAACAGGCCGTAAATATTGAGTTTTATCGGTTAGTATTTAAATGAGAATCAATCTTTTGTATGGCGAGTTACTAAAGTATATTTTAACTGTGTAGATACCTTCACTACATAATGTAAAACAATTTCTCCCGCCGCGTTTGTCTGTCTGTCTGGTGGCGATAAACTCAAAAACTTCTGAACAGATTTTCATGCGGTTTTCACCAATATACAGTGATCCATGAAGAAGGTTTAGGTGCATAATTTGTTAAGTTTTAGTTTTTAGTTTTAAGGTTTTAGTTTACGAACTTTTTCTTGTTCGCATAGCTTTCGAAAGTGCTATACGTTCACTGTGGGTCCAGATTAAGAGAACTTTCAGCTGGTGAGGTTGAGGTCGATTTAGGAAACCTGGAACTCTATTACAGTGCGGTTGACGCTTTTTCGGCCTCGTGCTGAATGGTTTGATAAATATCATTGATCTATTAACTAAGAGATCTGAAGCTAAAAATTAACTTGAGGTACAGTTATTGTACTCACCTAACCTAAATGACTCCTGTCTAGGTGTAAATGAAACACCGAATCGCACTTGCTTTTTATTATTTCTAAGCATGTCACTAAATTGATTGTCAAATGGACTTATTTGTTAAATTTTAATAAATTTAATCCTACCAAATTAAATAGGTATGTCTCATAAACCATCATTACTTTATGGATTGTTTAGATATTGTTTTTGCATGTTTTATGTCAATTGACAATTGAATTTAGTCGCGTCATAATTTTCCAAAAACATACATTACGAGGCTGATAAATTTTTATTATTTTGGTGTTCTTCTTCCAAGAATTTATAAATGTTTGATCTTAAGTTATTTTTGATAAATTTTCCGTAGTTTTATTATAATGTCCTGTGCTGTGAAAGAATGTAATTCCTATAGGGGCCGAAAAGAAAATTTTAAAGGAACATTATCATTTCATCGGTGAGTTTTGATAGTTTTGTATGTAAATATAATCTAAAATTATGTAACGTTATTTGTAGTTTTTGGAAATCATCAACGTGTTCAATTCTACACCGATTTTTGCCTATTTTTTAAATATTTTCTGTTGACTAATAAAGGTTATGTTTTTTAGCATAGTGATGTACTAAAATTGCATATCGATTACGTGCGATAAAATTTTTAACCCCCGACGCAAAAACGACGGGGTGTTATAAGTTTGATGTGTCTGTGTGTGTGTTGTGTGTGTGTGTGTGTGTGTATGTGTGTGTGTCTGTCTGTCTGTTTCTCTGTAGCGCTAAAACGGGTGAACCGATTTGAACGCGGTTTTTTTTGTTTGAAAGGTGAATTAGTCGAAAGTGTTGTCAGCTATTTTGATGAAAATCGATGCAAGAGGCCGCCGCTACAAAATGGTAGATTATTTATTTTTCACAAATCCGTTAATATGGGTATCAAATTAAAGGGCTTGACTAGTAGAATAACACCATGCAAATCCAAGATGGCCGCGATCAAAAAATGGTGTCGGGGTTTTTTTTTTAATTTTTTGAACATTAGATTCCGTAGCCACTACACACAATGAATACTTACGTGTATTTCCGCGTGCTAGATTGTTGTATCAAGATCGCTAAATTTTTATTTGTTACAGATTTCCAAAGAACCCAAAAATAAGAAATGAATGGGCACAAAGAATAAGACCGCAATATTGGACATCGCAGAAACACAGTCATATTTGTTCAAAACACTTCACACTTAATTGATTTGTGCCCAAAAACAATTTAAAATGGAGGCGCTTAAAAGCAAACGCTATTATTTTTGCCGCATATAGACACATTGGTAATTATAATAATATCAGATATTTGTAATAATACCATAATTTCATGCTAGTGTTGTGTGAAGGTGCAAAATACATGCAAATACTAGGGTTGGCACGAATTCAGAGATAAAATAGTCATTAGTGATAGATGTTTGGTCCACGAGTATAATGCTAACATTCTTATAATAAGGTAATTCATCGTTTTCAAGAAAACAACGAAAATCAATTCTAACCTTAACACTGGATGATTTACCCTCTCCCTCCCCCCATCCCATAACCCATATCAAGGCGGCACGTTTTAAAAGTTTTACCCTAAAAGCTGTTATTGGTGTATGAAAAACGCTGAAGCGAAACGTGTAAAATGTTCTACCACGTCTGATTTTTTTAATTTAAGGCAAGAGAACCGTTACCAATGGATGTCTGTAATGCAGAAGAAAATTCCGCCAATGAAGTTTCCATTCGCACATTAACGGAGTGACGTATAAACATTAATGTTCAAAGAAATTTAGTAAGTGTATAATATTCGTTCGTTCGTTCGTTCGTTTCAAACAATGGACGTCCACTGCTGAACATAGGTCTCTTGCAAGGATCGCCACAGCACACGATCTTGTGCCGCCTGATTCCAGCGGCTACCAGCGACTCGCTTGAGATCGTCTGTCCATCGAGTGGGGGGGTCTACCTACGCTTCGTTTGCTGGTGCGAGGTCGCCATTCAAGCACCTTGGGACCCCAACGTCCATCGGTTCTTCGTGCAATGTGCAACGTGTGCAATGTGCAAATTGCACGAAGTATAATATTACTACCTATTAATATAAATAGGTTTAATATTTTGTATTTCGAGACAAAACAATTCACTATTGTAATCTACATAGTACTTTCAGGAAGGTTTTAGTATATGTATAACACACCTAGTTACCATTCTTATGTGCGAAGTTACACGCATAAATGTACCCACATGTCACTAATATTTTTGACTGGTGCACCGCGGTTCCTCTGAGATTGCTGGACCGAAGTCGGTTTAATTTTTCTTAAAAATAGCTTGTATGATCGTATTTTCGAAACACCGTTTATAAAGTTTCATCGACTCCAAAAAGACTCGATTTTATTTCAGTTCTAGAAGGCACAACAAAGGTTCTAGAAGGATATGTATATTTTGTGTTTTTTTTTAATATATATATATATATGTATATTTTTCGATGTGTACACTAAAACCTTTCTGAAAGTATGTAGATTATGATAGTGAAAAAATCATCAAAATCGGTTCATTAGTTGCGGAGATAATCGCGAACATACTTATATACATACATACAACCTCCTTTTTTGAAGTCGGTTAAAAATATACTATAATATGAAACATATTATTCTTGTACGTTCAAAAAGTGTACAGTGTACCAATTTTGAATAAAGTTTATTTGATTTGATTTGATTTGATTTGTATTTCCTAACAAGATGATGCCCGAGACTTCATTCACGTGAGCTTAGGTTTTTATTTTATTATAATCTTGTAGGAACGCTTTGATACTGGAAGACAAAAGTAGCCTTAGATATCGGTTCCCGGGATGCAAGCTGTCTGTGTACAAAATTTCGTCCAAATCGGATGGGCCCTGAAAAGGTAAAAGACAGAAAGACACACTTTCGCATAATGTAATATTAGAGTATGTTCCACATATTTAAACACGCATATTGTGTCCCTATAGATCCTCACAGTCAAAATATCGATAGTTACATCACTAGCACGTCACGTGTCATCGTCACGTGTCATTAAAAAACTTGTGACCACAGACAGATATAAACTTGACATCTATTTAGAGTATATATTACAATATCTTAGATAAATATGTCATAATTTGACCAGGAACGTGACAAGATGTTTAGATTTGTGCTAAAATCATTTATGTGTTAATATAATATAATGTGTTATAATGTGTTTTAAAATATCATCTTACTCTGTCAAGATCTGACATTATACTTTAAGTAGGTACCTAGCTAATAGTTAATGAAAACCGAGTAGGCCATTATGTAAATGTGTAAATTATATGCTGTCGAATGTTGAGATCATAAATAATTATACATTACATCTACGCATTAGTGCTTGGGGCTAATTCAAAATTAGTACTTGCAGCTACCAAACGCTCAATCATAAGTAAGTATATCCGGGGCGGGCCACCTAGTTCTAATATAAGTAAGTAAGCCTATGTTCAAAAATAATTAAAAAATGTAGGTATATAATCTCTAAATCCCTTCTCTAAAAAAAAAAAAAAAATAATAATATAAACTTCCTCTATCGATTTAAAAAAAATCACGAAAACCAGGGTGAGAACCTCCTCTCCTTTTCTGGAAGTCTGTTAAAAATTACTTGTGACCAAAATTTATTTTACGGAAACTAGTTACTTAATCTAACCTTAACGTGGAGAAACCTTGGTGGTCTATGCTAAAATTGGCTAAAATTCATGATCAAGAGTTGAATGAATTGAATGATCAAGATCTCAATTCTTAGTGGCAGTGCTACGTACTTTGAACTTGTTTATAAAAACCGATTATTGAACTCAGCTTCCCATCTTAGATGTCTACTTGTTTACAATTAATCTCCAAGTGTCGTGCGAAGTGCGTAGGTACACACACCTTTCACAAACTGGTCGGATGACTGTCACTCATTGCAAACTTGTTACTTTGATGAATTATATAACCTTACGTTACGGTTCAGTACCTATTCGCATGAGTCCTTTTGCTTTCACTATGTGTTATGCCTCCTCTACACGTGTGCAGATGCGTCTGAGGACGCCCGCAGATGCATCCGCAGATGGATCACCACGAGCTGTCCACACGTCTGCAGATCGATCAGTCTAGATTTATTCTCGACAGACGCAACACGCACGTTTAAAAATGGATATTGAGACCGTAGCTGCCGCAGCTATTTATTTATTTAGTACTTTTAACTACTACGTGAGTGTCCATCCTCGGTGCTCATATTATTATTAGCCATTTAAAGAAGAATTAAACCGCAAGAAGCATGCGTGCACTCTCAATCACAACTGCGATGAAACTGATGCGTCGCCAGACGTGTGGACAGACGCCGGACGTCCGCGTCTAAACCCTTTGATCTGTGCCAGAAAAACCGCCAACAATCGGATTCGAGGCGGACGCGTCTGCGGACATCTGCAAACGTTAAATACCTACAACAGATGCACAAATTACCCCCTCTATACGTCTGCGGACGCATCCGCAGATGATGTCCGCGGACGCATCTGCAGACGTGTAGAGGAGGCTTTATAAACACGCATTAGGTGTTCATATTTAAGTGTATATTCGACGTCGATAGACATCTACTGCGGCCATAGGTCTCTTGACTTGTCTTCCACATGCTACAGTCTTTTGTGGTTTGTATACAATAGCGATCTCCCTGGCGCAGTGGAGAGCGCCTGGTCTGAGGTGTGGTCTTATAAGTGGGAGGTCCCAGGTTCGATTCCTGGCAGAGGCAATTTGGGATTTTATAATTTCTAAATTGTCTGTGGTCTGGTCTGGTGGGAGGCTTTAGCCGTGTCTGCGATTTAGCGTTCCGGTACGATGCCGTGTAGAAACCGATCAGGGGTAGCATTCCTCTTCCAAGTTAGCCCGCTTCCATCTTAGACTGCATCATCACTTACCATAAGGTGAGATTGCAGTCAAGGACTAACTTGTAGTTGAATAAAAAAAAGCTCCTAAACCTTGTTTTATCGAACTTTATATGTAAAGCCTGGTAATGTCCAAAGATTGGATCTGAATTTTCTTGTTAGGATGACAATTAATTAGCTCTTCATAGCTATTTTACTTAATTAGGCGGGCGGCTTCCTACAACTATTGGCAAATCCGCACTACAATGTGTTATGTGACTCAATTATTATTCGTTAGAAGGTTTATTTTATCAAATTCTTTATTACTTGAATTAGCATTAATTAAATTCAGTGACAGCATAACAGTTGTATATGACCGTACATGTATCACTGTTTTCGATTGTTGAATAACATCTACACGGGTTGTCTCGCACGATTGGCACTGATATGTCATATTTGCATATTCTTAGTGTTACGTACCTATAGGTTAGGTACCGAAGAATGTTCGGTAAGTATTAAATAATGGAATCATTTCGTTGTCCCTTGCTCTGTCACGTGACTCACGTCCGTCTGATTCGATTCAGAAACCAAAAAAGTCATAAAACTGAAATAAAGTAGGTCGTCGTCGTCGTTGTCAACCGATTGACGTCCACTGCTGGACATAGGTCTCTTGAAGGGACTTCCACTTGCCACGGTCTTGTGCCGCTTGTATCCAGCGGCTCCCTGCGACTCGTTTGATGTCGTCGGTCCACCTAGTGGGGGGTCTACCAACACTGCGCTTCCCGGTGCGAGGTTGCCACTCCAGCACCTTGGGACCCCAAAGTAGGTATTGTTATATAACTTGTGCCCGTGTATCCCTGTATATCCGTGTATATGTTGATGAGGTGTGTCTGCCTAACTCTAAAGAAAACTAAAGAAAAAAATCTGTGTTGAATTCCTGCAAAGACGAAAAAATTTCGAAAAAAAAAAAAAAATAGTTACTTACTGATCCTTTCGAGTCTCGAGGGAACTTGTGAGGTGTTTTAAAACAATTGTAAGGATAATTCAAATAGTTCTTCGAAAACAATGTGAGTAAATAACTGAAGAAATAATTCGAAAAAAAGTAACATAGGTAATCTCTTACGATACGAAAAATCAATACTTACAGACAATCACCTTTTAAAGCCCTTTATTTTGATACCCTACTCGAGAGTCTAGAAGAAAAAAATTTTTTTCAGCCCGCACATAAAAGCGCATAAAGTCCGCCATTTTGAGTTTTCCTAAAATGGCTAGCGACACACGCGTCATCAAGACAAATCTAATGATGTATCATTTATCGAAATCCGTTGAGCCGTTGAGTAGTTACAAGCGAACATAGGAATGGACATACATACACACAGGTCAAACACATAACCCAGTCGGGTAAAAATAGGTGCATCCTCTATTCCTTCACTCTCATAGTACGATACGACGCCAATGTTACAACTCCGGGACGGCTGAATGAGAGAGAAGAGAGAGAGAAATTCTTGATAGAATAACTCCGTAAGTAATATATATTTTGAGATACACACCCTGTTCAGAAACAAAGACTTATTTAGTCATTAAAATGCAGACTAATGTAGTAATTAAAATGCATAATATAGTGTTGACTATGTAATAACATTGTATTACATGCACTACCCGAGTGGTACCTACCTACCACTGTGTCACACGAGTAGTAAATCTACAGAGAGGAAGCTTCTACAAGCGGCCCGCTGTAGGTATACTCACACAAACACACTCACCAACGGTTCACGGACGCCCGCTCGTTCCACTAACCAGTTGGTGACAAACTGTGCGCATATGTGTGAGTGTACCTACAGCGGGCCGCTTGTAGAAGCTTCCCCTCTGTAGGTACTCTGTGACTGTGTCATATCTACTAACGAATAGAATACACTGAACAATGGGGCGACCCTGTTGTCCCGGTTACCACACACGTCGCACGTCCACACGCCTGCGGACATTTGCATTAATTAGCGTGTAAACTGGAGACCTGCACATTTTACACGTAATTTAGAGAATCTGCAGTGTGGCAATGTTTTGAGTAACAAAAACCCAGAGTTTGGTGTTTGGTTATCTCAGACCAGTTGGGCTAGCATGCGACCTACGACAAAATTATGTCTACTCTAATTATAACTAGCTGATTTTTTGTATGGAGCTTAGTAAATACTTGTATAATGAAATGGCTACATAGTCCTACAAATTCAGTGGAACAATTTCCCACCCGAGCGAATCGAAATTTTTAACACCTCCCCACTCGATTAGCTACCTCCATCGAGAATTTTCATAGATAAAAAAGTTGTTCGTCTCGTCGAAACGAACCTGCTCACGAAAATTCAGCTTGTTATTAATCACTAAAAATGTTGTTCCAGGGCTGCCGTACTTTATATGTCTTCGACGAAAAAATGGAAATCCCTACAAGAGAGCTATGTAATGTCCAGCTGCCGTCTGTCAGTTGATCACGACGACGACGCATTGACCTTTCTTCAGGTCATAGGTGCTAAAAATGATTACAGCTAAGTCAGAGGTAGAGATATCATAGAGTAGATAAATAGAGTTAGATGTAGAGTAGATCAGAGGTCACCCATCTACTCGTTTATGTAGGTACATACCTAATTGCAATTATTCGAATCTAAGACTATGTAATCACACTAGTGTGTGTGTTTGTTTGTGTGTGTGAGTGTGTGTGTGTGTGTGTGTGTGTGTGTGCGTGTATGTGTATGTTTGTTACTCTTTCACGCCGCAACTACTGAATCGATTTGGCTGAAATTTTGAATGGAGTTAGATTATGCCATGACTTAACACATAGACTACTTTTTATCCTGGAAAATTCCACAGTTCCCACGGGATTTTGAAAAAACCGAAATCGATAGCTACAGCTATAGGTAGATTACTATAGCATATTTCCTTGAAAGTAGGTATAAAGGTTGGAAAAGCGAGCGGGAACGGGAACCGGAAATCCACGATTCCCTCGGGATTTGTGAAAAACCGAAATTCACGCGGGCGAAGCCGCGGGCAGGAGCTACTATACTAATTATAACATTCAAACTAATATTTTATCATAACTTGATATTTCTCGTAAAAACCTCATTTTGTCCTGTATATTTTCAAAAGAATGTTAGTCACCCGTTAAGGGCCTCTATTCACTAAGCCAAAGTACGAAACTCCGTACAAAATTAACACACCCAAAATAACTCCTTCAAACCACTACAGCTCTTATGTAGAGAGTATATAAGAGGCATAATTTATTAATTATATTACACAGGTTGTCAAATCGATTTGTGGACTGGTGTTAATGTGAAAAATGATAACAAGAGCTAATATTTGACATCCACACTAGTAGGGTTTACGGAACCGGTCCTGTTTTTGAGAACCGGGAATTTCGGTTCTTTTACCTAAAGGAACCGGGAATTCCCGGTTCTTTCGGGATTTTCGGTTCTTTATAGTTTTTTTTTATAAAACAAGTTTTACACTTTAAAAGTAAACCACAATGAAATATTAATGTAATTTTTATTGTCATTTAAACTTTCATCCCCTATTTAACCCACTTGGTGATAGAATTTCCAAAAATCCAGATTTTTTTATCGAAATTTTAAATACCAATTTTCATGGATATCACTTGAAAAATGACCGACTCTCATGCAAACTTTCATCCCCTATTTAACCCCCTTATGGTGGAATTTCCAATAATCCTTTCTTAGTGTGCGCCTGCGTTGAAAAAGCTTACGAATTCAATGTACCATTCATTATGTGTTTCGTCAACTACAGTAAGGTCTTTGACTGTGTGAACTGGAAGCTCCTATGGATAGTTCTCCAGGAAATAGGAGTCCCAAAACTACTATTATTATATACTCAGATAGTCAGGGGGTAGTAAGAATTGACAAAACGACATCGACACCTTTCTCGTTTGGCAAATGAGTTCGTCAAAGATGCATCGTATCCCCTATCCTGTTTACCATCTACGGAGAGAGCATTATACGCCGGACCTGCGAAGACTGGGATGGTGGAATTACCATCAACGACATTAAAATTCAAAACCTGCGCTACGCCGATGACACCATCCTTTTCGCAGCTAATGAAGCTGAAATGTTCCAACTCCTGAACAAAATGGAGCAACACAGGCCATAAATTGGTCTAAAACTAAGATCATGGTGGAGGATCGTGCTTCTAAGCTAGAACTCAATGGAACACTCAATTTAAAACCCGTTGATCACTTCATTTACTTGGGTTCTAGCATCAGCAATAACGGTTCTTGTGAAGCTGAAGTTCGCAGGAGAATCGGAATGGCCAAGGCTGCAATGTCTCAGCTCGATAGAATATGGAATGATCGTAACATCAGTAATAAGACAAAAATTACACTCGTCAACACTTTAGTCTTCTCCATTTTCCTATACGGGGCGGAGACATGGATTTAAAAGCTGGAGACCGCCAGCGCATAGACGCCTTTGAGATGTGGTGCTGGAGGAAAATGCTCAGAATCTCTTGGTGCATTTAGGACCAACCAATCGATCCGCGAAGAACTCAAAATTGACAAAAAGCCGAGGCTCTCCAACATACACACGCCTGAGGAGGATCTTTGAGTTCTTCGGCCATATCGCCCGTAAACCCGGCGATAACCTACAAAATCTTATAGTTACCAAGAAAATGAACGGCAAGAGATCGAGAGGTAGGAGTCCAATTCACTGGACTGACCAGATCCGCACCACTCTCAACATGAATGTTACCGAAGCGGTTCACAACGCTGAAAGCCGGAACAGATGGCGCAACATCGTCAGAAACTTGAAATTTTCACATTGTTTTCCTTTATGATGTAAGCGCACACTAAGAAAGGATTATTGGAAATTCCAACCGTAGGGATGAAAGTTTGTATGAAAGTCTGTAATTTTTCAAGTTATATCCATGAAAATTGGTATTTGAGTTTCGAAAAAATAAATAAAAAATATAAACAGTATTTTTGAAAATTCTATCCCAAGGTGGATTCAATATTGCATTCCGAAAACTGAGTAAGCGAGCGATCGCACACAACAGCGAGAGAGGTAGACTTGTAAGTTATTTTAGCGCTGAATTCACGTTAGTTTTGAACTTTTGAACAGTAGGAAGTATAAAAAAGTAAAGTTAGTATTGTAAAGATTATGTATGTAAGTAGTAGCGTGAATCATGTAATTAAAATAGAATTCCCGAAAGTACCGAAAGAACCGGGAATCAAATTTTATTTCCCGGTTCTTTTTACTGACAAAAGAACCGGGAATTCCCGGTACTTTCGAGACCGGGATTTCCCGGTTCTGAACCCTACACACTAGGCTATGTCGTAACGCGATTCTCGTGGGTATCTACTTCAAGTAAGTATGACCTCTGACTGAAGATTAGGTAAAGCATCTACCAACACCACCACTATTGCTTTTTAACGTCCCACTGCTGGGCACAGATCTCCTTTCTCACGGGAGACGGGTTTAGAGCTTGGACCCGCCACGCGGCACCTATGCGGGTTGGCGGGTTTTAACGACTATTCTCACATGATAGTGATAAATAACCGGGACCGACTGCTTAACGTGCTCTCCCAGGCACGGGGGTGAAACACAGCCAGCTCCCAACTCCGGGCTGGCACTGGTAACTTCTTGACCGGAAATCCCAATACCTGACAATTATTTGCCCGATCCGGGAATCGATCCCGGGACCTCGTGATCTGCGGTCGAATATGCTAACCACTTGACCAAGGAGGCGATTCGGGCCAAAGCATCTACGGGGAAAAAAGCATCTATGGGAGGATATAAAGATGGATTTCTTTATCGTACTTAGCTACTATACGTACGTACCTATACGAATATTGCCGGAGAGCCAAGTATGCTCACTGCTCAGAGTTTATATGAGAAGTCAAAAAATGTTATATGGATCTCAGAAATGGAATGGCTCATTCTGGATCCCCAGGATAAAGAAGAACTCTCCGATGAAATATGTATCTATATATCAGTCCATCTGAGTTCAGTGTTGCTTTATGAATAATGGCGCCATGAATAACATGGCGCCTTCATGGCGCAAAGTTCAGGACATTTTACACACACACACAAGGACAAGGAGAGCGCATTCTTGATACGTAAATAGGTAAATATTATTGTCAAATAATATTTACGTATCAAGAATGCGCTCTCCTGTATATAATTATCTGTGAATTATCTACATATTATAGAACCTACACGGAAAGAGGTTAATTTTCTTATCTGTAAATACATAATTATTCTATCTGTTATCTATGCTTAATGTCAGCAACTGATTTGATAAAGAATTTCTCACAAAAGTTTTAGAATTTTTACATTTTACGTTTACTTTGTATGTTTCTGTGTTTTACTGATTTTATCTTACTTAAGTATAAAAGAATAAAACAAAAATGTGTGTGGGTTTGTATTTCCAATGTCTGTTCGGCATCCAGTGCAACAATTTCACGATGGTCGCCGCCGACCAGATGAACACCCAGAACGTCCTGGTTATGAGAGATGGTAAGTATACCTAACTATTTAGATCAAGCTTCTTCTTAAATATATTACTCGGTGGTAAAAAACGCCTTAATTTTCTTTGTAGAAAGTAGTAGGTAAGCAGTCAACTAAAGCGGAGCGGAGGGGAGCGGAATGGAGTGGAGTGGAGTGGAGTGGAGCGGAGTGGAACGGTTTTATCACGTCAACTAAATCTCAATATTACATTTTTTTTAAAGAATATTAGCCATGATGAACACCCCTTTCCCCTCCAATTAAATGAAAACTTGTATATACTAGGAGTGGGTACGACAATAGTGTAATGGGTGGGGTTTGAACCGTCGACCTTACGGTTTGTGATCCGCGCCCGACGACCGTTGCGATATTGAGGCTTATACATTGAACATACATTGAACATACACGATACATTGGTATATATAATACAGGCATCCCCTATGTTTAGCTCCGCTCCGCTTTAGTTGACTACTTACTACTTCCTGCAAAAAAATTTGGGCGCTCAGAGGTGAAAGGTAGCAGATAGAGTTACTTTCGCATTTATAAATAACACTAGCTGATTGTGATATTGATTTAGGTTTATTAAATACCTTTGGAGCGCTTTGTTTTGCCAGGATCGAAAGTATCCTGCAAGCAATATAATCCAGGACTTGATCCAAACCACAGTCCAAACATCCGTTCAGCGGAAACATCCAATATCGTCACAAACTTTCGCATTCCTTTAAGTTCGACCCATATCATTATGATAATCATTAGTAAACGGTCGGAGAGTGTTATAATTGCTAATTAATGCAGATGTACCCTTATAATGTATGTACATTGTACATTACGCTTTCATTTTGCCATGAAATATCGGGTATGTACCTATGCCTGGCAAGCCGCATAAAGCGCAAGCCACATTGGGACGAAGCTTGGCTTATATGACATATATATGACATACTTGGCTATACAATACACTGTTGCTGAAAATCATGCATTTTTGGCAAATCGCGATTTTTTGTTTTTTTTTTGGGAATTGGCCATAAAATCTTCAATATCTGTTTAATTTTTTTGAATTTGGAATATGTTTTGAAATGGATTAGTTATTATGCAGCCATATAGAAAAACATCATCAAGAACTAGCCTTTTGGATTATAATCGCCAAAATCTGAAAAAAAAAACCGAAATTTTCGCGGTTTTTTCGATTTTTGATAAAGTTCCGTTCGGCGCTCGAGGTCACAAACTTGGATTATTCATTGGGCTAACTTCATGAACAAGTCTGCAAAAAAAAACCAGAACTAAGTAGTTATAAGATTTAACGCAAGGTTGGATTATAATATTGTAATGAAAAAACTGTCGTTAACTTCAGAGTCGCGAGTTTGTTATGACAACTAGTAGGGCGCGTGGGTGCGCGGCCCGCAAGCGGACCGCGAGGTTTTGCTTTCGGGTATTTTGGTTTGAGGAGCCTCCACTTATCTTTCCCAAATTCCTAATCCTCGATCATTATCACTCTCCATATTTTTTCTTCGAATCATTCTGCTCATCAAATAGATCTTTAGGTATTGATCATCTTTTTCCAAGAAACCACTCTTCCATCTTGTATACTTGGTGAGATAAACACCGACGAAATTTGTATAGCCACCATCTTGAATCCGCCATTTTGGTATATTTTTTTCGCCGTGCCAACTGGATGAGGTTTTGAGTAATTTTTGTTTGAGCACCTCCCACCTATCTACAATACCCTGCCCGGGCTCCTCAACCATCTTCCAAACCCTCAATCATCATGTCTTCCCATATTTTTCTTTGAGAGTTCTCCAAAGAACCTCATCAAAGCCTTGGATAGTTCACAACTTGTAGTCTCTTCAATATTCGCCATACATTTTCTATGGAAAAATAAATTCCGCCATTTTGAATTTTTTTTCTATGCATCGAGTAGATCTTCTGATCCTGATCATCTTTTGCGAAGAAACCACTTTTCCATCTTTTATACCCTCCGAGTTGGACGCCGACGAAATTTGTATAGCGGCCATCTTTTTTTCGCCATTTTGAATTTTTTTTCAACTCATTGCCAATTGGATGACGTTTCAAGTGACATTTGGTCGAGCACCCCCCACCTATCTTCAATAGCTTAAGCATGCCATTCCCTCGTCTCTGAAATCTTCAATCATCAGCTCTCTCCATATTTTTCCTCTTAATGAATTTTTATCCTCTATACGACACCATTATTGAAAAAAAAAAATTTCATACAAAATTGTTCAGGAGAGGCGATGAATGAGTCAGTGAATCAGAACGAACAGCTATATATATATTAACTAGTAGGGCGCGTGGGTGCGCGGCCCGCAAGCGGACCGCGAGGTTTTGCTTTCGGGTATTTTGGTTTGAGGAGCCTCCACTTATCTTTCCCAAATTCCTAATCCTCGATCATTATCACTCTCCATATTTTTTCTTCGAATCATTCTGCTCATCAAATAGATCTTTAGGTATTGATCATCTTTTTCCAAGAAACCACTCTTCCATCTTGTATACTTGGTGAGATAAACACCGACGAAATTTGTATAGCCACCATCTTGAATCCGCCATTTTGGTATTTTTTTTTCGCCGTGCCAACTGGATGAGGTTTTGAGTAATTTTTGTTTGAGCACCTCCCACCTATCTACAATACCCTGCCCGGGCTCCTCAACCATCTTCCAAACCCTCAATCATCATGTCTTCCCATATTTTTCTTTGAGAGTTCTCCAAAGAACCTCATCAAAGCCTTGGATAGTTCACAACTTGTAGTCTCTTCAATATTCGCCATACATTTTCTATGGAAAAATAAATTCCGCCATTTTGAATTTTTTTTCTATGCATCGAGTAGATCTTCTGATCCTGATCATCTTTTGCGAAGAAACCACTTTTCCATCTTTTATACCCTCCGAGTTGGACGCCGACGAAATTTGTATAGCGGCCATCTTTTTTTCGCCATTTTGAATTTTTTTTCAACTCATTGCCAATTGGATGACGTTTCAAGTGACATTTGGTCGAGCACCCCCCACCTATCTTCAATAGCTTAAGCATGCCATTCCCTCGTCTCTGAAATCTTCAATCATCAGCTCTCTCCATATTTTTCCTCTTAATGAATTTTTATCCTCTATACGACACCATTATTGAAAAAAAAAAATTTCATACAAAATTGTTCAGGAGAGGCGATGAATGAGTCAGTGAATCAGAACGAACAGCTATATATATATACTAGTACGGCGCGTGGGTGCGCGGCCCGCAAGCGGACCGCGAGGATTCGAGTAGTTTTTGTTTGAGCACGTCCCACCTATCTTCAATACCCTCGCCGTGCTCTTCATCCGTCTCCAAAGTCTTCGATCATCAGCTCTTTCCGTATTTTTCCTCCGCATGAATTTTTGTTTTCTACACGAAACCATCAAAAATTTTTTTTGTGTAGAAAAATAAATTCCGCCATCTTGTTTTTTAGTTCTTGATCATATTTTTCAAAGAAACCACTCTTCCATCTTTTATACTTGGTGAGATAGACACCGACGAAATTTGTATAGCCGCCATCTTGAATCCGCCATTTTGGTTTTTTTTTTCACCTCAGTGCCAATTGGATGAGGTTCTGAGTATTTTTTGTTTGAGCAGCCCCCATCTATCTACAAAACTCTGCCCGGGCTCATCAATCATCTTCCAAACCCTCAATCATCATGTCTTCCCATATTTTTCTTTGAGATTTCTCCAAAGAACCGCATCAATCGCCTTGCATACCTAGTTCACAACTTTATACTCTCTCTCAATATTCGCCATACATTTTCTATGGAAAAATTATTTCCGCCATTTTGAATTTTTTTTATATTCATCGGGTAGACCTTTGGATCTTGATCATCTTTTGCGAAGAAACCACTCTTCCATCTTTTATACCTTCCGAAATGGACACTGACGAAATTTGTATGGCGGCCATCTTTTTTTCGCCATTTTGAATTTTTTTTCGGCTCACTGCCAATTGGATGACGTTTCGAGTGACATTTGTTCGAGCATCCCCCACGTATCTTCAATACCTTAAGCGTGCTCTTCAACCGTCTCCGAAATCCTCAATCATCAGCTCTCTCCATATTTTTCCTCTTAATGAATTTTTGTCCTCTATACGAAACCATTTGTGAAAAAAAAATTTTTCATACAAAATTTTACAGGAGAGGCGATGAATGAGTCAGTGAATCAGAACGAACAGCTATATCTAGGCGCACGAAGTGCGCCAGGCCAAGTTCCTCCGGCCTTGTCGCATGAGTGTGTTATTTACACGATCCATTTCGAGCTGTTTTGACCCCCCTCATAACTCTGGTTCGCGGGATAGTAATCCTACGAAATTTGAAATATAAGTTAAACTCGTGGATGTGATGATAAATTGAAAGTTTCAAATTTTCAAGTTGAACCGTTTCTGAGATACAGAGGTTTGAAAATCACATAAAACAAGACCTACTCACTGACTGATCAAAATTATGACGCACTTCCCGTGTATGTGGAATGTTGAAATTTGGTAAAAAGATGAGTCTTAGTGTGTATATGAAGGAAAAAATCGAAAAATGTCCAAAAGTTGCATCAGACACTGACCAATTCAAAGATATATAAAAATCTGTCTGTTCCCACATCACACAAAAAATACTGAACAAATTTTCATTTTGTTTTAATAAATGTATTTTACTTTATTTGAAGCTATATATGGTTCTTGTTTCATCGAAATCGGTGCACTATTTAGGGAGATGTGACTTTTTAAGTTTTCTAGCAAGGGGTCAATCTTACTGGTCTTGAGTTCTAATAAAAAGTAAAGTGTAGGTAAATAATAAAACGCCAAGAGGTATATTTTTTTAACGAAGTCGCGGGCGCGACTTCGTCGGCGTGGACTACACAAATTTTAATCCCCTATATTACCCCCTAAGGGGTTGAATTTTCAAAAATCCTTTCTTTGCGGATGTCGTACGCCACATTAATAGCTATCTGTGTGCCTAAGCCCGTTCCTTCCAGTAGTTTGAGATTCGTCTTTGCCAATAAAACCAGAAGCGCGATTTTCTTAATAATTTTGATAAGCAACCTTGACCCAAGTCAGGAAATGGATGGGTGGCCGACTTTGGAGGTTTGGAGGAGACTTTGGTGTCCTGTTGATTCCGGCTACTAGGTATCACTAATATCTAATACTATTCATTAAACTTAATGAGAGTCAAATACTCAAAATCTTCTCTTAGTTAAGCCGTATGGTTCTAAGTTCTGAAACTGACCACTGAGTGGAAATACTCTGGAGTGGAGTTTCTGTTATCTGTGATTTTGACAGACAGACGAACAAAATAAAAATTCACCCAATTAGAACAGAGAAAGCGACTTTGTTTTATACTATGTATTGAAGATTAAACCACATCTAATCAGACCGTAAAATGTGATAGGGTTCTATTCCTAATTATACTGAAGCGTAAGAGAGAAAAAAGACTCGATTATAAGCCATCACAACTTCATTATACTTATTGCATTAACTTTGAAATACTTAGAAAAAAGGAGTGAGATCCAAACAAAAACATTTCATGTGAATAATAAGGCCAACTTCCTATCAAAAAGTTTCGGCCATTAAAAGTACTGAAATCAAAAATTATGACCAAGTCCTTTGCTAGGCTCGATAAATGAAACCATACAGTTTTAGAAGGTATATCTTCTTCGATCACCCTCAAGCTGTCATACCATTCCTAATGATCCTGTTAAAATATTTTTAAATAATTTATGTCTTACTAATAACACTATAATATGAAGCTCATTTGGGACTGAGAATAGTTTTATTGTTTTCAACTTGGCAACATTTTTTAAATTAAACAAATTCAAAGGAGTACAAAAATGTTGTTAAAGTTGAAAACAATAAAACTATTCTCAGTCCCAAATGAGCTTCATATTATAGTGTTATTAGTAAGACATAAATTATTTAAAAATATTTTAACAGGATCATTAGGAATGGTATGACAGCTTGAGGGTGATCGAAGAAGATATACCTTCTAAAACTGTATGGTTTCATTTATCGAGCCTAGCAAAGGACTTGGTCATAATTTTTGATTTCAGTACTTTTAATGGCCGAAACTTTTTGATAGGAAGTTGGCCTTATTATTCACATGAAATGTTTTTGTTTGGATATATATTAATTAAGAAACCACTTTTCCATCTTTTATACCCTCCGAGTTGGACGCCGACGAAATTTGTATAGCGGCCATCTTTTTTTCGCCATTTTGAATTTTTTTTCAACTCATTGCCAATTGGATGACGTTTCAAGTGACATTTGGTCGAGCACCCCCCACCTATCTTCAATAGCTTAAGCATGCCATTCCCTCGTCTCTGAAATCTTCAATCATCAGCTCTCTCCATATTTTTCCTCTTAATGAATTTTTATCCTCTATACGACACCATTATTGAAAAAAAAAAATTTCATACAAAATTGTTCAGGAGAGGCGATGAATGAGTCAGTGAATCAGAACGAACAGCTATATATATATTAATACACTGTACGCACAGTTACGCATATATGGCGGTCGACAAAATCAAGAGTTGTGTTTTAATAAAACACTGTAGTTAGTTATTTGATGATGCAGTATTTAGTCAAAACAGATACTCATACTTTACAAGATACAGTGTATTTTTTTATGGAGTTTCACAGTATTTATAAGATTTAATAGAAATATTTAATAGCCATTATATGTAACCTTGTGCGAGGAGCTCATTTATTGATGTTACGACAATACACTGTATCTGAAGATACAGTACACATACAGGTATGACAATACACTGTATCTGAAGATACAGTGTATTGTCATGGCACGGCATCGCTCATGTTGTTACCGCGTCTTTTCATACTTTGGTTCACACCGCGAACTACAGAGCTAAACGAAGCCAGTGCGGCGATGTAAACTTGCGAACTTTCATAGTCTAGCGACATGTGCGAAGCGAGACGAAGCTTGTTTCATTTCGCTTCGCTCTTAGCCCTCATACGCAATAGCGGTCAACCGCGTACGCGGCTGACCGCGCGGCTAGCCTCTTCATAGAATTTCGTCGCTGTTTAGTGCGTACAAAATGAGCGGTTGCATATAAAAATATAAAAGCGGCCAGCCGCGCGGTCAGCCGCGTACGCGGTTGACCGCTAATACGTATGAGGGCTAAATGTGGCACGCTGTAGAACCATTTGCTAGGATTAAGGCGGAAATCTATAGAGAGTAGTTTGACTTCGCTCAGACTTTACTTTTGAATTAAAACGAAACAGATTTGACTCGAACGTAATTTCTGAGTAAAGTTCTCGTCTATTGTAGATCTCTGCCCAAGACTCTTATCTCTGTGTCTTCCAATCACTGTCCTCTATCAAACATACATACGTTGGACCAAAGATATTGTATTCTCTTATCTTTTTTTGTTGGACAGAATGTGCCATACAAAATGACAGTTCAGTTTTGTGCCGATTCAAGGAGCCCTTCCGAGCGTACCTACTGGGAACTAAAGACATTTCCTTATGTAATTTATAACAATAGATACACATTACATAGTTCCGAGTACCTTCACTCTCACTTTTCCAAGCAAATAGCGCCAAAATGACGATATTTTAATTGCTTCATTTATTACGTTGGTTTAAAACCCTTCTAGTTCTCTAACTGGAAGGGTTAGTTAGTGCCCCCAACACAATAACAGTTCGGTTTTGGGTTTAGGCGCTTAAAATTTACGCACTGGCGAGTAGCGATTTAACATGTTATCAGAGTTTAACAGATTAGGTACTAGATATATAGAATCATTGCTTGGCTCTACACTAAAAACCCATAAGGTTTAAAATAACTCGCAAAATTAGATTAACAGATAGTAATGCCCGTTTGTAAATACTTGTTTCCTCAATCACTCCCGATTAATTTATTATTCCTTTTTCTGGCCACAGCCGAATCAATCTGGGTACCCATATCGAAAAATTATAATGTTCCGAACTGATAAGAAAAAGGTAGCTAGTCCGCAATTAGCGGTGATAAGATGAATGTCGCGCCGTGACCTTGCGGGGTCGCCTCGCTCCCATTGCGCTGTTTGCAGATTGCATGTAATTATGTTCACACTGCTGGTTTTTTTTTTATACTTAACAAATCAATGAATTAACGTTCTACCATAACATCGCATGTCGGTTGGCTACGCGTTTTTTAATTTTTTGGGACCAAGCGTCGCTGGCTTTTTCTATGTACGAGTAGGGTGGATGCTCCTAAGCCCGGCTCCCGCTCCAAAAGTCGGCACTCCGTCTATTTCTGTCGATATTAGCGTTTTGGTGTTACATGATGTCTTATTTTAAAACTATTTTGCTATTAGAGCAAGCTAAAGCTAAACAAATACTCATTATTCCTAAGCGCTAATAAACCAAAACGCTATAATATCGACAGAAATAGAACGGAGTGTGAGCTTAAAAGCATCCACCTTAGGTATGTACACAGATTTCTGGACCAATTTGCATATTTTTTGTCAATAGAGGAACTTTTTGAGATGGCCTTTTCACTGTCACTGCCAGCTTCTTATTATTTATTAATATTGTAACTTCGGCTCTTCCGCCGAATTGATTGACATGGCATTCAGTTCGAATTTCCTAATTCCAGATTTTATCCCTGAAACAAACACCCGATATAAACCAGCAGGTAAACTCTAATGATCGTAACTTTTTGTCCAACAGACGTGGACAAACTGTACGAAGTGTCGGACAATATGGTGCTCGGGGTGAACGGCGAGGCGGGCGACGCGGCGCAGTTCACTCAGTACATCATCAAGAACCTGCAGCTGTACAAGATGAGGAACAGGTACCAGCTCGACGCGCCCGCCGTCGCGCACTTCACCAGGAAGAGCGTGGCTGATGGACTCCATGGAGGGGTAGGGGTAATTCCCATAGAACAATAGCGGCAATGGAAATATTTATTTAAAACTTTTTAACCCCCAACGCAAAAACGACGGGGTGTTATTAGTTTGACGTGTCTGTGTGTGTGTGTTTGGGTTCGTGTGTGTGTGTCTGCCTGTTCCACCGTAGCGCTCAAACGGGTAAACCGATATTAGTCGGGAGTGTTTTTAACTATATTTGATGAAAATCGGTCCAAAATAGCCGCCGCCACAAAATGGCGGTTTACATATTTTTTTCACAACTCCCTCAATATATGGGTATCGAATGAAAGGGCTTGCCTAGTAAAATAGCACTATGCAAATCCAAGATGGCCGCCACCACAAAATGGCGAAAGTCGGAGGTTTTAATTTTTTTAAATTTATACTTGTATTTTATCTAGAACGCGTTTGTTCTAGAAACCCATCATGCTGAACCTGATGATCGCCAGTTACGACGAGCAGTCGGGTGGGCAGCTGTACACCATGGACTTCCTGGGCAGTTGCGTGAGGGACCACTGCGCGGTGCACGGGCTGGGCGGCCTGCTCGCTCGCGGCATTATGGACCGCTACTATAAACCCGGTAAGGATCGGAAAAGAGATATTTTTTTTAATTCCATGATGATGGTGATAGTACTTAATTATGGTGATGATTGTACAGCAGACATTTTTAAAGTTATACTTCTTTAGGCGCGTTATGAAAAAATGATGAGAGTGAACTTTTATGATGCGCGCGCACAGGGTGACATGAAAAGCGACATGTTGAACTTGGCAACGTTTGACAGTTGAGTTGCTCACTAACTAGAAGAGGAGGTATTACTATATCTTAGCTCGCTAACCTATCTATTGTCAGAAGTTGGACAGAATGCATCATCCTAGAAACAAACTTGGTCTGTAGTGTCATCTACTTAGTGTTTGATTGTAATTAATTATTTGCATGCAAATAAGTATAACTTCCCTAGAAGTACACACCTGTTTTTGATGTGATAACGTCTTATAAATCGATGAACGCTGACTGCACGCACGAAAAAGCATGACTCATTGTCATGTATTATGTATATGTTCGAGAGCGCGGAACAATCGATAGAGAGGCAATGTTTTCTTATGATGTTATCACGTAAGATTATCGTCCATAAACCGACTTCACAGACAACAATTTTTTTCGTCTGCATGACGACATGTCATTGAAACATCAGTGTGATATCGATCTTTGAAATGAATGATATATTTATGGTTTGTTCAGAACTAACGGAGCCCGAGGCCTACGAAGTTCTGAAGATGTGTGTTCGCGAGGTGCAGATGAGGCTGTTCGTGAACTTGCCTCGATTCCGGGTGAAGATCGTTAGCAGGCACGGTACAGGAGCTCTGCCTGATATCAACTCCGCCATGTTGTTACAATAATAAACACTTTATCCCAATAGGGTTGTTGACTATTATTGAAAAGCTAAATTTAAGGAAAAATTAAACCAAATTCAGTCCAGCAATCGGTGTACTTACCTTAGATCTAAGATTTTTATAGATATTAGTGATATATGGGTACATTTTATAAACTGTAGCTTCGTACATGGGTGATTATCGATTTTCGTTTTAATTTCGCAGTTTTGAAAATTTTTTTTTTTTCTTTTTATTATTATTTTTTGTATATACACTTATAGATTACAGTATGAGAAAAAATTACATGTACAAGGCCTCTTCGTAACTCTAGCAGTTTTCCGGAAAATTAATGGAGTGTAATGAACCAGTGGAAAGAAATGAAAATCACTTGGAATGTAATGACCTATCGTCGGATAAAAATGAATTCAGAAGCTTTTTAGTAGCCCATCTTTGATTATTTTATGAAATAATGAACAATTATATGAAAAAAACGAATAAAATTGAAATAAAATCTAAACCTTGAGTTTAGATTAACAGTAAACAAGCATATTAATCATTTTAAATAAATTAAAAAAATGAATTAAAAATTTTAGATTTGACGAGGCTGGTCTTGCAGAAATTTTACGTCTCAATCTTTGTTAAACCGAGTTAAGTAGTCGCCTTGTCTGAGGAGATAGGTTTGACAATAATTTGATTGGTTTCTGTAATTTCAGGTGAAATATTTCCAGTTTAATTCTCTTTTTGAGGAACTTCAGGGGTATCGTTAACCAATACTTATCTCTTTAACTTTATTTTGCCCCCTCTTTTTTTATATTTCAAAGAGTTTTTTTCTGTTCATGTTGTGCTCAAGCGGACATTTCAATGATGCTGCGAATCTTTTTCTGTTCTTTTCTTAAAAGGTAATTTTTTCGCTATTTTTCTTTCTTAATTTTAATAATTCCTGAATTGTTTTTTTAATTTCTCTTAATTTTGGCGTTTTCTGGCTCTATCTTTAGCTAACTTTTCTTCTTTTGTAAGTTTTTTCTTTGTTTTACTCATGTCCACTTGTTTTTTTGGAACGGAATGGATATAAATGAACTGGAAACAAATGACCAAATCGATTTTAAATTTAAAATACTCGAGATACGTGAATGCATAAAATCTCCGAAATAGAACTCTGAATAGAAACAAAACATAAATCCTAGTAGTAAATCTAGAAAAAATTTAAAAAATTAAGTCACGTTGAAAATCGATGGAACGTAATGAACTCTACCGCGTGACAAAATACTTCTGACTACTCGCGAATGCAATTTTTTTGTGTTAATTGAAAGATCACCATACTATAACAGAACAGCAGCGGTACTAACTGAGACGCCGGATACACAGGAGGGTAAATCGTTGCTGTACATGTTTGAACACGTCGTGAAGTAGCGATTCCATTACCAGGGAACGTAATGACCGTTTGCGATTGACAAAATTAAAAGTTGGATTATTTCAGGGTTAGAATGGCTTTATAAATTACAAAGGGTAAACAGTCTAATCTTATATCATTGTTTAATTTGAAAAACAAATTAACTAATTCGTTTGATGCACACGAATTGAGTAAAAAAATATGTAATTCAATAGATGGGCATTTGCACACGGAGATTAATGACTTTTTCACAGGATTTTCCTAATTTTCTTTTTACCCTGAGCATTCAGCCCTTTTGTAATAGGATGCCTTCTTGCATCGTTTGTGTCTTAACAAGATAATCAAAACCATTTTTTCCATAATAGATAAAACATAGCGATTTTAGCCTTTGCAAGGTGTTTCGAAAATCGAATCGACGAAAATCGATAACCACCCACATAAAAATGATTAATAGGTGTGTTATTATACTAAAACATTTCTCAAAGTACCTATGTAGATTATGATAGCCAAAAAAATCATCAAAATCGGTTCGTACCCAAAAATTTCCAAACCATCCATCTTTCCGTTTTCTCACAGCTTTCATAATCTTAAGCTTTCATTAAGGAAAACATTTTTTTCGATCTACGCAATGAATCAATTTAATTTCGTTAAAAATTAAGAGATTATACCTATTAATCACCCATTTGATAGTCAGTGAAATTGTTATGGCTGTTATGGCACGGTGCGGTTATGTTTGATTGATTTGTTCCATTATTAACTAGCGACCCAGCCCGACTTCACATGGGTAGTAGAGAATATTATGCCTATGTTTTTAGGGTTCCGTACCCGAAGGGTAAAAAACGGAGCCCTATTAATGTCACTCGGCTGTCTGTCTGTCTGTCTGTCTGTCTGTCTGTCCGTCTGTCCGCCGGTCACAGGTCTCTAGCTCGCAGACGAAATGAGTTACAAACCTGAAATTTTGGTATTTAGTGTAAAACGTTAACCCAAAATCAAATATTGAATTAGAAATTGAATTAAATTATTTTTCAGGGGGGCTCCCATACATGAAAAAGGAGCCGGAAAAAAAATTTTTTTCTTTACCCTAGCTTGTGGGGTATCATTGTTTAGCACTCATTAAGTAGAGTACAAATATATATTTTTTTAATTTTTATCTCAAAAAATAAGGGAATGGGAGGCCATCAAAGTTGTCAGTTTTAGACCATTTTTGTGACGGGGGCTATCTCAAAAACTAAACTAGTTGGGAATATGATATTTCAGTATATTATGTACTATATGCTCTATTTAAACAACAAATACTGAAAACAACGATTTATTAAATAGTTTATAAGCTGTGACCAAAATAAACGAACATTTTTTTGGGTTTTTCTTTCACGGTTTGTTGCGATGTCTAGCTCGGAAATTAAATATTTCTTAGACCCAAAATATTATATTGTTCATAATTATGTACGGAACCCTGAAAGAGCGAGGCCCGACTCGCACTTGGCTGATTTTTTATTTTATGTTGTAGGGTTCAATCCAGATTCTTCTGAAGTGGGGTCACATCAACTTCTTTATATCTCAAAGGGATTTGAAAAGAAAGGGCTTGACTTTTTCCGAAATTTTCAACAATAATCCAACATATATTTCAACCAATTTAACCCTAACAAATTATACACCTGCACCTTTCTTATGAATCACTAGGTCTATTAGTCAAAACCGCATGAAAATCCGTTCAGTGGTTTTTGAGTTTATCGCGAACAGACAGACAGACAGACTCGGTGGAGTTTTTGTTTTATAATACGTGTAGTGGTAGTGATGATGGATTACGCAAACAATGGTTAACACTCAATAGCCAGCAATCAACTCCCAATCAACGAAACTGAAACAGGTTTGAAAGTGAACGCTCACTTGGTCAATAAGATTAGTGTCAATTTTGATATTAGTCGGTCACGCGTGCATCCGGAATTAGATAATAGATTTGAATTATTATCTGATTAATTATATTTATCTTTTTACTAATATCTTCATAATATACACAATTCTTCTATACGTATGTTTGTCACCTAACGCCTCCAAAACGGCTGGACTGATTTCGATGAAATTTTGTGTATTTCAATTGGTTTCTGGATAGTTTGAAAACACAATCGGACCCAATAGGTGCCGCTGATATCGATATGTCACCGGGCAGGGTGGGTGGGTGGGTGTGGGTGTGTGTTCCCCTGTGGCGCTCAAACGGGTGAACCGATTTGAATGCGGGTTTTTTTTGTTTGAAAGGTGAATTAGTCGAGAGTGTTGTTAGCTATGTTTGATGAAAACCGATCCAAGATGGCCGCCGCTACAAAATGGCGGATTACATATTTTTTCACAACTCCCTTAATATGGGTATCAAATGAAAGGGCTTGACTAGTAGAATAGTGCTACTATTGCAAATCCAAGATGGCCGCTGCTATAAAATGGCGAATGTCGAGGGTTTTTAAATTTTCAATTTATCAATTTAGCATCCCAATAATAATACGAGTAAATTTTATTTAGGAGTGATTGATACTTGTTGAAACGGCTACATAACATCTTAGTAGAAATACATAACCAGATAGACTGTTATTACATTCATTGACTACATCGAAAAAAAGTTGCTCTGAATGTTCAATTGTAGGGTGGATGCTCCTGAGCTCGGCCCTGCTCCAAAAGTCGGCACTCCTCCGGTTCCATTTCTGTCAATAAAAGCGTTTTGATGCCGCTTAGGAACAATGGGTATTTTTTCAGCTTTAGCTAAGCCTTTAGCTAGCTCTAATGGGAAAATAATTTTAAAATAAGGCAGCAGTTTAGCACCAAAACGCTAATATCGACAGAAATAGACGGAGTGCCGACTTGGAGCGGGGGCCGGGCTTAAGAGCACCCACCCTACCTACGTATTTCACGCACAACCGCCGACCGCGCCATCTATTCTATGCGTCGAATTTACATAATGGTATCTAACATTGATAGACATCGTTAGACATTGCTTAAAGACCAATTTAACGGAAACATCCTACTTAACCTTTAAGTACCGACGTGTGGTCTGACAGACACCTCGAGAGGTCGAAAAGTCTGATTACCTATGTTAGCGAAAAAATATCCTACTGTGCTTCTCTCTACCCCTCGGGAAGTCGCCCAGCAGCGTTCCTGCAGAGTGGCAGCGTCGGCGCGTATGATTTCGGTAAGTTTTGATTTTTATAAGATCACGAGTGGTCTGTCAGACCACTCGTCGGTACTTATGTAACTTTTTTTGGATGCGACTTTTTTCAGATTATATTGTTTTCTCTTTTATTTTCAGTCATTTATAACAATGGATTAGCCAGGTTCTTCAGACATGAAACGGGCAGCCATAAATAAAAATAAAAGTGTTCCTGTAGGTGAGAAAAGATATCAAACACTGCTACAATATAAAGACCACCAAGAACATTTAGTGGAATAGCTAAATGAGAGTTCAGAGTCCGAATCTAAGAATATCTACCCAAATTTTACTGCTGGAGAGTGACCATAATTTAGCACCTGAACAGACTGTGATACTTGTATGAAACACGTGTGCCTACAATGCAGTAAGCCTATGCAAAGACTGTTTGTAAACTTTGATAGTTCCTGCAATTTGATACCCTGTGATTTTTGAGAAAACGGTTGGTTATTAAGGTTTTTTATTTTTTTATTAATATATATATAGCTGTTCGTTCTGATTCACTGACTCATTCATCGCCTCTCCTGTAAAATTTTGTATGAAAAATTTTTTTTTCACAAATGGTTTCGTATAGAGGACAAAAATTCATTAAGAGGAAAAATATGGAGAGAGCTGATGATTGAGGATTTCGGAGACGGTTGAAGAGCACGCTTAAGGTATTGAAGATAGGTGGGGGGTGCTCGAACAAATGTCACTCGAAACGTCATCCAATTGGCAGGGAGCCGAAAAAAAATTCAAAATGGCGAAAAAAAGATGGCCGCCATACAAATTTCGTCGGTGTCCATCTCGAAGGGTATAAAAGATGGAAGAGTTGTTTCTTAGCAAAACATGATCAGGATCCAAAGATCTACTCGATGAATACAAAAAAAATTCAAAATGGCGGACTTTATTTTTCCATAGAAAATGTATGGCGAATATTGAAGAGACTACAAGTTGTGAACTATGCAAGGCTTTGATGCGGTTCTTTGGGGATGTCTCAAAGAAAAATATTCAAAAATATGATGACTGAGGGTTTGGAAGATGGTTGAGGAGCCCGGGCAGGGTATTGTAGATAGGTGGGAGTTGCTCAAACAAAAATTACTCGAAACCTCATCCAATTGGCACTAAGCTGAAAAAAACCCAATATGGCGGCTATATAAATTTCGTCGGTGTCTATCTCCACCACTTCAGCTTTTTAACGTCCTACAGCTGGGCACAGGCCTCCTTTCTCATAGGAGAGACGGATATAGAGCTTAGACCCGCCACGCTGCACCAATGCGGGTTGGCGGTCTATTCACCAAGGATAAAAGATGGAAGAGTGGTATCTTGGCAAAAAACTGGTCAAGTACGAGTCAGACTCGCGCACCGAGGGTTCCGTACTCCAGAAGTATAAGTACAATCTGTTTTTCATTAGTTTGTTTTAAAAGGTAAGGTGCTAATTAAGCTAGGCCTCTAAATTGTATGAGCGCTCATACAACTCAGAGGTCTATCTTAATTGACTCAACTATGTATGTATGGGAACACCCTTTAATTTCCAACTTTTTTTAGTTTTTGGAATTTTTCCTTTAATTGTGCTGTAAGACCTGGCTTTTTGCCTAATTTCGTAATTCTAGGTCAACTGGAACTACCATTTAGATTTTCGACCCAAAACCTATAGGGTACTGCCGGTTGACCTAGATTTGTCAATTTTGGTTAAAAGCAAGGTCTTACAGATCAAATAAAGGAAAAATTCTGAAAAATAATAAATTTTGAAAATTAAGGTAAATTTTGGTACTTACAAGTTTTCGTGAAAATCTAAATTTGCCCATATCTTTTTCTTGTTAATATATATATAGCTGTTCGTTCTGATTCACTGACTCATTCATCGCCCCTCCTGTAAAATTTTGTATGAAAATTTTTTTTTTCACTAATGGTTTCGTATAGAGGACAAAAATTGAAGTAGAACAAAAATATGGAGAGAGCTGATGATTGAGGATTTCGGAGACGGGTGAAGAGCACGCTTAAGGTATTGAAGATAGGTGGGGGGTGCTCGAGCAAATGTCACTCGAAACGTCATCCAATTGGCAGTCAGCTGAAAAAAAATTCAAAATGGCGAAAAAAAGATGGCTGCCATACAAATTTCGTCGGTCTCCATCTCGGAGGGTATAAAAGATGGAAGAGTGGTTTCTTTGCAAAAGATGATGAGAATCCAAAGGTCTACTTGATGAATTGAAAAAAAATTCAAAATGGCGGAATTTATTTTTCCATAGAAAATGTATGGCGAATATTGAAGAGACTACAAGTTGTGAACTATGCAAGGCTTTAATGCGGTTTTTTGGAGAACTCTCAAAGAAAAATATCGGAAGACATGATGATTGAGGGTTTGGAAGTTGGTTGAGGAGCCCGGGCAGGGTATTGAAGATAGGTAGGAGGTGCTCAAACAAAAATTACTCGAAACATCATCCAATTGGCAGTGAGCTGAAAAAAAGTTCAAAATGGCGGATTCAAGATGGCGGCCATACAAACATCGGTGTCTATCTCACCAAGTATAAAAGATGGAAGAGTAGTTTTGGCCAAAAGATGATTAAGACCTTAAGTTCTACTTGATGAGCAGAATGATTCGAAGAAAAAATATGGAGAGTGATAATGATCGAGGATTAGGAATAGGGGAGAGATAAAGGATATGGAGGCTGCTCAAACCAAAATACCCGAAAGCGAAACCTCGCGGTCCGCTTGCGGGCCGCGCACCCACGCGCCCTACTAGTTATTTATGTAGCTATTAATCTTTAAGAAAAAATTGTGTTTAAGAAAAAATAATAGTATTACTGATACATATCAATTATTAAGATAAAAGTTAATTTTTTCAAACGAAGAATCTATGAATGCTATATTAACCTTTAAGTACCGACGTACTATTTTAGTCACATAAGTACCGACGTGAGGTCTGCCAGACCACCATAGTTTTCCAATCGAAAACTTTTGTGTTTCTTATTATTCTTCTAAAAAAAATGTTTCTATGTATTGTTAAATATCTACTTATTGTATAAGTAAAACAAAATGTAGAAGTTTTCACATTTATTATGGATGTTTGTTACTCAATCACGCCGCAACTACTGAACCGATTTGGCTCAAATTCTGAATGGAGATAGATTATGCTCTGACTTAAAATATAGGCTACTTTTTATCTTAAAAAAATCCACAGTTCCCACGGGATTTTGAAAAAACCAAAATCTATAGCTACAGCTATAGGTAGATTACTATAGCAAACTTTCTTGAAAGTAGGTATAAAGGTTGGAAAAGGGAACGGGAATCGGAAATCCACGATTCCCTTGGGATTTGTGAAAAACCGAAACTTACGCGGGCGAAGCCGCGGGCATTCTCTAGTTCCAAGTAAGATCAAGTTTTAAAACTAAATTATAATTACTTATTTTATATTTATATACAATTCCAATAATAGAAGAATAGAATATACAAATAAGAATATATAAATAAATATATATACCTACTTAAGTTTTATACCTATATGAATAATACATAATAGGTATACATACAGTTTATCATATTTTCGAAAGGTAAATGTTCTATTCATCGTACTCAATCCAGTAGTGTTTTTGACTAATTCAGGATCTTGGACCAAAATAATAAGTTCGATTAAGTTAGTTCAGAATCAGATTGACCGAAAGATTATGTTCGATTAGGTTAGTTCAGGATCAATTTGAACTATTTTCTGTTCGAAAGACTCGAACAGAAAAGAACGAATCAGAAATGTTCAATCGACAGGTTTCGATTGCAAAAAAAGCGGATATTTATGATGATGACCCTCAGTTGATGATATCATAATCACCGCTAAATATTGTATGAAGCCGTGGGCAAAAGCCATTTCATTATAATTGGACGTTAATTAGTTATAATTATATGTGCGGCTATTTACAGACTTCGGTCTGCGGTATTTTTATGCAAACTACAACTTTCGATTGGACTCCATTTTTTGGGTCAAACTGTATGAGTAAGTATATTTCCAAACAATATTAGGTTCAAGCACTAAAACCTGACTACTACTCTAAATAATAAGCGATAAATAATAAGTGGTTAAATAATACCTAAATGTCTAAAGTAAATAGTTTAAATAATACAAGTATAAATTAAAAATTAAAAAAAACCCCCGACATTCGCCATTTTGTGGCGGCGGCCATCTTGGATTTGCAATAATGATATTCTACTAGTCAAGCCCTTTCATTTGATACCCATATAAAGGGTGTTGTGAAAAAATATGTAATCCGCCATTTTGTAGCGGCGGCCATCTTGGATTGATTTTCATAAAACATAGCTAACAACACTCTCGACTAATTCACCTTTCAAACAAAAAAAACCACATTCAAATCGGTCCACCCGTTTGAGCGCTACAGGGGAACAGACAGACACGCACACACACACACACACACACACACACAGACACGTCAAACTTATAACACCCCGTCATTTTTGCGTCGGGGGTTAAAAAATAATAAGTGGTTAAATAATAAATGTCTAAAGTAAATAGTCTAAATAATAAAAATAATAAGTCGTTAAAACCTAAATAATAAGCGGCAATAGCCTAGTGGTAATAGCCTACCTAGTGGTTAAGACTTCGGCCTCCCTTTCCGGGGGACCGGGTTCGATTCCCGGCACGCACCTCAAGTTTTAGGAGTTATGTGCGTTTTAAGCAATTAAATATCACTCGCTTTAACGGCGAAGGAAAACATCGTGAGGAAACCTACACGCCTGAGAGTTCTCTATGATGTTCTCAAAGACGTGTGAAGTCACACGCACTTGGCCAGTGTGGTGGACTACGGCCTAAACCATTCTCACTCTGAGAGGAGACCCGTACCCTGTAGCGGACCGGTAAAGTAATGGGTTGATAATGATGATAATGACTCTAAATGTAACGTTAAAAATTGCTTATCTACTAAGTATATAAAAATACTAGTACGGCGCGTGGGTGCGCGGCCCGCAAGCGGACCGCGAGGATTCGAGTAGTTTTTGTTTGAGCACGTCCCACCTATCTTCAATACCCTCGCCGTGCTCTTCATCCGTCTCCAAAGTCTTCGATCATCAGCTCTTTCCGTATTTTTCCTCCGCATGAATTTTTGTTTTCTACACGAAACCATCAAAAATTTTTTTTGTGTAGAAAAATAAATTCCGCCATCTTGTTTTTTAGTTCTTGATCATATTTTTCAAAGAAACCACTCTTCCATCTTTTATACTTGGTGAGATAGACACCGACGAAATTTGTATAGCCGCCATCTTGAATCCGCCATTTTGGTTTTTTTTTTCACCTCAGTGCCAATTGGATGAGGTTCTGAGTATTTTTTGTTTGAGCAGCCCCCATCTATCTACAAAACTCTGCCCGGGCTCATCAATCATCTTCCAAACCCTCAATCATCATGTCTTCCCATATTTTTCTTTGAGATTTCTCCAAAGAACCGCATCAATCGCCTTGCATACCTAGTTCACAACTTTATACTCTCTCTCAATATTCGCCATACATTTTCTATGGAAAAATAAAGTCCGCCATTTTGAGTTTTTTTTGTATTCATCGAGTAGACCTTTGGATCCTGATCATGTTTTGCTAAGAAACAACTCTTTCATCTTTTATACCCTTCGAGATGGACACCGACGAAATTTGTATGGCGGCCATCTTTTTTTCGCCATTTTGAATTTTTTTTCGGCTCACTGCCAATTGGATGACGTTTCGAGTGACATTTGTTCGAGCACCCCCCACCTATCTTCAATACCTTAAGCGTGCTCTTCAACCGTCTCCGAAATCCTCAATCATCAGCTCTCTCCATATTTTTCCTCTTAATGAATTTTTGTCCTCTATACGAAACCATTTGTGAAAAAAAAATTTTTCATACAAAATTTTACAGGAGAGGCGATGAATGAGTCAGTGAATCAGAACGAACAGCTATATATATATTAACTAGTAGGGCGCGTGGGTGCGCGGCCCGCAAGCGGACCGCGAGGTTTCGCTTTCGGGTATTTTGGTTTGAGCAGCTAGGATGAGCTCCCCTATTCCTAATCCTCGATCATTATCACTCTCCATATTTTTTCTTCGAATCATTCTGCTCATCAAGTAGAACTTAAGGTCTTAATCATCTTTTGGCAAAAACCACTCTTCCATCTTTTATACTTGGTGAGATAGACACCGATGTTTGTATGGCCACCATTTGGACTTTTTTTCAGCTCACTGCCAATTGGATGATGTTTCGAGTATTTTTTGTTTGAGCACCTCCTACCTATCTTCAATACCCTGCCCGGGCTCCTCAACCAACTTCCAAACCCTCAATAATCATGTCTTCCCATATTGTTCTTTGAGAGTTCTCAAAAAAACCGCATTAAAGCCTTGCATAGTTCACAACTTGTAGTCTCTCGCCATACATTTTCTATGGAAAAATAAATTCCGCCATTTTGAATTTTTTTTCAATTCATCAAGTAGACCTTTGGATCCTCATCATCTTTTGCGAAGAAACCACTCTTCCATCTTTTATACCCTCCGAGATGGAGACCGACGAAATTTGTATGGCGGCCATCTTTTTTTCGCCATTTTGAATTTTTTTTCAGCTGACTGCCAATTGGATGACGTTTCAAGTGACATTTGCTCGAGCACCCCCCACCTATCTTCAATACCTTAAGCGTGCCCGTCGCTCGTCTCTGAAATCCTCAATCATCAGCTCTCTCCATATTTTTCCTCTTAATGAATTTTTGTCCTCTATACGAAACCATTTGTGAAAAAAAAATTTTTCATACAAAATTTTACAGGAGAGGCGATGAATGAGTCAGTGAATCAGAACGAACAGCTATATATATATTATAACTAGTGTTGCGCTCGGTGCGCGAGCTGCAAGCAGCTCGCGGGCCTTGTAGTCTCTTCAATATTCGTAAAATAAAGAAATGGGAGGCTATACCAAATACCAGAACATTCTGGAGAGTCTCTTGAAAGATAGAAAGAAATATTGGTATCACGTCTCGTATCTTTTCTGAAAGGACACTAATGAGTTCTATGCATGCGTTTAGTGGAAAAAAAGATCTAAGTACAAAAATGTTCTGGGGAGCCACTTGAAAATTAAAAAGAAATTTTGTATGGACACGAATTTTTACTGGCTCACCAAAGGGCCTAAGTTCTTGAACATTTTTAGTTTCAGGACCATGCCTCTATGATTGATAGTTTTTGCGGGCCATTAGGGTACTCTGGTAATTTTTCCACATTCACTACGTTTTGTATTTTTTGGGGGAAAAAAAAAATCTTTTAAGTTCAATTTACTTATACGTGTAGTGGGGGGAAAAATTTTATACAAAAATGTCTAAGAGAGCCTCTTAAAAAGAACCCAAAAATTTGTATGGAGAGAATTTTTTTTTTGTTCGGTGACTATCTTTTTTTTTGCCCATTCACCCAATGGCCCAAGGTCTTTAACAACATTTGTTTGGAACCATGCCTGAATGACTGGTAGTTTTTGAGGACCCATGAGGTACTCTGGTAAATTTTCCACATTCGTGACATTTTATAATTTTCCTGAAGAAAGACCCATAAGTTCTACGCATATAAATAGTGAGGGAAAAAAGTTCCACACAAAATTGTTCTGGAGAGCCTTTTGAAAAGAACCCAAAAAATTTGTATGGAGAAAATTTTTTTTTGTTCGGTGGCCATCTTTTTTTTACCAGTTTACCCAATGGCCCAAGGTCTTTAATAACATTTGTTTGGGACCATGTCTGTATGACTGGTAGTTTTGGAGGACCCATGAGGTACTCTGATAAATTTTCCACATTCATGACTTTTCATAATTTTTCTGAAGGAAGACCCATAAGTTCTACGCACATAAATAGTGAAGAGAAAAAAGTTCCATACAAAATTGTTCTGGAGAGCCTCTTGAAAAGAACACAAAAAATTTGTATGGAGGAAATTTTTTTTTGTTCGGCGGCCATCTTTTTTTTACCGGTTCACCCAATGGCCCAAGGTCTTTAATAACATTTGTTTGGGACCATGTCTGTATGACTGGTAGTTTTGGAGGACCCATGAGACACCCTGGTAAATATTCCACATTCATAACGTTTCGTATTTTTCCTGAAAGGACACTCATGAGTTCTATGCATGCGCTTAGAGATAGAAAAAAGTTCCATACAAAAATGTTCTGGAGAGCCTCTTGAAAATTAAAAAAAAAAATTGTATGGACGCGAAAATTTTTTTTGTTCGGTGCCTATCTTTTTTTTACTGGCTCACCAAAGGGCCCAAGGTTTTGAACATTTTCAGTTTCAGAACCATGTCTCTATGACTGATAGTTTTTGAGAGCCTTTGGGGTACTTTGGTAAATTTTCCACATTCATGACGTTTCATATTTTTCCTGAAGGAAGACTCATAAGTTCTACGCATATAAATATTGAGGCGAAAAAAGTTCCATACAAAATTGTTCTGGAGAGCCTCTTGAAAATTAGCAAAATTTTTGTATGGAGACGAAATTTTTTTTTGTTTGGTGGCCATATTTTTTTCACCGGTTCACCCAATGGCCCAAGGTTTTGAACATTTTTTGTTTCGGGACGGTACCTTTCCGACTGATAGTTTTCGAGATCCCTTAGGGCACCCTAGTCAGTTTTCCACGTTCAGCTCTCTCTATAATTTTGTAGACCTTATATTTTTTAATTTTACACACATGAAAATTATGGTGAAAAAGTCCCATACAAAATTGTTCAGGAGAGGTGATCAGTACCTGACTTCAAGTAGCTTTATATATATAAAGTCGGGTTTTCATTATCCTGATGCTATAACTCCAGAACGCACGAACCGATTTCCACGGTTTTGCATTCGTTGGAAAGGTCTCGGGCTCCGTGAGGTTTATAGCAGTCAGGTATAGGTATATAGGGGTCAGCTAGTGTAGCTATAATAAATAGCACAGTATGGTGTGGTATAATTACTTGTAACCAGTGAAGCGAAAAATGAGATTATTTGTCCTTCTCGTAGGTATTTCCGAAAACTTCATAAGGATGCTAAGTTGGTATAATAATAAACTGAATTTGCTATGGAAAATAAATCCTAATATTATAAATGTGATAGTGTGGATGTTTGAATGTTTGGAATTTGGATATTTGGATGTTTGGATGTTTATTACTCAATCACGCCGCAACTAATGAAAAGATTTGACTGTTTTGAATGGAGATAGATTATGCCCTGACTTAAAACATAGGCTACATTTTATCTCGAAAAAATCCATGGTTCCCACGGGATTTTGAAAAAACCGAAATCTATAGCTACAGCTATAGGTAGATTACTATAGCAAACTTCCTTGAAAGTAGGTATTAAGGTTAGAAAAGGGAGCGGGATCGGGAACCGGAAATCCACGATTCCCTCAGGATTTGTAAAAAAACCGAAATTCACGCGGGCGAAGCCGCGGGCAGAAGCTAGTAATCCTATAATTATTTTTGCGTTGTAAGTTTCAGACATTTGTGTCTGATTATGATTTCACCTGATGATATCAAAATGACGATGCAGGCTTTAGCGTGTAACAGTTTCTTACTATTTTATCTGATGAAAAAAATTACAACCTAGGGCAAATGATAAGAGAGATGATATATTATTATGTGTGCATTCTAGTTGAGACACTGTATAGCCGTTGAAGGCGCTGTGGATGCGCTGAATAAGCAACGTTGACGCAAAATATTAGTTGGATGGGTCTTCTCAGACCAGGGCGCGTTTGGAACCCTCGTAGCTTTAGTTTTAAGTTTCCGTAAGTAATTATCACCATTGCCTGTTCCTAAATTGACGTTCAAAAAGTGTACAGTGTACCTACTTTGAATAAAATATGAATTTTGAATTAGAAATTTTGAAAATTTGTCTCGGAGAGTACGTAAAGCCGTCAGTGTCAGCACTGTCAGCTGTTATTATCACTAACATTTCTGATAATATTCTTTAAGTAAACCCGAGTCAAAATTCGGTATGTATTTTTAGTGGAGTTCCAATAGAGGGATCGAGGCTCCTAGTTAATTTAGTCTAGTCTAATTAAGTATGGACCCTATATCAAATCATGACATTTTGCCAAAAGTTAATCAAGGTTAATTAATTATCATACTAAGGGCCTGTTTCACCACCATCTGATAAGTGTTGGATAGCTATCTACAACTTTTGTCTTTCTCACTTGACATAAAGAAAGAAAGAGACAAAACTTAAGTTTAGGCTCTCGAACACTTATCAGAATGTGGTGAAACAGGCCGTAAATGTCAAGATTTAACGTTAACGTCAGGGCTTACACCCTATTACCACAGCCTTGAAACATAACTCTTTAAACTGGTGCTATTACTATCCCGATAAAACCACCACTGCCATGTGATTACCAGATAGGAGTTAGAGAAATAATGCTTAATCAAAGAGCAGAATGCTACAGAAAAAACAGTCATGGATGATTATTTTTCCTCGGAAAAATATATTTTCGCTTATTTTTCCTCGGAATTTTTTTCCCCGCTATTTTCGATTTTCCTCATATTGCCTTACCCTTTATATAGAAGGCTATTCTTTTATGGCTTAAATCACGAGATTATTTAATGCCACTATCAAATATTTCTCCACTACATGCCTTTAACGTCCCACAGCTGGGCACAGGCCTCTCCTCTTATAGAGAGAAGGATTTAGAGCTTAGAACCACCACGCTTCTCCAACGCGAATTGGTGGACTATACAAATAGATTTTACAAATAAGTATACTTACTACATTACCGAGGACTAATTACTATGAGTCGCGGATAAAAGCGAGGTATGTAATAAAACCTACTTGGTGTTAGTGAACTGAAAAGTAATGTATTATAATCTACAATTTTATTATTGCGCGTTCAAAACCACTTCAGTTATTATTTACTTCACTCTTTAAATAAGTACATGACGTAAGTAATCTTACAAATAAACAGAATAACTTCTTACCAATATATATAAAAGCCGGTTGAGCACTCAACACAAACACACACTAAACTATATAAATTATATGTATTGTTCAACCTCGACACATTAAACTTTAGCAGCAGTTACAGTTAAAAAATCGAGCCACTATTATACAGGTTATGTTTAAAGGCTTTACATTTATGAAAACGAAAGTAAAGACGCGGGCGCACGCTACAATGCGCAAGCGCAATGACAAGAAGGCTGTTATCACGAGAATCAAGTGGTATTAGTGTGACCAAGCTTTTACAAACATTTCAGGACAGTCCTAACTCCCAGTTATTGTCATTGAAAGTCCGAAACACGCAATTGCAATATTTATTATTGCAATGTTATTAATTATTGCAATATACGAATTATAAGTTGAAATGATACATTATTTGTTTATTACAACGTTACTTTATCTACGAATTCAAGATGAAACGTTACATTACTTGTTTATTACAACGTTACAGCGTCACATTATTTACAAATTCTAAGTTGATACGTTACATCTATTTGAACAAATCATTTCCATGGTATTCTGTCGTTAATTTTTTTCAATTGTTGTAATTAATTAGTATTGCGGTCTTTCTTGTTTAACTTGCTAGACTCAGAAGGTACTACTGTACTGTAGTGAACTGCAAACTGCACCGCCTTTATTGGCCCTATTTGTAGCAGTAAATAGGTATAGATCGTCCAGAATCTCATGAAAAATAGGGAAATGAAATTCCAAGGTTAGCAACACTACGGCCGCCCTAGCGATAAACAAAGCAATTGACATTTTTTGTGAAATTGACTTCTTGCATTAACAAAAGTTTTATGTCGAGTAGTTTTTTAACTACCACAGTTTAATATTTCAAATAACTTGAACCGTTTACTGAAATTTAAATTGCTCAAACAAAGTAACTAGAATAGAAATAGAATAGAAAAGTTTTTTATTCAAATAAACTTTTACAAGTACTTTTGAATAGTCAAATGAATCTACCACTGGTTCGGAATGCCATTCCAACCGAGAAGAACCAGCAAGAAACTCGGCGGTTGCTCTTTTCCAAATTTACAATATCAATATAACAATTTTATGTTAAGTACATGATTGAATTGCCGTCTCGCGCATTGCTGGAACGAGTCAAATCCACGCCTTTTTATCATTTACCTATATAAGTAATCTTCAATTTTATTCAGATAAACTTTCACAAGCGCTTACGAATCGACAAATGAATCTACCACAGGTTCGGAATGGTGCTTACAATTCTACACATGTGAAGAAGGGCAGACAAAAGTAGCCCCATTTCCGACGGTGGCACCCGTTCACGATTATGACGCATGATCCAGCCATTGCATCGCTCAACCATATTCGAGGGAACGTAACAACCCGCACCACACGACACCACCACAGAAATGTTTAAAGAGAGCGTGACATACTTAGGCTACCCATGATCAAAGCATCGAATTGAACACCAATAAATAATCAAATACTCATTTTAAGACATGAGTTAAAATTTCTTAGATTGTTTCCAAGCAACCTGTCATTGAGAAATTGCTCCATGCTTTTTTATCATTTATATAATCTTCAATTGTATAATATCCTCTTTTTATGAGCATATTTTTAATAGAGTTCTTAAACTTGTGTAAAGGCAAGTCTAACTGCACTCACTAACCCGGAATATAAATGCAAAAACCAAGTAAACAACAAGCACAACACAAAAACAAAGTAATTGGATGTTGATTACTTTGTTTTTGTATTTAAAATGCAGTTGCTGGATTTTTCGTTTCGTGAAACGATCCCAGGTAAGGTGTTCTGAATGTAATAATTACTTTGTTTATCACTAGGGCAGCCGAGTTAACCTAGTGTTGCTTACTACAAAATTTAACTTCCCCATTTTTCATGAGATTGTGGTCGATCTATAATGTACTTGCATATACTAAGCTACCTTACTTTTGGCTGGAAATTCTTGACCAATTTTAATTCATTGGGTTTAATAAATTTTATCCTTGTACCTTTTTTAGAAATCCGCACTCAAAGGTCAAAAACAGAGCATATTTTAATCGATGTATGTACCTATACCATAGACTAGATTTAGAATACAAACACTTCGAAAAATGTATCTAATTCGAACTGTGAATTTGAAATAAAGAATTTAAAAAAAAATCTTTTACATTGTAATAAGATTTATCAATAGATTAATTACTTATTATAGAGAAGGCATCGTCTAAATCTATACATATAATAAAATCGTAGACTTGCCGTATCTGTACATTAAAGATTTTTGCAAAATAATAACTGGGGGATGTTAGGAATAAGCAATAGAACGTAAAAAAGCTATTTTTGAAATTTTTGTCTGTTTGTCTGTTTGTCTGTTTGTCTGTTTATCTGTTTATCTGTTTGTCTGTTTATCTGTTTGTCTGTTTGTCTGTATGTTTGTGCGCGCATCACGCAAAAACTACTGAATGGATTGAAATGAAACTTAGCATGTTTTAAGTTCATACTACGGAGTAACATATAGGATACTTTTTATCCCGAAATTCAGCACGGTTCCCTTGGGAGAGGGGATGAAAGTTAAAATGTGTACTTAGCTGTAATTCATTAACGCGTGGTCCGATTTCATTCATTCTTTTTTTGTTAGAAAGAAGATACTGTAAAGATTACCAGCTAATCTCAAAAAGGCTGGATCGATTTTGATGGGACTTTTACTGGCGGATGTTTACATTTTTATCTACATAAACATCCGCCAGTGAACTTTTAACAGTTTTTAGCAAGGTATGAGCTCAAAAGAGCTTAAGAAAAAAGTTCCCACGGGATTTTTAAAAACCGATATCCACGCGAACGAAGTCGCGGGTATCCGCTCGTCTATACTAATATTATAAAGAGGTAAAGTTTGTGAGGTTGTAGGGGGTAATCTACTGAATCTACTGAACTGATTTTGAAAATTCTTTTAGCAGTAAAAAGCTACATCATTTCTGAGTGACATAGGTTACAAAAGGCTGAAAAAAGATAAAGATCTTCGCAAAAGTCGTAATTAACTACCCGTGCGAAGCCTGGGCAGGCCGCTACAAATAATTCAATAATTCAACATCGTGGTCACAGTAGCGCAAGATGAGATGAATGAATGAAAGCATGCGAGTGTTCATTCGTGTTGCACGACGGCGGCGGAACGGCGTTTATAATTCATATCTGTTGTCGGAACAGAACAAGAGAACACATGATTTATGAGAGGTGTAATCGGCTAATCGCCGACCAAGGAAACTCTCGGCATGTGACCTAGGTACTCGTATGTATCCACACTGTAGATAATTATTATATATTAACTTATCTTTGTTAGTTAAACTGTCAGAAATGTTTCAGTTTTCCTGGAAAACACAGTATACATAAGTACAGCTCATGGAAAGCGCTCGCTGACGATGACACGAGTTCCATGATTTTTGTTCACCCAAAAAGTGCTCAATGCGCCTAAAGAAGTTTTCACTTCAAAAATCTCACAATTTTTATTTAAAACTAGAGGATGCCCACGGCTTCGCCCGTGTGGATTTAGGTTTTTAAAAATCACGTGGGAACTTTTGATTTTCCAGAACAAAAAATAGCTTATCTGTAATAACCCGACCCCAAAACGGAAAAATCCCGTGGGATCCCCACGATTCCGGAATGCAATTCCTTACAGCATCAGTGTTGACAGTTGAGGAGTTGGATATGTACCTGCTCGAGTTCACTCAACGAAAAAGTCTTTAATTGGTACCCCCAATATCAATTTAAATAACCGACAGTTTCTAAATCCCATTAGTTTTGGGGATCAGGTCCCCTACAGCATCAGGATTGAAGAGTCGGAATCCAAATTTTTTATAGAACAGGGTCACAATGTTTCTCTATCGATTAAAAAAATAACTACGCAAATCGGTTCAGAAATATCGGAGATATCGGTGTATAGAGGTAGAAAAACACAACTCCTCCTTTTTTGAAAATCGGTTAAAAAGTAGCCTATGTCACTCCCTGGTTAATTCTCTACTTGCATGTGAAAGTCCCGTCAAAATCGGTTCAGCCGTTCCGAAGATTAGCCCGTTCAAACAGACAGACAGACAGACAGACAGACAGACAGACAGACAAAAATTTTAAAAACGTGTGATTCGCTTATGGTACCGTTCAAATAACCATATGAGCTTAATATGAGGTAGTTATTTCGAAATTACAGACAGACACTTCAATTTTATTTATTAGTATTTTTATTTAAAACTAGAGGATGCCCACGGCTTCGCCCGTGTGGATTTAGGTTTTTAAAAATCACGTGGGAACTTTTGATTTTCCAGAACAAAAAATAGCTTATCTGTAATAACCCGACCCCAAAACGGAAAAATCCCGTGGGATCCCCACGATTTCGGAATGCAATTCCTTACAGCATCAGTGTTGACAGTTGAGGAGTTGGATATGTACCTGCTCGAGTTCACTCAACGAAAAAGTCTTTAATTGGTACCCCCAATATCAATTTAAATAACCGACAGTTTCTAAATCCCATTAGTTTAGAATAGAATAGAATAGAATAGAAAAGTTTTTTATTCAAATAAACTTTTACAAGTGCTTTTGAATCGTCGATTGAGTCTACCACAGGTTCGGAATGCAGTTTTGGGGATCAGGTCCCCTACAGCATCAGGATTGAAGAGTCGGAATCCAAATTTTTTATAGAACAGGGTCACAATGTTTCTCTATCGATTAAAAAAATAACTACGCAAATCGGTTCAGAAATATCGGAGATATCGGTGTATAGAGGTAGAAAAACACAACTCCTCCTTTTTTGAAAGTCGGTTAAAAAAGTAGCCTATGTCACTCCCTGGTTAATTCTCTACTTGCATGTCAAAGTCCCGTCAAAATCGGTTCAGCCGTTCCGAAGATTAGCCCGTTCAAACAGACAGACAGACAGACAGACAGACAGACAGACAGACAAAAATTTTAAAAACGTGTGATTCGCTTATGGTACCGTTCAAATAACCATATGAGCTTAATATGAGGTAGTTATTTCGAAATTACAGACAGACACTTCAATTTTATTTATTAGTATTTTTATTTAAAACTAGAGGATGCCCACGGCTTCGCCCGTGTGGATTTAGGTTTTTAAAAATCACGTGGGAACTTTTGATTTTCCAGAACAAAAAATAGCTTATCTGTAATAACCCGACCCCAAAACGGAAAAATCCCGTGGGATCCCCACGATTTCGGAATGCAATTCCTTACAGCATCAGTGTTGACAGTTGAGGAGTTGGATATGTACCTGCTCGAGTTCACTCAACGAAAAAGTCTTTAATTGGTACCCCCAATATCAATTTAAATAACCGACAGTTTCTAAATCCCATTAGTTTAGAATAGAATAGAATAGAATAGAAAAGTTTTTTATTCAAATAAACTTTTACAAGTGCTTTTGAATCGTCGATTGAGTCTACCACAGGTTCGGAATGCAGTTTTGGGGATCAGGTCCCCTACAGCATCAGGATTGAAGAGTCGGAATCCAAATTTTTTATAGAACAGGGTCACAATGTTTCTCTATCGATTAAAAAAATAACTACGCAAATCGGTTCAGAAATATCGGAGATATCGGTGTATAGAGGTAGAAAAACACAACTCCTCCTTTTTTGAAAGTCGGTTAAAAAAGTAGCCTATGTCACTCCCTGGTTAATTCTCTACTTGCATGTGAAAGTCCCGTCAAAATCGGTTCAGCCGTTCCGAAGATTAGCCCGTTCAAACAGACAGACAGACAGACAGACAGACAGACAGACAGACAAAAATTTTAAAAACGTGTGATTCGCTTATGGTACCGTTCAAATAACCATATGAGCTTAATATGAGGTAGTTATTTCGAAATTACAGACAGACACTTCAATTTTATTTATTAGTATAGATTTACAGGTGACCAAGCAATTGATTTTTCGCATATGAAAAGAAATATGAAAAGCTAAGTTACAATATTTTATTTAAGTTATAACGCTTTACCAATAAAGTTACTGGTTGTTATCATATGAATTTTAGATCCAAATCAAAGATCTAATAGATACTTATCAAACTAGATTTGTACTACAAATCTAGTTTGATATCGATTAGATGTGTTATTAGTGAATACAAATATTTAGTCACTTCAATAGTATTCTAGTATACGTGACCAATCTTATACAGAACTCTATTATGTACGAATACAATGTATACAATACAATGTATGTACCTAACATACAAAACCAATACACTATGCAATATTATGATGGTGATTCTAATATTTGAAAACCTCAATCACGTCGCCCATAATTTTGAACAATGTACCTAACTTATAACTACGTACATTGAAATCACGAGTTGAGAATATAACATAGAATTTTAGTACCGCATTATCACACATAAGACATATCTATAAATAATCTACATACTAGAGATGCCGCGAATATTCGCTATTATTCGCTATTTGACATTTTTTTGTGATTTGTCGAATACCGAATAATAAATAGCTAGTATTATTCGACATTCGGCGAATAGTCATATACATATCGTCAGCTGCTTATTTCCTTGCATAATTAATAAATCAATATATCTAATTATTAGATATAATTAATAGGAATAGTGAATTGAAAACTACTTATAGCAAATAAAGAGTTTACGGAATCAGCAATATTAATTATTATTGTAGGAACAACTTCAACAATATAATGCGATATTCAAAAACCTTGTATTTAAAAGGGTATTTAAATAGAGAGGTAATTTGGAGTCATGTTCTACGTGATATCATAAAAAGGTGTACCGAAATATTCTGTGCTCAGTTGAATGCCATAAATCAAGAAATGAATATAGTTAAGCGTGTCATACTTACAGTTTATAAAGACAACCATAATAGTATTGACAAATAGATAAAGATCTAAAGGACAGAGTTAATTATTTGCTCAATGATTTACAGTTTATTTTTACCTATTTACAAACGATCACGATGCTGTTAGTGGCTGCATATAACTTATGCGCAAATAGGTAAAATATAAATTATTGGGTATTGTACATCATAACAATAAAAATAAACATTATGTAATGCGACAAGTTTGATTTTTCAACTATCGAAAATCATAAGCTTATATAATAGGTAGGTACTACTTATCTATTGACTACGTAATATAGAATAACGTCTGGGATCCCAGCGCATCATTGTCCTAATAAAACCCTTACCAGATGAATGCAGGAAGAAGTCAGTAAGAGAAATACTTATCACCAAAATTAGTCGGAATTAAGAATTATTATGTATTCCGACACACTTACCATACTACCACACTTACTAAGCCAAAAATATATCACGCTAAGTAGCTTTAAAATTCTAATATGACATTCGAAATAGCTGGTAATTTTAAGGAAAATAAAAAGAAGCTGACATAAAAAGTTCCAGGATTATGAACACAGTTATGATGATGCAGAAGTAGGTATTACGTTACGGGTGTATTATTTCGAGTGTATATAATATCACATAATATAAAGGCTTTAACTTGGACCATTTAGTCTCTCCACAGACTGGATGTGGGTCAGGTTGACAGGATTTCCGCAAACAACGTCCGTCACGATAACTTGGATTTGGATTGTAAGTCATATGACCAAATTCAAATAGATACATTTTGTGGGCGATCTCGATCCGAAAGCAAATGAAAATTATCATGACGAATTTGGTTCCAATGAAAAGTTTTATGTTACCCTGAAAATTTAAGCATTCATAAAAATAAATATTATAAATCGTTCGTTCGTGTAGTACAGAAGTCGGGTTTTAGTTATGAATCTTTTTTAAAAATGCTGCGTAGGTATCGGTCGGAAAATTTATCATGCATTCAATTTATAGTCCTCGACGGCTGTTGTTTTATTTTTATCGGATTTTTACGTCCATGTATTGAAAATATTCTGCTTACGCTTAGAGCTGTGGGAGGATATTAAATTTGCGCGGAACTACTTACTTAAATGTGTTCGCGTTTTGTGTTTCAGTATTTTTTATTCCCTTTTTTCGATTAAAATCTTGTAAAAATTATAAATCTCGAACTGACTTGAGATCTTTATAGTGTCAGGAATATTCAGCTAACACTGCATATTTTATACTATTTTGTATTATCTAGCGTAACAACACAAAACAACATATTTATAACATGACCAAACATTTTATATGGTGTTGATTTTAAGCATCTACTACGAAGTACGAACAGAACAGTGAAATGTCTCTACTTCGGCGGTTAGAAAAACTATGTCTGTCCCATTACTTAAAGTCTGTAAAAATATAAATAAGTATAGATCACTTGTTTTTTGACGTGCAAGGTTCTGTTGCTCCATATGTAGTACCTTTTCGATAATATCTTGCGCAATAATGTCTTTAGAAATCGATACCTTATCAAGATAATATTCATAAAAAAAATTGATTCAGAAACAGATCAAAACAGACCGAGCAGATGTGTGTGAAGAAGTGTGTCGGGGTGTAGTAGATACACATTGATGTATACCTACTAATACAACAGAACACTTTGTTGTAGACAAAGGAAACAAAATAAGTTGTACTTGTAGCAATGAAGTAAAGACATTTAATTAAATGGAGGCATGTCTTCGTAATCCCGACCTAATTCCCCGCCTATGCCAGTCCGCGCCGCTTCTTCGTTCAGTCCATTTCACTCAGATCAATATGCACACAGGCTGAATAGTTTTAAGCTAAATGCTTCTAGAATCTTCTTTTAGAAAGCGAACATTAAGCGAAATTCTTCACTTATTAAAAGTAAAAAAGTACGAATAGTAAAAGTAAAAAAAGTAGTCAGTTCAGCGCGTCGCGTTTTTAACAGCGCTAAACTTAAAAGTGATGATTTGTTTTTTCTTCATGTTTTCACCAATATTTGGAGTGCCTTTTGAAGGCATGCATATTAATGAGGCCACCGACCGGTGCGAATTACTAGTGGTCGGCTTTACATGACAAAAAAAGTCAATGTCTGCACTCTGCAGTGCAACAAATAAATTTATTTTGAGAACTGAGTCATTTTGCTTTCAAATTCGGTTTAATAATTTCCAAAACGTAAGCGAACCTAATAGGATTTTATTATATGGTTTATTATACGGTACATGTAATTATAACTTGACGGTACACAACAATGCAACTGCAAGCGAAGCCAGCACGATTTTTTCTTTTCAGGATTCATTTTATTACTTAACTGTGTAAAGAAATTGAAAAACGCTAGTGAACGAGCGCAATTATTGAATTAATTTTGGGAATAACAGTTAAATCAGTTTTTCGCAAAAAACCGTAATATAAGTAGTTAGGTAATTACAATAGCAATATGGCCGCTACATGCCTACATAGCGCAACATCACGAACTATCCTGTGAGATCAAACACAACTTAAATACATGTTTAGCGTAGCTATTGCCATAAAACAGAAGCAGGCGTTTTTATTCTCGAAAAATAAAAATACACTTAGTTACGTGCACCTCACAGCGTGCACCTATTCCCTTTCTTAATTTAATCGTCTTTTTTATTTTTGAAACATTTCCGGTATACTATGAAAACACCCACTATGAAAATAAAGTCATAGGTTTAGAATAAAAAATAGTACCTAGGTACCATATAGGTAGTCTATTTAGCGAATTGAAAAAAAAATCCGAGACATTTCCCATGCATGTAGCCCTACTTATACTGGTGTTACCTTGACCTAGCCTTTACCAATATTTATTCGGTGCAGTTCCTAGTTCCTACCACCTATTTGTCTAATTAAAGATTATTGATTTTGTATCACCAGCGGGATCTTCACCTATTTATTTACCTACTCTTTAATAGCCATGTGTTTCTACGCAATATAATAGCATGGGTAGACTAGACGACTATACTTAAATAACTTTGCCATCTCCGACGACTTTACTTTGAAATTTGAATATGGTAGAGAGATGAGTAGTCTCATCCGACGAAAGTCAATTTAGACAAATAATTTCATGTCTAATATAAAACCACACGGGAGCTGCTCCCGGGCAACCTAAGTATAAGCACAGATTAAAAAGGTATTTAAATAATATTATTAGCCGTATCACCTTAAAACCAAACCGCAATGCCTAAGGGCTACCAATGTACCTACATAATATTTTAATAGATACATAATTGACATTAGATATTTTCAAATACGTATATCGAATAATTTTAAAACCTATAATATATAAAAATTCAAGAGTTATAATTTTGGAATATTATATTGTATATTCCTATATAAATTCTATGTTCAAAATTTTCACATTTTAGGACAAATCCTGAGAATTTCACTTCTATATGGTAGCCCTAACTACCGAAAAAATACGAGATAATAAAAATTTCTAAGAATAAGACCATCATTGAATTTCGCGAACTGCAAAATGAATAAATAAAAAGCGGACAAACTTCAAAAAGTTTTCAACCAAGAGTCGCGCATGCGTTCTTCGTCATTTCGAAGCGAGCTGTCATCCGCGCAATCAGACATAACCTAAAAACTTCGGCAAATACAAAACAATGCCGCTGTTTCGCATTTAATTGTCTCGAGTTTACGACTATACAATCGAATCACATCTATTGGCCGACGATCGATCCCACTAAATTGGTTCTACTTAAAACCATTTGAACCAATCAATAAAGCATCGACTTTAGTGTGAACCACACGGTTTATGTGTAAAAAGCGGTGTAATTTTTACTGTAACTTACAATTTGTCGTGCAAAACACGTGATGTGAACTGTGAAGTTGTGTAAAATTGTGTATTTTTCGTAGTTTCGTGGTGCCGGAAAAATATCAGCAGCTGTAAGTTTATTGCGGTGTGTAACAGGTTTCGTGAAAAGGAAATAATATGCTGTCTCTTTCTTGTTTAACAAAAAATTTGTATGTTAGAGGGAGACGGAGCAAAGTAAGGTTGGGAAAATCATAAACGTTAAAAGTAGGGTAGGTAGGTACATAATCTATACTAATAAATAAAATTGAAGTGTCTGTCTGTAATATCGAAATAACTACCTCATATTAAGCTCATATGGTTATTTGAACGATACTATAACCGAATTACACGTTTTTAAAATTTTTGTCTGTCTGTCTGTCTGTCTGTCTGTCTGTCTGTCTGTCTGTCTGTTTGAACGGGCTAATCTTTGGAACGGCTGAACCGATTTTGACGGGACTTTCACATACAAGTAGAGAATTAACCAGGGAGTGACATAGGCTACTTTTTTAACCGACTTTCAAAAAAGGAGGAGTTGTGTTTTTCTACCTATGTACACCGATATCTCCGAGATTTCTGAACCGATTTGCGTATTTTTTTTTTTAATCGATAGAAAAACATTGCGACACTGTCCTACAAAAAATTTGGATTCCAACTCCTCAATCCTGATGCTGTAGGGGATCTGATCCCCAAAACTAATGGGATTTAGGCACTGTCGGTTATTTAAATTGATATTGGGGATACCAATTAAAGACTTTATTATTGAATGACCTCGAGTAGGTACATGTCCAACTCCTCCACCCTGATGCTGTAAGGAATTGCATTCCGAAATCGTAAGGATCCCACGGAATTTTTCCGTTTTGTGGACGGGCTACTACTTACTATAGATAGGCTACTTTTTGTTCTGGAAAATCAAAGTTCCCACGAGATTTTTACAAACCTAAATACACACGGGCGAAGCCGTGGGCATCATCTAGTAATTAATATAAAAACAGCAATGAAGTACAATTTTAGTGCGCATTAGGTAAGTAAAAAAAATTAAAGCAAAAAAAAGAAAAATACTTCACCCTATGTCGAATTTGAACCCCTTTCATAGTGACCTTCGTGCTTCGTATCGATTGCGTCATTGCGCCCCATGATCACACCATACCGTTAGGGCCGTAGCACACCTCGGCCGCGTAACCTTAGCAGCGAAACCGCGGTAGTTCCGCCACGACTTGTCCTTTGTATGACATGCGAAATAGAAGCGCTAGTGCCTGTTCTAACGCATGGGTGTATCTCTTTCCCACGCGATTTCGGTGATGTACTCCGACTCTCTCTCGTTTACTCGTTAGTTCTCTCTGAATATGTATGCTTGCTATAGAAGCGATTTATAATAACGCCGACCGCTGAGCGCTGACGCTCGTCAGCGCGACACTATTCTCAGTGAAGACAGGCGCGTGGGAGGCGGTCGGTGCCGACCGACTACGCGCCGAACTCTCAGCGCCGACGATCAGCGTGACACTTAAAACCCGCTTTAAACTTTATACAAACTTTCGAAGCTTCGAAGATAAGTTTTGCCATAAAAGATGAAACCCTATGAGTTCGCAAATTACGGGGAAAATCATCACTTGGCTCCATAGCTTGATTGACGCTCAAAATCGCGAACGGCCGCGCGACTGCACGCGAATGCGCGTCTCGATGTGTAACCGAGACAAATCTCCATTTTCTGTGCAGAGTTTTAACCTTACGTAGTGGAGATAAAGTTCAGTTTAAAGTTGAGACTTACTTTTTTAAGTCGGTCGGTCAAAGAACTTAGAGGTACATACTAGGTGTATACAAGACATTCACCTAGAATTTTTTGTCGGGCATGAAAAGGATAATTCATACTTTTATTACTGTACACCGCTTGCTTGGCAAAAATGAGCACTGAGTGTATTTTTTGCTCTTATTAATTCGCGTAAAACATCTGAAGAAGTGACCACTGGTGTGAGTAGACATTATTTAATATCAGATTTTGCAAATACAACTCCATTCGCCTCGTCTTCAAAGCGGACTAGAAGTTTGACTCGAACAGTATGTAACTTAAGGCCCTTGTACATGTTATGCCAATATGTAGGTGCATCTACTATTTTATGATTATATACCAATTTTTTTATATTGTTTCATTTGTTAGTATTTTATTGTACTTACTGTATTACACGTATTTTATTTTATGAGTCTAGTTGCTTGATATAAATAAATAAGTAATTAGTAATTACATATATCTATCTATAATACAGGGTGTTAGGAGACCGCTCTCGGAAACGAAGACAGGTGATAGTACTGATGATTACTGATAAGATATCACTAAAAAAAACGTGAAAAAAAAAATTTTTTTTTACAAAAAAAATAATTGCACTTTTTATACAATATCTGTTTTGGAGGGTTAAACAGCCCTGTAATTGCAAAAAACTTATTTGCTGTATTTTGTAAAAGTTTGTTACGTAATTCTTGCGTGATTAAAATAAAATCAGCTGACGCTGGAGGTCAACGAACTTGATGTGACCTATTTACGTATCGTTAGATACCTACGAAACCGCGGTAGCGCCGACGCCGATACCTACCTTATAAGATAATGTTTAGATAGTATAACAATAGCGCTAAGTTTTCGGTAGCGGTCTCCTTATACCCTGTATAATAAAACTGTAACAGATCCAATTCTGTACATTGAAGATATTTTGAAAATTTTTATCGGAGGGCACTCTATAATCGATACTGAAGCCAAAACTGCAATTTGTTTCATTTTTGTCTGTCTGTCTGTCTGTCTGTCTGTCTGTCTGTCTGTCTGTATCTTGGCCGCGCATCACGCCGAAACTACTGAATGGATTCGAATGAAACTTGGTACGATTTGAGTTTATACTCCGAGGTAGGACATAGGATACTTTTTATCCCGAAATTCAGCACAGTTCCCTTGGGAGAGGGGAAGAAAGTTAAAACGAGTATTTAGCTGTAATTCATTAACGCGTGGTTCGATTTCACTCATTCTTTTTTTGTTAGAAAGGTAATACTTTAAGTATTATCCCGTAAATATTTCAAGGTCATAGGTTTTTTAGTTCAAAAATGACAGACATTTATTGGGTTCAAATAACTTGGGCCCCGGATCTTTGTACGTACGGCTTATTTTAAACTGGCGTGCGTTTAAATTTATGTTTGTCAACCTGTCTGTTTGTTCCAGCTAATCTCCGAAACGACTGAATTGATTTTGATGGAACTTTCAATGGCAGATAGGTTATGTTATAAGGAGTAACTTAGGCTACATTTTGTTTAGGTACAAAAAAGGATTATGGGATCCAATCCGATCCTATATAAAAACTTATATCAACGCAGACGAAGTCGCGGGGATCAGCTAGTAACCTACTAAAAGTTGAATCATGCGGAAAGATGAGTGAGACCTTTCACATCATTACATTTTTACGAACTTCCCTAATGTCCCATCGAACTCATTTTCAAGCTGATAGCTGGTAGGGTTAGCACAATAATATTTTGGAGTACGTAGGTACTTAGCTATTTGAACGAATTTAAAATCATATATTTTAAATTAATATATACGAAATATGGGCCATATGTCATTATCCCTACTCGGGTAAAATGGTAAATCTGAAATTTTTGTTTTATTCCCATCTGCCTCCGCATTCTTGCCCCTTTGGATGGCCCCTCGCAACATTCCTTCGTTTTATTTTCAACTGTCCCCAGTATGAAAGGAGATGTTTCAAATCTGGCTAAGTCTTGTACAGTACCATACAAATTAAGAAAAATCTGTTGTACTCGGAAAAAATAAAATTATTGAGTTAAAACTAATACTTTAGTTGTACAAAAATATTTTTTATTCATTAATTATTGATCGATTTTCAATATGGCGTCGCTGGCGTCGTATGGTTTGACCATAGAGATAATAATAATAATAATTTCTCAATGGGTTTGACGTGAACTGACAGCTTGTCACTTCAAATAACAATTGTCATTGTGTTTGATATTTTGTCAGTCAATGGTGGACAACACAAACTACAACCACAATCTTTTCAATACTTGACATTTCTGTCAAAGTCAAATGTCAAATCGAAATGAAAGACATTTTAACGCCATGATGAATTTTTATTACGTGTTGCAATCCTAAGCAGAAATACTTGTTTTGTACAACCAAACAAAACCATTTTATATTATAGAAAATATATAGTTAAAAACTGTTCAATGTTTTCTGGACTATATCCAAGTATACTGTACCAAGTCCTAGCCAAGGCCTCATACAGTGACGAAACATCTCCTTTAGGAATCAGGAGCCGAGCGATCGATGGGGCAAAAATTATTATTCAAGCAGTGGCGGATGGGGACACTTATGAAATACAATGAATATAAAATTATTTTGCTGTAATCCGCTAACAGTGACAAATTCGTAGGCACAACACCACAAAAAAACTCGACGATCGTTTCGCTCCGAAACCGGAGCATCTTCAGGAGATGTCGACTTCACAACGGACGATCAACGGACGGCAATCGTCCGTAATTGTGAAGTCGACATCTCCTGAAGATCGTCGAGTTTGTTTTGTGGTGAATTTGTGTGGTGTTATGCCTACAAATTTGTCACTGTTAGCGGATTATAGCAAAATAATTTTATATTCATTGTATATCATGGAATTCCGCAAAGTAACGCCTGCTTCCATTCGACACTTATGAAATTAAATTATTGGTCTAGGATCCCACCTTAGAAATTTCTACCCTCATCTGTTATTTAAACGAATTATATGTCAAATGAAAGATTATTTTATTCTTAATCGAACCGTATTTGGTTGCCTGGTCAAAAGTGGTGCTAAATCATGGTTGCCTGGATTTTAAGATATAAAATGTTCGGTGCGAGTGTTGAAAGTGACAGAAAAGTGTTGCGCGCGCAATTTCATTTGACAGACAAAGATGCAGTGAGGCAGGCGTGCACTCGGCAGGTGCTTAGTCTATACATAGATTAAAACCATAGACTTTCTGTGCCTGTCCATTAAAGATATTTACAAAAAAATAAGTGAGTGACGTAAGGGATAAGTAATAAAACGTAAAAAAGCTGTTTTTGAAAATTTTGTCTGTTTGTCTGTATGTTTGTGCATGTATTACGCAAAAACTACTGAATGGATTGAAATGAAACTTGGCATGATTTAAGTTCATACTACATAATAGCATATAGGATACTTCTTATCCCGAAATTCAGCACAGTTCCCTTGGAAGAGGGGATGAAAGTCAAAATGTGTATTTTGACTTTCATCCTCTCTCCCAAGGGAACTCTAAGGAAGGTTTATATGTATAATAACATCCATTAAATAGTGGAGAAATACTGTTATTTTTGAGGTTTGTAATGTGATGTCGTAAATAATTACATTTTTTCTGCTTACATTGCAAACGCAGGCTGAACCCTACGAAATTTATCAAAATAATGTACTAAGTATTGTACACATTGAAAAGGTCTACAGAAAAGTCCGCGATGGTATATATCTATCTCTTATGGATATCCCATAATAACATTTTTTTGTCATTTACTTTTTACGACAAATAATGGCTAATTTTCGAAGCGATTTCAACCAATACAGCATTAATCCTTATCTAATTAAATACCTTAAATACATTGTTGATTTGATATAAATCCATATGGCCCTTTACAGCATATGATTTAAATGAATACTTTCGAAGATATTACAGATTTAAAAATTGCGGCGGCGGGAGCGTGCCTATAAGCGCGTCGGTGGCCGCGGTTCTCCCTATTATATAGCCCAGTGTCGATAATTTTTGAAACCAAAAAAAAAATCACAGTACGTAGGATGAAACCCATTGGAAAAGGAGGAGAATATTATAAAAATACAAGGAAAAATAATTTACGGGTGATCTGAGCTCGGGAAAAAAGGGGGGGAATTTTATGGGTAAAAAACGGTTTATCTCGATTTCCGGCAAAACTAGAAGTCCTATGGAAAAAAATTAAATGACAAAGTTGTAGGTAATAAAAAGATCTACAACTTTTGTATTTACACTTTTTTCACATAACCTCAAAATTTATGTGAAAAGTTCAAAAAACCAAGTTTTTGGTTATTTATTTTTATCTTTTAAAATAAATATTTTTTTTTCACGGAATCTGGTGAAAACTTACCTTTTTATGTCCCAAATACACTGTAATTTATTTGATTTGAAATATTTAGTTTTTCTCCTTATTTTTGACTTAATATCGACTTAATTCTGACAGCTGTCATTGTCATTTACAGGTGAGTTATTTATATGGAAAACAGGGTTAACATCTACGAAGTACGATTTTACCCCAAACTACTTTAATTCCCTGTCAACATATAAAGCTCTAAGCCGCTTAATAATATTAATTGTTTTGCCCTAAAATAGAAATTCCTAAGAATGGAAACTAGAAAGTGCACACTAACAGCAATAGAAAACAAAAGAAGCACATTGAAAAAATTTATTCAAAAATGGAAGTCGAATGATATTATCACCATGAAGTGTCTGTCAGGCATTTGTCATATCTACATGCAGCAGTTGATTTGTATTTGCATAAGTTTTGAATTTTTTATCTTTTTTGTGGGAATTGTTTTATCTCTGGTAACATTATGAAACGTCAGAATTCCACGGAATTAGTAATTCGGGTATAAGGTGAGATATAGTAAGTTCATTGTGGAAAATATCGTAAAAAGTCAAGCCGCCTGGGAGCTTTCATCGAAAACGCTGCCTAATCCCTGAGCGGGTAGTACCTACGCATAATATGCTCTACTGCGAAGCCGGGGCGGGTCGCTAGTAATGTATAGATTTGGATAACATAAATATTTTAACTGCCTCAAAACGACTGCCGACCGGGACAGACTGCTTAATATTAAACCAACGAGGGTCTAATATTAACAGGTTCCCTGTCCCCATACAAATGTGTCATTGAAAGGTTCTACGCTCAATTAGTCATTTCAATATTCTCTTTTGTGTCAAAACAAAAGTTGTGTAGAAACACTTTTCTAAGAAGATTTTTGTAAAAAAAATAATAATAAAAAATAATAAAAAAATGATCACATGTGATTCATGGCACGCATGGCAAAGGATCTAATATACCACGCTTTTTGAATCAAATATGATTCAAATGCGTGATATGTGTGTGCATTTACAATACGCTCATGAATCTTATATGCACAAAAAAATTATTTTGATGATGTGTCCTGTCACGTCCCGTACAAAAAACGAAATTAGCCCGCCACGTTCTGATACAAAAATGTATCGGAACAAGCATCAAAAATTGTGCATATATGATTCATGAGCGTAACAGACCGAGTGAAAAAGCGTTCCAATGAATCATATATGATTCATTGACCAGGGAACCTGTTAAGCAGTCTGTCCCGGTTATTATCACTATAATGTGACAATAGTCGTGAAAGCCCGTTAACCCGCATTGGAGCAGCGTGGCGGGTCTAAGCTCAAAATACCTCTCTCCTATGAGAGAGGAGGCCTGTGCCCAGCAGTGAGACGTTAAAAACGCTGTAGAGGAGGAGGAGGAAATATTTTGAACCGCTATAACGTGTACTTAGCATATCAATATACACTTAAACATGGGGCTACTTTTGTCTGCCCTTTTTGACGTGTAGAATTGTAAGCACCATTCCGAACCAGTGGTAGATTCATTTGTCGATTCAAAAGCACTTGTAAAAGTTTATCTGCATAAAAAATATGTCTTAGACTTGCCTTTACACAAGTTTAAGAACTCTATTAAAAGTATGCTCATAAAAAAAGCTTATTATACAATTGAAGATTATATAAACGATAAAAAAGCTTGCATTGAACTCGTTCCAGCAATGCGCGAGACGGCATTTCAATCATGTACATTAATAATAATAATTGTTATAATGTTATTTTTAAAAAAAGAGCAACAGCCGAGTTTCTTGCAGGTTCTTCTCGGCTGGAACTGCATTCCGAACCTGTGGTAGATTCAATTGACGATTCAAAAGTACTTGTAAAAGTTTATTTTAATAAAAAACTTTTCTATTCTATTCTATTCTATACATGAAAATAATACTCGCATGAAAACGCAAGTATTATTCTCAAGTCGCTAACGCTACTGAAAATTGATATTCACTGCTCAGTGAATTCTCGACCGAACTCGATAATTTATCTTTCACATTTAGTCTCGCTCCAGAATGGTTTTTAGTAAAACAGCGCGCAGTGGTCTTGCATCTCCAACATTTTAAATTTATTTTGCACTCCGCGGGAACTGCGACTACCATTTTTTTATGTGTGTATTCTTTTATGGCCATTTTGATAATTGCTTATAAGTTTGCGTCCATAATTTGAATATACGTCATTGCGTATTTTGAAAGAGTAATTTCGTAGATGTAACCCTTAGATTAAGAATTGGTCTGAAATCCTTAATCTAAGATGTAACCAATATTTTTAATGCATTAATTGAACTGACGTCATTAAGTAGTCTTGAGAGCAAATGTTTATTCGTTTATTTGTGACACTATTGTTCAATGAATGTATTTTCTTTCTCTTCTTTCTTCCGCTGTCTTTCTTTCTCTGAAAGAATTAAAAAATTGCACCTTGTTTCTATTTATTTGCTCCCTATAAGTCCAAACTATATAAATGTCGCTTCTCATAATAAGCTTTGGTAAACTAGATTCCAATCCTTTGTAATGTAATTTGACACACTGACATTGACGCTAAGGAAAATGTTTAAAAAAAATAAGTACAAATTTTTCCAAAAGTACAAATATTAATAGGCGATTCACGCCTATTAAAATTTTGAGTTCACCACAATATTTTCTTATCAAGTCTCTACTCACGTAACACGACCTACTTTTAGAGTTTAGTCATCCGAGACATACGCTAATTAAAAACCTATCTGCGTAACCATTACTCCACGTGTTCTAAAAGGTAACGCGTCATATTTCTCCGTGTATTCATTTAGCGAAGATTCCATATAGAGTGTGATAGATATACAACTTTGTTTCTATAGATCGACCAGAATCTCATGAAAAATAGGGAAATGAAATTCCAAGGTTAGCAACACTACGGCTGCCCTAGCGATAAACAAAGTAACTGACATTTTTTGTGAAATTGACTTTTTGCATTAACAAAAGTTTTATGTCGAGTAGTTTTTTACCACAGTTTAATATTTCAAATAACTTGAACCGTTTACTGAAATTTAAATTGCCCAAACAAAGTAACTGCACTCACTAACCCGGAATATAAATGCAAAAACCAAGTAAACAACAAGCACAACACAAAAACAAAGTAATTGGATGTTGATTACTTTGTTTTTGTATTTAAAATGCAGTTGCTTGATTTTTCGTTTCGTACAACGATCCCAGGTAAGGTGTTCTGAATGTAATTACTTTGTTTATCACTAGGGCAGCCGAGTTAACCTAGTGTTGCTTACTACAAAATTTAATTTCCCTATTTTTCATGAGATTCTGGTCTCGATCTTTACATGTTACTTGTTACAAGAAAGAGACAATATAATTTCTGTTGCCTGATCCATAAGTATCCAATACAATTTAGGTTGTGGTGTGTGTGACCGTGGACTTGTGACTTATTGATCTAGAAGGGCTGATTTATTTAATGTGCCTTAAACATATAGGAGCAACTGTACTAATTAGAAATTACAAGCAATACAATGTTCAGTATATCTTATCGACTCTACCTATCTTTGTATGAATAGGGATTACCTGTGAGGATTACCTCGCTATAGACTGATCTGATAAAACAATCGTATTACACAGTGCTAACAACGATAATAATCTAATATAGTATTAGAATTAAAATCGTATTGGGGACCAATAGTGATATAAAAAAAGATTAGACTAGATAGATACCGAGCGGCTTATTGCGGTGAGAGGTGTCCTGTGATACGGTTGCATGTGATAATAGTGATACGATTGACGAATTTAAAACTGTTATTAGTATGTTATCGAAGACGGATAATGTCGCGAACGATATACTGAACCCGGCTGAACCCATCAGTGCTAAACTCTTGCTGTCAGATGATGAAGTGTTTAGGAACAATGTGTCAGGGAGTGTTATGGACGGCCCGACAGTGATGAACGACGAAGGGTACACAGTGAACAAGCAGCGTTGGTTGATGCTCGCGTTCTTCGTGATATACTCGGCTTCGAATTCCCTACAATGGACGCAGTACACGATAATATCGGACGTAATAGTGAAGTATTACGGTGTGACGAGCAACGCTGTATCGTGGACGTCGATGGTCTACATGGTGACGTATGTGCCGCTGATCTTCCCGGCGAGCTGGCTGCTGGACAAAACTGTGAGTGTTTATATTCTAATTTCTAACACCTTTGTTACTACCCTACTACCCTTCTAACAAGTTGTAACGTGAATTAGAGAATGACGGCGACTTCCCACCACACTCGAACGGTGGCTCGACAGATGATGTTATGTTATGATGGACTTGCAAGTCCTGGCATCTGGTTTCATATATACACCAGCTCCAGTGTAGTGGAAATTCGCTATTTGTTACAATTCCGTAATTGATTGACCGACAAATAAAACACTGCCTAAACTGCTATACTAAGAAAGAGATTTGAAGTTTGGAGGAAAATATCCACCGTAGAGTGATTTTTTCAATTTCGATCCCTAGTGGTGAAAAGCAGTGGTCGTGTTACTATGAATAAACGTCTTTTTAAACATAGTTAAAATCACGTGGATGATGTTATGGGCAACAGCAAGATGGTTATTATATTCCGTGACATTTGATTTTTATGAAAAGTTTTCTCAGTAGATAAGTATAAGAATATTATAATTTATAGGAGATCGTACCTAAGCTAAGTCTGAATAGTTTTTTACACGGTTTCATACAGGAATGAATAATCTACAGTCATGGACGTAAAATCGGTCGGTGGCTACAATCATTGAAAGAAAGAAAGAAGAAAGAAAACTTTTTTTATTTGATCAGCACAACACAATTGAAAACAAAATAAATATAAATAAAACCTAAATCTACTAAATTAAAAATAAAATAAAATAACAATTGCGTTTGATCAAATATAGGTCTCCTCCCACTCAGCATCGTGCTGCAGCAAACTGCAGCGCTGGTTTTCAGTGGGAGCCTTACACGAGTGCCATCACGGATACATTCTACTTTTATATACTAACATAACTTCATACGATAATTACTAGCTAATTACTAATTACTTAAAATTAAATGAACAGAAATATTTAAAAAATATATATATATAAAATAAGATAAAATACAATAAACGACATACAAATTAAACATACATAGAAAAACATAGAACTAGACAAGCACTAGACATAAAACTAGATACAAAACAGGCGGCATACAATACAGCAAGCACTAAATTGCTGGAACGATTTATTTCAAACTCGGTGTTGATAATTTAATTAACTTATTTAAGTTTATAATAATAATTTTTGTTGCGTTAAAAGGTAAGTTTTTAATTTAGTTTTAAACATTGCAAATGATTTTATCGATCTTAACGGTGGTGGTAAGTCATTCCAGCACTTAGTTGCCGCAAACTTAAAACCTCCCTTAAATGCCGCTGTTCTATGCCTCGGCGTAGCCAATAAAAGTAGGTAAGAATCTCGCTTAATGCGTGCTGACCTATCAGTCAACCACATGAGTTTCTCACGCAAGTATTTTGGAACTCCGCTTTTAAGCACCCCAAAGAGTAGAGTGGCAAGATGTAATTTTCTGCGTGATTCCATTTTTAAGATGTTTGCCTCATTGATGTAAGGAGTGACGTGTGAGCGAGGAGGGATGTTAAAGCAGAACCTGGCACATGCATTTTGAACGCGCTGAATAACCTTTACAGTCCTGTTTAAAAGTCGAGGTCCATATACAGTGTCAGCATAATTCAATCTTGATAAAACAAGCGATTCGCATAGACGTATTCTTAGCTGTACACTAATATAGGGCCTCAACTTATAAAGCAACTTTAAGCGATACAAGCTACTGCGGACGGAATTAAGAACATGAGTTTCGAAACGCAGTGCGGTGTCAAAAACTACTCCTAGATTTCGAGCCTCCTTGACCTGTTCAATAATACTGTTATTAATTTTTACTATAGGACCATACGAGTTTATTTTATTAACGACAGTTTTAGAGCCCAATACCATGCACTGAGATTTAACGGGATTTAGCACTAAGCAATTCCTTTTTGCCCATAAATGTATTTGCTCTAAGTCTGAATTTAGTTTAAGTGCAGCTGCCGTTGTGTCTAGAGGATCAAAAGAAATGTAGAGTTGCGTGTCATCAGCATAAAGATGATATAAGCAATGCTTAATGCAATTCGTAATATCGGCTGTATACATCGCAAACAGTAGGGGGCCAAGGATAGATCCCTGGGGAACGCCACTAATTACAGGAGATAAATCTGAGGTTGAAGATGTGCTGTCACTGTTCCTGACCTCAACGAACTGTGCTCTATTGCTTAGGTAACTATCAAACCATTTTACAGTTGAGATGTCGAACCCGTAATATGACATTTTAGAAAGGAGAAATGTTGTATTTATGCAATCGAATGCTCTAGAAAAGTCCAGAAGAACCAGCAAGGTACCTTTGCCCTGGTCCTGGGCTGTCAGGATATCATCTACCACAGTTGAAGTTGCAGTTGTTGTGCTATGCCCTTTTCTAAATCCTGACTGGAAAGTTGGTAAAATCTTATTTTCTTCAATGTATTTAGTTACCTGATAAGCCACAACTTTTTCTAGAATTTTCGATATGCAGGGCAGGAGACTGATTGGTCGCAGGTCTTTAAAACTAAGAGGGTTATTACATTTAGGCAAAGGTTTGACTTTGGCCACCTTCCACGCATCAGGAAATGTAGATGTCATTATATGTTGAATGGAAGCAGGCGTTACTTTGCGGAATTCCATGATATACAATGAATATAAAATTATTTTGCTATAATCCGCTAACAGTGACAAATTTGTAGGCACAACACCACACAATCTTGTAGGCACAACACCACACAATCTTGTAGGCACATATACAGACACAACCATACCCGCATCATCATGCCATCCTTGGCAACATAAACTTGCAGCTTTTCATAGTTATATACACAGATTAGTGTCCGTTCCTCTTACAAAAGACAATTATAAAAAAGAATTAAATATTATTTATCACATGGCGCGTTCAAATGGGTATAACCCTAATATTGTAAATAATATACTTAGAAAACAACAGTTAGTGCAGGTCAAGATAAACCTATATCCAGCGCCATCAGACAAAATAAATAAATATAAAACCAGTTTGACCTATTTCGGACCAATATCTGAGCGTATTGCTAGGACTCTTAGATCACATGATGTACACGCTGCTTTTAGAACAAATAATACGCTCAGAAGAATTTGTAATGGTAAAGATAAATTAAATAATGGACAAAAGTCAGGTGTGTACAAACTCAAGTGCCCCGAATGTAGTGCTATATATGTTGGTCAAACTGGGCGCAATTTTGTAACTCGATATAAAGAACATATGGCTGCCTTTAGAAACAACCAGCCTCAAAGATCTCATTTCGCAAAACATCTTTTGGATAGTGGACATAGGATAGACGAGGGTCATACATTTGAAATTTTACACACATGCTGTAAAAGTTTAAGACTGTGCGTGTTGGAACAATTGGAAATAGTTGGGCACAGCGGTAGAAGTGTCGAATTGCTGAATGAGCAAATAAATGTGTCATCTTCACCGTTGCTCAACATATTTAGGGGGCGTGGCCAGAGAGAAAGAGAAAGGAGGGTAGATGACTAAGCGGGGATAGTATATATAAGACCGCTCATTCGACACGAACTCACTTTGCAATCGTCCGTTGTGAAGTCGACATCTCCTGAAGATGCTCCGGTGTCGGAGCGAAACGATCGTCGAGTTTGTTTTGTGGTGAATTTGTGTGGTGTTGTGCCTACAAGATTGTGTGGTGTTGTGCCTACAAGATTGTGTGGTGTTGTGCCTACAAATTTGTCACTGTTAGCGGATTATAGCAAAATAATTTTATATTCATTGGATGTCATTATAGACTTATTGATTATCGACGTGATAACATGTAAAGTTTGAGGCAATGTCAGTAGAAGCATCTGAAGAGATATTTCGTCCACACCTTGGGCATTAGACTTCAAATTCTGAATAACCTTTGCAACTATGGTTTCGTCTACTGGCTGCAGCATAAACTGAGAATTTCCATGCCGGTGATACTCAAAATAAGTAAGGTCCGATAATGATACTGTCCTATCACCTGGTATGTCAAGAAAATGTTTATTAATTATATTAGGATCATTCAACATAGCTGGAAGTTCTTTAGGTTTTTTCTTATCTATTATCAGAGATGATTTCTTCAGATTTCGCCATAATAAAGTTGGAGAGTTAATATATGCATTGATATAGGTTTCATGAAAAGCCTTCTTTTCGGATTCCAAAGCGTGTGTGACTAAAGCTTTCATATCTTTATACTGTCTTTTATGAGTCTCGAGCCCAGTTAATTTTGACCGTTCATGACTTTCATTTCTTAGTTTTATCATTAGTTTAACAACATCAGTTATCCATGGATGCCGCTCTTTTAACATAACTTTCTGTAAAGGCGCGTGTAAATTGAATAAATGTACAATTATACTATTAAATTCCTGCACAATTTCATTTACATTATTTATACTAATCAAAGAATTCCAAGATATGTTATTCAGGTCACTATTAAAACTTTCGATATTAATGTTTTTTAAAGGTCTGATATTGATCCAGTTTGGTAAGACTTTATCTTTTCTTAAATTCATGGTGGCTGAGACTATCGCATGATTACCAAGTTCTGGTATGTGAGTCACTTTAACCTCCTGTAAGTGTGAGTCTGTACAAATCACGTCAATAAGTGTACTGCTTTGGTCTGTAAAGTGCGTTGGTTCAGTAACTAGTTGCTTTAAATTTGTATAGTGTAAAAACTCGCAAAATAGTTTTGATTTATTATCATCTCCTTTCAATAAGTTAATGTTAAAGTCTCCTAACAAGACTACATAGTCTGCATTACCAAACGAAGCTACTGATTGTGTGATTGCATCAAAGAAATCACTTACATCAAGCCACGGGGGTCTATATGCAGTTCCGATAATTAAACGGCGTTTATTGACGGTTGTCCCTAGCCACATCTGTTCAACATCGTTTGAGCCAGGATGCTGTAAAGTACGCACGTTAAGACCCTGTCTTACGTAGAAACCTACCCCGCCCCCTCTACCTCCACGTACACTGACAGATCGGGGTATATGCCTTAATCTATAACCTGGTACGACAGGAGCCCGGTCATCTTGCCCCTTCCGAATCCATGTTTCATTTATCGCCAAAATATCAATATTTAAGCTTTCTAGAGCCGCCACAAACTCGTCATGTCGTGTTCCTAGCGATCCAGCATTAAAAAGTCCAACTTTAAACCATTTTTTATTTTTGCCCGTGCTTGTATTTAGTTATTTCTATTAAATAATTCCATAAATTATGATTAGACTTATAGCTTAGGTCGGCTGTATAATATGCTGGAACACAGCACAACGTTACAGAATAAAATAAATAGAAACAAAAACTATTAAGACTCTGAAAAATAAATTTGTAATGGCAGATTGATAACGTTTTTTGTATCAGTGTAAAATATAAATATGAGAAAATTGGCAATAAAATGAAGCATAGCATGTTATAAATGTGAATTAAAAATTTTCTACTTAATATCAAATATAGTAGGCCATTCATTTTTTTTATTAGCATTAAAAACAATACTTTTTGTCCGTGATCAACTGTAACAGTATATAGCTCTCTTAGTACTACAACACAAATAATAATAGTATAAAATGAACCATAATATCTACGGCGCATTTGTGACATGCGGCTGTTAGTCTCTACTTTCGGTAGCACTTCCAACGAAGCCAGAACCAAAAACACGTGCCAGATCGTCATCAGAGCGGATGGTATGAACCGGTTTTCCTTCTCCTTGCCGGGCATATATTCTGCCTCTTTTTGTCCACGTAAACTTCCACTGTTGGTTTCTAGCTGCTTCGCGTGCGGAATAAAAAAGTTTCCTGTTTACCGGAGTTAGTCGTTCATTGATGTAAAATCTTCGTGGCGGAAGGTCTATGCCGAGGTCTGCCGATGTAGCTCCGCGCCTCACTCTAGCGCCCTGGATAAGTTCATCCCGCAATTGACGCCTTGACAGCCGCACAACTAAACGCCGACTTCTTTTTATCTCGCCTTTGTTTACTTCGACCATTTTACCAATCCTTTCAGCAAATACAACTTCTTCATTTTTAAGTGGCACACCGAGCTTTGTCGCCAAAACCATGATTGTTTGGGTTGGATTTTCGCCTGCTAACTCGGGTAGATTGGATATCTCAATATCCGATTGTAACATGTCCTGCTCTCGGTCATTAATGTCTAGCTTAAGTTGGACGATAGTCTGCTCCAAAGCACTTACTTTGGAAGCAGAATAGTTCGTTTCCTTTTGAATTTCAAACGCATCCATTCTTTTCTCTAAGCTGTCGAGCCGATCATTTGATGCGGACAGTACACTGCGCAAATCGGAAATTTCTTGACGAAACTCTTTAAATTCCTGTCTAACTTGGCGTAGTTCATCCCGAAACAAACGAATTTCCAGTCCTAGATCCACGCTAAATGGCTGGGTAATATCGTGTGCCGTGTCGTTGAGACTTTGAATCTCTGGGCTCACGGATATCAAAGGATCGGTACTTTGGCTAGCAATATTTTCGGTAGTAATGTTTTTACCTAAGGAAACTGAAATATTAGTTTCAGTACCTTTCACAGGGGTTGCCGTATTGTCCGTTTTTGGAAGTTTGCATTTACACTCTGGGCATAACCAACCTGACGGAGTTTGTTTATCTTCCGGAATTGCGACGCACGCCTTGTGATAAATCGCGGAGCACGTACATAGGGCGGCACCTAGCGGTGACAGGAATTTTCCACACCCGCGACATTTCGCCATACTGAACTTTCGTATTGATTATCGTGACGTAGTCCGTGCAAACGCCGATAGGTGGCTTCTAAATAGTTGTTTGCAGCACAGCCGGTAGGTGTCGTTGCAAATAGCTCGCAACAGTGATTATTTATTAGAGTCAACGAGCTACTTCTTGAACTACCCACTTTTAAGAAATAATATTTGCACTTGGTGTATTGAATTAATTGCCGTTTTACGCCACTTTTTGCACAAGTCTAAGCACCAAAATACTATCACTACTGAACCGAAGTCTATGCTTTACTCACAACACAGTAGAACACTTGGAATCGTAATATTTTATTTTATTTCAATTAAAATTCGTAACAGGTGAAACCGTCGCAGACGCATCCGTGACGTCCTGTTATACGGTTTAGACTTTATAAAAAGGCTGGTTTTTGTTAATCATCATAGATAATAATTAACTTCATTATTCGGATAACAAATCGTTTATTAAATTAATAGGATACTTATCGTATCACTGATGTAAAGATAACTACATTGAATGTGAGGAATCAAGTGGGTAAATGTAATCATTGTATGTAGGTAGGTATACTATTTTTGTATAAGTTGGTTATTTTATAATGGTTTAGTAGTATCTATACCCAATATAATTAGTATTTAATCGAAATACGTAGTTTTAGTGGCAGTATTAAACTCAAAATTCAAATTATTTTTCCCAATTAGTATTTTAAGATTATTTTTAACCCCCGACGCCAAAACGACGGGGTGTTATAAGTTTCACGTGTCTGTTTTTTTTTGTTTGAAAGGTGAATTAGTCGAGAGTGTTGTTAGCTACGTTTGTTGAAAATCGGACCAAGATGGACGCCGCTACAAAATGGCGGATTACATATTTTATCACAACGCCCTCAATATGGGTATCAAATGAAAGGGCTTGACTTGTATAATAGCACTATGCCAATCCAAGATGGCCGCCATCACAAAATGGCGAATGTCGGGGGTTTTTTAAATTTTCAATTTATACTTGTTAAAAACTTGAAAATAATAATTTTTTCAACATTTGCGATTACGTAATGGCAATTTGACAATCATAAGATGGGGGCTGCTGCTTAAGGGGGCTAATATAGTAAATGTTTTTCCTTTTTGTATCACATGCAAAATCTGTGGTTATACAATATCATTATTACCTATCTGTGACGGAATTGTTTGAGGTATCGGCACAGTATTGGTATTTTATCTAAAACCTCACGTCTAATACTATCTAATACTCTCATATTATCGATCTATTGCTATTACCTAGTAACCGATAAAGGAGACTTGAATCTTCGAACAGTGCGTATTGTTATAGTGATATCATAAGAAAGTGCAGAGTCATATAGCGGCATAAAGAAGGCTTGGAATTTCTCTACGTGATCATAATCGAGGAGATCCGTAGGAGAACCAGACCAGAGTCACCGACATAGTTTAACTGGTTGCGAAACAGAGGTGGCAATGGGCGAGGAACATAGTTCGTAAAACCGATAGATGGTTGGTTGGTTGCACCGGTACCACGGTGCAGGATGAGCGACATTCCACCGGAAAGCGCATTGTTGGCAGACTAGATGGACAGATCCTACTAATATTATAAATGTGAAAGTGTGGATGTTTGGATGTTTAGATGTTTGTATGTTTGTATGTTTGGATGTTTGGATGTTTGTTACTCAATCACGCCGCAACTACTGAACCGATTTGGCTGAAATTTTGAATGGAGATAGCTTATGCCCTGACTTAAAACATAGGCTACTTTTTATCCCGGAAAAGTATTCCTGTGGGACTAAAATAGATATAATCTTCCAAAAACGCCATAGAGGGCGCTGACTGTTCTTAGGTAAATCACGTTCACATAACACATTATTGCAATAGTTTGCTGTGCTGCATGCATTGGCAACACATAGGCTACTTTTTATCCTGGAAAAAATGCACAGTTCCCATGGGATTTTGAAAAACCCGAAGTCTATATCTACAACTATAGGTAGATTATTATAGCGAACTTCCTTGATAGAAAGTATAAAGGTTGGAAAAGGGATCGGGAACGGGAACCGGGAATCAACGATTCCCTCGGGATTTGTTCAAAACCGAAATTTACGCGAGCGAAGCTGCGGGCAGAAGCTATCACACATAATCACAATACCAATCCTACTAATCCTACTATCCTACTAATCCTACTAATCCTCCTACTATCCTACTAATCCTACTATCCTACTAATATTATAAATGTGAAAGTGTGGATGTTTGGATGTTTAGATGTTTGTATGTTTGTATGTTTGGATGTTTGGATGTTTGTTACTCAATCACGCCGCAACTACTGAACCGATTTGGCTGAAATTTTGAATGGAGATAGCTTATGCCCTGACTTAAAACATAGGCTACTTTTTATCCCGGAAAAGTATTCCTGTGGGACTAAAATAGATATAATCTTCCAAAAACGCCATAGAGGGCGCTGACTGTTCTTAGGTAAATCACGTTCACATAACACATTATTGCAATAGTTTGCTGTGTTGCATGCATTGGCAACACATAGGCTACTTTTTATCCTGGAAAAAATGCACAGTTCCCATGGGATTTTGAAAAACCCGAAGTCTATATCTACAACTATAGGTAGATTATTATAGCGAACTTCCTTGATAGAAAGTATAAAGGTTGGAAAAGGGATCGGGAACGGGAACCGGGAATCAACGATTCCCTCGGGATTTGTTCAAAACCGAAATTTACGCGAGCGAAGCTGCGGGCAGAAGCTATCACACATAATCACAATACCAATCCTACTAATCCTACTATCCTACTAATCCTACTAATCCTCCTACTATCCTACTAATCCTACTATCCTACTAATATTATAAATGTGAAAGTGTGGATGTTTGGATGTTTAGATGTTTGTATGTTTGGATGTTTGGATGTTTGTTACTCAATCACGCCGCAACTACTGAACCGATTTGGCTGAAATTTTGAATGGAGATAGCTTATGCCCTGACTTAAAACATAGGCTACTTTTTATCCCGGAAAAGTATTCCTGTGGGACTAAAATAGATATAATCTTCCAAAAACGCCATAGAGGGCGCTGACTGTTCTTAGGTAAATCACGTTCACATAACACATTATTGCAATAGTTTGCTGTGTTGCATGCATTGGCAACACATAGGCTACTTTTTATCCTGGAAAAAATGCACAGTTCCCATGGGATTTTGAAAAACCCGAAGTCTATATCTACAACTATAGGTAGATTATTATAGCGAACTTCTTTGATAGAAAGTATAAAGGTTGGAAAAGGGATCGGGAACGGGAACCGGGAATCAACGATTCCCTCGGGATTTGTTCAAAACCGAAATTTACGCGAGCGAAGCTGCGGGCAGAAGCTATCACACATAATCACAATACCAATCCTACTATCCTACTAATCCTACTAATCCTCCTACTATCCTACTAATATTATAAATGTGAAAGTGTGGATGTTTGGATGTTTAGATGTTTGTATGTTTGGATGTTTGGATGTTTGTTACTCAATCACGCCGCAACTACTGAACCGATTTGGCTGAAATTTTGAATGGAGATAGCTTATGCCCTGACTTAAAACATAGGCTACTTTTTATCCCGGAAAAGTATTCCTGTGGGACTAAAATAGATATAATCTTCCAAAAACGCCATAGAGGGCGCTGACTGTTCTTAGGTAAATCACGTTCACATAACACATTATTGCAATAGTTTGCTGTGTTGCATGCATTGGCAACACATAGGCTACTTTTTATCCTGGAAAAAATGCACAGTTCCCATGGGATTTTGAAAAACCCGAAGTCTATATCTACAACTATAGGTAGATTATTATAGCGAACTTCCTTGATAGAAAGTATAAAGGTTGGAAAAGGGATCGGGAACGGGAACCGGGAATCAACGATTCCCTCGGGATTTGTTCAAAACCGAAATTTACGCGAGCGAAGCTGCGGGCAGAAGCTATCACACATAATCACAATACCAATCCTACTAATCCTACTATCCTACTAATCCTACTAATCCTCCTACTATCCTACTAATCCTACTAATATTATAAATGTGAAAGTGTGGATGTTTGGATGTTTAGATGTTTGTATGTTTGTATGTTTGGATGTTTGTTACTCAATCACGCCGCAACTACTGAACCGATTTGGCTGAAATTTTGAATGGAGATAGCTTATGCCCTGACTTAAAACATAGGCTACTTTTTATCCCGGAAAAGTATTCCTGTGGGACTAAAATAGATATAATCTTCCAAAAACGCCATAGAGGGCGCTGACTGTTCTTAGGTAAATCACGTTCACATAACACATTATTGCAATAGTTTGCTGTGTTGCATGCATTGGCAACACATAGGCTACTTTTTATCCTGGAAAAAATGCACAGTTCCCATGGGATTTTGAAAAACCCGAAGTCTATATCTACAACTATAGGTAGATTATTATAGCGAACTTCCTTGATAGAAAGTATAAAGGTTGGAAAAGGGATCGGGAACGGGAACCGGGAATCAACGATTCCCTCGGGATTTGTTCAAAACCGAAATTTACGCGAGCGAAGCTGCGGGCAGAAGCTATCACACATAATCACAATACCAATCCTACTAATCCTACTATCCTACTAATCCTACTAATCCTCCTACTATCCTACTAATCCTACTATCCTACTAATATTATAAATGTGAAAGTGTGGATGTTTGGATGTTTAGATGTTTGTATGTTTGGATGTTTGGATGTTTGTTACTCAATCACGCCGCAACTACTGAACCGATTTGGCTGAAATTTTGAATGGAGATAGCTTATGCCCTGACTTAAAACATAGGCTACTTTTTATCCCGGAAAAGTATTCCTGTGGGACTAAAATAGATATAATCTTCCAAAAACGCCATAGAGGGCGCTGACTGTTCTTAGGTAAATCACGTTCACATAACACATTATTGCAATAGTTTGCTGTGTTGCATGCATTGGCAACACATAGGCTACTTTTTATCCTGGAAAAAATGCACAGTTCCCATGGGATTTTGAAAAACCCGAAGTCTATATCTACAACTATAGGTAGATTATTATAGCGAACTTCCTTGATAGAAAGTATAAAGGTTGGAAAAGGGATCGGGAACGGGAACCGGGAATCAACGATTCCCTCGGGATTTGTTCAAAACCGAAATTTACGCGAGCGAAGCTGCGGGCAGAAGCTATCACACATAATCACAATACCAATCCTACTATCCTACTAATCCTACTAATCCTCCTACTATCCTACTAATATTATAAATGTGAAAGTGTGGATGTTTGGATGTTTGTATGTTTGGATGTTTGGATGTTTGTTACTCAATCACGCCGCAACTACTGAACCGATTTGGCTGAAATTTTGAATGGAGATAGCTTATGCCCTGACTTAAAACATAGGCTACTTTTTATCCCGGAAAAGTATTCCTGTGGGACTAAAATAGATATAATCTTCCAAAAACGCCATAGAGGGCGCTGACTGTTCTTAGGTAAATCACGTTCACATAACACATTATTGCAATAGTTTGCTGTGTTGCATGCATTGGCAACACATAGGCTACTTTTTATCCTGGAAAAAATGCACAGTTCCCATGGGATTTTGAAAAACCCGAAGTCTATATCTACAACTATAGGTAGATTATTATAGCGAACTTCCTTGATAGAAAGTATAAAGGTTGGAAAAGGGATCGGGAACGGGAACCGGGAATCAACGATTCCCTCGGGATTTGTTCAAAACCGAAATTTACGCGAGCGAAGCTGCGGGCAGAAGCTATCACACATAATCACAATACCAATCCTACTAATCCTACTATCCTACTAATCCTCCTACTATCCTACTAATCCTACTATCCTACTAATATTATAAATGTGAAAGTGTGGATGTGGATGTTTATATGTTTGTATGTTTGTATGTTTGGATGTTTGGATGTTTGTTACTCAATCACGCCGCAACTACTGAACCGATTTGGCTGAAATTTTGAATGGAGATAGCTTATGCCCTGACTTAAAACATAGGCTACTTTTTATCCCGGAAAAGTATTCCTGTGGGACTAAAATAGATATAATCTTCCAAAAACGCCATAGAGGGCGCTGACTGTTCTTAGGTAAATCACGTTCACATAACACATTATTGCAATAGTTTGCTGTGTTGCATGCATTGGCAACACATAGGCTACTTTTTATCCTGGAAAAAATGCACAGTTCCCATGGGATTTTGAAAAACCCGAAGTCTATATCTACAACTATAGGTAGATTATTATAGCGAACTTCCTTGATAGAAAGTATAAAGGTTGGAAAAGGGATCGGGAACGGGAACCGGGAATCAACGATTCCCTCGGGATTTGTTCAAAACCGAAATTTACGCGAGCGAAGCTGCGGGCAGAAGCTATCACACATAATCACAATACCAATCCTACTAATCCTACTATCCTACTAATCCTACTAATCCTCCTACTATCCTACTAATCCTACTAATATTATAAATGTGAAAGTGTGGATGTTTGGATGTTTAGATGTTTGTATGTTTGTATGTTTGGATGTTTGTTACTCAATCACGCCGCAACTACTGAACCGATTTGGCTGAAATTTTGAATGGAGATAGCTTATGCCCTGACTTAAAACATAGGCTACTTTTTATCCCGGAAAAGTATTCCTGTGGGACTAAAATAGATATAATCTTCCAAAAACGCCATAGAGGGCGCTGACTGTTCTTAGGTAAATCACGTTCACATAACACATTATTGCAATAGTTTGCTGTGTTGCATGCATTGGCAACACATAGGCTACTTTTTATCCTGGAAAAAATGCACAGTTCCCATGGGATTTTGAAAAACCCGAAGTCTATATCTACAACTATAGGTAGATTATTATAGCGAACTTCCTTGATAGAAAGTATAAAGGTTGGAAAAGGGATCGGGAACGGGAACCGGGAATCAACGATTCCCTCGGGATTTGTTCAAAACCGAAATTTACGCGAGCGAAGCTGCGGGCAGAAGCTATCACACATAATCACAATACCAATCCTACTAATCCTACTATCCTACTAATCCTACTAATCCTCCTACTATCCTACTAATCCTACTATCCTACTAATATTATAAATGTGAAAGTGTGGATGTTTGGATGTTTAGATGTTTGTATGTTTGGATGTTTGGATGTTTGTTACTCAATCACGCCGCAACTACTGAACCGATTTGGCTGAAATTTTGAATGGAGATAGCTTATGCCCTGACTTAAAACATAGGCTACTTTTTATCCCGGAAAAGTATTCCTGTGGGACTAAAATAGATATAATCTTCCAAAAACGCCATAGAGGGCGCTGACTGTTCTTAGGTAAATCACGTTCACATAACACATTATTGCAATAGTTTGCTGTGTTGCATGCATTGGCAACACATAGGCTACTTTTTATCCTGGAAAAAATGCACAGTTCCCATGGGATTTTGAAAAACCCGAAGTCTATATCTACAACTATAGGTAGATTATTATAGCGAACTTCCTTGATAGAAAGTATAAAGGTTGGAAAAGGGATCGGGAACGGGAACCGGGAATCAACGATTCCCTCGGGATTTGTTCAAAACCGAAATTTACGCGAGCGAAGCTGCGGGCAGAAGCTATCACACATAATCACAATACCAATCCTACTAATCCTACTATCCTACTAATCCTCCTACTATCCTACTAATATCATAAATGTGAAAGTGTGGATGTTTGGATGTTTAGATGTTTGGATGTTTGGATGTTTGGATGTTTGTTACTCAATCACGCCGCAATTACTAAACCGATTTGGCTGAAATTTTGAAAGGAGATAGATTATACCCTGACTTAAAACATAGGCTACTTTTTATCCCGGAAAAATCTACAGTTCCCACGGGATTTTGAAAAAAACCGAAATCTCTAGCTACAACTATAGGTAGATTACTATAGCAAACTTCCTTGAAAGTAGGTGTAAAGGTTAGAAAAGGGAGCGGGAATGGGAACCGGAAATCCACGACTCCCTCGGGATTTGTGAAAAACCAAAATTCTCGCGGGCGAAGCCGCGGGTATTCTCTAGTGATATATAAATTGAAGGGAGCCGCTGAATATAAACGGCGCAAAACTGTGGCATGTGGAAGCCTCTACAAGGGATCTATGTCCTGCAGTAGACGTCTATCGACGTAACATTAGGAATAAATTCTATAAAAGAACCACTGTCTATAAACACATAATGAAAGCAGTGGGTTGAGCGTAGACATTAGATGAGTCGTACAGAGCAGATGGATACAAGCGGCGCAAGACCCAGTTGATGACAGCAACGGCAACGCATCACGCAGCGCACGACGTTGTCAGACGAAGCCAACGTGATTCGGACTCAACATATTTCTCAACATGTGGCGCGACATTTGTTGCCTAGTGAATTCAAGGCTTTAGACCAGGGGTTCCCAAACTTTTTTTGCTCATAGACCACTTTCAAAATTTAGCTAGTTCCGATGGACCCCCTGTAGCTACATTTTTACCATATTCCCAAAACTCGAAAAAAAAAATGTGAATATTATATCTTACTATGGAAATTTGCATTGCGGCTGAGTTCCAACCACGAAATTAGTTTCCGAAAAAAGTGAGAATTGATTGGTTAATTGATAGTGCTGTGAGTGGACGTCAAAAAGTAAAGTTCTGTAAAATAAAGTTAAGTACTGAATATGGAATATGCAAGTTTTTACAAGTAACAGTCGCTGACCTTCTTAAAATATTATCTGCCTACATTGTTAGGTGAAGTCAAGCCAACATTTTAGTTCTTCACTATCGATTGCAGATAAATTTTCGTGGACCCCCGCTTACAACTCGTGAACACCCATTTTTTGTCATGCCAACGTAGACCCCCGTCGAGTCTCCCGTGGACCCTTGGGGTCCACCTGGACCACTTTGGGAACTACTGTTTTAGACTTTACTATACAGGTGTTTGTAGACGAGTGATAAGATCGTCCGATGGTCGGAACAGTGATCAGCCGACAATGTTATCAGTTAGATCACTTATCGCTCAACATCACTTGTTTTCTTTATCTACGCAAATTACAAGGTGATTGTCCGGTGCTAAAGAGATTAGATCCGCGGTTGCTAATGCTATGAGTATTAAATTCTACTCGCTTTTGCTTTCTGCGTGATATTCCTCACTACCAAGGGTTTTTTTAAATATTAATTGCGGGAAAACGAGCAAGCGGGTCACCTGATGTTAAGCGATTACCGTCGCCCATGAACATTTGCAGCACCAGAGGAACCATGCGTTGCCGGCTTGTAAGGAGTTTGTTGATCCGCCCCTCGAATAACCCTATGTCAAAGTTATGTGGAAACACCTCCAAAGGGAGTTGGTTCCACAGTTTTTCTGTGTGCGGGGGGAATGACCTCGCGCAACTCTTGGTTGATGTATGCCAGTGATCCAGGTGGTGAGGATGATAGCTTTCGATGTCGTACGGTGCGGTGAGGTTATATCCCCTCCATCCATGCTCCCCTCTGGAATATCCATGTTCCCGTCTTTCGGGGCAGGGGAAGAAGGCGCTACTCTTCTCCAAGCCGATTTATCGGGCTCAGGTTACCCTAAGTTAGGCCGATATTTTTGAACCCTCGTCGCAAAAAGTGGTGTTTGACCTCTTTGTTTGTCTAACTGTCTGTTTGTTGTTTTTTTTTATTCGAAGGTATATTTAATTAGAATATGTTGTTCTTTAGCTATGTTTTATGACAATCTTTTCATATGTTTAAAGATTGTCAGCTATTTTTCCAGCCAGTGTAGAAATTTCATTATACAATTGGATTAGAAGGATTATAAATATTATAATCTTTCCATTTATAGATCGTCCAGAATCTCATGAAAAATAGGGAAATGAAATTCCAAGGTTAGCAACACTACGGCCGCCCTAGCGATAAACAAAGCAACTGACATTTTTTGTGAAATTGACTTCTTGCATTAACAAAAGTTTTATGTCGAGTAGTTTTTTAACTACCACAGTTTAATATTTCAAATAACTTGAACCGTTTACTGAAATTTAAATTGCCCAAACAAAGTAACTAGAATAGAATAGAAATAGAATAGAAAAGTTTTTTATTCAAATAAACTTTTACAAGTACTTTTGAATAGTCAAATGAATCTACCACTGGTTCGGAATGCCATTCCAACCGAGAAGAACCAGCAAGAAACTCGGCGGTTGCTCTTTTCCAAATTTACAATATCAATATAACAATTTTATGTTAAGTACATGATTGAATTGCCGTCTCGCGCATTGCTGGAACGAGTCAAATCCACGCCTTTTTATCATTTATATAAGTAATCTTCAATTTTATTCAGATAAACTTTCACAAGCGCTTACGAATCGACAAATGAATCTACCACAGGTTCGGAATGGTGCTTACAATTCTACACATGTGAAGAAGGGCAGACAAAAGTAGCCCCATTTCCGACGGTGGCACCCGTTCACGATCATGACGCATGATCCAGCCATTGCATCGCTCAACCATATTCGAGGGAACGTAACAACCCGCACCCACAGAAATGTTTAAAGAGAGCGTGACATACATACTTAGGCTACCCATGATCAAAGCATCGAATTGAACACCAATAATCAAATACTCATTTTAAGACATGAGTTAAATTTTCTTAGATTGTTTCCAAGCAACCTGTCATTGAGAAATTGCTCCATGCTTTTTTATCATTTATATATTCTTCAATTGTATAATATGCTTTTTTTATGAGCATATTTTTAATAGAGTTCTTAAACTTGTGTAAAGGCAAGTCTAACTGCACTCACTAACCCGGAATATAAATGCAAAAACCAAGTAAATAACAAGCACAACACAAAAACAAAGTAATTGGATGTTGATTACTTTGTTTTTGTATTTAAAATGCAGATTTTTCGTTTCGTGAAACGATCCTAGGTAAGGTGTTCTGAATGTAATTACTTTGTTTATCACTAGGGCAGCCGAGTTAACCTAGTGTTGCTTACTACAAAATTTAACTTCCCCATTTTTCATGAGATTGTGGTCGATCTATACCTGATCCACTGAAATTAGGTGCATAGTGTACCTATACCCGATGCCACTGCAATAATATGGTCAACATGAAGACCAAGTTGATTAAGTACAACTGGGAATCGAACCCGACACTGTATAATATTTTGCCAAAGAGGTTTTTCCATCGCTGCGCTGTGCAATAGGTAGCTATCGTAAATAAAAATAGATTTTATTTCAAGAAGCTTCAGGAAAAATCTCTGAAATATCTTGTTTATTCCCACATCGAATTCCGTCGGGTAAACCTTTCACTACAAATACGTGAAAATACATTTCCCCCGTCTTCATATTTTCCAATTTAAGTAAGATGTTGTACTACTTCACTAGTATAGGTCTACCCGCCTATTGATGAAACCTATTTCCGATGTAGGCAATCGTTCTTTGAATGAAATTTTATTTGAAAAGAAGAGTAGGAATTATTTAAGGTTGAAATCATCTGAAATCATTTTATTAATCTCTGATACAAATATAAGACCGCTTTGTCTGTCTAACTATCCGTGGGTATCATTGTAGGGTATCTTTTAAATATTATTTAAGGTAACAGCATAAATCATTGCCAGCACTCAGCAATAATTATTAGAACCGAAATATTCGTCTGTCTACCACTAGAATTAAACATCAAAATATTTTTTTTCAATACACGTTGCTCTGCTTGTCCAAACGTCATGTTACAAACCCTTGCCTTCGGCTCGGATTTACAAACGTCAGCTCATAAATCATCTTAATACTTACGCGGTATTGAATCTGCCACTGGATCTTCTGCTAATTAAAAAACTCCTGAGTTTCGTCGTCGTCGTCGTTGTCAACCGATTGACGTCCACTGCTGGACATAGGTCTCTTGAAGGGACTTCCACTTGCCACGGTCTTGTGCCGCTTGTATCCTGAGTTTACAAATAGAAAAGTTGCCAAAATAGAATTGGTTCTCCGAGTGTACACAATCAAGCATCCGCCTTTCTCCTCGACTTTCCTACGCCTTTGAGTCTTGACAGTAAGTAGGTAATAAATGTTCCTGTCTTAATTTCCCGGGGAACATGTATAATGTTCCGCAGTAACCCGGTGATTTAGAGGCTGACAGGCGACACGTGTCAGATCCACCACTCTACGTTTGATTAGGATTTATTGCCATCTTAAGCGATCCAACCGTTGGGAATTAGAGGCGTGATTATCTCCACAAAATAAATGTAGATATTGTGCCTAGAACGTAAATATAATCCAAACAAAAACATTTCATGTGAATAATAAGGCCAACTTCCTATCAAAAAGTTTCAGCCATTAAAAGTACTGATATCAATAATTATGACCAAGTCCTTTGCTAGGCTCGATAAATGAAACCATACAGTTTTAGAAGGTATATCTTCTTCGATCACCCTCAAGCTGTCATACCATTCCTAATGATCCGGTTAAAATATTTTTAAATTATTTATGTCTTAGTAATAACACTATAATATGAAGCTCATTTGGGACTGAGAATAGTTTTATTGTTTTCAACTTGACAACATTTTTGCACTCCTTTGAATTTGTTTAATTTAAAAAATGTTGCCAAGTTGAAAACAATAAAACTATTCTCAGTCCCAAATGAGCTTCATATTATAGTGTTATTAGTAAGACATAAATTATTTAAAAATATTTTAACAGGATCATTAGGAATGGTATGACAGCTTGAGGGTGATCGAAGAAGATATACCTTCTAAAACTGTATGGTTTCATTTATCGAGCCTAGCAAAGGACTTGGTCATAATTTTTGATATCAGTACTTTTAATGGCTGAAACTTTTTGATAGGAAGTTGGCCTTATTATTCACATGAAATGTTTTTGTTTGGATCTCACTCCTTTTTTCTAAGTATTTCAAAGTTAATGCAATAAGTATAATGAAGTCTTTTTTCTCTCTTACGCTTCAGTATAATTAGGAATAGAACCCTATCACATTTTACGGTCTGATTAGATGTGGTTTAATCTTCAATACATAGTATAAAACAAAGTCGCTTTCTCTGTTCTAATTGGGTGAATTTTTATTTTGTTCGTCTGTCTGTCAAAATCACAGATAACAGAAACTCCACTCCAGAGTATTTCCACTCAGTGGTCAGTTTCAGAACTTAGAACCATACGGCTTAACTAAGAGAAGATTTTGAGTATTTGACTCTCATTAAGTTTAATGAATAGTATTAGATATTAGTGATACCTAGTAGCCGGAATCAACAGGACACCAAAGTCTCCTCCAAACCTCCAAAGTCGGCCACCCATCCATTTCCTGACTTGGGTCAAGGTTGCTTATCAAAATTATTAAGAAAAACGCGCTTCTGGTTTTATTGGCAAAGACGAATCTCAAACTACTGGAAGGAACGGGCTTAGGCACACAGATAGCTATTAATGTGGCGTACGACATCCGCAAAGAAAGGATTTTTGAAAATTCAACCCCTTAGGGGGTAATATAGGGGTTTAAAATTTGTGTAGTCCACGCCGACGAAGTCGCGTCCGCGACTTCGATAAAAAATATACCTCTTGGCGTTTTATTATTTACCTACACTTTACTTTTTATTAGAACTCAAGACCAGTAAGATTGACCCCTTGCTAGAAAACTTAAAAAGTCACATCTCCCTAAATAGTGCACCGATTTCGATGAAACAAAAACCATATATAGCTTCGAATAAAGTAAAATACATTTATTAAAACAAAATGAAAATTTGTTAAGTATTTTTTGTGTGATGTGGGAACAGACAGATTTTTATATATCTTTGAATTGGTCAGTGTCTGATGCAACTTTTGGACATTTTTCGATTTTTCCCTTCATATACACACTAAGACTCATCTTCTTACCAAATTTCAACATTCCACATACACGGGAAGTGCGTCATAATTTTGATCAGTCAGTGAGTAGGTCTTGTTTTATGTGATTTTCAAACCTCTGTATCTCAGAAACGGTTCAACTTGAAAATTTGAAACTTTCAATTTATCATCACATCCACGAGTTTAACTTATATTTCAAATTTCGTAGGATTACTATCCCGTGAACCAGAGTTATGAGGGGGGTCAAAACAGCTCGAAATGGATCGTGTAAATAACACACTCATGCGACAAGGCCGGAGGAACTTGGCCTGGCGCACTTCGTGCGCCTAGATACAAACATTACAGGAGTACACATTAGTAACGAGAAAGAGATAAAAACGCGGATATATCTGTTTGCTATTATTTTGATAACAGGCGTTTTGCTCAATTTATAAACTTAGGATTTTTTACTACGTACTTGCAAGTTAAAAGTAGTTAAAAGTACATAACCGTAGGCAGCCAATTGTTAACCGCCTTAAAAAGGAGGTTCTGTATTCGACCCGTATGCATGTATGTATGTATTTTTGCATGTTCGCGATTATCTTCTATCTATAAATAAAGTATATAATAAAATCGTAGACTTGCTGTATCTGTACATTGAAGATTTTTGCAAAATAATAACTAGGGGATGTTAGGGATAAGTCATAGAACGTAAAAAAGCCATTTTTGAAATTTTTGTCTGTTTGTCTGTTTATCTGTTTGTCTGTTTGTCTGTTTATCTGTTTGTCTGTTTGTCTGTATGTTTGTGCGCGCATCACGCAAAAACTACTGAACGGATTGAAATGAAACTTGGCATGGTTTAAGTTCATACTACGGAGTAACATATAGGATACTTTTTATCCCGAAATTCAGCATGGTTCCCTTGGGAGAGGGGATGACAGTCAAAATGTGTACTAAACTGTAATTCATTAACCCGTGGTCCGATTTCATTCATTCTTTTTTTGTTAGAAAGGAGATACCTTAAAGATTACCGGGTAATCTCTCAAAGGCTGTATCGATTTTGATGAGACTTTCAGTGGCGGATGTTTACATTTTTATCTACCTAAACATCCACCAGTGAACTTTTAACAGTTTTTAGCAAGGTATGAGCTCAAAAGAGCTTAAGAAAAAAAGTTCCCACGGGATTTTTAAAAACCGATATCCACGCGAACGAAATCGCGGGTATCCGCTCGTTTCAAATACCAATGAACCGATTTTGATGTTTTTTTTCAGTATCGTAATTTCAATACTTTAAGGAAGGTTTTAGTATACCTATAACACACCGTACACCTAGTTACCATTCCTGTGTAAAGTTACACGCATACATCATGGGTACACCAATTAACTATGTCACTAATGTTAGTACTTTTGATTGATACACCGATATTTTTGAGATTGCTGGATTTCTGTTTAACTTTTGTTAAAATAATTAGGTAGACCGTACAACTTGTCTTTAAATTGCCATTTAAACACAAACCTTCGCGGACGAAGTCGCGGTCTCAGTACCTAATAGGTATGTAAATATGCGTCATGTGGAACATTAACCTTTTTCACGATGAAATATTTCATTGACGGTATGTAATTAAAACCGTGGGAAGGGTGAATAAGGGAGGCATTTTCACAAAATGGCGGGCTCGTTACATCTGAACCATGCTTGACACACATAGGTCTCTGTGTTGGTACCTATAATAAATTATAATTTCACCAACCCTACAATCTTTATTATTTATGTCAAAGGGATATAGACCTCACAAAATGTCAAAAGAGTGGAGGATGGTCGAATAACTTTTAATAAAGATATTATTTGCGTGATATTTAGTCTTTAAATTAATCTTCTTGTAAGTAGGTAATAATCTAAGTAGTAAATCTAGTAAGTATAAATAAAAAATTGATTGTCTGCAAAGTCTCTTAGAGCCCAAACCCTTGGACCTATAAAGATTTATGAGACGTGATAACTGATAACGTCTTATAAATCGATGAACGCCGGCTGCACGCACGAAATGGTGTCACGTTCCGCTTGAGCCAAAAGTGCAAGCGACAGCGCGGAACAAGCGATAGAGAGGCACGATCGGCTAAGTGTTCGGCTTGTGACGCATCTATCTCTTTGTTTTCTTATGACGTTATCGCGTAAAATTATCGTCCGTAAACCGACTTTACAGACAACCAATTTTTTTATAGTATTTGATCAGTAATCATCAGTACTATCACCTGTTTTCGTTTCCGAGAGCGTTCTCCTGATACCCTGTATGAATCATCCATCAATGCGATTCCTGGGTTCCGCAGGTGAATGCCTTGAATAGCTTGTAGAGTCAGTAGGTAATAAATAATGTCTCGTAACATTTGATAGGTAATTAATGTGGTACAAGTTACAAGTTCTAGCCGCTAGCGCTACCAAGAAACGCAATTAAACTTGTGGTAAGTGAATTGCGGCGTTTTCATAAATTACGAGCTGGTGAGCCGAATAGCTTGCCTTAACTTATGTCCTAGTAAAATTACCTGATATACAATGCATAATATGGCAGGGTACTTACAGGCACAATTTATAGTGAATCTAATAATTAAATTGGTATTTTTATGAAATATTCAAAATGCAGCTACAAGAATATATTATCATAGATATACATACTTCTTTTAGGTGCGCATTTTAAAGCATCTTAACATTCCTAACTAATATTATAAATGTGAAAGTGAGTTTGTTTGTTTGTTACGCTTTCACGCCTAAACCGGTAGACTACAACAAGGTCTACCTTGGAGAAGAACATAGGCTACTTTTTATCCTGGAAAATGAATAGAGTTTCCAAGGGATTTTTAAAAAATCCGGGCATCAGTTAGTTTTTCTAATAATGTTGTACGGAAATGTAGGTACGGAATCTTTCGTGCGCGAGTCCGACTCGCACTTGGCTGGTTTTTTATAAATATAATTTACCAGAGTTACCTGCCATCGTCGAAGTAATACAATGAGCTTTTAACCCTTCCCAAACAAATCAGTTTCAATATTGTGATCCCTTTTCACCCCTTTGAAAAGCGGAGTTGATCCGATAACGACCTTTGTTCACCTGAATGGGGTAATCCGTATCTTTGGGGATTATCAATCTCGCAAAACGGTTTTCGGATGAGCAATTGTATTGTATCGAAATATTATATTATGTACGTTTGATATTACATGTAAATATTGACCATTCGAGGGGCTCCTAAAATTACAGCAATTTCTTTAATTAGACCTATTTTGGCCCGCGATTTATCACAAAAACGGCTGTACATAAAGCTCTAACTACATGCAATTTTAGTCACTGAAGTTAAACAACAAATACTAACAACAGTGATTAAAATAAAGTGAAAAAACCGGTCAAGTGCGAGTCAGACTCGCGAACCGAGGGTTCCGTACTCCAGAAGTAAAAGTACAATCTGTTTTTCATTAGTTTGTCTTAAAAGGTAAGGTGCTAATTAAGCTAGACTAGAGAAGCTAGGGTACTTCTGGTTGACCTAGATTTGTCAATTTTGGTCAAAAGGAAGGTCTTACAGACCAAGTAAAGGAAAAATTCCGAAAAATAAAAAAAGTTGAAAATTAAGGTAAATTTTGGTACTTACAAGTTTTCGTGAAAATCTAAATTTGCCCATATCTTTTTATTGTGTGGACTCAGGACCTTAATTTTTATACACCTAATAGGGACTATAGACCTTAGTATCTAGTATAAATTTCAACTTGTTAGGTCCACCCGTTCCTGAGAAAATCGGTGGCGACACACGGACAGACGGACAGACAGACGGACAGACGGACAAGAAAGTGATCTTATAAGGGTTCCTTTTTTTACCTTTTAAGGTACGGAACCCTAATAAAAATATAGTGTTAAATCTTCTATTGATTGACGAAACCCTTCATACCATCCCCCCTTCGAAACCCCCCTCGCACTTGGCTGGTTTTTGCAAAATTGGTCTCCACGAGAAGCCCCATATTTTAAACGTAATAATAACTTATACCTACAGCCTACGCCCACCCTGGTTATTTTAAATACTTGTGAAAGAATTTTAGAAATCGGATATCCAATCTTACTTTTACCTCTAATATATAGTGTAGATATGTTGATAAAATAGACAAAAGATATAGTTAGTACCTACCTACGAGTATGTAGGTACCTAGTAGAGACACCTTTAGGTACTAGTATTAGGTACCTTTAGGTACTAGTTATTATTCTGTGGTAGAGATATTATAGTTTTGAAGGTTATCTTGTTTCTAACAATAACAAGCCTACAAAATATTGGATTTCGTCACCCATCTAACTATTATAATAGTCGGAAAATCCTGTGATACTGGGATACAATATTTTTATTTAGGGGACTCCGCTTGATCTCACTTGCCCTCTTGATACTATCTTCTCGAATTGCCAGATATGTTTTGATCAGATTAACTGCATCGTTGGTCTAGTGGTTAGCATATTCGACTGCAGATCACGAGGGCTCGGGTTCAATTCCCGGGTTGGGCAAATAATTGTTAGGTATTGGGTTTTTCTGTCAAGAAATTATCAGTGCCAGCCCGGAGTTGGTAGTTGGCAGTGTTTAACCCTCGTGCATCGGAGAGTACGTTAAGCAGTCGGTCCCAGTTATTATCACTAACATGTGACAAATTGACAATAGTCGTTAAAGCCCGTCATGGAGCCCTACCCGCATTGGAGCAGCGAGGCAGGTCTAAGCTCTAAATCCCTCTCTCCTTTGAGAGAGGAGGCCTATGCCCAGTTGTGGGACTTTAAAAGGCTTTAGTGGTGGTGGTGGTGGTAGGGTTTTGATCGGAAATGCGAAAAATGTATTGTAAGTATGCAGTTGTCAGCAGTAGCCTGCCTTTGTGTGTGTGTGTGTGTGTGTGGTTAAAAGGAGGTTAAGAACCTCCTTGAGAAAACCTGATAAGTAATAATTTTATATGCATCTTACTCACATTGGGTCCAAGTTTGCAACTGTTATTTGTTAACAAGTATTTAAATAAAACCCGTTTACTGTTTACGTTACAATATTCTTCTGACCAAACACGGCATGCGATCTCAACGCAGGAGAAATTATAGTGCATAAGCGTGTGCGCAAACATAGGTACTGTTTCTATTCCTTCCTTCCTTATAAATAGGAGGTCCCGGGTTCGATTCCTGGCAGCGGCAATTTGGTATTTTATAATTTCAAAAATTGTCTCTGGTCTAGTCTGGTGAGAGGCTTCAGCCGTGGCTGGTTACCACCCTACCGGCAAAGCCGTGCCGCCAAGCGATTTAGCGTTCCGGGACGATGCCGTGTAGACACCGATCAGACCTCTTCCAAGTTAGCCCGCTTCCATCTTAGATTGCATCATCACTTACCATCAGGTGAGATTGCAGTCAAGGGCTAAATTGTAGTGAAGAAGAAAAAAATTACCATAGTTCGATTAGACCAGGGGTTCCCAAACTTTTTTTGCTCATAGACCACTTTTAAAATTTAGCTAGTTCCGATGGACCCCCTGTAGCTACATTTCTACCATATTCCCAAAACTCGAAAAAAAATGTGAATATTATATCTTACTATGGAAATTTGCATTACGGCTGAGTTCCAACCACGAAATTCGTTTTCGAAAAAAGTGAGAATTGATTGGTTAATTGATTGTGCTGTGAGTGGACGTCAAAAAGTAAAGTTCTGTAAAGTAAAGTTAAGTACTGAATATGGAATATGCAAGTTTTTACAAGTAACAGTCGCTGAGCTTCTTAAAATATTATCTGCCTACATTGTTAGATGAAGTCAAGCCAACATTTTATGTATTCATTATCGAAAGCAGATAAATTTTCGTGGACCCCCGCTTACAACTCGTGAACCCCCATTTTTTTGTCACACCAACGTAGACCCCCGTCGAGTCTCCCGTGGACCCTTGGGGGTCCACCTGGACCACTTTGGGAACTACTGGATTAGACGGAAATTGGACACGACCGGAGAAAGATAACAAGTAACATCAACGGCTTTACGTGCTCTCTGAGGCACGGGGGGTGTTTTTTTTTTATAGGAATAGCGGGCAACTGATCAAGCGGGTCACCTGATGTTAAGTGATTACCGCCGCCCATGAACGTTAGCAGCACCTGAGGAACCACTAATGCGTTGCCGGCTTTTGAGGAAGGGGACTGCCTCTTCAGCTCGCTGCCGGAACACATCGGATGTTTGCGGCAGATTACGGCTGAAGTGTGGTCGCTAGCCAGAGCGGATTCGGGGTAGGATCCTACCACAAAGCGGTGACACCATCCAGATTAAGTTGTGTGGTATCACAACGACCCGTAGAGGGGACTGAGAGCGTCAGGGGCTCGTTAGCATATTGGCAGGGTGCACCGCGAGCAGGTGAGGTTGACTTTGGCCACATAGGTGGAATTTGGGCCACTTGCACCCCCAAAAAGTGTTGCAGAACTTCCCACCTTTGGACTGCAACTAAAAACCTATACATGACAGAAAAACATAAGTTTTAGTTACGGTACACAGTATAGCCAAATATTACGAGCCTGGATATTTAAGGCCTCGGAAGACTCCTATAAAATTTTCCATAGCTATTTAAGTAGCAGGAAGCGTACGGACAACGGAAGGGCATCCCACGCTATTGCGGCACCCATCAAAAGGGAAACAACTGATACAATGGTTTAACAACCGTTTAGTTTCGACATGAAAGTAGTCAGCCATTTTCCTGTGACATTTAACATAATATTTTCCGTCTCGATCTGGACCTTGCTTGCCGAGACCTTGTCACGCTTGGGCGACCTTTACTTAATCTTCAAACTCTTATTAAATAAATAATTGTTAAAATACTACATATGTTCCAAATGATGATAATGTATCTACATATTATATACTTTTAACATATTATTCGAGTCCATAAACTTCAATGTTAAAACGATTATGATAGGTAATGCGTTAACAACGCAACAAACAACGCAAAAAGGTAAGCAGTTCACATTAAAGTTGGATTAAGTGTGTCTAGTTTGCCTTCTTTCACAGTGTAATGTCGTACGGAATCTTACTTATGGTCAGATGTGCTAATATTGCAAACAAGTATAAATTGAAAATTTAAAAAACCCCCGACATTCGCCATTTCGATCACGCGAATTTAGCGAACACACGGCTCGCATCAATGCCGAAATTATTTGTTTCTTATCGTAGCGTCTAAACTACTGGGCGGATTTTGATGAATGAGGTGTCAATTGATTCGTTGTTATGGTCCGGGAGACAGGCTACATTTTATATACGAATAAAATCGAGAAGTGACGCGCGGCTAAACTGGAATATTAAGTTAGTATGGGATATACATAATAGATGGCGCCACTAGCTGCTTACCCCGCGCTTTCTTCCGTTCGAATTCTATTATAGACTACTAGCGGTCCGCCCCAGCTTCGCCCGTGGTACATAATATATAGCCTATAGCACTCCAGGATCACGTACATATCCAACGGTGAAAGAATTTTTGAAATCGGTCCAGTAGTTCCTGAGATTAGCGCGTTCAAACAAACAAACTCTTCCGCTTTATTATATTAGTATAGATATAGATTATAGTACGCAGTTGATTATACGTTTTCTGCAGTCTGCACACTAAATAATTATTATTTTATAAGAACTTTTACGAACTAAGTATTTTTACTACTTTTACGAACTTTATCCCTTGTTTCCAGTTATAGCGCCTAAGTAGTGACACCTAGTAACATTTAATTGTTATTTCTATTTAAAAAATGTAAGTTGGCTGGGTAAGCATCGTGGAGCGTGACTAACTTTTGAGGTCTCAAGTTGGTGTCTTCGTTTCTTCCGTGCTTCGGAGAGCACGCTACGTCAGCGCCGGCTATTAGCATTTTATCACTTGCACGCGATGACAATGCATAATTTGTAAAACATTACTGTGTTTAGGAGTAGTAATCGAGAGTTGGTGGATGGCGGCGCGTCTCATCCGTGGATTAATTTAGCGCTGTGAATAAAAATTAGCACGCGGTAAAAACAACAACATTTTAATAAAACATAAAAAAATATAAATTACCTAGTTAAAAAATTTGTTTTATATTTTAAATATTCTTTTATAAGTGGAAAAAATTAGAATTTCATTTACCTACTATAATAATTGTAGCCTTAATTAGAGTAAACACTTGATAAGCTAAAATCTATTCCTAACGAAACGAAATAACGAGTATTTTACGTATTAAGTACAATAAAATAATAATAATACGCGCCGAATTGAGAACCTCCTCCATTTTGGAAGTCGGTTAAATAGGATGAGGGTTTCGAAAAATTTGGAAGTTATAAACGGGAACGTGACGAATGGCGTCACCGAAAAGGGCGGGAAGGACCCCCCTACTGAGAAAACATGCCCGGCGGAGTACAAAGTGTATCGCATTAGATGGCTGATGTTGGGTATATTCGTGCTGAATTCGGCCTTGAGCGCCGTGCATTGGACGCAGTACTCCATAATACAGGACGCGATCGTCAAGTACTACCGCATCAGCAGCATCACCGTGTACTGGACGTCCATGATGATGATGGTGGGATACTTGCCGCTGATGTTCCCCGGAGTCTACATTTTGGATAAGACCGTGAGTTTGATCTTAACCATGTAACCCATAATGGACAGTCAAAATTATTTTGCTATACTTAATAAATTATATATTATGGATTTCCGAAAAGTAACGCCTGCTTCTATTCAATATCATGTAACCCGTTTATAAATTGTATCTAGGGTGGATGCTCCTAAGCTCGGCGTCCGCTCCAAAAGTCGGCACTCTGTTCTGTTTCTGTCGATATTAGCGTTTCGGTGTCGCTTAGGAACAATGGGTATCTTTTTAGCTTTAGCTTGCTCCAATGGGAAATTGTTTTAAAATTAGGCAGCAGTTTAGCACAAAAACGCTAATATCGACAAAAATAGACGGAGTGCCGACTTTTGGAGCGGGGGCCGAGCTTAGGAGCATCACTAAATCGCCGATAAATTGTCGTAAACTGGTAAATGCGGAAACGCGTAAGCGACGACCTACGCACTACGCCCTGTGCTTAAAACGTCCTAGAGTTTGATCAACTTATCACTTTTGCTCACGATATTATTTTTGGTTATCGGTAAGAACGTCTTAAACGCCGTATACCTGTAGCGCGTTGTTTAGCATTTTTGCGAGAAGCGATTTGTTTCTATTTTAATGTGGGGAAAAATAAAATATTGATTATCGCGTTTCCATTAGGAATCTATGTAGGACATAAAAATTTGCATTAAAAACTGGCGCAATGATCAGTACCTACCTACTTACGAATTTATCGAAGTGTGCGTAAATTGTTTAAATATGTATATGTATAGATAGAAAATATTTTTGCACATCTTTATTTATTTATTTTATTTATTTATTTATTATTTCTATTTTTAATTACATTTTGTTTCTTGACGCCCTGAAATTCATAAGAGTTTGTGTGGACGTTGCACATTCCTCTTAAATAATTAAACTTATAGTTTACTTATACAATCTCAATAATTAACCTAAGGGACCTTTCACTCTATCTCAAACGCGGAATGGCCATTATATTTATTTACTTACCAGTGTCAGCCAACTGTGATTTTGAAAAAAAAATATGCGGCGAATTGAGAACCCTTTTTGGAAGTCGGTCAAAAAGACGCGGTAGGTACCCAATTGAAACTTAGATAGGTAGCTATGTAGAATTGGTAATAGATATTAATATCTAATGAAAAAATAGATGATGTAATAAAATGTTAGAAAGTATTCAATCTATATCTGAGTAGATCCCTTGCGTTGCAGGACTCATAGGCAAAATAGTCATCTCATTTCGTATGGCCACAACCAGCGTAGGTACGTCCATTTTGCACATTTTACTTCGTAGGTGTTGTCGCACTTTCAGTGTGTAGCCACAACCAGTCCAGCTGCGTATGTTTTATATTATCGTAGGTCACTGGGGTATTTTCGCACCTTCAGTGTGAGTTATCGAGGAAAAGGGTCCAACTGATCTCCGCTGGAAAGCAGTCGACATAAAGGTGTGATTAAATGTTAAAAAAGATTAGTAGTTAAAACGTTAATGTTAAAAATAATTAACATGTTAAATTAAAAGTTAAAATTATAACTCATAGGTAGAGGTTGACAGATATTTAAAATTCACAACTAAAGTTTATTAGTTCACACTACTATTAATTTACATTCAGGTATTTGAAATCGATAAAACAATCTTATTTAACTAAACTTTTTAACTTAACTTCCATTAAAGTATTAGATATAACTTTTACAATATTCACTCACAACTGAAGAATGATAATAATTGTTTGATTAAAATAAAATTGATGTTATGTTTTACCTACATTGTATAATAAATGCTTAATCTATTTAAAATAGGGCTCACATTTCCTTGTATTATATCGTAAATTGTTAAACCGTTAAAATGATTTTTTTCCTACCTACATTCTATAATAAATGATAAAACTACTAAAACAAGGTTCACATTTCCTCGTATTGTATCGTAACTTGTTATACTGTTAAAATTAACTTTTTCCTACCTACATTCTATAATAAATGCTAAATCTATTAAAATAAGGCTCACAATTCCTTGTATTATATCGTAAACAGTTTTTAATTTTTCTATACCTACATTCTATAATCAATGCTAATCCTATTAAAATAGAGCTCATAATTTCTTGTATTGTATCATTGAACTCATACACGATAACAATTACTAATGACAAGAGGCTATTTGAGAGCATTAAAATAAACATTTGGCTTTAGTACCTAGTTAGTGAGTGACTGTTGATGTTGTTATAATTTTAACGATCATCTCAATATTTATTAACAACGTTAAAAATTAAAAAAAAATAACGCGTTAAATTGAAAGTTATAACGTTTAATCCTCACCTCTGAGTCGACAGCGGGCAGCCGCGCGTCTCGCTCGCCTTCGCTGCAACCCAGCTCTGTTGACAAAAGTTACGCGCGGGAAACTGACAATAACAGTTCATTAATCGTAGCCTTTACCGCTGACAATAAAATATTAAAAAAATATAGATGAATTATTAGTGAAAAAATATAGATATATACCTACCTACCTATAATTCGTAGATTTTAGTCGGAATTCATGTGCCATATATAAGATACAAATAAAGTAGGTAGCCAAAATTTATTCTTCCCAACGACAATAATATTGTTGAGAGATTATACCTACTAGTATTTAAATTAGAAAATGACGGATTTGAAAAATTTGGAGGCTGTATGCGGGAGCGTGATGGATGGAGTCGCTGAAAAGGGAGGGGTGGACTCCCCTACCAAGAAATGCCCGGTGGAATACAAAGTGTTTCCGATTAGATGGCTGGTTTTGTGCATCTTCGTGCTGTACTCGGCCTCTAATTCGATGCAATGGATACAGTACACTATAATACAGGACGCGATCGTCAAGTACTACGGGGTTAGCAGCCTCACCGTGTACTGGACGTCGATGATTTTCATGATCTCGTACATTCCGCTGATCTTCCCCGCGAGCTACCTGCTGGATAAGACTGTAAGTTAGGTATCTAACTGGTTTTCTAGGTTACCGCCATCTTAGAGCATCAGCACTTGTAGGTAGATATTCCGCTGATCTTCCCGCGAGCTACCTGCTGGATAAGACTGTAAGTTAGGTATATAACTGGTTTTCTAGGTTACTGCCATCTTTGAGCATCAGCACTTGTAAGTAGATATTCCGCTGATCTTCCCGCGAGCTACCTGCTGGATAAAACTGTAAGTTAGGTATCTAACTGGTTTTTTAGGTTACCGCCATCTTAGAGCATCAGCACTTGTAGGTAGATATTCCGCTGATCTTCCCGCGGGCTACCTGCTGGATAAGACTGTAAGTTAGGTATCTAACTGGTTTTCTAGGTTACCGCCATCTTAGAGCATCAGCACTTGTAGGTAGATATTCCGCTGATCTTCCCGCGAGCTACCTGCTGGACAAGACTGTAAGTTAGATATCTAACTGGTTTTCTAGGTTACCGCCATCTTAGACCATCAGCACTTGAGAGCATCAGCACTTGTATGTAGACATTCCGCTGATCTTTCCCGCGAGCTACCTGCTGGATAAGACTGTAAGTTACGCATCAGACTGGTTTTCTAGGTTACCGCCATTCCATCTTAGAGCATCAGCACGTAAGTAGGTACATTTAGTAAGGACTAAGGTGAGGAGAGTTTAATGATATAGGTCATAGGACATAGAAGGCATATACCTACTTAGTTAACAGTGACAACTCACAGACAAACCTGACGAAGTCGCTGGCGCAGTGGTGAGCGCTGTGGTGTTATAAGTGGGAGGTCCCGGGATTGATTCCCGGCAGGGGCAATTTGGGATTTTATAATTTCTAAATTGTCTCTGGTCTGGTCTGTTGAGAGACTTCAATTGTGGTTGGTTACCATCCTACCGGCAAAGCCGTGCCGCCATGCGATTTAGCGTTTATTTGGTATTCCGGTACGATGCCGTCGTACGATCAGGGGTATGCATGCATACCTACCCCTGATCGGTTGCAGTCAAGGGCTAATTTGTAATATTGTGCATTACGATCACAAATAGCTCAACGGCCGGGGCGTTAGACTGAAAACCGAAAAGTCGTCGGTTCAAAGCCCACTCGTTGCACTATTGTCGTACTCACACCTAGCACAAACTATACGCTTATTTGGAGGGGAAAGAACAATGATCACGTTCAGCATCTACTTATAGCGGCAATAGAAATACATCATTTGTAAAAATCTCAACTATCTTATAGTTCATGAGATACAATCCTGGTGACAGACGGATAGACAAACAGACAGACAGATAGACACACAGAGAAACAGACGGACGGACGGACAGCGAAGCCTCAGTAATAGGGTCCCGTTTTACCCTTTGGGTACGGAACCGTAAAAACTAAACTAAACTTTTCATCTAACTAAACAATCATATTAAGTATAGTTGATATAAGTACTTACCTAATATTACGTAGGTACGAGTACGGATGAAAAGCCAGGCCATTTCAAATAGATAACTAGGTAGATAACTGGATTCGTGATTTTCTTGAAAATTGCTTGTTTTAAAACCTCAACACAATCTAATGAGGAAAACATACTTAGTTATCTTGCATGACATTGTTTTTAAACATTCTAACCGTGTCGGTAGGTGAATGAGTTCAAGGCTTTGTTTTCACTTTTGAATTAAAACGATGTTGTGAATAATGACACGACAGACACGAGTGAAAAACATACTTTTCGGGAAAAAATCATACAACCCATACTAATTATTATAAATACAAAAGTGTGTCTGTCTGTCTGTTAGCTTTTCACGGCCCAACAGTTTAACCGATTTTGATGAAATTTGGTACAGTACAGGGGTAGCTTACATCCCGGGGACGGACAGAAGCTTTTTATTTCGGAAAATTAAAGAGTTCGGCCACGGGATTCTCAAAGGTCCATCCGTTTTCCGTTTAACTGATTTATACGAAATTTGGTACAGAGGTGTCTTGCGTCCCGGAAATTCACATAGGCAACTTTTATCCCTGAAAAGCAAATAGTTCCGACAGGATTTTAAAAAACCTAAACCCACGCGGACGAAGTCGCGGGCATCATCTAGTAGTTGATGCGGTCAAAATATTTTTTTAATAAGTATTTTAATTAATTCTTTTCAATCCTTTACTCATACCTACTCTATGCAAATGAGTTAGTTGAAGCGTTGAAAATCACCAGCTGTTGTTACCTTTTGTGTGATGATGACATTGATCCGAACAATGATGCTCGAGCTCGGAAGTATAACGCCAAGAAAAAACGTTTAACTACCATTTAAGTCCTACTTGTACGAATTATTGTAAACTTATTGGTAACTAGCTGATGCCAGCGACTTCGTCCGCTTGGATTCTTATAAATGTCATCCCCTATCTAACCCACTTTGGGGTAGTTTTTCCAAAATTCCTTAGACACTTAACCCTTTTTCCAAACTATTTCTAAAATATAGCTTACTACTTGACTTCGTCCGCTTAGATTCTTATTTTCATCCCCTATTTAACCCACTTCGGGGTGGAATTTCCAAAATTCCAGAAACACGTAACTATTTATTTTTAACCGGAAACCTAAATACCGATTTTGATGGATATAACTTGAAAAATGACGGACTTTCATACAAACTTTCATCCAGTATTTAACACCCTTAGGAGTGGAATTCGCAATAATCCTTTCTTAGTGTGCGCCTACGTCACAAAAGGAAGCTACTGTGACAAGTTTCTAGCTTCAGTGCTTTAGGCTGTGCGTTGATGATCAGTCAGTCAAGACAAGATACTTTATATATTAATGATAGATAGATTTTTACAATTAATAAACTATGAAAAATGACCTCCATATATATGGAAAAGTTGCTGACGCTCGCGACTTTGTTCCCGAGAAACTCTTTTCCGGGATGAAAAGCATCCTATTTCCGTATCCTGGATGCAAGTCATCTCTGTGCCAAGTTTCAGATCAATCGAATTTACGCTTGTACGAATAACAAAGTTAAACGATACAAGAACGCATAACGGAGTTCCAGCGAGAACTCTTTTCTGGGATGAAAAGTATCCTGTGTACGTCTTGGTCCAGCTATCTCTGTGCCAAGTTTCATCTCATTTGGATGAATGATACGCGAACGCATAAAGGACAACAGACAGACAAACAAACGGACAAATTCAATCTTTACGAGATAAAACCATAGACCAACAAGAAGAGGACTTGGCATAATGTCCTATAGAAAATAGTGGATCGGAAAATAGCTTAAGCTTATCAAAATTTTCATAAGTGTGTAAGAGACAACACTACATTTTTAAACATAACAATAAAACAGATCGTGGCAGAAATTTTATTGCACTGCCCTTAAGATGGCCTCCCTAAAATGTATACATGAACACTCACACACGCACAACTTGAGACATCACAATGAACACGCGCCATTTTAGGTTGCGGGATTGTGCGTGTGTGAGTGTATTTTTGGCACGTTTTTAAGGTAGGTATGCCTACTCTACTTATTATTATTATCTCTATGGATAAAACTGATTGCTGGTTAGCGTAAATACATCTGGCCATGGAGCCCGGTGTCCATTGAGTTCTACGGATTGATATGAATCCTGAACCATATCCTTAAGTGACAGAGGAAAGAAATTGTACAATAGGTTGTACACATTGTACAAGTAGGTTGGTACAATTGATAGAAGCAGGAACTATAAGGTGTGTATATTGATATATCTACCGTACTCCTAACAAGCTGTGATAGCCTAGTGGTTAGGACGACCGACTTCTAGCAATCCGCCGTGGAAGTCCATTAGGGATATGGGTCACATTTCCATAACTCACGATCAGGTGGGATCGCAGTCATAATACGACAGTTGCAATCTGCAAGCAAGCTATATTTTAGGAAAAATTAAACCGTATTCTATTCGACCAAAAAAATACGCAAATCGCTTCAGCAATCTCAGAAAAATTTGTGTATCAATTTAAAAAATTGTGACATACTACGTGTCGATTTATGCGTATATTATATACAAGCGGACACCCGCGACTTCGTTCGCGTGGATATTGGTTTTTGAAAATCCCGTGAGAATCATTTTGTTTTCCTAAGCTCCTTTGAGCTCATACCTTGCTAAAAACTGTTAAACGTTCACTGGCGGATGTTTAGGTAGATCAAAATGTAAACATCCGCCAGTAAAAGTCCCATCAAAATCGATCCAGCCTTTCTGAGATTAGCTGATAATCTGTATAGTATCTCGTTTCTAACAAAAAAAAGAATGAATGAAATCAGACCACGCGTTAATGAATTACAGCTAAGTACACATTAATTTTAACTTTCATCCCCTCTTCCAAGGGAACCGTGCGGATTTCAGGATAAAAAGTATCATAATTATATGTTACTCCGTAGTATCAACTAAGTTTCATTTCAATCCATTCAGTAGTTTTTGCGTGATGCGCGCACAAACATACAAACAAACAGATAAACAGACAAAAACTTCAAAAATAGCTTTTTTACGTTCTATAGGGATAAGTAATCCCTAACACCTCCCAGTTATTATTTTGCAAATATCTTCAATGTACAGATCCGGCAAGTCTACGATTTTATTATATGTATAGAAGATAGATAGAGAAGAAATAGATAGATATAAAATAGTGAAAAAAAAATCATCAAAATCGGTTCATTGGTTTTGAAATAATCGCGAACATACATACATACATTCGGGTCGAATATAGAACCACCTTTTTTGAACTCTGTTAAAATGAAGCTTTTTCTGTCTATATGGTATGATAGAAGGTTATTATTTGCCTATTACTAAATAGTAAAGACGAAATAAAAGGGGGTAAGGGAGCTCATCTCCATCTAGAGCTCCAATTGTCAACCTCACCTGCACGCGGTGCCCCCTGCTGATTTACCAACGAGGCCCTGACGACCGACCGATGGCGGTATAACCATCCAAAACTAGCTAGACTGAGTAAATGACAGATGGCCGGTGTCGGGCAGCAGCGACACCGGTGCGAACAGTCTAGCCTTGCGATGACCAACACGCCTGCCCAGCGTGGTCATTATTTGGGCAAATCCTTGAAATGGACAGATTAACATTGCCAAGGCCCCTAGTCCCCGGCGGCCCCGCTATTCCTGGCTCTGGCAGCGGTTATGGTAACGGCGGGGCAGGGGGTGCTAAGAATCTCCGGAAGAGATTCCGCTGCCAACCCCGACGACTAGACCTGGCAACATACAACGCACGCACATTGAGGACTGACGAGAAGATTATCGAGCTGGAGGAAGCAGTGAGCAAGTTGCACTGGGATATTATAGGATTGTCTGAAGTCCGAAGAGAGGGGGAGGACTCGATAATTCTCAATTCCGGCAACTTGTTCTACTACCGGGAGGGCGACCAACAGTCCCAGGGTGGTGTCGGATTCATCGTCCACAAGTCCCTCGTCAACAGCATTGTTCAAGTCGAGAGTGTGTCGAGCAGGGTAGCGTACCTTATACTCAGAATCACCAAACGGTATTCGCTGAAGGTCATACAGGTTTACGCACCGACATCGACACAACCCGACGAGGAGGTGGAGGTACTGTATGAGGATATTTCTAAAGCCATACATGCCTCCAACACTCACTACAGTGTTGTGATGGGGGATTTTAACGCAAGGCTGGGTGAACGAATCGGTGCAGAGGTGAGAGTGGGGCAATTTGGATATGGGCGAAGGAGCCATAGGGGCCACATGCTGGCCAACTTCATGGAGAAGGAGGGCCTCTTTATGATGAACTCCTTCTTCAAGAAGCGGCCACACAGAAAGTGGACGTGGATGAGTCCAGATGGTTCCACGAGAAACGAGATTGACTTCATCATGTCGACCAAACGGCATATATTCAATGATGTCTCAGTGATCAACAGGGTGAAAACCGGAAGTGATCACCGTATGGTAAGAGGCACATTGAATATCAACATAAAGCTGGAAAGGGCCAAACTGGTGAAGTCTACACTCCGACCTTCTCGTGCTCATATCCAAAACCCCGAAAGCTTTCAGCTCGAACTGCAGAACCGATTCGATTGCCTAGCAGATTGCGACTCTGTGGACGATCTAAACAACAGGCTGGTGGAAACTGTCCATACGGTTGGGTCCAAGTACTTTAAGACCCACCGTGCAATCAGAACCAAAAAGTTCTCAGACCAGACTCTCAAGCTAATGAATAAGAGGCAAGAAATGAGACTGCAGTCTTCAGCAGATGCGTTTGCTTACCGGCAGATTAATAGGCAGATCTCTAAGGCGCAAACGCGAGACTTGCGTAACTTTAATACAGAATGTATTAAAGATACGATCGAGCGAAACAAGGGCTCAAAAGTCTTCGCAAGAGATCTGTCTATCGGACAGAGCCAGTTGACGCGACTGAAGACCGACAACGGTAGTCTCATTTCATCAAAGCCTGAGATCTTGAGAGAGGTAGAGAACTTTTACGGACAGTTGTACACCTCAACTCAGAAGCCTGTTGAAGATTTGGCTAAAGATCCCAGAGCCAAATTGACCCGACATTATACCGAAGATATCCCGGACGTCAGCCTATACGAGATTAGTATGGCTCTCAAACAACTGAAGAACAACAAGGCGCCAGGCGATGACGGAATCACAGCGGAACTCCTGAAAGCAGGTGGCAAACCAGTTCTTAAGATCTTTCAGCGATTGTTCAATTCCGTCATCGACGAGGGTATAACGCCAGAGGCATGGCACAGGAGCGTGGTGGTTCTTTTCTTCAAAAAGGGTGATAATACCTTGCTGAAGAATTATAGACCCATCTCGCTGCTGAGCCATGTCTATAAGTTGTTCTCGAGAGTCATTACGAATCGTCTCGCTCGTAGGTTCGACGACTTCCAGCCTCCCGAACAGGCCGGGTTCCGAAAAGGCTTCAGTACCATAGACCACATCCATACGCTGCGGCAGGTTATACAGAAGACCGAAGAGTATAACAAGCCACTTTGCTTAGCGTTTGTGGACTATGAGAAAGCCTTTGATTCGGTGGAAACTTGGGCTGTATTGAGATCACTACAGAGATGCCGGATCGACTATCGGTATATCCAAGCGCTGAAGTGTTTGTACGAAAACGCCACTATGTCAGTCCGTATACAGGATCAGACTACAAGACCAATCCAATTGCAGCGAGGAGTGCGACAGGGAGACGTCATCTCCCCGAAGCTCTTTACCGCAGCATTGGAGGACGTCTTTAAGCTTCTGAATTGGAACGAACTTGGCATCAACATCAACGGCGAGTACATCACTCACCTGCGGTTTGCCGATGATATAGTCGTGATGGCAGAGTCTCTGGAAGATCTCAATACAATGCTCAATGACCTCAGCAGGGTTTCTCAACAGGTGGGCCTAAAAATGAACATGAGTAAGACGAAAATCATGTCAAATACTCATGTCCCGCTTCACCCGATAATCGTTGAGAACTCGGCGCTCGAAATTGTAGACGAGTATATATACCTAGGACACACAGTCCAGCTAGGTAGGTCCAATTTCGAGAAAGAGGTCAACCGCCGAATCCAACTCGGATGGGCAGCGTTCGGGAAGCTTCGCGATGTCTTCTCGTCCAAAATTCCTCAATGCCTGAAGACGAAAGTCTTCGAACAGTGCGTGTTGCCAGTGATGACATACGGATCCGAGACATGGTCGCTAACTATGGGCCTCATAAGAAAGCTCAGAGTCGCTCAGAGAGCGATGGAGAGAGCTATGCTCGGAGTTTCTCTACGCGATCAAATCAGAAATGAGGAGATCCGTAGAAGAACCAAAGTCACCGACATAGCTCAACGGGTTGCGAAACTGAAGTGGCAATGGGCGGGGCACATAGTTCGGAGAACCGATGGACGTTGGGGTCCCAAGGTGCTGGAGTGGCGACCTCGCACCGGGAAGCGCAGTGTTGGTAGACCCCCCACTAGGTGGACCGACGACATCAAACGAGTCGCAGGGAGCCGCTGGATACAAGCGGCACAAGACCGTGGCAAGTGGAAGTCCCTTCAAGAGACCTATGTCCAGCAGTGGACGTCAATCGGTTGACAACGACGACGACGACGACGAAAGACGAAATATCTATGCCAATGTTGCAAAAAATATGTAAATGAAGATTGCCATTTTCTTGCTATAATAATGTAAAGGTCTGCGCACACGAGCGGCGTGGAAATCATAACTACAAACGGGTTTATATTTACTTTATACTACACCTGCTCGGAAAGTACCTTCTGGTTTGTCTCATATCGAAAGCCAAAGTACGTCATTACTGTCAAACAAATATGCGTGCTGAAAAGATGTATGAGATTTCATTGTTAACGCGCTAGAGCGGAAATTCCATTTATGAAATTCCATTACTAACGTGCTTTTTTCTTTTTAATTTTTGATAAAATCCGATCAGTACATGAAAAAAAACCTATTTCGACAAAGACGATATAAAAAGCACCTATAATAAATAAGTAACCGCCACGGTAGATGGCGCTGATGTCGGTAATACACCGAATGGTCACTGAGCACGACCGGGGTCCGCTATTTTAAATATATTCAATTTTAATTAATACAATTAAATATGAACATAAAATTAAAGTAAAAAATAGAATATATAAATTTTTCGCGCTAATTTCTTTGTATTTTGTGAGTCGCTTTCTTTTGTTTTACCTATCCAAATTTTCAATTTATAAAATTACAAGTAACTTTAGGGAACTCAAATGTGTCTAAGTAGTGAGCCGCCCAACGCCGCCGGAATTAAAAATATGTGGCCAAGCAGTTATTGTTATATTGAAAATCTTTTAACCAAGATATCTAGAAAGAGATAAAAATAGATACAACAAAGCATATGAAGATTTTTTACAATGGAAACCCAACGTCTTTTTCTGATTGATTTCCGGTAATAATTTTAATATTTTTGATTATTTTACTATTTTCCTTGTAGGTGTAGTATAAAGCACTATGTATCCCTTCGGAAGAAAGTGCGATTCCTAGCTCGGGCGTATTGCGGCCCTACGGCCTACGGCCTCGGGCCTCAAACTACACCCTCGTAGTAGTCGGTCACTTTCTCCCGTCGAGGAACAATGTACTATTGACATACTGTTGAAATTTGTATAATTCATACTTATATGGTAGAGGAAGAAGTTGATATTATCATAAGTGATCCACCTCTCATTACCTTGATATCAATATTTTAAAAAATGATGTAGTTTCATTTTTAACAGAAAATTTGTAAATGACTAAATAGTTCATTTTTAACCCCCGACGCAAAAACGACGGGTGTTATAAGTTTGACGTGTCTGTGTATGTGTGTGTGTGTGTGTGTGTGTGTGTGTGTGTGTGTGTCTGTCTGTCTGTTTCCCTGTAGCGCTCAAACGGGTGAACCGATTTGAATGCAGTTTTTTTTGTTTCAAAGATGAATTAGTCGAGAGTGTTGTTAGCTATGTTTGATGAAAATCGATCCAAGATGGCCGCCGCTACAAAATGGCGGATTACATATTTTCTCACAAGTCCCTTAATATGGGTATCAAATGAAAGGGCTTGACTTATAGAATACACATACAATACACACACACACACACACACAGACACACACAGACACGTCAAACTTATAACACCCCGTCGTTTTTGCGTCGGGGGTTAGTAAATAAACAAACAAAAAATTATATACCTACACTTTTACAAAATAATCAATTTTATTGTGAAAAATGAGATTATGAGGCGTGCAACAAATGAGACCGACTTCGGTTCAGCAGTTCCAGCTTCCAGGGTCCAATCAGGTGTACCAATCAAAATATTTGTGACATCTAAACGTATAAACTTACGAATATAGGGATTATCACCAAATGTGTTCTATACTAAAACCTCCCTGAAAGTATTTACTTTGGTAGATTACGATAGTGATAATATTATTTACATCTGAAAAGGCATTTGTTTCTATTGCCGACCCATGGAATGAGATTTGTTTCTATTAACGTTTTTACTGTTTCTATTACCGACCGCTCAGAATTTACAACCTCTCCATTATAACTTAAAAATTTAAAAAACCCCCGACATTCACCATTTTGTGGCGGCAGCCATCTTGGATTTGCATAATGATATTCTACTAGTCAAGCCCTTTCATTTGATACCCATATTAAGGGAGTTGTGAAAAAATATGTAATCCACCATTTTGTAGCGGTGGCCATCTTGGATCGATTTTCATCAAACATAGCTAACAACACTCTCGACTAATTCACCTTTCAAACAAAAAACCGCATTCAAATCGGTTCAGCCGTTTGAGCACTACAGGGGAACAGACCGACACACACACACACACACAGACACGTCAAACTTATAACACCCCGTCGTTTTTGCGTCGGGGGTTAAAAAATCATCTAAATCGGATCATTAGTTTTTGAAATAATCACGAACATACATACATACATTACATACAGCTTGTATATATGTATACGGGTTAAATACAGGACCTTCTTTTTTTGAATTCGGTTAAAAAACGCTAACTTTCAACGCCACTTCACAGTTTTAGTGGTCCTTGCACCTTAAGTTGAATTTATCTGAAGTTGAATAAAACTCGAAAAACAGGTTTTTTTAATATAGGTGTTTGTTATGATCTCATTATAAGAATCCGTTCTTTTCCATCTCGAAAAATGTTTGCGTGATGATTTTGTCGCCAAAAATAGGTCGCGTTAGATATTAATTTTCATGCATGATTTTGATAATGATTAACTATTATGATTGTTAGATTTTTGATTTTTTAACCAACTTCGAAATTTCTACAATTAGAAAATGTAGGTAGGTACAAACTTACACTAAGACTTTTAAGTTTTATAAATGCTGGCTTAAATATTTCATATGGATAGGCTGTTTATTGCAATTTCTAAATTGAATAAAGTTAGTTTTTAACCGACTTCAAAAAAGGGGGAGGTATGTATGTTCCCCGATCACTCAAAGACGCCTGGACCAATTTTGAAAATTCTTCTTTTGTTTGGGTATACTTCCCATGGCCCCTTGGTCATCAGGTCAGGATGTGATGGTGTGATCCCGGAGTAAGCAAGAGAACCTTTCAAATTTTTTTGGTATACACATTGAAATCGGTTTATTTTTTCTAAAATATACCTTCTAATATACCTACCTACGTATACCTTAAATATCTGTGTAGAAGGGCTATCTTTTGCCAGCATTTAGTTTGGTGGCAACTTTGTTTAACAAGTATAAATTGGAAATTTAAAAAACCCCCGACATTCGCCATTTTGTGGCGGCGGCCATCTTGGATTTGCATAGTGCTATTTTACTAGTTAAGCGCTTTCATTTGATACTCAACCCCCTCCTAACCAAAGTCACGGTCACGGCGCTGTGCCGACGGTTGATGAAATAACGAGCTGGTGCCACAAAGATACCTCCAAAGTAAGTTTTGGCCATTTTTTTCAACTGTGATTATTTTTGATATGGTAGGTGTAAGCTTCCATGTCAAATATCACTTAAATAGAATAAGTATTCTTCTTTCTAATATGGCAATCGAAACGGTATTTTTTTAACGAATTTTAAAGTTATAGACATGTGTTTGCCATATTCGGGTTTTTTGTAATTAGGGATGAAAGTAACAAGTTGTTACTTTTATCCCGATTAACATCGTTACATCTCAAAACATGTTTTATTGTGCTTTTTATATTTCAAAGTAATATTTAAAGTCCTTATTTTCTTATTCCAGAATACCTAATATACATAAACTAAACACTTGTAGATGACTGTGTATCTTCATCTCATCTCTTTTACATGCAGTTGCAGTCACCAACACTATTAGTGACACTACTCGTATCATTGGTAGCTTCACTATTACTGCCAAGAACCCCTCCAGAAATTACTTTAGCAGCAATGGCCTTACCATCAACAGATGTCACTTTTCCATCGACATCGTTTGATAATTTACACGCTCAATCTACTTCTTCAGCTATTGTTCAGCAAGTCACGACATCGTTTAGTCCCTATGAAATTAAGCCCCTACCAAAGGCTACCTCAGAAAGAATTCATGTATGGGCACGGGTCATGGGCACCAACAGGTATACAGTAAGAAATATAATTTTATTATGCTTTTTACAGAATAAAATATGCAGTTTGTATTGCAAGCCCACTTATAGGCTACAACATGCAAATAGTAATAGAAAGGGAAGCAAAAGTCAGAAAAACTAAAATAATGACCGATACTACAACAAGCTTTCAAGACAAATAAGAAAGAAGCTTACCTAAAAAAGTAAAGAAATCTATTGTGCACACTGCTAAAAATACAAAAAAATTGAGGGCTCTAGTCTAGATGAAAAGAAAACAATTAAAAAAACCAGAGAAATAAAGCACAAAAGAAGAAAAAAGAAGCTAAAATAACTCTGGATTCTCTTCCTTCTTTCTCTTCTTCTTTGGCTTAAATCAGTCAAAGAAGATATTTTCTGTTTAGTTTGTATGGAACCCTTTTCAAACAGCAGGTCAAATGAAAAGTGGGTGCAATGCCTAAAGTTTAAGTTATGGACTCATATAGACTGCACTATTAATGAAATGATTTATGTGTTTATGTAGACTGCACTAATAACGAAATAAGTTATAATTTAAATTGATTATTTAATTGATACATAATGTAACTTCGTTTTTATTTGAATGTTACAACCATCCCCTTACACTGTTACAACCAACCCTAGGGGTAGGGATGGTAGTAACAAATTCCACTTTTTTTATTTGGTCGTTTTCCTCAAAATCTATAACATCTGTTGCATTTATGCTGATGTTAACAGATAGCTGAAAGACCAATCTATTATATGCACTGAAAAGAATTTTAATATTTAAAAAACTTTGTGAGATATTACGTGAAAAGTAAAAATTGTTACGTTCATCCCCGGTCTCCCCTACCTACTCGAGTTCATTCAACGAAAAAGTCTTTAATTGGTACCCCCAATATCAATTTAAATAACCGAAACTTTCTAAATCCCATTAGTTTTGGGGATCAGGTCCCTTACAGCATCAGGATTGAGGAGTTGGAATCCAATTTTGTTATAGAACAGAGTCACAATGTTTCTCTATATTATGTATGTGAAAGTCCCGTCAAAATCGGTTCAGCCGTTCCGAAGATTAGCCCGTTCAAACAGACAGACAGACTGACAAAAATTTTAAAAACGTATGATTCGGTTATGGTACAGTTCAAATAACCGTATGAGCTTAATATGAGGTAGTTATTTTGAAATTACAGACAGACACTTCAATTTTGTTTATTAGTATAATATATAGATTACGTATATTATTCATAACTTAGAATTATTATAGAGTGATAAACTTGCGATAGATTGCTTCTTTGTAACAGCTGTTTATCGTTAGAATAATGATTCACTTTTAGCTTTATTGACAATATCTTTTAACTAGGTACTTGTCCTAGTCGTGATAACTCAGTGAATGTATATAGTTATCTAGTCGATTATTTATTGTAATCAGAACTATGTTTATGTAATAACTAGCGGACCCGGCAGACCGCGTCGTCCTGCCCGCTATTAGCGCCACCTACCGGGTCCAATTTTTCTACTTACAGACCTTCCTCTTGAATCACTCTATCTATTAAAAAAACCGCATCAAAATCCGATGCGTAGTTTTAAAGATTTAAGCATACATAGGGACATAGGGACAGAGAAAGCGACTTTGTTTTATACTATGTAGTGATTTTATACAGATCAAACACAAATTCAAGTACTTATAATAACTAGACCCATTTTGGTGCGGTATGAAATAACTTTGCCAATTCTCTACTCGATAACTCGCTTTTTTACCAGCTCTCTAACTTTTAAACCCCGCTACTGTCGTGGATGACTTTCAGATAAAATTAAAATCCTCGATGATGGGAAAGAGCTATTAAACAAGTATAAATTAAAAATTTAAAAACCCCCGACATTCGCCATTTTGTGGTGGCGGCCATCTTCGATTTACATAGTGCTATTCTGCTAGTCACGCCCTTTCATTTGATACCCATACTGAGGGGGTTCTGAAAAAATATATAATGCGCCATTTTGTGGCGGCGGCCATTTTGGACCGATTTTCATCAAACATAGCTAAGAACACTCCCAACTAATTCACCTTTCAAACAAAGAAAACCGCATTTAAATTGGTTCACCCGTTTGAGCGCTACGGTGGAACAGACAGATGGTGGTTATCCGAGTAATTTTCTCAGGCGCATATTGATGTCAAACACATAATGTTTACTAATTTATGATCCTACTAGCATCTGCCCGCGGCTTCGCCCGCGTGAATTTGTGTTTTAAACAAATCCCGAGGGAATCGTGGATTTCCGGCTCCCGTTCCCGCTCCCTTTTCCAACCTTTATACCTACTATCAAGGAAGTTCGCTATAGTAATCTACCTATAGTTGTAGATAGATTTCGGGTTTTTTAAAATCCCGTGGGAACTGTGCTGTGCATGAGCGTGATTTACAGTCAGCGCCCTCTATGGCGTTTTTGGAAGTCTATATCTATTTTAGTCCCACAGGAATACTTTTCCGGGATAAAAAGTAGCCTATGTCTTAAGTCAGGGCATAGGCTATCTCCATTCAAAATTTCAGCCAAATCGGTTTAGTAGTTGCGACGGAGAAGAGGAACAAACATACTATGTACAAATACACACACACACAAACTTTCGCCTTTATAATATTAAGTGTGATTCTATTGTGTATAATAAACATCTCTTTCCGATTATATAATATTACATATCTACTATGTAGTAATTTATAGTAGGGTACATAGTTATTTTTCGCGATTTTATTCGCGTGAAATTCATGTGTCATTTGAGAAATACGATAAAATTTTACTATAGTACGGCAGCCCTGGAACAAAATATTTAGTGATTAATAACAAGCTGAATTTTCGTGAGCAGGTTTGTTTCGACGAGACGAACAACTTTTTTATTTATGAAAATTCTCGACGGAGGTAGCTAATCGAGTGAGGAGGTGTTAAAAATTTCGATTTGCTTGGGTGGGAAATCGTTCCACTAAATTTGTAGGACTATGTGGCCATTTCATTATACAAGTATTTACTAAGCTGCATACAAAAAATCAGCTAGTTATTAATAATGTTTAATCATTTTTATAACCTCATTATTTGGAAATATTCGGAGTGGAGGACGCTGTAGAATATTATTAACTAGCTGATCCCCGCGACTTCGTCTGCGTTGATATAGGTTTTTATATAGGATCGGATCGGATCCCGTAATCCATTTTTGTACCTAAACTAAATGTAGCCTAAGTTACTCCTTATAACATCACCTATCTGCCATTGAAAGTTCCATCAAAATCGATCCAGCCGTTTCGGAAATTAGCTGGAACAAATAGACAGATCGACAAACATAAATTTAAACGCACACCAGTTTAAAATAAGCCGTACGTTCAAAGATCCGGGTCCCAAGTTATTTGAACCAAATCAATGCCTGTCATTTCTGAACTAAAAAACTTATGACCTTGAAATATTTATGGAACAATATATAAAGTACTATCTTTCTAACAAAAAAAGAATGAGTAAAATCGAACAACGCGTTAATGAATTACAGCTAAATACACGTTTTAACTTTCATCCCCTTTCCCAAGGGAACCGTGCTGAATTTCGGGATAAAAAGTATCCTATAACCTACCTCGGAGTATAAACTCAAACCGTACCAAGTTTCATTCGAATCCATTCAGTAGTTTCGGCGTGATGCGCGGCCAAGATACAGACAGACAGACAGACAGACAGACAGACAGACAGACAGACAGACAGACAGACAAAAATGAAACAAATTGCAGTTTTGGCTTCAGTATCGATTATAGAGTGCCCTCCAATAAAAATTTTCAAAATATCTTCAATGTACAGAATTGGATCTGTTACAGTTTTATTATATTATAGAAGATAACCAGCTGATTTTTGTATGCAGCCTAATAAATACTTGTATAATGAAATGGCCATACAGTCCTACAAATTTAGTGGAACGATTTCCCACCCGAGAGAATCGAAATTTTCAACTCCTCCCCACTCGAGTAGCTACCTCCATCGAGAATTTTCATAGATAAAAAAGTTGTTCGTCTCGTCGAAACGAACCTGCTCACGAAAATTCAGCTTGTTATTAATTACTAAAAATTTTGTTCCAGGGCTGCCGTACATAAGGTTATGTTGTCAGTTTTCCCAGTCGCTAATGTGAGTGACGCACAGACTAACGTTATGCGATAACCTGTTCGCATAACAAAAACATACGCTCTATCTGCATAATGCTCTGCTCCCTCATAAATAACGCAATTGTCCTATTGTTTAGTGGACCCCATCGTAACGACCCCTATTTCCTTTTTAACCCCTGCACTGACGCCAACAGAGGAGGGGTGTTATAAATTTGACCGCTATGTCCCTGTCTGTGGCACCGAAGTGCTTACGGGTGAACCGATTTGAATGGATTGTTTTTATTTGAAAGCAGATTTTCTAGTTTGGTTCTTAGACAATATGTTTTATCAAAATCGGTTCAGCCGTTTTAAATGTATCAGCTTTTTTGTTAGTAGGAATCTTAGACGCCTGATGGTAACGCAACATCGATTTGAATGCGGCTTTTTTAACACCCCGACGCAATAAGAGGGATGTTATTAGTTTGACCGCTACATGTGTGTGTCTGTCTGTCTGACGCATTGTAGCTCTCGGGTGAACCCATTTGAATGCGGTTTTTTTATAGTTAGATTTGTCTCGACGAGTACTTGGCAGACACGTCATAGTGATCAAGTTTTGACCTTTGGAGCAGGAGGGTGGTGGGGATGTCAGGTTGGCCCACAGGTCGGGGGTTGTAAAAATTTATCATGTTAACTACTTACCATTTTATAGTCTTACCATTTACACAAGTACCATTTTATAACTCACTCCCAAGTTCTACTAATCTGATTAGATGTGTAATTAAGTAGATTACAAGTATAAATTTAAAATTTAAAAAACCCCCGACATTCGCCATTTTGTGGCGGCGGCCATCTTGGATTTGTAATAGTGCTATTCTACTAGTCAAGCCCTTTCATTTGATACCCATATTAAGGGAGTTGTGAAAAAATAAGTAATCCGCCATTTTGTAGCGGCGGCCATGTTGGACCGATTTTCATCAAACATAGCTAACAACACTCTCGACTAATTCTCCTTTCAAACAAAAAAAACCGCATTCAAATCGGTCCACCCGTTTGAGCGCCACAGGGGAACAGACAGACACACACACACACACACACACACACACACACACACACACACACACACACAGACACGTCAAACTTATAACACCCCGTCGTTTTGCGTCGGGGGTTAAAAATAAAACAGTTTAATATCGCGCTATGTTTGGCAAATAATTATAATGTAAATAGGTAATTTTCCTTCCAAATGGTCTGAATGGAAGTTCTATTAATTGGGTTGCTATACTTGATTACAAAAAAAAAACTTTTTCCGGTAGGTTTCGACCTACTCTGTATACTTTTCAAAACCGGTGTGAAATAGTTGATTATAAAGGTTAATCAATTGGTACACTTAATTACTTATTACTGGTTTTCTCCATTGAATTATTATGTAGGTATTAGTATAATAATTCCTCAAAGGTTTTCTCAATGTTATTTATAGCAAAAACGTCAGACGCTTGAAATTAAATAAACTCGTCTCTGGAGACAGTGACTGGGGCAGGGTTAAAGGCTAGAGATAGATATATGCAAGGTCAATAAAGGTCGTTTCTCATCATAAACGCACCGCTCCAGAGCAGCAACCGCCTCGAATAAATCCAACCGCAAGCCGCCAATGTGACAGCGCGGATTCTGGCTCGCAAACGTGCTTGCGAACGTCAGTGAGAGATCTCCCTTGTGACAGCAGGCAGCAGGCGCGGAAACAGTGCGCGGACGACGAAAAGACTGCGTGCAAGCCGCGTAACTCAACAAGCAAACCGCTCGCAAGCATCACGTCTCATGCCTGCTCTTCACCATCGCCGGCAATCGTCACGATCATCGTGCAAGCATCCACACGAACGTCCGTGATCATTTATTGAGTGGGTAGCGGCGCGAATTCCCTTTGATGCGTGACAAGTCGCTGATCGCCACGATTATTGACGATTGTGACGACGATTATCGGCGACTACAAGCGATAAACCCTCCACACGGTCGTGCACGCGTGTATTCGTCTATACCAGTAGTTTCCAAAGTGGTCCAGGTGGACCCCCAAGGGTCCACGGGAGACTCGACGGGGGTCTACGTTGGCGTGACAAAAAAATGGGGGTTCACGAGTTGTAAGCGGGGGTCCACGAAAATTTATCTGCTTTCGATAATGAAGACCTAAAATGTTGGCTTGACTTCACCTAACAGGTAGGCAGATAATATTTTAAGAAGCTCAGCGACTGTTACTTGTAAAAACTTGCATATTCCATATTTAGTACTTAACTTTACTTTACAGAACTTTACTTTTTGACGTCCACTCACAGCACAATCAATTAACCAATCAATTCTCACTTTTTTTGAAAACTAATTTCGTGGTTGGAACTCAGCCGCAATGCAAATTTCCATAGTAAGATATAATATTCACATTTTTTTTCGAGTTTTGGGAATATGGTAGAAATGTAGCTACAGGGGGTCCATCGGAACTAGCGAAATTTTGAAAGTGGTCTATGAGCAAAAAAAGTTTGGGAACCCCTGGTCTATACCTAGTGGCCGAGTGTGAAGAGAAGGCTTCAGGGACGGTGTATCGCTCGCTTAAAGCGCGTGGTCTGCTAGACGAATGGATGGTAGCGAAAAGCGCGCTTGCCCCGAGCTGTCAATTACACACAATTAAAAAGCCTAACTTGAATGGCAAGATGTTTGCTGTGTCGGAGCGGTGCGGTTATAGTGTGTGATGACCTTTACGCGTATCAATTATTTCCAAGCGAGCTACACTTGACATGTGGGATCGTCTCACAATACTCAAGTCTCAGTTTACAAGATGAACAATATTTTGAATTCAATTATAAAAAGAATACAAGCTTTGGACACGTGTGAAAGTGAAGCTAAATAAAACTGTTTAACAAGCTATAATTTAAAAATTAAAAAAACCCGACTGCCATGCTAAAAAACGAACTAAAAAATTAATAAACTACCACCGTACCACTTACAGTGTATGTAGTTGTTATTTATTTTGTTTTTCATGATTTGTCACTCCAAATTGATTTAAAACATATAGATTGTATACATTTTCGTACTCGCCTTTTAAAGCCCTTTATTTTGATACCCCACTCGAGGTTCTTGAACAAAAAAATTTTTTTCAGCCCGCACATTAAAGTGCATAACATTCGCCATTTTGATTTTTTATGAATTTTATGTACCCAGTAACATTTGCGCCGTCAAGACAAATCTAATGACGTATAATTTATCAAAATAGGTTGAGCCGTTAAGTAGTTACGAACTGACATAGGAAACGGTCTTTTTCTACGATTTATCACTCCAAATTGTTTCCAAATATAAAAATTTATACATTTTCGTATTTGCCTTTTGAATCCCTTTATTTTGATACCCCACTCGAGGGTCTTGAAGAAAAAATTTTTTTTCAGCTTGCACATTAAGGCGCATAAAGTCCGCAATTTTGATTTTTTTTTAAATTTAGGTACCCTATAACAACTCTAATGACACAAATAAAACGACAAATCTAATGACGTATCATTTATCAAAATCCGTTGAGCCGTTGATTAGCTACAAGCGGACATAGGAATGGACATACATACACACAGGTGAAACACATATACCCAGTCGGGTAATAATAAAAATACTGACTGATAGCAACTAGTAATCTGCTAGTAATTATAAAGAATCTAGTATTTTAGCCGTTGTAAAATTTTATCACTTACAAGAGTTCTAGATTAATGAATCTCTTGAATTGTCTCGCAAACTGGAGATTAACTACGATTACTTTTACTCGATTGTTTAAAATCTTGACGGTTTATTGTATTTGTTCTTCGTTATGTTCCTTAAGACAATAAAATATTTGCACTTTTTTTTTGGAAAAAAATTGCCGCGGATAATACACTACCTTGAGAAACTTCAGCTCGAATGTCGTCTCAAAAAGTCCACTGTTGGACATACAAATAGACCTCTCTTTTTTTGGGACTTCTACACTTTGTGTAAAAAGTAGTATAGATGCTTTTTCCGGTACGGGGTCGGAATTTCAGCACCACGAACGTGTATTGGTTGAGCTATAACGATTATTTCGATTATTTTGGCATCTACGGCTCGAACACAGTAGTTAGGTAATGTGGGGCAAAAATATTGATCCGATCGGTTGTATTTCGGACCACCAAAATCACTGTGAACTTTAGCTACCATAAGTTCTACTTCGTTAATAGATACCCGTAATTCACTTACAAATAAACTTACAAATAAACTCGTTAGCAGATTGTATTGTAAACATTTTTTTATCATCGTCTCAAGGGAAACGAGGAAGTTGTGAAAAAACCGTCAATCAACGCCGTTTGTAACGACTCCATTATGTATTTGTACTATGCACAGGGCAGTGGCAGAAAAAATTACAGGAAGTGAAATATTAATTAAATTGTTTTAAAAAACGGCAAACAAATACCTACGTTCGGTTGGGAAATACGTAAGGTAACTAACTGGAGAAGTAACTTTTTGCTATTCGATCAAACTACAATAGTTAAGTAGATTAGATTTCAGTCTCTTGATTATGCTTAGTGTATAATATAATAACTAGCAGCCTATATAATTATAGAATGGACAAGTTTCCAAAAAAATTTTTTTTGATTAATTATAAAAATTTAAGTAAAATAAAACAAAAATCTGAAAGAATCATTAAATTATCTCAAAAACTGAAAAAGTTATTGAACTTTAAATTTGCTAATTTCGTTTCATGCGGCGCTACAGCGTGTAACGTCACCCAACCCGCTCAGAGGTATTTTTTCCATGTAAATTTTCTTGTTTCACCAATTTCTCTGAGATTTCTGAACCGATTTGCGTGATTCTTTTTTTAATCGACAGCTGAGGATGTTTGCAAAATGATCCCATCCCATAGATAGATATTTTCGAAAAAATTTTTTATCTTTTTTTTTCAAAAAAGTCTATGGGACCATTTTGAAAACATCCTGAGCTGTCGATTAAAAACGGAATCATGCAAATCGGTTTAGTAATCTCAGATAAATTGGTAAAACAAGTAAATTTACATGGAAAATGTACCTCCGAAGTCCGAACGGACGTCATGCTTGACAGAGAAATTTTGCGTTAAAATACATGAACTTAAATAATTAATTTCTCGGTCATTTATTGCTGGAATTAAAAATTTTTTTCACTGATTTATTAGTTTTACCCTATATTTTAATATAATTGTATTTAATATGATATTTTCAACATCAGGAAACTTCCTCATTGCTAAGTTTTATCGCGACGCGACGTCGCGTCGTTCGCATGGAATCAGGTTTTTAAAATTCCGCGGGAACACTTCGTTTTCGCGGAATCGATGATCCTTAATAATTATACCTACCCATGCAAAAAATCACGTCGATTCGTGACTCCATTGCATCGTGATTGAAGGACAAACAATCACAATTTTACATTGAAAATATTAGTGAGGATAATACCTACTAAGATAAGATAATACTTTTAGAGCAGTTACAGTAACGTCTAGATTAATTAAACCTACCTAAAATTAGGTAAGTACATCAATTCATTATGGAACGTTGATGATTTTTGAATTACGTAAAGAGATTAACCGTGAAATCCGTAAATTATCCATAGATTAGTGTTATAGCACCGCGAAATTATTACCCCATAATATTTGCAAGCTTTATTTGCGCCGCCGCGCCGGGGTAAAGTTTACGAGATATTTGACAAATACTGCGACAGACAGTATTATGGACATAATTGCATTCTGATATAATCTTTATAATGTGTGTCATTAATTTCACCTTATTTCTTTTCTGGTAATGACGTCATTATTTTTATTGGTGCGGAATTTGTTGTAATACATGTCTACCTCTCTGGAACAGTGGTTAGCGCTGATAAGTTAGGTCCCGGTATTTTAGAAATCAATTGAGAAATGAATATTTGGTCCGGCAGAAGCCTCCGTCCATTCCGTGGCTACTGGCTACATACTAGTCAACACCCTTGCGGAAAGTCGTCCATGGATTCCCGGGAGGGGCAATTTGGGAAATTATTATTTCTCAATGGTTCCTGGTCTGGTCTGGTGGGAGGCTACATCCGTGGCTACTAGCTAGTTGCCTGCATCCTATCGGACAGACGTGCCTCTAAGCGATTTAATATTTCGGTACGAATTACGATGCCTTTCGGCGACACGGAATCGGTAGGGTGATGCTGATGGTAACCCAGCCACTGAAAAATAAATGCATACGATGCCAAAAGAAGCAAACAGGTTGGAAGCGCCTTATCTACTATTCATTATTCAGAAAGAGATAAATGTTTTTATAAAAGTGAAAGTAGACACAGCTTTTCATAATTCAACCTCTAAACTTTTCGTATCGAAAAGCACTGAGATAATTTGCCGGCGAACGGATTTCGCAATCATGCACAAAATTGGCATGAAACTTGTATTAAGAGCGGGGCCGCACTGCGAAATTTATTCGCGCGAATTTTTTAGCAAAATTCTGTGACATATGGAAATGTATGAAGCTGCCCGCACTTGCGATTAAAAATTCGCGAAAAAAATATATTAAAATGCGGAAAATATTTCGCAGTGCGGCCTCGGCCTAAAGGTTTCAATCTGTGGATTATGGCGGGCAGGTTGTAGTCATCGCGCCGATGTTTAATTTGAACACACTGCACTTACGATCAAATTTTGGCGTGTATTACACGATGGACTGACTGTTAATGCCCACCTTAAGTGATGGGTATCAGCTAGTAGAAATAAATATTATATATTAATATTAATATAAATATGATAGCGGTGTTGAATTTTTTGTTTTATTCCACTCTTGTCTGCATAACCAGACTCAACTCGGCACGTTTCACATTATTTTCCTCAAATAAACCTGTGCCACAAGTTTCGACAAAAAATGTAATATCCGCTTATTATTATTATACGTACCTATATCTACGTTCTTTACTGCAAGAAAAAATAAGCTACTATAATATTATATATTGGCTAAATTATCTGCCAAGCCTTTTCAATATGTAAATATATAGTACGAAGGTACGTACGTATATTCTGATTCAATATTCTCTTGAAAGTGCGCTTTAGGTTCTTATGTTAATACAGTGGAGGCCAATTTTATTATTGCCGCATTCTTCATAATGTTTTATTTTTAACCCCCGACGCAAAAACGACGGGGTTTAAAAATAAAACATGTGTGTGTGTTTGTGTGTGTGTCTGTCTGTTTCCCTGTGGCGCTCAAACGGGAGGACCGATGTGAATGCGGTTTTTTTGTTTGAAAGGTGAATTAGTCGAGAGTGTTGTTAGCTATGTTTGATGAAAATCGGACCAAGATGGCCGCCGCTACAAAATGGCGGATTACATATTTTTTCACAACTCACTTAATACGGGTATCAAATGAAAGGGCTTGACTAGTGTAATAGCACTATTGCAAATCCAAGATGGCCGCTGCCACAAAATGGCGAATGTCGGGGGTTTTTTAAATTTTTTATATAGTATACTTGTATAATTATTATTTTATATTTTACGCTTAGAGACCGAAAACGCTCATTGAGCGAAATATTTTTTGTACCTAATAATAGTGGGTACAATCAAAGAGTGGGTATTAATCTGATCGCACGCTGCTGCACCGATGAAGTCAACAGAAGTTCCATCTTGCATCAGGCTGTTGGGTCAGTGTGCGATCAGATTTATGGCATATAGTTTTTAAAGTCACTTTAGCTTACTGGTCAAGGTACCTATGTCGATCATACATAATATTATGTATAGCAGGTATGTGGCCGGTTCATCATAATATCAAAAGCTCAAAACTTTTTTACTCAAAGGAATAGTGCATGAATGTGAACATAAAAACATTCGTGTACCAAATTCGACCAAGTAAAAACAGCCAACTAAACATAAATCCTTTGTCAGTAACTTGTCGCCAACAGAGGACAAAGTGGAACTAGGGGAGAGGAAATTGACGAACTTACATACCTATCTACGCGGTAAATACAAATAACTTTGAACTGAAAGCAAAGTTACCGAACAAGAAATTGACGGCTAATGGTTTTAGAGCGAGTAGATACGTGCCGTAGGTATTCCATGTCTAAAGTTAGACAGTACAATAAAGTTTGTCTTTCGTCATCGAAATTGCAGCTACAGTTCACGTATTGTATCGTACCGACAGCGTAGTTATTCAAAAGTTAGCCTTTGCCGAAACGTCTAAAATGTTAAATTTTTTAAGGAACTTCTTTGATAAGATTAAGATTTTGATCAAATAGTGGTCAATAAATAAATTATCTAGCCATACGCACAGCGTTATATCAGTAATAATCAATATATAGAACTAATTTTAAAAATGCTCTATTAAAATGACTCTTCACTCTAGGTCTCCCGGAGAGTCTCCCTAGAGATTCCAACAAACATTTTTTCTGCATGCAAAATTTTTGCAGGAAAAAAATAATTTTTTAGATGCATAGTCAGAATCATCCATGCAAACTAGTTCACCAGTTAGGCAGTACTCGTAATTATCGTGCATGGTTCACAACTTCACGCACGGGCACGTTTCGGGTTTACAGCTGAGCTGTTTCACCCGCTACAACTTTCATTCGAAATCCTCCGAGCTTTTAAAAGTCACGTTGCAATGAACACACTTTTGCAACGATGTGCCAAAATGTAAACGAATTTTCGAGCGAACAAACATTTTCGACCTGAGTGATATAGGGCTTTTTGCAATTTCAGCAATAAAAGTCAAATTTGAATTGCCGGCTGTACGATTCGAACGAATGGTCAGGAATTTTCATGATATTAGCGAAGTTAGTTTTGCTGTACGAAACTTGATTTTTTAATGAACGTCAAGTTTTTTTTTGCAATTGATAGGTACCTCAATCTTTGTAGGTAGGTACTTATACCAATTTTGAAAGTAGTTATCAACTACTTTTACGAAACCTGATTTTTAATGAACGTAATTTTTTTGCAATGATACTTACTTCAACCTTTTTAAATGCCAATAAGTTTGAAAGTATTAGCTTTTAAGAACTAGAATCAAGGCATTTTGTTTCAAGTTAGTCGGTAGAACTGTATCCGTAGAAGTATTACAATTTACAGTCTTTCCCTTTTAACTGCCACGACAATCTACAATACAAAAAATTTCAACTCATATATTTTCCTTCGTGGTGGCAACGCAAAATCTGCAAAAAAAACTGTTATTTTCGACTGTGAGATGGCCGCTATTGTAGCTTATATTTTTTGGGTTTTTCATTATCAAAATAAAACTATTTTAGCTACCTAAATGAGTTAGGTATATAATTACGTACTGAAAATTACTTATTTTCTCATGCATTCAATTTAAATCCTTCGACCGTGTCAGAGATTAAGAATGACTTTAGGTAATACTAATCATAAGCAAATCTCGTAGCTATATGCTATCAAGTGTTCATAATAATATACGTAATTACTTATTATAATTTATATGGTTGCGCACGTGTAAATACGTAGTTTCAAGGATTTTTATCTTTTTAGTCCGTCTATTATATTCGTTTTTCCCCTTTATGAAACATGTAATCATTGTATACCAATTTGATGTGATTAGGTACTTTACTAGTTGATGCATCGGCGACTTCGTCCGCGTAGATTATTTTATACTTTTATTTTGTTTTTTGGTATGCAACTTTATTGATGACAAGCGGACACCCGCGACTTCGTTCGCGTGAGTATTGGTTTTTAAAAATTTTGTTGGAATCATTTTATTTTTCCTAAGCTCCTTTGAGCTCATACCTTGCTAAAAACTGTTAAAAGTTCACTGGCGGATGTTTAGGTAGATCAAAATGTAAACATCCGCCAGTGAAAGTCTCGTCAAAATCGATCCAGCCTTTCAGAGATTACCCGGGTAATCTTTAAAGTATCTCCTTTCTACCAAAAAAAGAATGATTGAAATCGGACCACGCGTTAATGAATTACAGCTAAGTACACATTTTGACTTTCATCCCTTCTCCCAAGGGAACCGTGCTGAATTTCGGGATAAAAAGTATCCTATATGTTACTCCTTAGTATGAACTTAAATCATGCCAAGTTTCATTTCAATCCATTCAGTAGTTTTTGCGTGATGCGCGCACAAACATACAGACAAACAGATAAACAGACAAACAGACAAAAATTTCTAAAATAGCTTTTTTACGTTCTATTACTTATCGCTAACATCCCCCAGTTATTATTTTGCAAAAATCTTCAATGTACAGATACGGCAAGTCTACGATTTTATTATATGTATATTGTATAGATTTTAATAAAATAGGGGATGAAAGTTTAAATGAGACCCCGTCACGTTTTCACGTCATTTACCAAGTTGTATCCATGAAAATTGGTATTTAAAAATAAAAAATTACATGTTTAAGGAATTTTGGAAAAACTACCGCCAAATTGGTTAACTATGAGATGGAAGTTTGTATGAGATTAAGAATCCACGCCGGCGAAGTAGCGAGCATCTCAGTACTTAAGTAATGTACCTACAGAGCTAGTTCAGATATTAAATTGTAGCAATTTTATTCTATTTTAAAAACCTGAAAAGGTATTATCAAAAACTAGTCCTTTACGGTTATAATCGCCAAAATCTGAAAAAATCAGAATTTTTTACGGTTTTTCCGATTTTTGGCAAAGTTCCTTTCGGCGCTCGAGGTCACAAACTGGATTATTTATTGGGCTAACAAGTCTGCAAAAAATCAGAACTGCCTAAACGATATACATACCTACCTAATAACTAATTATTGTTTCAAATTCAACGATTCAAAATAATGTTTTTTTTTTATATTAGGTATATTTTATATGACAACTAGCTGATGCTCGCGACTTCGCCCGCGTGGATTCATACAAATCTCATCCACTATTTTACCCACTTGGAGGTGGAATTTTCGAAATTCCTGAAACACGTAATTCTTTATTTTTACACGCTTTATATTAGCTTCACCTGTATATTATGTATGTTTGTAACCGACTTCTTTGAACGCGATTTTGACCCACTTTAAACGGTCAGATTTCATTCAAACTTTGAAGATTTATCGAGGACCGATGACAATACACTAATTTGATAAGATTATTTCATTATTCAATTTGGAAAATAAGATTTTGTGTTCATTTATCAAAAGTCGTCGGTAAGGAAAAACAATAAACATTCAAAATCGCACGGTAACTAACTGTAACTAGGGTAAACAGAATAGATGTCACACACAACTAAAATCTAAGCACAAAACGCACGAATGCGAAGATAAAACAATATTAAAACAAAATAATAATATTATTAATTAGTACTTACTTATTTATTAATCATATTGCACGATTTACAATAAAAAACAAATAAAATAATTTATTAATAATTAATATCTGTTGTATTTTAAGTGACATGATTTTTTTAGTGTTTTATAAATAAACCAAACTAAAAAGTAGAAAATAAATAATAGTTTAAAAAAACTAAAAAACACGCTTTTTATAGAAAACCAAACTAAAAAATAGAAAAAAAATTAAAAAAAATATAAATTAATTTTTTTCATATGCACACTATTGTGTGCATATGAAAAAAATGTATTTTATTTAAAAAAAGCATGGGGTACTTTTAAGATATTACCGAAATGATAATACTCTATACACCCATGCACCCCACGCTTTTTTTAAATAAAATACATTTTTTCATATGCACACTATTATTAATTTATATTTTTTTAAATTTATTTTCTATTTTTTAGTTTGGTTTTCTATAAAAAGCGTGTTTTTTAGTTTTTTTAAACTATTATTTATTAAGTGACAATACAAATACCGATTTTTATTGATATAACTTTAAAAATGATGGACTTTCATACAAATATTCATCCCCCATTTAACCCACTTGGACGGGGTTTTTCCAAAATTCCTATTCCTAATCCTAATAATCCTTTCTTAGTGTACGCTTACGTCATAAAAGGAAGCTACTGTGAAAATTTCAAGTTTCTAGCTTCAGTGGTTTAGGCTGTGCGTTGATGATCAGTCAGTCAGTCAGCACAAGCTTCTTTATATTATCATAGATAGATAGATAGATTTAAAGATGTGAAAACATCCTATTTGTCTATTTGTCTGTCTGTTACTGAATGGATCTTGATTGAAATTTTAAATAACGTTCACCTTGGGAATGGACACAGGCTACTTTTTAGATTTTGGGGAAAAACCTAAACCCGCGCGGAAAAATTTGTAGTGCGGTTAAGTTTTAGGCAAAAACCGGTTACAACTCTCGTCATTAGTTTTGATGGATATAACATAGGTACAGTAATCGTAGATAGGTTTTACCGGTAAGTTAATGTGACTAAAAAGCTGTGATAGCCTAGTGGTTAGGACGACCGACTTCTAATCGGAGGTCGTGGGTTCGATCCCGGGGCACGCACCTCTAACTTTTCGGAGTTATGTGCGTTTTAAGTATTTAAATATCACTTGCTTTAACGGTGAAGGAAAACATCGTGAGGAAACCTGCACGCCTGAGAGTTCTCCATAACGTTCTCAAAGGTGTGTGAAGTCTGCCAATCCGCTTGGCCAGCGTGGTAGACTATGGCCAAAACCCTTCTCACTCTGAGAGGAGACCCGTGCTCTGTAGTGAGCCGGTAATGGGTTGATCATGATGATGATGAATGTGACTAATTCTGTTGTACACAATCTCTAAATTAAACTAAATTGACAGGTTTAAAAATAGTGCTATCCTTTTCCGCAGGTATCGTTGTGAAAGAGATAAGAATATATTTAGCCCTGTCATTTTAGTTTAGTTTAGAGATTTTGTACAACAGAATTGGGCACAATGTCTGCTTTTTAGTGCCTCATTTTCTTGAGACCTCTTCGTGCCATATTTCATAACAAAACTCGTACTTATCTTATGTTTTATTTTTCGTTTTAACAAAGTATCACAGTTTTTGTAACACGTTCACAGAAACCACTACACTGTGTGAATGAGTGAATGAGTAAAACTAAGTTGCAGAGTTATTTGTAGACAATGTATTTTATTTGCTACGCTGATTATTTATTTGGCCTCAAGCACATAATATAATATTATACCTACCTAATAGTACATTCACATACAGGACATTATTTATGTTACCTATATAATTATGTATTGTATATCGCGCATTCTGTAACTTATCTATGACCGATCTATTGATAAGAACAAGCTATAATTTAAAAATTAAAAAAATCCGACTGCCATGCTAAAAAACGAACTAAAAAATTAATAAACTACCACCGTACCACTTACAGTGTAGTTGTTATTTATTTTGTTTTTCATGATTTATCACTCCAAATTGATTTAAAACATATAGATTGTATACATTTTCGTACTCGCCTTTTAAAGTCCTTTATTTTGATACCCCACTCGTGGGTCTTGAAGAAAAAAAATTTTTTCAGCCCGCACATTAAAGTGCATAACATTCGCCATTTTGATTTTTTATGAATTTTATGTACCCAGTAACATTTGCGCCGTCAAGACAAATCTAATGACGTATAATTTATCAAAATAGGTTGAGCCGTTAAGTAGTTACGAACTGACATAGGAAACGGTCATTTTCTACGATTTATCACTCCAAATTGTTTCCAAATATATAAATTTATACATTTTCGTATTTGCCTTTTGAATCCCTTTATTTTGATACCCCACTCGAGGGTCTTGAAGAAAAAATTTTTTTTCAGCTCGCACATTAAAGCGCATAAAGTCCGCCATTTTGATTTTTTTTTAATTTAGGTACCCTATAACACTCGCGTCATTGAGACAAATCTAATGACGTATCATTTATCAAAATCCGTTGAGCCGTTGATTAGTTACAAGCGGACATAGGAATGGACATACATACACACAGGTGAAACACATATACCCAGTCGGGTAAAAAAAAAGCACACAACAGAAAAACCACTGAGTAAAATGTCTGAGCAGTTGATCTTTTCAAATATGAACTACGGAGGATAAATGATAAATCTGGGCCCAATACGAAGGGAATTTGTATTATTTTTCAATTTTCTAGTAGTAAAAGTACTTCTTTATATTGTTTTACTTTTTAACCCCCGACGCAAAAACGACGGGGTGTCATAAGTGTGACTTGTGTGTGTGTGTGTGTGTGTGTGTGTGTGTGCGTGTGCGTGCGCGTGTGTGCGTGCGTGCGTGCGTGCGTGCGTGCGTGCGTGCGTGCGTGCATGCGTGCGTGCGTTCGCACCCAGCCCTCTTTTTAGTTTATTATTTTCTCCTTGGCACACTCCCTTTTAACAGACCTGTTCATCTTGTTTCCAGGGTCTCCGGGTGACCACAATCATCGGCTCGTTCGGCACATGCGCGGGCGCGTGGCTCAAGGTGTTCTCCGTGCCCCAGGACATGTTCTGGCTGGGCTTCACCGGCCAGACCGTGGTGGCCATCTCCCAGGTCTTCATCCTGAACCTGCCGCCTCGCCTGGCGGCCGTGTGGTTCGGCGCTGACCAGGTGTCTTCGGCTTGCAGTATCGGCGTGTTCGGTAACCAGGTGAGCATAAACCATATATTATATTGTAAACCATATTGTAAGATGGTAAAGAAAAACCGGGCTGAGTTTGCTGTGGGCTCTTCTCAGACCAGGGCGCGTTTGGAACCCTCGTGGTTTTGGTTTTAAGTTTTCGTAAGTAATTACCTGTTCATAATTTAACGTACAAAAAGTGTTCAGTAAACATTCTTCTTCTTTAGGTACTAGTCGACCTGGCGCAGTGGCGAGGCATCTTATATAAGTAGGAGGTCACGGGTTCGATTCCCGGCAATGGCGATTTAGGATTTTTATACGACTGCCTTAAAAAAGGAGTATTGTTTTCATGGTTGATGTACGTATGTGAGTTTCTATATTCCACCATAACTTCTGTATGCCTGAACCGATTTCGATGAATGAGGTATCGTTACAATCCTTAGCTTATTCTGTGTCCGGATCATAGTAATATTAGCAGAAATATGCCACATATTTCTTCTTATTATGATCCGAACACACTTATATGCGTGAATCACAGCAATGTTTCAATAGCAACAGGGATTAGGTATATTGCACAATTGCAGGCTAGGAAACGTTTATCCAATTGTTCCTGCCACTCCGAGAGGGGTCTGGCGGGCTAAGTACGAATGTGACACTCCAATGGATTAATTTATGTGTCATAAAACTGCCTCGTTGGTCGTGTTGCTGGCTTCTTTGGCTGCGCATTATCAGGTACCCGAGTTCGACTCCCGTGGCGGGCCAAAAAAATTTTTGGGGAAATTCTCAGTAGCATGAACTTGCGAAGATGGCGTTGTTATTACACCCGTCTGGAGAGAATGTAAAGCCGTCAGTCCTGTGCCTGATAATTTTCCGTTTGTGTCACATTGCCGACCTATAGGACTATGACAATTGACAGTGATGGAATAGAGATCGTGCACCTGCAATGTATTTGCGTATACAATTCTATTGTCTCATGCGTAGTTTTCTAGTCTCCGTTCATAAGTATTTTGTGTCTCCGTTACAATTGGATAAAATCGCAACAAATGATAACGATTTTGATCAGTCTCATTCTACTTAATTTTGCGCAAAGTATATATATACTTATAGTAACTTTGTGAGGCTGAGTAGGTATACCTACGTTTTTAGGGTTCCGTAGTAAACAAGGAACCCTTATAGTTTCGCCATGTCCGTCCGTCTGTCTGTCTGTCTGTCTGTCTGTCCGTCCGTCCGTCCGTCCGTCCGTCCTCGGTTAATCTCAGAGACTATTAGTGCTAGAAATCTGTAATTTGGCATGGGTATAAATATTAATCACGCCGACAAAGTGGTGCAATAAAATTTTGATAAATATTTTTTTTAGGGTAGCTCCCCTACATGTAAAATGGGGATGAATATTTTTTTTCTCGTCTATCCCATAGTGTGGGGTATCGTTGAATAGGTCTTTTAAAAATACTGTGGGTGTGGGAACATCATTTTTCGATTTCTAGATCCGTTTGTAAAATATGATGTTTAAAAGTGCTAATTTTTATTAGAGTCAAGTGTCCCCCCCCCTCTATCAGCCAAATGGCAGTATATAGGAACTTGAAAAAATTCACAGTAGTAGTATATATAATCAATTTTAAAGGAAAACTATCATGGCTAAGTAGGGTTCACAGGTTATGGAGTTAGGTATATCTGTTTTTGAGGATTGTGACTACGGAACCCTACACTGTGCGTGGCCCGCCACGCACTTAGCCGGTTTTTTATAACTTGATTCCGAATGAATTTGTAGATTTGCCACTGTACAAAACAATGTGTAAAAACACATTTATTGAATCCACAAGGCCACACGTCTCTCTAAAGGCGCCTCTACACGTTGGCCAACATGATGGCGGATATGTTGGAAGGTGTTGGACGAGGAGTTGGTGTTAGCGTCCACACGTTGGAAGGTCGTTCAGTATGCTCCGGTTAGGGCCAATGTGCGGACGTGTACACTTTCACTTAAGCGAATTTACTAAATTGAATATTGAGACGTTAACAGCTGCTGCGGTTTAATTATTCACTGCATACCGCAACTACGTGAATGTGTATACGAAAATTGTATTTTTTTATTTTTGTGATTTTATTTCTTGGGTTCCACAAACAATTTTCGGCTTAGTAGGGCTCTATAAAGCAAAAAGTTTCTTCATTGGTCATTGTCACTGCCATTTTGTGGACATTATACTAGTTACGACGCGTGAATATAAAATTTAAAAGACGTGCATGCGTGCGATCACTCTGAGAGCTCGTAGCAAACTGAACTTGCTTCCAACGTGTGGATGGTGCGGCCAAACTCTGTCCCAAACCCTTTGATGTACCGACACGAAATGGATCTCGCGCCAACTTGCGGGCCATCGTTCCAACACCTTCCAACTCCCGCTCTACACGTTGGGCCAACATATTGGGCCATAAGATGGGCCAGCATGTTGGCGAACGTGTGGATGAACAGTAATCCACCGTTGACCATTACCCTGTACCCATACATATTATTATCTCTAACAACTTTTTACGCATTTCGTTCACAGCTCGGCGTGGCCCTGGGCTTCTTCCTGCCTCCGATGCTGGTGCGCGCGCAGGGCACCATGGAAGAGATTGGCGCCGACTTGCAGGTCATGTTCTACCTCGTGGCCGGTCTCACCAGCGTGCTCTTCGTCTTCATTGTGCTGTGTGAGTGACAATATTAGTGTAATACATTTACGGCCTTCGAAAAAGTGGGACTATCCTGGAACTCTACCAAGGCAGTAGCTAACAATATGAGGGCAATTGGGACCCATAACTGCAGCCCTTTGTTCCACGGAGCAATCAAAGAACTCCGAAAGTACCTCTCGATACAGGAATTCCTTTTTTTCCCTCTTGGGCCTATTTCTACAGTTAAATTAATGTCTATACGACGCCAGAATTGTGGTCAAAAATACAAATGCACTATCTTAGGAACTTAAAGTTTTATTTATTTATCCGCTCATCGTCCCTTTAGCTAAATGTGGTGATAAGACTTCGGCCTCCCTTTCCGTGGGACCGAGTTTGATCTCCGGCATGCACCTCCACTTTTCGAAGTTCTTTGATTTTCGTTTTAAGCAATTAGTTAAATATGACTTGCTATAACGGTGAAGGAAAACGTCGTGAGAAAACCTACACGCTTGAAAGTTCTACATAATGTTCTCGAAGTCTACCAAACCACACTTGGCCAGCGTAGTGGACTACTGCCTAAACCCTTCTCATTCTGAGGGGAGACCTGTGCCCTGTAGTGGGCCAGTAATGGGTTGATAATGATGATGTTGCCATTTCTTTCAGTCTTCAAGGCAGCACCGCCGAGCCCCCCGTCGGCGGCGGCAGACCTGGGCGCCGCCCTGGACTCCAACTTCCTGCAGTCCATCAAGAAGCTGCTCACCAACCGCAACTACATCCTGCTGCTCATCTCGTACGGCCTCAACGTGGGCGTGTTTTACGCGATCTCCACGCTCCTCAACGAACTCGTTCTCACTTATTATCCGGTATGTTTCTGAAGTTACACTTCTTTAGGCGCGTTATGAAAAAATGATGAGAGTGTTTTTTAACAGGGTGACACTAAAAACGACATGTTGAAGTTGGCAACGTCTGACAGTCGAGAGGTTACCGAACAACTTGAATCATACGCTTCGTAAACAAACGTGGTCGTCTGTCGCGCCATCTAGTGTCTGATTTTTGCTTTAACGGTGTAGGAAAACAACGTGTGAGTGTTCTCCATAATGTTCTCGAAGGCGTAAAATCTACCAATCCGCACTTAGCGAGTTAAAAATATGGTCTAAAGCCTTCTCATCCTAAGAGGAGACTCATGCCTTGTGATGGGCCGGTAATGGGTTGATAATGATGATGTTGATCAATTAATTCCAGGGTGCCAACGAAGATGCTGGCCGCATAGGCCTGGTGATCGTCGTGGCTGGTATGATCGGCTCCGTGGTCTGCGGCTTCATCCTGGACAAGACGCATCGCTTCAAGGAGACCACGCTCGCGGTGTACGCTGCCACCGTCGTGGGCATGATCGTCTTCACCTTCACTCTGGACTGTGGATACATCGGTGTTGTCTACTTCAGCAGCATCTTCCTTGGGTAAGTTTATCGCTTGTTTAAAATTCATTAACAATTTGGCTTCATGCTGGACAAGACGCATCGCTTCAAGGAGACCATGCTGGTGTTGTACGCTGCCACGGCCCTCGGCATTATCATCTTCACTCTGGAATACGGGTACATTGGTGTTCTCTACTTCAGGATCATCTTCCTGGGTAAGTTTATAATGTGTTTCAAATTATTAACAACTTGGCTTCATCCTGGATAACACGTATCGCTTCAAGGCGACCACGCTGGCGATATACGCCGTCACCGTCATGGGAATGATCATATTTACCTTTACTCTAAACTGTGGGTACATTGGTGTTGTCTACTTCAGCAGCATCTTCTTTGGGCAAGTTTATAACTTGTTGAAAATTCATTATCATTTTCTTGACATATTTGACATTTAAGTTTCTCCATATATGATTGTTTTGCAATGCTTCATAGTTAATTTTATTCAGATGACAGATTTAAATCGGCTCTCTGTAAGCACTGGCTTGCTTAGTAACTATGGATCGTGTTACTTAATTAATACTTGTATCGTTTACATCTTTACTGCTAGATCTACCGTTATCCTCCTGGTTCCACTGGTCTTTTCTTATGAGTGGACGGAGAAACTAGGGCAACGGCCATGCTCAGTTTTCTTCATCCAGACACCACCTTTTGTTAATTTTATTTAATTATCACTACATAGTATAAAACAAAGTCGCTTTCTCTGTCCCTATTTCCCTATGTATGCTTAAATCTTTAAAACTACGCAACGGATTTTGATGCGGTTTTTTTTAATAGATAGAGTGATTCAAGAGGAAGGTTTATAAGTAGAAAAATTGGACCCGGTAGGTGGTGCTAATAGCGGGCAGGACGACGTCTGCCGGGTCCGCTAGTTTGTAATAATTTGAAAGTTGTATTTAACAATGCCTTCATAAATTTTAACAAAACTATTACTCGGTATTCTCGAACACCTGTTATCATTAATGGTATTTTTTTACAGTTTCTTCATGGCCGGCTATCTGCCTGTCGGGTTTGAATTCGCCTCTGAAGTCACTTACCCCGAACCTGAGGGTACTACGTCAGGCCTTCTCAACGCTTGTGCTCAGGTAATTTCTATTGAACCTTAACTTTATCCATTTAGAGTATATACTCCCACATTTAATTTCAATTCTTCGTCCACGTGAATTTTGATTTTTAAATACCTACTAAATTCACGCAGACAAAATCTTTTCGGAACTCTTTGATGATGGATGGGATATAAGCTGGGATAAAAGCATCCCATGTTAGTCACTACGATGTACTCTATCATTGTGTCAAACGTCAAAATCTGTTCAGTTACTGTTGTTCACTTTTGTATATACAATAAGATTTGGCTCCATTAAAAACTGCCAAATTACTAGAGTTTAGTATAAAGCAAATCAATAGACTCTCTTCATCGTCTTCACCTTCAAGATCGCAATCAAATCATTATATTCATCTATTAAATGTAAGATACTCATGTCATTTCCCCTTTCGCAGATATTCGGAACGATACTAACGCTGCTGTTCGAATGGATGCTGGGCACAGTGGGTGACCGCTGGGCCGATCTCACCATGTGCGCCGTACTGGCTCTAGGCACCGCCGTCACTGCCGCCATACGCTCCGACCTGCGGCGACAGGCCGCGCAGAACAAGGCATAAACCTAGCCTAATTCTTCTTCTTCAAGTGCCATCTTCTGTCAGAAGTCGGCGACCGTTTAGTCAAATTGGGAAGATAACCTGATTTTTGAAGTTATACTTACTTCTTTAGGTGCGTTATGAAAAAATGATGAGAGTGAATTGTGAATTTCTTGATGCGCGCGCACAGGGTGACACGAAAAATGACATTTTGAAGTTGGCAATCGAGATGTTCGCTAACCTCTCGACTTTCAGACGCTTTGCAAACAAACATGGCCGTCTGTCGTCGCGCCATCTAGTGTCTGATTATTTTGATTATTTGCATACAAAGTATAACTTCTTACGTACCTCTTTTGCAATGTTCATATCAAAAGTTTATATAGCTTCAACATCATAAATAGAAAGAAAACGACGAAGTTAGAAGTCTTTTTGAATCTGATGCTAGGGGTACTTGTCAAAAGACAGAAAAGGTTTGCACGGACGTAACAGGGACGTCGCCGCCATTTAAGTACGGGCGTGCGAGGGAGATAGCGATAGTGTATGAAATTGAAAAATAGGCATCAACTTCTATGATTCACACCGAGGTGATGAAAAATTTGATATATGACAATCCAAGGTTGTAGATTAAAATAATATCCAGAAATGATGAACGAAACCTAATTTTATTTAAAACTGATCAAAGCGTAAACCAGTGACGCGATTCTCAGAACAAGGGATGAAATAAATATCTACCTAATACGACTATAGAAATAAATTTCTTCGGCGTTCAGAAGAATGATTACGTAGGCAGCTTCTTTAAAGGCCGGAACAAGGTCTTAGTTAATTTTCACTGTCCTTTCTCTGACCTACACCGAAAAAAATACATCATCAGCAAAAGAAAGGTCTTTTTGAAATTTTGCTACCTAAATAAATAAGGTCTCGAAAATTTAAAATTAATTAAGAAAGGTCTGTATGGACAATTTTAAAATAGTACCTAGGTGTTTTATAAACGTGACAATAAAAGCGTGACTTCGAAAATATAACGAAATATAAATATTTTATTTGTAATGTTTAGCCTTTAGGATTCAAAAAATATTTTGATGACGTAGACTAGAAGTTTTTCATAGGTATATAAATAGATATACCCTTCTACCTGTGTGAATTTAGACATACTTAGATACTAATAGATATTTGAAATTTTTATGAAAAAAAGGTTTTGAAATTTTTTAGTAATCAGAGATTAGAAATCGATTAATATGCTTATACTATGTATACCTACATAAATTAAGAGTTTACGAAAATTATATCAATAAGATGTTTACTTCGACTCAAGAAATCTCTAAGTTTTTAATTAGATTTAAATCTATTGAGCATGAGCAATAGAAACCAATATAGTATATTATGGATGTGTAATTATGAATTTTATTAGATACAAACTTTTAACACAGAATTAAATAAATTTACGATTAACAGTTATTATAAACCGAAGTTTTAAACAAGAACTCACTAAAATTTAACTAACATTATGACAAAAATATGGCACGTATATTTGCCCCATTTACTTAGGTAATATTAGTTCGGTCTAAAAGACCCATTTGTATTCCAAATGGAAAGTGATTAGTAGAATTAAGCATTTATTAAATCTAAGCTTCGGAATATATTTATGTGGTATTTGTGACTTTGTGAGGATTCGGGATACTTAGTTTCTAAAACTAAACGATTTTATTAATAAAAATAGTCTACCATGTAATCGAACAATTTTCCGCACAGTTAGCAAAAAAATTAATATAGGAAGCATTATAAAAATTAAATAGGTACATAGTTTTTTTTTTCTTGCACACATAACTAGTTTCTATTAACTCCAGTTTAGTTTAGTTTTTAGGCCTGAATCCACACAAGTGCTTTGATTAAAATAATGACAATATTTTATGTGGGAACATGTGGGAAATGATTATATTATAGTGTTTGATTGAAATTTTGATGTGATAGTAAATGACGTGCTTTGGCACTAATTAAGTAGGTACATTATTATAGTAGTTTATGAAACGGTTGCATAATAGAGGTTATTAAAACACGAGTGTTAGTTTAAAAAACGAGCCGCAGGCGAGTTTTTTAATAGTATTACACGAGTGTTTTAATAACTAATTATGTAGAGTTTCATACACTACTTTATCTAAGCTCATCAATAGGTATCTTACGTATAAAAGAAAAGACTAAGAAATTAACAAAAAATTTTATTATAATAAGTATTCATGTTTTGGATATTGCAATTTATAAATGTACTCAATTCTTCAGGGGAGAACGTTTTTGCATTTTTTCCCTTAAAGCCCTGCGATTTTCTTTTTAAAACAGCAATCAGTCTTGTGTATTTAATAATATCGATTTGGTTGTAGATACTCAATATACTTTTGAGCATTGGGTATTTAGCCCATAAGGACAAAGACTTAAAGTTATTTGATAATTCTTGGAAATATGCTAGCATTACATTTTCTGAAAATGAAGTGGTTTTTTTCAAAATTTTCCAACTCATAAAATCTTGGTAACATTTATCGTAAATTTTCTTTGATTTTGCTGGCAAAAGATTATTTGTCATTCCCGATGCTATTTCCAGAATGTCTGGTGGAGTTAAATTCTCTTCAGTATCACTGCTAGACATTTTTCCGCGCAACAAAAATCACTTGCAAAATTTTGAGTTACAAAAACTGAATAGTAAATAAATAATAAATTAAAAATTTAAATAATAGGCGCCAAAATTCAATTGTCAATTTCGAATGTGCGGTGCGTGCAGTGCGTCTATGGTCAATTATGGTAGCACTACACTCTGTCCTCTGGCCGCATCTTGCTACCGCCACACTTTCGCAGTAGTAGTAATAGGGTAACTTTGATAGCGGGATAATCATTGTAAGTAACAATGTAACGACTGCCGACATCTAACGGCGCTCGTTGGTACTAAATGCCGAAGAGTTCCGATAAGCAACAATTATCTCAACAGATGGCACTCCTTGGTAGACTATAAATTTAATTAATATCTAATAATTAAAAATAACTAATAAAACTACATATAACTAACCCTATTAAAAAAAAAAATAATAATTGCTAATAATAATAAAACTAATCAAAAAAAAAATAAAAAAACTATGTAATACAGTGACAGCGAACCGCCTCCGAAAATGCTGATAAGGAGAGGTCATTTTTTGACAGCTCGGTGGATTCGGCCATATTTTTACTGTAACCTTGGCTGATACGTGACACAGTGAGAGATGTGAACCAACTGCGTAATTAATCGACCCGTGTTGTGATGGGATAATATAATTGTTAAGGCCTTCTTAATACAACTAGCCTCTAAATAAATGGATTACATCGTAAATTGACCCGAAATGGTGAGTCGCTTAGAATATAGCCAATACACACCCTTGTCCAATTTAATCGCAATTCATCCTGTATAATTGTTACCGTAATCTTACTTCTAGCGAATTATTATGTACCCTAACCTTCAATTTACGCATGGCGACCGTGATTCCGTTTAAACCTTTGAATTTTCTCTCAATGGGACATGATTGTATCTACCTAGAATTATTATGGAAAACCATGTGTAATTGTATCTTGCAGATCGCTACCTACCTAAAAATAACACGCTAACCATAGCATGTAAGAGTCTAATAAGGACAGAATTTATGGAAGTCAAATATTTATTAAGTTATCGTGTATTCTAATTAAGTACCTATTGTTTAGCACCTAGGATAATCGTCTTGCCTAGTCTAGTATCTGATTATCGCTGGTCAATTGCCACTGCTCACTGGTGTGTCGATCGACGTCGTCTCCTCAACCGCTCCAGACCAGAAGGCGAACAGAACTAGACAGGCAGTGGTTATTAACCTAATACTGAGACGGAACAACCTCGGTTTCAGGGTTCTACCTACAGCCAGTTCTACCTACAGTCAGTCTTGTTTACGGCCTGCACTTATCTACAACGAATGACCTGGTTGCGACCCAGCTACCACTAACACTAACTGGCAAGGTGACCGTCAGGATTCTCCGGGTTCGACAATTACTCTCAAGCCTTCAAGCGGAGCAACTGCGCTGATGCGAGCGTTCCAAGCCGACTGAATTACATATGGATGACGGACGGGAACGGACCACGAGCTCACACCACCGCCAGTTGAGTACCTTAGCTGCCCGCTAGAGCTCGCCAATCCAGAGACTCCCTAGTATACACTATCCTGTTACATCAAACCGGAAACTAATAGGACGGACCGTAACTAAGTGAACACGACCCCGCTCTCCCTGAGACTCTAAACTTAGTGAACTAGCGCACTTGTGTCCAAATTAACTGCATTCGGTCTACGTTAACTAGTCAATAACAATTGTAATTATTCTGAGTAACTTTTCAACCTTCCGTTGTTTACCAACTCTCACAAGAACCTAGGAAAATTTATTATTGGAATTACCAACTATTCTACCAATTATTTACAATTAGAAGACCCACTCTAGTGCATAGCATGCGGCACGTAGTAAATTTCCCAGCATTCTTGTGAGGGTCCTATATAAATATTAAGGTAACTTAACTTAACTTCTAAGACCTAACGTGAACTGACTTAACTTATTTTGCATTGGAGACTGTAACATTAATATCGCCTTAATAATTAAATTGTCACCTACCATCACCAAACCGTGGACTTTTTTTCTAACCCCTACCTACTACTTGTTCGTGATTTAGACTTCTAAAAAGCTCTAAAAAATAACGCGACAATGGCGCCCAACTATTAACTAAATTTAACTAATTTCGACTTGACCAGACAGTATACCACCTATATAACTAAATTAGAAATTTATTTACCTTATATTAGACTATATGTCAACAACTACCTACAACTAGTGTGACTAGGGAGTTCTTGGGAGGTCAGGGCTAGCGGTGCTGTTAGCTTTTGGCTAGCGATAAACGGAATAGCATAAGTTAGACATTAAGTATAGAACTAGGAAAAATGTCACAGCCGCTCACCGTTTCCGGTTAAAATTTTTTTCTCTTGAAACTCGATTATAATTAAAAACCTACATTCATTTAACTAAATATCAAATCAAAATTAACTACATTAACTAGTTTCAAATATAAATACCTAACCTTACTTAACTAATCAATTATTTTAAATTTAACTGATTTTAATTGCTGAATTAAATTCATCTAAGAAGGCTGCTTCCTAGTTAAATCTAGTTATTGTTAAAAACCCGTTTTGGTGTTACAAATTTTAAAATTATCACATAAACTTAATTAACTACAATACATTTTGAAACTAATTCTAGATAACCTAATCTTTTAAAGGAAATTCATCTAAGAATGCTTATTCTAACCATAGCTAGTCAATGCTAAACCCATTTCGAGTCAAATCCATTACATTTAAATGTCTTAAATTAATTAACTCCAGTTAATTTTATACCTACAGTAAAATGCCTCTTGCTATAAAAACTTTTACTAAATTTTAAAAATTCAATCATGGCTCTCCGCTATCATTCTAAATTAAAATCTAAATAATAAATTTACTGTAGTTACTACATAACTAAATACTAAACAGCAATAATAGCATCCTGCCATTATCCTAACCTAAAATTTAAAATTAAGTCTACCACTATCTACGAACTAAACTAAATTATTAAATTCAAAATGGTTTCCAGCCAACTCCTAAAATTAAAACTAAAAATAATTTATTATTATCTACTACATAAAACAAAATACAAAAATAAATTGTTACTATCTATTAAATAAACTAAATGCTAAATATAAATTGTTATTATACTACTATAAACTTATAATAAATTCTAAAAATAAATAAATTAACCTACTACTAACCTAATTAAAATCTAAAAATTAATTGTTATGGCTACTACAATCCTAAGCTAAAACATAAAAATAAACTATTGTTGCTACTACTTACCTAAGTTAAAAATACAATTATGGCCCTACACCATAACTAAACTACATGTATGTCTACCCATATATGCCTACCTGTATACCTGAATAATTCTAAATTTTGTCTAAAACAAAATTATTCTAGTATACCTACAGTCGCTAACTAAAAACACATTCCCTAATATACTTAGCTGCTACCCAATACTAATTTACCTAATGTCTAATATGATGATGGAACTGCCTACAATTATTCTACGACTGGTGGCTTGACTGACTAAGAGTCTAAGGCACTTGTCATATTTAACTACTGCTCTAAACAGTGGGAAATATTAGTAGGTATTAGTTTCTACTAAATTACAATATCTCGATGACCTAAAAGTTGAGGTATTTTCTACATTCTGGTTCACTGACCTAAAAGGTGAATTAGATCTATATACTTGTCTACTGCCCTACACAGTAGACGGGTGCTAATTCTTGTTCGCTGACCTAAAAGGCGAATGAGGCCCTATATTCTTTGGACATCATCTATTTTGACATTAATCTAACATCACTTACTATTACAGGCGAGTGATAGGCTCTAAACCTATAACTCTGTCTGCTAGGAAGCTTCACTCGACCTAAAAGAGCGAAGGCTTAATTCTAAATGCTGAGGATTAACAGATGAAGTATGTATGAATGAAGGATAGTTGTGATGAATATATGTGTACCCTGTACTAGTAGTTAGAGAGTAGCAGGGGGATTTCTCAGGCAAAATCCCTAAACGAGGAGGGGGGATATGTAACGACTGCCGACATCTAACGGCGCTCGTTGGTACTAAATGCCGAAGAGTTCCGATAAGCAACAATTATCTCAACAGATGGCACTCCTTGGTAGACTATAAATTTAATTAATATCTAATAATTAAAAATAACTAATAAAACTACATATAACTAACCCTATTAAAAAAAAAAATAATAATTGCTAATAATAATAAAACTAATCAAAAAAAAAATAAAAAAACTATGTAATACAGTGACAGCGAACCGCCTCCGAAAATGCTGATAAGGAGAGGTCATTTTTTGACAGCTCGGTGGATTCGGCCATATTTTTACTGTAACCTTGGCTGATACGTGACACAGTGAGAGATGTGAACCAACTGCGTAATTAATCGACCCGTGTTGTGATGGGATAATATAATTGTTAAGGCCTTCTTAATACAACTAGCCTCTAAATAAATGGATTACATCGTAAATTGACCCGAAATGGTGAGTCGCTTAGAATATAGCCAATACACACCCTTGTCCAATTTAATCGCAATTCATCCTGTATAATTGTTACCGTAATCTTACTTCTAGCGAATTATTATGTACCCTAACCTTCAATTTACGCATGGCGACCGTGATTCCGTTTAAACCTTTGAATTTTCTCTCAATGGGACATGATTGTATCTACCTAGAATTATTATGGAAAACCATGTGTAATTGTATCTTGCAGATCGCTACCTACCTAAAAATAACACGCTAACCATAGCATGTAAGAGTCTAATAAGGACAGAATTTATGGAAGTCAAATATTTATTAAGTTATCGTGTATTCTAATTAAGTACCTATTGTTTAGCACCTAGGATAATCGTCTTGCCTAGTCTAGTATCTGATTATCGCTGGTCAATTGCCACTGCTCACTGGTGTGTCGATCGACGTCGTCTCCTCAACCGTTCCAGACCAGAAGGCGAACAGAACTAGACAGGCAGTGGTTATTAACCTAATACTGAGACGGAACAACCTCGGTTTCAGGGTTCTACCTACAGCCAGTTCTACCTACAGTCAGTCTTGTTTACGGCCTGCACTTATCTACAACGAATGACCTGGTTGCGACCCAGCTACCACTAACACTAACTGGCAAGGTGACCGTCAGGATTCTCCGGGTTCGACAATTACTCTCAAGCCTTCAAGCGGAGCAACTGCGCTGATGCGAGCGTTCCAAGCCGACTGAATTACATATGGATGACGGACGGGAACGGACCACGAGCTCACACCACCGCCAGTTGAGTACCTTAGCTGCCCGCTAGAGCTCGCCAATCCAGAGACTCCCTAGTATACACTATCCTGTTACATCAAACCGGAAACTAATAGGACGGACCGTAACTAAGTGAACACGACCCCGCTCTCCCTGAGACTCTAAACTTAGTGAACTAGCGCACTTGTGTCCAAATTAACTGCATTCGGTCTACGTTAACTAGTCAATAACAATTGTAATTATTCTGAGTAACTTTTCAACCTTCCGTTGTTTACCAACTCTCACAAGAACCTAGGAAAATTTATTATTGGAATTACCAACTATTCTACCAATTATTTACAATTAGAAGACCCACTCTAGTGCATAGCATGCGGCACGTAGTAAATTTCCCAGCATTCTTGTGAGGGTCCTATATAAATATTAAGGTAACTTAACTTAACTTCTAAGACCTAACGTGAACTGACTTAACTTATTTTGCATTGGAGACTGTAACATTAATATCGCCTTAATAATTAAATTGTCACCTACCATCACCAAACCGTGGACTTTTTTTCTAACCCCTACCTACTACTTGTTCGTGATTTAGACTTCTAAAAAGCTCTAAAAAATAACGCGACAACAAAATTAAACTAACTAACTATTGTAAACTAACTATTGTACCTATTTCTTTTAAAATGTTTCTTTTGTTTAATTTATGTTTTTTTGGTGTACAATAAAGTATTAAATAATAATAATAATAAACACCCGGCATGGCTCAAAAATACCAGAACCCAGTGCCTGTACTATAATGTAGAAAAAATTATTTTTTAACATTGTTTTGCAATAATTTCCTAACAAAGTAGTGTTATAATGAACTTTTTTAATTTTTTTTTTAAATATTATAGATGTATGTGAATAAAGTAGTCCAATATATGACACATTTTGATTTCATATTCGGAATTTTATGATATGAGAGTAGATAAAGTATATTATATTCTATGTAACAATTTTATTAATTACGGTTAGGGTTCCAATTTAATTTCAAACATATAGTCGTCGCAGACGTAGATAATTATGTCGTAGCCCGATCGTAAAATTGCCCATATTATGAAGCGCCCAGCAATGCCACCATTTTATGATACCTATATGAAATCGTGGCATTTCACGATATGGCCAGCATAAATTTTAAGCTGACGGCCATGCCTAAATAACACGCTCGGCCATAGTACTAATTAGCCATGCGTTAGTTGGTCATATCGACAAACTACCATTGATTACCGTGAACCTTGCGCACACCATGATGTGAGTCTACATCACTATTACTAGTACAATACTACATTGTAGATAATAGACAGTGTAATGTTTTATGAAATGGCGCCATTTCATGAAATGGTCGGCCGCTTTAAGATGTGGCTAATTCTACAATTAGGCGCCGACATACATATACTTGAACAATTTAGCATATTATCACATTTCCAAACATTAGACAATAACCGGCCAAGTGCGTGGCGGGCCACGCGCAGTGTAGGGTTCCGTAGTCACAATCCTCGGAAAACAGGTATAACTCCTTAACCTGTGAACCCTACTTAGCCGTGATAGTTTTCCTTTAAAATTGATTATATACCCTACTGCTGTGAATTTTTTCAAGTTCCTATATACTGCCATTTGGCTGATAGAGGGGGGGGACACTTGACTCTAATAAAAATTTGCACTTTAAAACATTATATTTTACAAACGGATCTAGAAATCGAAAAATGATGTTCCCACACCCACAGTATTTTTAAAAGACCTATTCAACGATACCCCACACTATGGGGTAGACGAGAAAAAAAATATTCATCCCCACTTTACATGTAGGGGAGCTACCCTAAAAAAAATATTTATCAAAATTTTATTTCACCACTTTGTCGGCGTGATTAATATTTATACTCATGCCAAATTACGGATTTCTAGCACTAATAGTCTTTGAGATTAACCGAGGACGGACGGACAGACGGACAGACGGACAGACGGACAGACGGACAGACGGACAGACGGACGGACATGGCGAAACTATAAGGGTTCCTTGTTTACTACGGAACCCTAAAAAGGAACAAAAAGTTAACAATTCTTTAAAAAACAAATACTTAGGTGTAGTTAATTTCAGGATTGTCCGGAGTATTACTTAAGTATAGTCTACTGCAGAAAGTGGAAATAGCGCAGTGATGGTTGATTGCTGAAGCTTGATACGCTTTAGTTTTATCTGACCCGAGTGCTATTGCATTAAGTATATTCAATGCTACTCGTAGGATAACTTGCAATAAAAAATAAGTTATTAAATTATCTTTTACAAGTCACGGCAAATAAGTCTAGCGTTGACCTTCAATACGCAGAAGTCGAAAATGAGGTATCTGGGGTGGTGAAGGGGTCGCGGGGAGAGCGTGGGGATCGTTCGTAAGCACTGATTATCTCTCGCGGATCCCTCGTAAGCGCTGATTGGCTCTCCAATCGTATTGTGTCCCGCTCACTCGTACGACGCTGCGCGCACTTGAAGGTCAGCGCTCGACTTACGTGCCGGGAGTTATACAAAATTATAATTCCAGGATGTATCTGTGGTTTTCAACAGTTTTTGAAGTTATATTTCTTTAGGCGCGTTATGAAAAAATTATGAGAGTGAATTTTTATGATGCGCGCGCACAGGGTGACACGAAAAGCGACATGATGAAGTTGTCCGCTAACCTCTCGACTGTCAGACGCTTCGCAAACCGTCCGAACTTCGCATGGCCGTCTGTCGCGCCATCTAGTGTCTGATTGTAATTAATTATTTGCATGCAAAGAAATGTAACTTCTTACGCGAGTACACATATGTAAGTACACACACCTTTTTTTATTGTTTCTATTAAGAAAGGCTTGTGATTTAATGTTATAGTGATATGATTTTTATATGACCCAGTATTATTCTATTTTAAGATATTTGTTACTTATACATAATATTATTAATATTGAAATAGGTGTAGTTCATACTACATCTATTTCAAAATTAATAATATGTTGGTTGTGTATGCTTTGGCATTTTTCCGGTCGAACAATAATAATTTTATACTTATACCTATAATATACTTGCAATAAAGTATTATTTAATAGTTTTAAAATTGGTTGTTATTTATTATCTATTTATTGAATTGTAAAAGTATGAATAGAGGTAGGTATTTATAAAGCTTGGCTGGATAAAATGTAAGTATTTACGCAATAATAAAATTGCTGTTATCGCCCGTTTAAAACGGCGAAGCACTATGTGAATTTTAAAAATAAAATATATTATAAACCTCACAATTTAAAACATAACTAACTACTACCTATGGAAAGTAAAATTAATTTGAATCGGCTAGTTCAGAGAGTAATTTTTTCCATTAATTTATTTTATTTATATTCCATAATCCGACGCAAAAACGACGGGGTGTTATAAGTTTGACGTGTCTGTGTGTGTGTGTGTGTGTGTCTGTCTGTTCCCCTGTGACGCTGAAACGGGTGGACCGATTTGAATGCGGTTTTTTTTGTTTGAAAGGTGATTTAGTCGAGAGTGTTGTTAGCTATGTTTGATGAAAATCGGTCCAAGATGGCCGCCGCTACAAAATGGCGGATTACATATTTTTTCACAACTCCCTTAATATGGGTATCAAATGAAAGGGCTTGACTAGTAGAATAGCACTATTGCAAATCCAAGATGGCCGCCGCCACAAAATGGCGAATGTCGGGGGTTTTTTAAATTTTCAATTTATACTTGTTAAATTTATATCACCAGTGTTATATTTACCTACCTAATTCTTCATTTTCTAACAATTTCTTAACTAATTTGCATTTTGTGCAATCTTTTTCTTGCAGTTTTATATTTTTATTATTTAGTAATAAAATTAGAATTAGTGTAAGAAACTTGGTGTTAAATTATCGTTCAATAAAATTTGTTGATGTGTAACCGAAATATTTTTTTATTGAAATTCTAGCAGCTGCCTGCGAATTCATTCTCCTTTTGTTTTTGTGCAGTACTTACCTATTCAATCTGTGTTGAGTAAGATACTTTCTGGGATCAGGCTATATTTATTCTAAATTTTATCAAAATCGGTTCAACATTCGAGCCTTTACAAGGTAATGTCATGGTAAACAGGAATTCCCCTGACATCTATTGGTGGATAAAGCCACTGACAGCGCTAGTAGAGGCAATTATTTTTTAATTTATTATTATTATTTATTATTTTTCATATACATAATTTCCCCCTGAAAAATAATTCAATTCAATTTCTAATTTAATATTTGTTTTTGGATCAACGTTTTGTACACCAAATATCAACATTTCAGGTTTGTAACATGTTTGTAACTCATTTCGTCTACAAGCTAGAGACTTGTGACACGCGGACAGACAGACAGACAGACAGACTGCAGAGTGACATTAATTGGGCTCCGTTTTTACCGTTTGGGTACGGAACGCTAAAAATCGTAGACAGAGAAGTACTGGGATACTCTTTCTACGCTAAAAATGGTATAGACATTTGACATTGACAGGTGCCGATGTCATTCACCTTTGTTATCAGTGGTTGCTATGGCAACAAATGTTTGTAATTCTTGGTAATTTGTAAAATTGTATTTCGTAAAAAATTAAAGAAATTCTAAAACCGATTTAATTGTAAATAGGCAGATTGTAGTGATGAGATTAATGACAAGAAAATTATACAAAGAATGTGCGACTTATTTTCCAAAAGGTGCGTTTTAACAAAAAAAAGCAAATCAAAGTGTCTTGTGATGATCTTTATAAGCTAAAGTTCAAGTCCAACTTCCAAGTAGAATAATTTAATGAAGCTATCCACTCCTTTGCTGTTACTATGACGAATGATGGAAAGGAGAACATCAGACACACTACCTGCACCAATCATACAACTAGATACGATAAGGGTAAGTCATTTTGCGAGTTATAAATAAAATGAATGTAGGGCGTAAATCATTTTGTGGTGTAAGTGGCCCAAATTCCACCTATGTGGCCAAAGTCAACCTCACCTACGCGCGGTGCACCCTGCCAATATGCTAACGAGGCTCTAACGCTCTCAGTCCCCTTTACGGGTCGTTGTGCCTGATACCACACAACTTAATCTGGATGCTATCACCGCTTTGTGGTAGGATCCTACCCCAAATCCGCCTGGCTAGCGACCACACTTCAGCCGTAATCTGCCGCAAAGCATCCGTGACGTGTTCCGGCAGCGAGCTGAAAAGCTAGTCCCCTTCCTCAAAAGCCGGCAACGCATTGGTAGTTCCTCAGGTGCTGCTAATGTTCATGGGCGGCGTAATTACTTAACATCAGGTGACCCGCTTGCTCGTTTTCCCTAAAGGGATAGCTCGCACCCTGGAGACATATGCAGGTTATTTTTTATCTAGAAAAATCACACTTCTCATGAGATTGAAAACTTGAATCCACACAGAGGAAGTCGTGGGCATCATATATCCATAACCAATATATCCACAGATTTGTTCCGAGTGTGCCCCACAAAATTGAACAAGCGTGAACTAGAGGACCTCTATTTTTCGTTACTGGAAAACAACACACAGCTCAAAAAGACAATCAATGGGCAGCGTGACCAGATCAAGGTGCTCACAACGAAGGTCAACAGGATGACTGGTCAGAAGAATGCGTTAGGTAACCTGAGCAAGGACTGCTGTGCCAGTACTAAGGCAATTATTAACGAACAGAAAGAAACGTAAGTAAAACAAGAATTTCGTATGTTTTTATACGACTGCAGGTGAAAAAATGAGTACATATTGTTTTTTTAGGGTTCATGTATATACTTATGTATGTGAGTTTCTATATTCCACCATATCTTCTATACGCCTGAACCGGTTTTGATGGATGAGGTATCGTTAGAATCCTTAGCTTATTCTGGGTGATATAGGCTAGTAAAATTTAAAAAAAAATTATGGGGTATATATTATTGGATATATATAAAATAAAATAAAAATTGATGGATGAAATATATCAATAGTTTAATATCTAATGATTCAAGGCAGTCGTATTTTTAATTTTTTTTATTCCGACTTGTTAATTGAGAATTGATAAAAAGTAGCCTAAATCTCTCCTTGCATATTGCTCTAAGTGCTGGTGAGTCCTGTCAAACTTGGTTCAGTCCAGATAGATATACAGGCAGACAAAAGTTTAAAAAACCTATGCTAGGTTCATTGTTGAAATAATCAAAATCTTCGCGATAAAAATTACGAGACAAAGAAGAAAGAAAAGATAATAAACATGTACCTATTTACAATTATTTCAGCATAGCGGATCTAAAGATTGCCAACGAGAGGCTCTCAGACAGGATCCGCCTCCTGAACATGAGACTGTGCTCCGCCAAGCAGTTCCTCAAACGCAGTCCCGGCCAGACCACAACGCGCTGCACAAAATGCAGCCTCACGCCAAACCAATCTGTCAAGTATGATGACTAACAGCCTTTTTTTTGACGTGGTGGAAAAGCTTTATAGCTACCCCCGTTCTTTGGGCAGAACGGGGGTCATGTATACCCCCGAGTGGGGGTATACCGCACTAAAACGTTGTTGTTACGTTCCCTCGAATATGGTTGAGCGAAGCAATGGCTGGATCATGCGTCATGCTCGTGAACGGGTGCCACCGTCGGAAATGGGGCTACTTTTGTCTGCCCTTCTTCACATGTGTAGAATTGTAAGCACCATTCCGAACCTGTGGTAGATTCATTTGTCGATTCGTAAACGCTTCCGAAAGTTTATCTGAATAAAATTATGATTACTTATATAAATGATAAAAAGGCGTGGATTTGACTCGTTCCAGCATGCGCGAGACGGCAATTCAATCATGTACTTAACATAAAATTGTTATATTGATATTGTAAATTTGGAAAAGAGCAACCGCCGAGTTTCTTGCTGGTTCTTCTCGGTTGGAACGGCATTCCGAACCAGTGGTAGATTCATCTGACTATTCAAAAGCACTTGTAAAAGTTTATTTGAATAAAAAAACTTTTCTATTCTATTCTATTCTATTCTAAAAACCACCACGGCTGTTCCCTCTTGCTGACTGTGCTGGACGCCTGGGGAACGTTGTATACGTCCCAGGCGATGATAATTAACAGCCTAAAATTAATAACTTATAACATTCAAAATTATCCACCACCACTACAGTATTTTTAACGTCCCACAGCTGGGCACAGGCCTCCTTTCTCGTTAGAGAGAGGGATTTAGAGCTTAGACCCGCCACGCTGCTCCAATTGGCGGGCTTTAACGACTATTGTCACAATATTATGATAGTGGTAATAACCGGGACCGACTGCTTAACGTGCTCTCCGAGGCACGGGGGTGAAATACCGCCAGCTACCAATGCCAGGCTGGCTGAGAATTTCTTGTCAGAAAAACCTAAAATAATTATTTGCCCGACCCAGAAATCGAACCCGGGACCTCGTGATATGCAGTCGAATATGCTAACCACTAGACCAACGAGGTAATCGCTCATCATTATCAACCGATTACCAGTCCACTGCAGGACACGGGTCTTCTCTCAGAATGAGAAGGGTATTTAGGCCGTAGTCTACCACGGTCCACGCTGGCCAAGTGTAGATTATTTGGTAGACTTCAAAATATTATGGGGAATTCTTAGGCATGTAGGTTTCCTCGCGATGTTTCCCTTCACCGTTAATGCAAGTGATATTTTATTGCTAATGCACGTAATATGTATCGAAAAGTTGAAGTGCGTGTCGTGGATTGAACTCAGTCTTCCCGAAAGGGAGGCCGAAGTCTCAACGACTAGGCTATCAACGCTAAAATAATTGCTATTTTCAAGACGTATTTGCCCGTCTCACCGCTAAACCGATATTGATGAATTACAGTCCAGGATGCAAGGTATCTCTATGACAAAGTATAATACATAGGGTATTCGTATTATTAACATAATGCAGCACTGTAGCTGCGCTTTGTGTGGTTAACCCGCGCCACGTACATCGAACGCTGAACGAAACGTGGAGGGGATAGCTGCGTATGGGAACTGTCACGCACGTAATACAATAGCTTACCCCCTCCACTTTCCTTCAGTGTTCGATGTACGTGCCGATGTTTATAAACGCGGCTGCTTTAAAGTTAAATCAAATATCACTTTAGTTTATTATTGCTTTAGAAATTCGTCAGTGTGTGTCCTCAACACCAGGGGAAGTGAGGCAAATCTCCAGAGTCACACTGAAGCTGGTTCCTCTCAATTCCTCAATAAGTGAGTAGTTCCCTTTATAAGTTTTTACCTACATCTGAAGCGATTTCTCGATCTATCTGAAAAACAGATTATGTATATATTTGGCACTAAAACTCCTTGATGGAACATACTAAAACAGTTTAAACTTATTTGTTTTGTTTTCACGAGTACTTTTCAATAGGTAAGTACATTTATTATGAAAATAATTTAAAAAAAAATGTCTATTTAAAAATGGTAGGATAGTAGAGTTTGTATTCATTTTTTTGTTGGCTCAAGCACAGTTTATAATTTTGTCTTTAATTATAAGCTTGTCTAATGTCTTTAAGTTTACTTTTCTTTATTTTTAACCCCCGACGCCAAAACGACGGGGTATTATAAGTTTGACGTGTCCGTGTGTGTGTGTGTGTATGTGTCTGTCTGTTCCCCTGTGGCGCTCAAACGGGTGGACCGATTTGAATGCGGTTTTTTTTGTTTGAAAGGTGAATTTGATGAAAATCGATCCAAGACGGCCGCCGCTACAAAATGGTGGATTACATATTTTTTCACAACTCCCTTAATATGGGTATCAAATGAAAGGGCTTGACTAGTAGAATAGCACTATGTAAATCCAAGATGGCCGCCGTCACAAAATGGCGAATGTCGGTGGTTTTTTAAATTTTTAATTTATACTTGTTTCAGAGAAAGTTCAACCATCAAAGCTGATGTAACACAAGCAAGTCAAACTGAAATGTAAGTCGTCGCCGTGGTCGTCTCAACCAATAAACGTCCACTGCTGGACAAAGGTCTTTTGCAAGGATCGCCACCAATCTTAGCAGTTACCCGGAATTTGAACCCGGGACCTCATTATCCGTAACCGAATATTAGGCTGGACCAACGAGGCAGCTAATGTTTTCTTAGAGCGGGGCCGCACTGCGAAATTTTTTCGCGCGATTTTTTTCGCAAAATTCTGTGACATATGGAAATGTATAAAGCTGCCCGCACTTGCGATTTAAAATTCGTGAAAAAAATATATTAAAATGCGGAAAATAAACCGCGCGAATAAAATTCGCGCGAATATATTTCTCAGTACGGGCCCGGCCTTAGTTATTTGTAAATTATTATGAACTATTTACTAACATGGTTAACTTTAATGATAAAGTTTGCATAATACTATATGCAAACTTTATCATTAAAGTTAACAGATATTTCACATTTGAAGGAAAGACGAAGCTTGCCAACAAAACAAATGTCGTACTCTGATGAATGAATTGAAACAGAAGATTGATAATTTAGAGGAGGTGAGACCTAAGACCAGTATATTATACTGTTTATTGACTGATATACCTACCTACTTTTTTAACTCAAATTTCCTGAAATACTCTTAACGTACTTTAATTCCTAAATAATAAAACGTCTAAGAATGTTCCTACATTTGACATTTATAACCTAAACCTCTTAGAGCGAGGCCGCACTGCGAAATTTATTCGCGCGAATTTTTTCGCAGAATTCTGTGACATATGGAAATGTATGAAGCTGCCCGCACTTGCGATTTAAAATTCGCGAAAAAAATATATTAAAATGCGGAAAATAAACCACGCGAATAAAATTCGCGCGAATAATTTTCGCAGTGCGGCCCCGCTCTAAATGTACTGTACGAGTATTGTCTGGATAATTTTGAAATTATACAATACATTTAAGATTTAATTAAGCATTTGACAAGGTGAATTTTGCCCATGAATATTTCGTTCCAGGACTTATCTAAAACACACGAACAATATTCTGAACGTATAAGTAAACTCGAGGAACTAATAAGTGAATTGCGCATTGAAAACACAAGAGTGAGAGCACTTCACGTGGAGAGTCATCAAAGGTTAGAATTCGAGGAGAAAAAAGCTGGAGAAATGTTGCGTAAACTGCGTGATAGAGAATTGCAGTGTGGTGAGTTTTTCTAGTGCAAGGATTTTAGTATTACAGTGTCTCCAAAATTAGACTCATCACCCCTCTAAAACCACACCTTAGTAGAGCGCACACCCCACTACCTCCCAGAGATAGCCATTTCAATTGTAGTATGTAGTAGACATCTCTAAATTTTCGCTAGTACTATCCCAGGAACACTGATCTCTTAAGATAAATGTCTGCCGAGATAATGAGAGCAGTCAAAGTTATCCCCCGAATTTTGATTTGTCAAAGGCATTTGATCGGGTCAAACATAATGAAGTCATTATGGAATTATTAGAATGCTATTGTTCTTTAAGTTTTATCTGTATTTCTAAACTAGAATCTTATTTGTTACTTTTAATCAATTGTTCTGTGAGCTTAACTTCTGGATCTTTACTTGATTTTCATTTATGTATCTCTGCGGAATCAAATCAAAGTGTAAGGAGATCCGTAGGAGGATCTTACTTACCGACATAGCTCATAGTGTCATCAGGGCACAAAGATTGAAGTACCGATGGATGTTGGGGTCCTAAGCAGCTTAAACAGTTTCTTGTACCAGAAAACGCAGCGTTGGAAGACCCCCCACTTGATGGATGGATGATCTGAAGCGATCATTTATGTTCAGCAGTTAATAATGTGATATTTGTTACAGACAATCTAGCAACTGAGCTGCAGATAGAAAAGGGCAAGGTATCGGAGCTGGAGACTCAAGTGAAAGCAGCTGACATATCGAGTCAGATTGCTGAAGCTCTTGAAAATCACTTGAAAAATAATATGGTGAGACTCTATAAATAAATGTATGACCTACTAGAGAATGCCCGCGGCTTCGCCCGCGTGAATTTCGGTTTTAAACAAATCCCGAGGGAATCGTGGATTTCCGGTTCCCGTTCTCGCTCCCTTTTCCAACCTTTATACCTACTATCAAGGAAGTTCGCTATAGTAATCTACCTATAGCTGTAGCTATAGATTTCGGGTTTTTCAAAATCCCGTGGGAACTGTGCATTTTTCCAGGATAAAAAATAGCCTATGTTTTAAGTCAGGGCATAATCTATCTCTATTCAAAATTTCAGCCAAATCGGTTCAGTAGTTGCGGCGTGATTGAGTAACAAACATCCAAACATCCAAACATCTAAACATCCAAACATCCAAACATCCACACTTTCACATTTATAATATTAACAGGATTTTACAGATTAATTATGTATTTATATCTGTTGTAGACAAATCATAGGTCAAGTATGGTCCAAAGCAAAACGGAGCTATCGACACTTGGACTTTGTGCTTCTGATAGGAATTGCAGCCCACCGGTAAATTCTTTACAATATATTTGACTATAGTAATCAGAATACTTTACTCATAAATATTTAAAAAATTGAATTAAAAAAACATCTATATTCAAAAAACTGTAATATCACTCGGCAAGTCGGCAAGCATTGGCCAAACGTGACCAAGTGGCTAATGTGTATGAGACTCTTACAGTCACTTACAGGTGCTATCTCAGTCCATCAGATCAGTAGATCTTTGTTATAGTAGTCTTTGAATTGTTAAATTGATAAGATGTACAGGGTGTTTAAAATTTATTTGTGTGTAGATGGCAGTATCTAATAATTCTGAAATGTTGAAAATCGGAGAACCTGATGAGGAAAAAACAGTTAGCAAGAACTCTGATGACTCTGGGTATGCTGAGAAGCTTGATGACAAAAAGGTAGTAAATACCTACATATTTTTGAACTTTTTCATGAAAAATAAAAAACCTGATATGTTATGCGATATTGTTTAAAATCTATGTCAAGAAATTGATGTTTGGAACCAATTTATTTTTAGGAATGCCCAAAACCCGATCAGAATATTTTGGACCAAATAGCGAATCTTCAAGCTCAACTGCATAAATTTAAACTTTCTATAGTAAGTACCTACATAAGTTAGGATATTACTTTGTCACACACACTTCACACTCTCATTATTAACCCAAATATTGCTTTCCTTGAGGTGGTATATTGTAATACATGTAGACTTATAATACATTAAAAACAAAGCTTTTATAAAGCTACTTGAAGTTACGGACTGATCACCTCTCCTGAACAATTTTGTATGGAACTTTTTCACCATACTTTCCGTGTGTGTAAAATTCAAAAATTCTAGGTCACCAAAATTATAGAGAGAGCTGGACGTGGAAAACTGACTAGTGTGCCCTAAGGGATCTCGAAAACTATCAGTCGGAGAGGTATCGTCTCAAAACAAAAAATGTGCAAAACCTTGGGCCATTGGGTGAACCGGTAAAAAAAATATGGCCACCATACAAAAAAAAAATTCGTCTCCGTACAAAAAAATTCCTAATTTTCAAGAGGCTCTCCAGAACAATTTTGTATGGAACTTTTTTCCCTTCACTACTTATGTGCGTAGAACTTATGGGTCTTCCTTCAGAAAATTATGAAACTTCATGAATGTGGAAAATTTACCAGAGTACCTCATGGGTCCTCCAAAACTACCAGTCATACAGACATGGTCCCAAACAAATGTTATTAAAGACATTGGGCCATTGGGTGAACCGGTAAAAAAAAGATGGCCACCGAACAAAAAAAAATTTTCTCCATACAAATTTTTTGGGTAATTTTCAAGAGGCTCTCCAGAACAATTTTGTATGGAACTTTTTTCCCTTCACTATTTATGTGCGTAGAACTTATGGGTCTTCCTTCAGAAAATTATGAAATGTTATGAATGTGGAAAATTTACCAGAGTACTTCACGGGTCCTCCAAAACTACCAGTCATACAGACATGGTCCCAAACAAATATTATTAAAGACCTTAGGCCATTAGGTGAACCGGTAAAAAAAAGATGGCTGCCGAACAAAAAAAAAATTCTCTCCATACAAATTTTTTGGGTTCTTTTCAAGAGGCTCTCCAGAACAATTTTGTATGGAACTTTTTTCTCTTCACTATTTATGTGCGTAGAACTTATGGGTTTTCCTTCAGGAAAATTATGAAACGTCATGAATGTGGAAAATTTACCAGAGTACCTCATGGGTCCTCCAAAACTACCAGTCATACAGGCATGGTCCCAAACAAATGTTGTTAAAGACCTTGGGCCATTGGGTGAACGGGTAAAAAAAAGATGTCCGCCGAACAAAAAAAAATCTCTCCATACAAATTTTTTGGGTTCTTTTTAAGAGGTTCTCTTAGACATTTTTGTATGAAACTTTTCCCCCCAATACACATATAAGTAAATAGAACTTAAAGATTTTTTTTCACAAAAAATACAAAACGTAGTGAATGTGGAAAAATTACCAGAGTACCCTAACAGCCCTCAAAAACTATCAATCATAGAGGCATGGTCCTGAAACTAAAAATGTTCAAGACCTTAGGCCCTTTGGTGAGCCAATAAAAAAAGATAGCTACGGAACAAAAAAAATTCGTGTCCATATAAAATTTCTTTTTAATTTTCAAGTGGCTCTCCAGAACATTTTTGTATAGATCTTTTTTTTCCACTAAACGCATGCATAGAACTCATTAGTGTCCTTTCAGAAAAGATACGAAACGTGATACCAATATTTCTTCCTATCTTTCAAGAGACTCTCCAGCTTATTCTGGAATTTCTTTATTTTATGCATATTGAAGAGACTACAAGGCCCGCGAGCTGCTTGCAGCTCGCGCACCGAGCGTAACACTAGTTAAAAACAAAGCTTTTACTATCATCTTTGAAGTAGATCGCATGTAATGAGAACATGCGAAGGCAAAAAAAAAAAGATATCTATTGCTCATTTTCTTTTACATTTTTAGAAAGATAATGAAACGAGTGATGATCTAAAAAGCGTGATGGTGGACTCACTCCAAAAAAGTAAGTTGGAATCAAACGAAATCGGGGTAGATGCCAAAAATGTAAACATTCCTAAACAAAGTAAGAAGAACAATACCAGTGATACTAGTTTTGAAAAACATTTTACTAAAAATTGTAACATAGTTCACGATGGTGATGAAAATTCAATAAGTATAGTCAAGAATATAAATGACTCTAATAAAATTGCCAATCACAACAATAAAGAAGAAATTAGTATTGAAAATGATAACGAAAAGAAAAGAAGACGATCCAGTATTTTATGTACTAATCAGGCTGAAGCGAAAGATTTATCGGTCAGCTATGATAAAAATAAAACTATAGTTGGCTCTTCTATAAATATTGTTGATAATAAAGGAACTCAAGGAAATTATAACGGTAAAGTTATTCGTGCAACATGTAAAAGTGATAGTGATTCTAGCGTGGAAAATAAAGTGAGCGAAAGAAATTTGAAGAAAAAGATTCTTTCTAAAAAAGCAAAGGATACTGCATCTCGTCATGCCTCTTTAGATGTAAGCGTACTTGAAAAAGAATGTGACTTAAATATAGATAACAACGATAAAGAAGAAGTAAAGTTGGCAACTCCAAATACAAAAGAGAATGTTGAATCACCTGTTAATACGAGTTCAGGTAATTCAACTTATATGGTTGAAGGTAAACCTGCCCAAAGTAAATTAACTAAAGATGCAACTTATCCAATTGAGAACAAACTAGAGGGCGCAACTTTTCAAGCTGATACTCATTTGGGTAAATAATTTTAATTCTTCAAATGCTATTTTCATGTCGCATATAACTCCTACCTCATTTACTGTTGGAACTATGCACATATATCGATATATCACTGTAGTAAAATATGTGACAGAAAAAATTACTCATTTCATATTCATTTTGCGTTTATTAAGTGTTATAAAGTTTTGCACAATGTTCGTATTGGCTTAAATTTTCATGTACTTTTTTATTATTTTATTCTTCCTCACAATCAGAGACTTACCGAGGCTATGCTCACATCCGCACGTGTAGCGGCACCTTAAGGTTTAAAACCACTACAAGCACAAGAAACACATTCAGACAATGCCGTTGTATTAGAGACTCGAAAGTTTTTGCCGTCCCCAGGGTTATCGGTAAGGATAGAACTTTATCTCTATTACATTTATTTTTTGAAATCTGATACATCCCATTTATAACGGAGGACTCAAAGTTTTGCTGAGTGGCAAAATCTAATTATAATAATATTAAGTATATAAAATAATGGGCATATTGTATGTAGTATTTCTGTAAATTTTGATCTTATTTCAGCACCAACCAACAAATTGACGGCCAAACAATCTCGGGTACCACAACCCATGAAGACATCTACCCCCAAAAAGCATAAAACATATAAAGCCGAAGGATCAGGTGAAGTGACCCGATCCAGCTCTCCTGATAATACGGACAGTGAAATATCATCTCTGACAGACTTGCCCAACGAAGGTGAGCTAAATATTTTTTGTTAGAGCTGAGTTTCTAGCGAGCAATGTTTCATACATAATGTACAACAGTGATATAGGAGGATATTTGCTACGCACGTATGCTATATTTGCTATGCACGAGTCTCCAGGCTTCAACGTACCATAGTATTATTTCAGACAAAAGTCTTCAGACTTCAATTTACCACTTTTTAATTTCAGACCAAAGTCTTCAGGCTTCAACTTACCACAGTTTTATTTCAGACAAAAGTCCAGGCTTCAACTTACTAACTTTTAGTTTCAGACAAAAGTCTTCAGGCTTCAATTTATCACCTTTTAATTTCAGACAATAATCTTCACACTTCAACTTACCATCTTGTAGTTTCAGACGAAAGTCTTCAGGTTTCAATTACCATCTTTTAATTCCAAACAAATGTCTTCAGGCTTCAACTTACCATAGTTTAATTTCAAACAAGAGTCTTCAGGCTTCAACTTACCACAATTTAATTTCAGATAAAAGTCTTCAGAGGTCAACTTACCATCTATTCATTTCAGACAAAAGTCTTCGAGATTACATCTCGCCCGGGGAGGAAAAGGTCACTTCGACTTTCTCTGATTCTTACGCGGATGCTACCACCACAGACTATGGCTCCTTGAGTTTGGGAGAGGTCCCTATCTCTGGAGGTAATTTATTTTTGTTATTCAATTACTAATTTCCGATTGTCTATTGAAACCAACTCATGGTATACTTAAATCGGTATCGGTATCTATTATACCAGAAGTATTTCACACATTGTATGGAGTTATCATAACCGAAATATCAAATTCATTCAGTCTGAATAGAATCTTTCAAGGATCTCTTTGGCTTTTGTTAAAGCAAGCTCAAAATGACGGTGGAATTTTATTATTACATTTAAATATTTTCCTGTATTTTTTTTAATAAACGTTTTTTTTTTCAGCAAAAAAGGTTTCCGAAGTAGAAACAAGAGATAAACCTACTGATTCGATTGAGTGAGTATTTAATTGATTGGATTTTATTTTCCAAAAATTATATTGTTTATATCAGGCTCAAGAATATTTCAAATCTCTTTAATAACAACTGAATCATTGAGATCTACGAAGTTACTATTTTACATTATTTTCTTTTGTGGCGATCTTGTATAAATTTGTTACGAGTACATTTTTTTTAATTAAAAAACCGGTTAGTTGCGAGTCAGACTGGCGCACCGAGGGTTCTAGTTTTGTTTTTGAAATAAGTAGATCCCGTAACAAAAATGGTCTAAAACTGACGGCTTTGACGGCCCAAACTGCAGACCTCCCGAATTTCAGGCTTGTAACTGATTTTATCTACGAGCTAGAGATCCGTGACATACGGACAGACAGACAACACAGCGACATTAACAGGGCTCTATTCTATTTAGCCCTTTGAGTACGGAATCCTAAAAATCAAGTCATCTAATTTGATGATAATCTATTTCAGGCCGTCTACGACTACTAACAAAATGGAAGAAGCTCTCCATGCTATAGACGAAGAGCTGACGCGCTGCAGGGAGCTGTTGCGAGGACAGCCGCCGGCGCGGGTGATACCTGACCTACTCTCCGACTATAGAGGAACTAGACCCTAGATAAAGATATGCATGCTTAGATAGAAAAAGAATAGTGAAGAAAAATGAGTTTTCGTTGGCATTCACAGCGTATTTATCTGTGAATAGTTTGTGAGCTCTGATATAACATGTTAAAATATATACCTAAGCGTACTTAAAGCTAATTAATGCAATACGGGAGCATCGGTCGTGACGGGGGAAAATGTCAAATCAAATGCATGCATGCATGCAATGCATGCGGTGAGACGCGGTTTAGTATCAAAATGGATGAAGTTGTTTTTTAAATGTTTAACTTCAACGTTTAATTTGCTTCGATCGTCTGATCGCTGACATACTACTGGCCTTAAGGACAAAACTAACCTAACCTATGACAGGCGGTTAAAATAAGTTAACGCTTAAGATTTTTGAAAATCTAATAAAAATCAGCCAAGTGCGAGTCGGGCCTCGCTCTTTCAGGGTTCCGTACATAATTATGAACAATATAATATTTTGGGTCTAAGAAATATTTAATTTCCGAGCTAGACATCGCAACAAACCGTGAAAGAAAAACCCAAAAAAATGTTCGTTTATTTTGGTCACAGCTTATAAACTATTTAATAAATCGTTGTTTTCAGTATTTGTTGTTTAAATAGAGCATATAGTACATAATATACTGAAATATCATATTCCCAACTAGTTTAGTTTTTGAGATAGCCCCCGTCACAAAAATGGTCTAAAACTGACAACTTTGATGGCCTCCCATTCCCTTATTTTTTGAGATAAAAATTAAAAAAATATATATTTGTACTTTACTTAATGAGCTCTAAACAATGATACCCCACAAGCTAGGGTAAAGAAAAAAAATTTTTTTCCGGCTCCTTTTTCATGTATGGGAGCCCCCCTGAAAAATAATTTAATTCAATTTCTAATTCAATATTTGATTTTGGGTTAACGTTTTACACTAAATACCAAAATTTCAGGTTTGTAACTCATTTCGTCTGCGAGCTAGAGACCTGTGACCGGCGGACAGACGGACAGACAGCCGAGTGACATTAATAGGGCTCCGTTTTTTACCCTTCGGGTACGGAACCCTAAAAAGCAAAAGTGGGTAGCGCAAATCTGCATTTTTAACTTACATGATTAAGATTAAGGCTCAAATTTTGTTAAACCCTAACCTTTCACTAACTACGTTATTTTTGTAACCCACCATAAGTGGTAAAAGTTCCTACACGTTATCTCTATGTAAAAATAAAATTACAATTTTCTATGTATCCTTTTATGTATAAGTAATAAATATATTTATGTTTTATTTCAAAATACTTACCATTTAGTTTTATTTTCATTCATCAGTCGGTAATAGTCAGTATCTTAGAGGATACCTGACTATTACTGATATTGTAATATTATCAAAAGTTAGATATAAGCCTCTTACGCTATATCCTCAGCTGTCCACATCCAATCGATGCCAGCCACCCTCCGGATATCGTCGCTCCACCTTGCTGGGGAGCGCCCTACACTCTTACCAAGACTTGGTCTCCACTCGAGGACTTAATTACGGCTCCATCGCCCATCGTTTCTCCGACATATGTACGTGGCCAGCCCACTGCCACTTCAACATGCTAGCCTTAAGAGCGGTCACTTTGGTTCTTTGGCGAATTACTTCATTTCGGATTTTATCCCTTAAAGAAACTCCGAGCATCTCCTTCCATAGCATGCTGCATCTTGTACCACACAAATTTTACTGTTTTGCGGATTATAACAAAATAATTTTGACTTTTCATCCTAGACTTATTGTGGATTTCCCCGTGGGATCTCGGCAAATTAACGCTTGCTTCTATTCAACAAAGACATTTCGAATTTGACAATTCCAATTCAGTTCCGGGCACCTTTCCTCTCATTTTTATTAGCAATCAGCGCCAATAATAATCGAATTGATTCAGTCTATAGCCATTCCAGCCTTGTATTCATAGTCACAGATCTGTGACTAACATACTCCTGTAGTCAAGGTTACCGTAGTCCATTTATACTCCGTCATTTCTTATCATCACCTGTTTAATGAAAAAACCAGGGTCATAAAACTTACGCATCACCTAGCTATTTTTAAAATGCGTAAAAAAAATAATTCACTTGTAACTTGGCAACACGAACTAAAAAAAGTGAATAATCTCATTTAGATTTGTATCTATTGTTTGTACGATAGATTTTATAGGTTTATTTTGAGCAGTCGATGTCAATGTCATATCGTTCACGGCTATTGTAGGTACAATCTGATGTTGAGAGAACTGAATCTATACATATAATAAAATCGTAGACTTGCCGTATCTGTACATTGAAGATTTTTGCAAAATAATAACTGGGGGATGTTAGGGATAAGTAATAGAACGTAAAAAAGCTGTTTTTGAAATTTTTGTCTGTTTGTCGGTTTGTCTGTTTGTCTGTTTATCTGTTTGTCTGTATGTTTGTGCGCGCATCACGTAAAAACTACTGAATGGATTGAAATGAAACTCGGTATGATTTAAGTTCATACTATGGAGTAACATATAGGATACTTTTTATCCCGAAATTCAGCACGGTTCCCTTGGGAGAGGGGATGAAAGTCAAAATGTGTACTTAGCTGTAATTCGTTAACGGGTGGTCCGATTTCATTCATTCTTTTTTTGTTAGAAAGGAAATACCTTAAAGATTATCGGGTAATCTTTGAAAGGTTGTATCGATTTTGATTGGACTTTCAGTGGCGGATGTTTACATTTTTATCTACCTAAACATCCACCAGTGAACTTTTAACAGTTTTTAGCAAGCTTAAGAAAAGCAAAAAGTTCCCACGGGATTTTTAAAAACCGATATCCACGCGAACGAAGTCGCGGGTATCCGCTCGTAATACATACGTGTTTTCGATGCGACTTGAGTTGTGGATGTTAGTTATACAATCCTAGTCCTAAGTCCTAATACAATTCATCAAAACTCACATTCGTTCCGGGTACCTTCACCCTCACATTTCTTAGCGATTTGCGCCGAAATGACGATAGTCAAATTGCTTCATTAATGTCAATGGCTTCAATACACAGTTGCAGCAAGAATACTATAAATTCAGTCACACATAATACTTATGCTATTATAGCAAATCACTTTGTTAAGTGATTTAATAATTGCTTAAAGAGTGAATTGCATTGCGAAGATGGAATTCTAATGGACCGACCACTTCTTCTGTGACGCTCTTATAGCTATGTAAACGCTCTGGCGAAATCATCATCAACACAAGCTTTTTCTTTTGATCTGGCAATGTGTACCAAAAAATACATCACAAATGTATCTATCTACTTATCGGGCATACCAGATTTAGACGATAAAGTTGGCAAATAAATGCAGTTCGGGCAATGTGTTGATGGAACCTGTCAATGGATTACCGTTGCGTCTAGACGTGGTATTGATACGACGGTGCGTAGCCATTTAGTGGTAGGTACATTACATAGGACACATAGTAGGTCATAACAGTTCTTTCAATCACAATTATTTATATTTATTGTTGCGTTGCTAAATGAGTCTATGAATGTATCAAATCCGTGGATTTCCCAGTGTATTATACGCAGAGCCGTTTTGAAAACTTGCGAACTTTGACTATGAATATTGGCTTAGTCCTGGTTGTTATCAGAAGGCCTACTACAATCTTTAATCTAACGATCCAATTCCGATGCTATTCAATATCGGTGCCTAAAATAAATCGCATTGAATTCGTACCATGAAGTATCTTTTTGTTTCTATATTTCTATACTAGGTTTTTGTTTCGTTTATAATAGACGTCATGACGTCATGACATCTATTGGTCGGATAAAACAGTTCATGGTACGAAATAGCGATTCAGTTCAGTTTAGGTCTTTAATTGAGTCGCGATTATAGTTGATGGTAGACCCATAGTATCATATTATAGTCGTTGAAGCCTGCTAACCCGCATTGGGGCAGTGCAGCGTGGCGGGTGTTCTAAATCCTAAAGCTCTAAATCCCTCTGTCTTATAAGAGAGCAGGCCTGTATCCAGCAGTGGGACGTTAAAATGGCTGTAGTACACCACTACTAAATCTAGATTGCTCTACAGGTTCAGACAATGGGAGCCGTAGGATAGGAAGGAAAAAATTCAAAATAATATTTTCAAAATTGAATTTAGAAACTTTCTTAGCGTTTTAACTTTCGTGAGTGATATCCATTATACGAGTAACTAGGAACATAACACAGCGGCTGAACTCATATGGACGTAGATACGTCGGTGTATACCCGACTAGTTTAGAACCAATCATGAACATGTTCATGTGATGCGGCGCAGGACATACCTACTACGAACCGCACGGGCTTCTTTCTGTCCACGGGGCGCTCTGTTAGAGGGGCTGTAGAGGATTTGGATCTGCCTCACCCCCGACGGTTCTCCAAGACTCCAGGTTAACAACTTTTGTTAAGTAATAAAAACCGGCCAAGTGCGTGGCGGGCCAAGCGCAGTGTAGGGTTCCGTAGTAACAATCCTCGAAAAACAGATATAACTCCTTAACCTGTGAACCCTACTTAGCCGTGATAGTTTTCCTTTAAAATTGATTATATACCCTACTGCTGTGAATTTTTTCAAGTTCCTATATACTGCCATTTGGCTGATAGAGGGGGGGGACACTTGACTCTAATAAAAATTTGCACTTCATCATATTTTACAAACGGATCTAGAAATCTAAATGAAAATGATGTTCCCACACCCACAGTATTTTTAAAAGACCTATTCAACGATACCCCACACTATGGGATAGACGAGAAAAAAATATTCATCCCCACTTTACATGTAGGGGAGCTACCCTAAAAAAAATATTTATCAAAATTTTATTTCACCACTTTGTCGACGTGATTAATATTTATACTCATGCCAAATTACGGATTTCTAGCACTAATAGTCTCTGAGATTAACCGAGGACGGACGGACAGACGGACAGACGGACAGACGGACGGACATGGCGAAACTATAAGGGTTCCTTGTTTACTACGGAACCCTAAAAAAGAGAGAAAATACAAAAGCTCCGCCATGCCTCAAGTCTGAAACGTCTGAACACGAGCGCTGAAAGCTACACCAGCCAATCTACCGTAACAATCAAATTACGTTGTAGTAGAGACATCAGACAGTCATAGTGGTGTGACGGCGAGCGACGGACGCGGCCGCTCGCGACCGAAATAATCCACGATCGGCGATCGAACCGTTTTCGTAATACCATAGTTTATACCCGTACCTCCTCACAGTCGACCCACCCCCTGTCCCAAACATGTGTCATTGTTTACATACATCGCGAGTGATCCAAAACACATACAACAAACCTAAAACCTAAAGTTATGAAGTCACAATAAACAAAACAAAATGTGTAAATAAGTTATTAAAGAATTATGATGAGATCAATTAAAAATGGACAGTTTAAATATTGTTGGATTGCTACAGTAACAAAATAATATAACTAACTGTTTAATGATAATAAATGGCGTAAAGAAAAATGTAGAGACTAACAAAATAAAACAAAAAAACTTATAGAAATACCGCAAATAAATCTTTGCGTCACTAGGTATCTAAATTTCTGATAAATTGCTAAACTTTATCCATAAAAATCTTAACATTAAATCAGAACTTGAGGATATAAGTTTGGGAAATGCACCTCTTAAACATACAGCAAACGCAAAGTATTTATAAATAGTTACTATTTATATAATTTGTAAATATTGGAAGTATTATAATAATAGTATTTTTCTCAAAAATGTTGAGATTTGTTATTTGGTTTGTTACATTTCAGTGATCAGATCTTGCTGTACCATTTCAGATCAAATACCGGAAATAGCATATCAACAAAAATTGGATATTATAATTTATCTTTGGATTGGAAATCGTCTAATGATGTCACTGAAATTTTGGTCATTGAAATAAGATGGCATGGCGTAGTTTCTTGGACATCATTGTTTGACACCAAGTCGGTGTCAAAAAGCCTAATACTGCTACTTGTAAAGCTAGAGCTTTATTCTGAGATCTATGAGTATAGAGCATACTCAGACCCCTAGCATCAAGACAGAATTATAACGAAACAGATTTATGTCATAAGTATTTCAGCCCCTCTTTAACTCTATCTTAAGTTTGAATAGGGTCAGAGATCTCTATACTTTCTAGATCTCTGGGTGAGAGCTTAAAGCTTCCAAATGTCGAGCAAATACTCGTAGGTATCTAGATGACGGAGTCTAGTCACAGCTAAGATTAATCGGTCAATCAATCTGCCTGCATCGGCGCTCGGCGTCCTTGCCCCAGTGGCGTGCCAAGACGCGGACGCATTTAGCCCGCCCTATCCGCTATGGAGCATACGAACTTTCTCTCCGCATACTTCAGTCTGTATATAAAGAAAAGTTCAGACTCTACAATGCTAAAACAAAATTACTTTGCTAACTATAATCCGATAACAGTGACAAATTTGTAGCCACACAAATTTACCACAAAACAAACTCGACGACCGTTTCACTTCGACACCGGAGCATCTTCAGGATATGTCGACTTCAGTTCACCAAACTTTGATGCAAATAATACAAAGTCTTCATTATAATGGTGATACTTTTTATCCTCCCTCATAGTCAATACAGTCAATACTAACCATTGATATTGATACTAATTTTGGACTTTTAACTAATCTTGCTATGGGGCATTTGAATTATGAAGTAAAGTTTAGACTTTTAGAGTCAGGAACACACTAGGAACAAAGCTATTAAATCAAACCCTAAGAAGTCAAAGAACTTCTCAAAAAAGAAACTTAATCGTAGATTCGTAGTGATGTCTAAAGTTCATAAAACGTATTTGAAATAGTATTTCAAAGCGATCTCTAAATTTATCTAACCTGACACTGAACGAATTACCACGGATGAAGTAGCGCGAATCAACTAGTCAAATATATTTAATCTTGTAAAGCTAATCATTATCAAAGGATTGTAAACTTAAACACCCTGAATTAAGTCTGATACTCGTAGAACTCTACAGCTGCAAAGTTTCGTATAGAAAAATTCCTTCTTCGCATTCGTGCAGCGACATTTAGACAAGATTTTTTCTGTTATTTTCGTGTCATTTACGATTGCTATTCGTCGTGTCTAATTTGTAGCATTTATTTGTTGACAATACAATGTTGACTTAATAAACACTTTTTAAAATAGATTGATATGAGTCATGCATATGTTTGTATCGAGTAAAAGATTTAGAGCAAAACAATTACTACCTACTGTTATTAGTAACGATCTATCAATTGTCGGGCAAAATAGAGCTTTTAAATACTAGATATAAATAAGTTTTACTTATAATATTAAGCAAACAAACTTGTTTCGTGTATAATATTGACGTTTCTCACTAACTTTAGTGGATGAGTTTCTTTTATGCCAAAATATCGTAGTTAGCGATCAACTAACGATATAAAATGACGGGGTAATAAATAATAATAAGTAATAAACAGAAAGTGGCTTAATGAGGAAGGCTGAGGTATGGTGTGATGGCGCTAAGTAGGAAATAGGTACGTTTGTTCAACAGTGGACGTCTAGAAACTGATGATAAAGATGACCACGATGAGTACCATCGAGATAAAAATATATCCAAGCTCCTAAGAGAAGGGTCGGGTATTAAAACTTCGTAAAGAATTAGGAATTTCACATAGGTAACTAGTTTCCAAGTGAAATAAAGAAATCCCGTTTATTTCCTCATACAAAATCTACAGCCACATCCAACGCAGAGCAGTTTCTCTCCATCGTACAACAGTAAACAGACATTACGTTCGTCATGAAACGGATATTGCTCAGTCATCTATTTCTGTATTCCATTCAACCGCTCGAGACCGGAATGTTTGGAACTGATATCTTCACTAATCTTATGGTTAGCATTATCTTAGTTCTTACTCTATGCAAATGTTAATAGGGATATATTTCCCTATTCGTCCATTTTTCGCGTCGTTTGCTTAGCTTTGATGATCAAAGCTACGTCTTCACTATGCGCCATTGTTTCCAAGTGCTTCTTTCAACTGGTCTGATCAAAATCTCGGGCTGCGTTCACGGGGTCCCTTTCTTCCGATCGCGCTAGTGATCATGAGTTTCTCAATGCAGCTTACGTTTTTCCTAGCAATATGACCAAAGTAGCTGAGCATCCGGTACAGACACAGAGCATGCGATGCTGGATTCATGAGATCATAAACATAGTCTAGTATTTCTCGGTATTGATCTACTTTGCATTATGCATAATATTCCGAACTCAAATTTGACATGCCATAACTTTTTGTGTTTTACTGATCGCCTTCGCCTTTTTCCCTCCTACTATTTCCAAATTGTACTCTACTACCTATATCTATAACTATTTTAACATGCAAATTTCTTAATTTGCACTGCGTAGTTCTTATTAGATTCATTCAATTATTTTATCATGATCTCGAATCATTGACTCATATTTTTGCTCTCTTCAGTAGTTATCACTATATTTTGAAGTTATATTTGATTTCACACAGTAATTGTTTCTCATTTCAATAATTTTGTTTACAGTAAGTAGGTACGTTATTTCGGTTTATTATTCGCATAGTGAATCACACGTGCGATTTATTCTAAGCCAAGAATCATTTGACATTTCCGCCTGTACACGAGCATTGAGTGATAGAGATTAGTGGCTCCGATGCAGCGGATGTTTCGCGTGCTTTCATGGCTTTAGCATGTCTAGAATGTTCTGTTTTATCAACAGTAGAGGCAATCGAAAAGAAGTTCTTTTGGCCTGGATGAATTCACCCTTTAGTTAATCCCTACTCTTTTCCAGAATACCAGAATCTGCCTCTCTATCTTTTTTACTCCCGTAATACATATAACATAAAATCCAGTAATACATATACACAAATACATAAAACCCGTTTAATGATATATTAAAAGAAAAACATACTGAATTGGAACGCTTTTTTCGTGTTAAAATCGATATACAGTACAGTAAAAATACGAGTACAATGAAAAAAATATCACAAAAATATGTATACCTATTCAATATTTTGTGACATTGTATTTCTGTTTCTCTTTTTTTAATTTTTCTTTCATAAACTATTTATGACGAGGTTGCAATTTATTTCTGTAGCCATCTCAACTGTTAGTAAATAAATTGCATTCAATCTCAATATTATTATATTCAATACTAGCGACCCGCTCCGGCTTTGCATGGGTAGTAATTACCCGCTACTATCCCACCATACATTGTTTTGTTATATCTCATAAGGTTTTCTATGTAAGCTCCCAGGCGTGAAATTGTCGTCATATTTTCAACCAATTTACACAAAACCTTTAAAAATTTTACACCCACACCTTCCTCATGAATTACTCTGTCTATTGGTGAAAATTGCATGAAAATCCGTTCAGTAGTTTTGAATTTATCGGGAAGAGACAACCAGACAGGAACCAGAGAATACAGACCAGACAGACCAGACAACTTTGTTTTATAATATCGACGATCAACGTCAACAGGATATCATTACCATCCAATGTCGTCAGAGACAGTCCCGCATGCCATCAATCCTTTAGCAGAGACCTTGATATTATTTTAGAGTATTAAGGTCAACCGCACGTAATATAAATTTAGACATGGTAATAGAAAATTACCTAAGCTTTCGCAACTTTATAATATTCGTTTACGATTGTTCTCAGTATAGTTTAAGTGACAAGGAAAATTCCATCTGTGCCTTATTTATGCCAAATTTCATTTTCTTTTAAATCTTTATTATTGTTATTAGCTATTGCTATTATAATTGCCCATTTCCCAAAAATCAAGAAAAGTCAATAACACCTGTTTCTATTTCGACCGAGCGTCTTTGAAAGAATTCTTTCTGTATATCGTCAGACGAATGTCCTCACTTTTGTTGACAAATTCTTTCGAGAATTTATTGTAAATTATATCAAAGCCGGAACTTGCCTGATACACTACCGTGCGTCTAGATCTACAAATACTAATTTATAATTTGTAACAGCATGTTTTTTTGACTCTGTGCGTGTTTCTGCGTTCTTTTACCTTACTTTTAAGTATGGGCGATGTAGTAAGAGAGTTATGATTTTATTAGTCTATTTTAGTGTGTATGTTAGTTTGTTCTTCTGAAGATACTCTTGTGTCTTTAACTTCGTCGCTATAATAATATAACTCGTAACTCATAAGTCATCACAATATCTTCCTCTGAGCTCATTCTACGCTTTCAAAACTTTTATCTAGTCATTCTTACGAAATAAATCGTTTTTATCACTTCTTGGTTTCTCAATAGAATTCCTCGTTAATTGTTCAGATTTATTGATCGAAGATGGAGTTTCAGTTTACACAGCAGATAGTTTGGCATGATTCACTTGGCAGTTATATTGACGATGAATTCTTAAGGCAAATACTTACACACGTGCTATTAGATAATTCTCCAACTATTTACGTACAGGTGCTGAATTTACGTTTTGGCAAGTTTTCTCAGCTGATGTCTTTGGTTTGTTTATCAAAAATTTCTTGCTATTTCTGAAAAAATAAAATAGAATTAACTATATTTTTATATAAATTTTTAGCTTGACAGTTTTTCATTTGTGAAAAATTAAGATACTTGATTATGAGACAATTTTTTTTCAACATTTGGTAGTTGCTCTAGTGGTTTTTTTTAATCTATATTAAACAATAAAATGATGAAAGTATTTATTCTAGGAATTTCACTTAAAAATTAAAGAAAATAATTAAAAAAAAAAAACAATAAATTCTATAAAAATTGAAATAATAAAAGAAATAAACACAAAAATAACGAATAAGTTGTAAATAGTGAAGTGATTGTGATGTGAATATTAAAAAGTGATTAAAATAACACAAACAAAAGAAAACAACAATAATAACACTAACTATGAATTCACCAAACACTATGGACACAGAACATAACACTTTTGACACTATGTGCAAAGAGGCGATAGGTCAGTGCTATCAAATAATAGAAACGCATAATGTACATCAAATTACAATAACGTAGAGCTACTTATAACAGCTTTAAACAAAACAAATCCAAATAATTTTTATAGTTTGCATTTGTAGTTAGTTAAGCTTTTTCATTTGACTATGTATACGATCTATTTATGTGTTATCCAAGTAGCAAAACATAACATAGAGCTTTATATTATTAAAAAAAATCGAAGTATTTATTTTTGTAGTTTGCATAATATTATGTAGTTAGATATGCTTTGCCCTTAGATTATATAAACAATTCATTTATGTTTTACCCAAGTAGCACAACTTAATAAATTATGCTCTTGGCTTGAACCTAAAAATAAAAAGCATAATTAATTTTTTTAATTGCTTCCGTCAAGCTTTTTTGTAGTAGGTAGTACAGTACAGCTTATCTTAGTTATCGTATTTTTGTTATTGCTTTTTGCCTTTAAATCTTATAATCTTGGAATACCTATTTATTTAATGGTTGGGTGGTGTGGTCCAGTTGATACAGTGCATATCAGTTAATTGTACTAGTTAAGAAACTTAGACCGAAGCCCGTGACCGGATGGGTTACAGACTTTGGAGATCTTTTAGTCTTGGGGTGAATATTTTACCTTTTCTCCGTCATACAGTACGATAAACCGTTTCCATTGCCTAGTATGTCCTGCCGGGAGAATTTCGGCTACAGCCACCGATCTCAATGGAGGCAGAGACTAGCAGGAGATGTTATAGTGCACAAGTGTGTCTGCAAATATCGAAGCACACCCTATTCCTTCATTTGAAATTATTATCCCAAGGAAACCTCCAATATGAGGATTACGATGCAAAGAGGGATTTTGTTAGATAAAGGATTCTAAAATGCTTGAATATTTTGAATTATTATTAAGGCTTTGTCGAACACAGTAGACTTTGAAGTACTTAGTACTCTTCCATGCCTCCGAAATTATATATACATTTAAGATCTATTTGGAATATAAAAATAAAAGAGTGCGTAGCAAATATTAATGTAGTTAGACATTATAAATTGCCCGTGCTAACGAAATATATGTCGCAGAGCTTGTCAGAGCTTTTCCACGCACACATTTGTATTACTAGCAACTGTAGTATACTCACAACACTAAACATACATATTTACTTCCATGAAGTAAATCCGTAGACACTACAAAATATACACTAATAATAATCTGTATGTGTAAAAATATAATCTAATATAAATCCAACGGTATAACTAATATTATAATGCTTCAGTAGAGTAGATCTATTAAAAAAATGCTAAATTAAAAATACTTATATTATATTTACATGAAATACACTATCCTATCCAGTATCCAAATCACTTGTTTAACTGTTCTCTTAATAACAATAATTTCCTTATACCCCAATATGTGATTTATTAACTTTCATTTTGTTTTTTAACAGCATCTTAAATCTATATGGTCTATGTTGTACTATTCATTTGCTTCGGACGCGTCATCTTGTTTTCTATCTAATTATTTATTAATACCAACTTTACGCAACTTCTAATTTTTATCATCGTCACATTTGTTTTTCTCATGAATTTGTAAATGTTGCGTGGTAGCTTTATCTATTTCTTAAGTATACTCATCTATTCATTATTTTTGTTCATTTTTTATCTTCTTCTAAGTCTAGTTTAGTCTAGTTCTAAGTCTTTCAGTTCTATTTTTGACAATATCCTCTTCATCATAATACAGTTTGTTTTATCTTATTTGTCCTTATGGCTTGAGGGTTTACTGACAGCAAAAACATTGATATTAACACAATACATTTCATCCTCCGTACTTTCATTAATATAACATTCATATCAACACTATCCATATCATTATCGATACTTTCTTGGTCATTATTGCTTGAATTTTTACTGCCAGTAAAATCATTGATTAAATGCTAAACTCTATCTCCATTATAATATACATTTGGATTCACATCAAAACCGCTATTGCTAACACATTCCTTTACGATCACCGGCATATCGTAATCGCTTTCTTTGTCATTATTGCTTGAGTTTTTACTGACAGCTAAAACATTGATTCAATTCTCAACTCTGTCTTCACTATAACATACATTTGAATCTACACCATAACCGCTATTGCTAACATTATCCTTTAAGCAATGCCTTTACGCTACTCGTTTTGATGTAACTCCATCACTAATACTAACTCGAGGTGGTGTAGAAGTGTGGTGAAGTGCAAGTGCGGTGTTGTGCAGAATTCGGCGAGTGGGTGAGCCGGGTGGCGGTGCCGGCTCTGCTGCGCTCTCGGCGGCGGCTTAGCGAGAGGAGGGCGAGGGCGCTTACACTGCGCTGCAATATGGAAGTAAGTGTTATGATATATTTTACCTGACTACGGAAAAGCCAAAAGGAAGGATTATGATTTTAGCAGTCTATCTATGTATGTATGTTTGCGTCCGATTTTCGTACGAGATTCTGTGTGTTCCACCGTAGCGCCTAAACTACTGGGCCGATTTTGATGAATGAGGTGTCAATTAATTCTTTGTTATAGTCCGGGTGACATAGACTACATTTTATATACGAAAAAATCTAGAAGCGACATCCGATCGGCTAAACTTAAATATTAGTTAGTTTCGGATAGACATAATAGATGGCGCTTACCTACATATTTAACAAATGGTTAAGTGTAAATAGTACGGCAGCCCTGGAACAAATTTTTTAGTGATTAATAACAAGCTGAATTTTCGTGAGTAGGTTCGTTTCGACGAGACGACCAAGTTTTTTATCTATGAAAATTCTCGATGGAGGTAGCTTCTCGAGTGGGGAGGTGTTAAAAATTTCGATTTGCTCGGGTTAGAAATCGTTCCACTAAATTTGTAGGACTATATTTGTAGGACTATATATTTGTAGGACTATGTATATTGGCATCAACATAAACGGCGAGTACATCACTCACCTACGGTTTGCCGATGATATAGTCGTGATGGCAGAGACTCTGGGAGACCTCAATACAATGCTCAACGATCTCAGCAGAGTTTCTCAACAGGTGGGCCTAAAAATGAACATGAGTAAGACGAAGGTCATGTTTAATGCACATGTTCCGCTCCACCCGGTAATCGTTGAGAACTCTGCACTCGAAATTGTAGACGAGTACATATACCTGGGACACACGGTCCAGCTAGGTAGGTCCAATTTCGAGAAAGAGATCAACCGCCGAATTCAACTCGGCTGGGCAGCGTTCGGGAAACTTCGAGATGTCTTTTCGTCCAATATCCCTCAGTGTCTGAAGACGAAAGTCTTCGAACAGTGCGTGTTGCCAGTGATGACTTACGGATCTGAGACATGGTCGCTGACAATGGGCCTCATAAGAAGGCTCAGGGTCACTCAGCGGGCGATGGAGAGAGCTATGCTCGGAGTATCCCTGCGGGATCAAATCAGAAATGAGGAGATCCGCAGGAGAACCAGAGTTACCGACATAGCTCATCGAGTCGCGAAGCTAAAGTGGCAATGGGCGGGGCACATTGCTCGAAGAACCGATGGACGTTGGGGTCCCAAGGTGCTTGAATGGCGACCTCGCACCAGTAAACGAAGCGCAGGTAGACCCCCCACTCGTTGGACAGACGATCTCAAGCGAGTCGCTGGCAGCCGCTGGAGTCAGGCGGCACAAGATCGTGTGCTGTGGCGATCCTTGCAAGAGACCTATGTCCAGCAGTGGACGTCTATTGGTTGAAACGAACGAACGATATATGGCCATTTCATTATACCTACAAGTATTTATTAGGCTGCATACCTACAAAAAATCAGCTGGTTATTAATAATATTCTACAGCGTCCTCCACTCCGAATATTTCCAAATAATGAGGTTATAAAAATGATTGAACATTATTAATAACTAGCTGATTTTTTGTATACTTTTTTGTATCACTTTATAGTGATACAATTGAATCACGATACAAACGAATGTCTGTTTTTGCCATTTGTTTGTCAACTCCACACAAATATTTCGCTCCTCTCATAACAATATTATAATTCATTTTGTAATCCTCGCGTGTCTTCGATGCGTGGCAAATGCCAAACAATTTATCAACAACCTAGGTATATGCAGGTACCTATTTTTAGTTGTTTGCTGCCATTTTGCTGCGGTAATTATAGTCGTTATTTGCATTTTTAATAGCGCCATCTAGCGGTCGTGACGGTAAGCAGGTCCACGTGAAACGGTTGCTGAAATGAGAACGTCGCGCTGCTGAACTTCAGACAAGAGGGCTTGCGTTTCAGAGAAACCCGTGGTATCGCTTCGGGACCGACGTAGTTCATAAAAATTGCTACAGATGGCGTTGATAGAATGTTTTCATGACGAATTCTTATTCGATTGTCAATAAAGTATTGATTCAATTTTATGAAGATTTGAGATTTGTGATGATTAATTTACTTACATCTCGATTTCTAAAATTGAAAAAGAATAATATCTTGGATTTGCATAGTGCTATTCTACTAGTCAAGCCCTTTCATTTGATACTGTTACCATATTGAGGGAGTTACCATATTGAGTTACCATATTGAGGGAGTTGTGAAAAATATAAGTATCATCCGCCATTTTGTAGCAGCAGCCGGACCGATCTTGGACCGATTTTCATCAAACATAGCTAAGAACACAATCCCGACTAATTCATCTTTCAAACAAAAAACAAAATCAACTCTCCTTTCAAACAAAACAAACAAAATCAAAATCGGTTCATGCTTTCGGGAGCTACGATGCCACAGACAGACACACACACGTCAAACTAATAACACCCCGTCGTTTTTGCGTCGGAGGTTAAGAATATAGCTGGTCATACGAATATTCACTAATTGCCTGCGACTTTTCTGTAGACTCTCGTTAGTCTATTTTGACTGCATCCGATTTCCTCCCACCGCGGGCTATTTCTATTGTCTTTATTTCTGTCAGTCTGTGTGCTATTTGAGCATCTTTCCCCGACTCCTGCACGCTAATTGCGCACTTAAGTCAATGTAATTCAGCGCATAATTGTGAAATTATTCACATTCAGCAGGTGGAGTTTTTTGACAGTGTTCTGAGTCGAGATTGACGAACAAGCTTCTGCAACAAAAAGTTTAGTGAATTTAGATTTTGTTGTTTGAAACGCATTTTGTTCACTTTTTACTGAAGAAAATGTATCCACCTAATTGATTACTACTAAGCACGGTACTTTTAATAATGTATCTAGGTAAGTATCTCTTCGTATTATGATTCCTGAGCTATTATAATAATTATGTGACGCCCGACATGTTAGTTATAAGTACAGCGTGATAAGGAAAAGAGCCTTAGCGCCTGTTTCACTATACCTTCAGAAGGTTCAGATTAAATCTGATAAGTGTCGAATAGCCTAAACGTTGGTTTTGTCACTTTCTTACTTTATGTCAAGTGACAAAGACAAAATTTGTGAATGAGCTATTCGAAACTGACCAGAAGGTGGTGAAACAGGCTCTTAGTATTCCGTTTACATGCGATGTTTTATTTATAACCTTATTCTTAAGATGGCTATGGTAAATAATATAAAAACCGGCCAAGTGCGTGGCGGGCCACGCGCTGTGTAGGATTCCGTAGTCACAATCCTCGAAAAAACAGATAACTCCTTAACCTGTGAACCCTACTTAGCCATGATAGTTTTCCTTTAAAATTGATTATATATCCTACTGCTGTGAATTTTTTCAAGTTCCTATATACTGTCATTTGGCTGATAGAGGGGGGGGGGGGGAGGGGACACTTGACTCTAATAAAAATTAGCACTTTACAACATCATGTTCCCACACCCACAGTATTTTTAAAAGACCTTTTCAACGATATCCCACACTATGGGGTAGACGAGAAAAAAACTATTCATCCCCACTTTACATGTGGGGGAGCTACCTTAAAAAAAAATTTTTATCAAAATTTTATTTCACTACTTTGTCGACGTGATTAACATTTATACCCATACCAAATTACAGATTTCTAGCACTAATAGTCTCTGAGATTAACCGAGGACGGACGGACGGACGGACGGACAGACACACAGACAGACAGACGGACGGACATGGTGAAACTATAAGGGTTCCTTATTTACTACGGAACCCTAAAAAATGAATCTGTATGATATACATAGTAGATATGAGCGCCGCGCCGGCGCGCCGTCGTCGCCGTGAGTTCACACAGCGCGCCGCCGCCGACTGAAACATGCGGCGCGCCGTCGTGCCAAGTTGCAACTTGCTTTCCCGCTCGCACGCACGTTCAGAACCGTGAAATCCCGGTCTCGAAAGTACCGGGAATTCCCGGTTCTTTTGTCAGTAAAAAAGAACCGGGAAATCAAAGATTCTCGGTCCTTTCGGTACTTTCGGGAATTTTATTTTAATTACATGATTCACGCTACTACTTACATGCCATAAATTAACTTTATTTTTTTATACTTTCTACTGTTCAAAAGTTCAAAACTAAGGTGAAATCAGCGCTAAAATACATGGCGCAAGATATCTTACAATTCTACTTCCTCTCGCTCGCTGTTGTGTACGATCGCTTGCTTACTCAGTTTTCGGATTGCAGTGCGTGCAAAATTTTACCCACTTGGGGATAGAATTTTCAAAAATGCTGAAATTTATATATTTTGTTCTTTTATCGAAAGCTCAAATACCAATTTTCATGGATATAACATGAAAAATGACAGACTTTCATACAAACTTTCATCCCCTATTTAACAGTATTTTTTCACAGTAGCTTTCTTTTATGATGTAGGCGCACACTCCTCCTTGCGTCAATCCCTCAATACTGTCGTGACTCGTGACCTTCACTCATGACCCATCAGGGAATTAATTTCTCACGATGTTGCGCCATCTGTTCTGGCTATCAGCGTTGTGAACCGCTTCGGCAACATTCATGTTGAGAGTTGTCAGATCTGGTCAGTCCAGCGAATTGGACTCCTCTACCTACCTCTCGATCTCTTGCTGTCCATTTTCCCGGTAAATATAAGTTTTTGTAGGTTATCGCCGGGTTTACGGGCGATATGGCCGACGAAATCAAAGAAGTCTTCGCAGGTCCGGCGTATGATGCTCTCTCCGTAGATGTTAAACAGAATAGGAGATAAAATGCATCCTTGACGAACTCCTTTGCCAAACGAGAAAAGTGTTGATATCGTCTTGACGGTTCTTACTACCCCCAGACTATCTGAGTATATACGCCTTGAAGCACTCCGACCAGATGTTTTGGGACTCCCTTTTCCTGGAGAACTGTCCATAGGAGCTTCCAGTTCACACGGTCAAAGGCCTTACTGTAGTCGACGAAACACATAATTACAGAGGTACATTGAATTCGGAAGGTTTTTCAACGTACTATATGCATACTAAGAAAGGATTATTGGAAATTCCACCCCTATGGGGGTTAAATAGGGCATGTAAGTTTGTATGAAAGTCGGTCATTTTTCAAGAGATATCCATGGAAATTGGTATTTGAGCTTTCGATAAAAATTAAAAAATATGTATTTCAGGATTTTTGGAAATTCTATTCGCAAGTGGGTTAAATAGGGGATGAAAGTTTAAATTTTTCTTTGCTTAAGATTTAAGCTTTAAGCTGCTTTAGAAAGCTTTGATTAAGATTTATGTTATGTTATGATAGAGAATTTTGCTCGCTTATATTGTGTTTTTCAACTTTATCAAAGAAAACTAAGTATTTATTCTTCGTGATTGTGATGTATAAATTTTGTTTTTTATATATTTTTGAATTTAAGACAAATTCAAGCTAAGCCCTCCTATTTAAATTAACGTTATGTTATTAAGGAGAATTGTAACTGCTTATAAAATAGTTAATAATTAAATGCAGGTATTCTGCATTTAATTATTAACTGTTTACAAAAAGAAAACGATTAAAAGTGTGATTTGTTGTTGCTAAGAAAGTAAAATGTAAGAATTACCGATTACCTACATTGTTTTTATACCACGTTTCTGTATAAGAAGAATATAACGCCTTTTTTAAACCTACAATATGGGTTCTATTTAATATTATATTTTAAAAAATCGATTCCTGATAAAAACATTAAGGCCCACGACCACGCCGCCGCGACGCCGCCGCCGCCGTGAAAATTTTTAGGACACGCCGCCGCCGCGGAATTGGTCATCGGCGCTCATATCTAATACATAGGTATATAAAAATGAATAAAACGGAATTTGGTATAGAGGTAGACTAGACCTTGGAGAAGGACATAGGCTACTTTTTAGCCCGGAAAATTATACAGTACCTACCTGAAGGATTCTTAAAAATGCGGACGAAGTCGCGGGCATCAACTAGTGCAAAATAAAAGTAATAGGTAACTACTTGCCTGTTTTATGAAATTATTAAACGCATAAAATTCGTCTAGCGTTAGTTACATAATTTCATTTGTCTCTTTGGTTGAGTTGCATAACTTTTCCCATGGGCATTGGGCCCAGTCACCAGTGTAACTAATGAACACTTGTCAACAAGTAGAGCGCCGGCGCAAGCACACGCTGTCTAGCGAGGGTAAAGTGAAGTTTTGTCGGATTATATTATACACTAGCTGAAGCCCGCAACTTCGTTCGCGTGTTTATAGGTTTTATATAGGATCGGATCGGATCCCATAATTCTTTTATGTACCTAAACTAAATGTAGCCTAAGTTACTCCTTATAACATTGAAAGTTCCATTAAATTCGATCCAGCCGTTTCGGAGATTAGCTGGAATAAATAGACAGACCGACAAACATAAATTTAAACGCATACCAGTTTAAAATAAGCCGTACGTTCAAAGATCCGGGTCCCAAGTTATTTGAACCCAATACTGAGGGTTGTAATGTCTTTCATTTCTGAACTAAAAAACCTATGACCTTGAAATATTTACGGGACAATATATAAAATACTACCTTTCTAACAAAAAAAGAATGAGTGAAATCGAACAACGCGTTACTGAATTATAGCTAAATACACGTTTTAACTTTCATCCCCTCTCCCAAGGGAACCGTGCTGAATTTCGGGATAAAAAGTATCCTATGTCCTACCTCGGAGTATAAACTCAAATCGTACCAAGTTTCATTCGAATCCATTCAGTAGTTTCGACGTGATGCGCGGCCAAGATACAGACAGACAGACAGACAGACAGACAGACAGAAAGACAGACAGACAGACAGACAAAAATGAAAAAAATTGCAGTTTTGGCTTCAGTATCGATTATAGAGTGCCCTCCAATAAAAAATTTCAAAATATCTTCAATGTACAGAATTGGATCTGTTACAGTTTTATTATATTATAGACTAGCTGTTCCCCATAAAAATTCCCTAAAAATTTCCTTAAAATTTCGACGAAATCGAATCCGGACGTACCACTTATAAAACCACAGTGCATCAGGTATATTCGGCGGAAATATTACAAGGAAAATCAAATATCGAGATGTAAGTCTGTTTGTTAGGGTTCCGTAGTAAACAAGGAACCCTTATAGTTTCGCCATGTCCGTCCGTCTGTCCGTCTGTCCGTCTGTCCGTCTGTCCGTCTGTCCGTCTGTCCGTCCGTCCTCGGTTAATCTCAGAGACTATTAGTGCTAGAAATCCGTAATTTGGCATGAGTATAAATATTAATCACGCCGACAAAGTGGTGAAATAAAATTTTGATAAATATTTTTTTTTAGGGTAGCTCCCCTACATGTAAAGTGGGGATGAATATTTTTTTTCTCGTCTACCCCATAGTGTGGGGTATCGTTGAATAGGTCTTTTAAAAATACTGTGGGTGTGGGAACATCATTTTTCGATTTCTAGATCCGTTTGTAAAATATGATGTTTTAAAGTGCAAATTTTTATTAGAGTCAAGTGTCCCCCCCCTCTATCAGCCAAATGGCAGTATATAGGAACTTGAAAAAATTCACAGCAGTAGGGTATATAATCAATTTTAAAGGAAAACTATCACGGCTAAGTAGGGTTCACAGGTTAAGGAGTTATATCTGTTTTTCGAGGATTGTGACTACGGAACCCTACACTGCGCGTGGCCCGCCACGCACTTGACCGGTTTTATTTTTGGAGAACGCATCGGTTTATGAGATGAAGAGAAATAATATTGTAACAGCTGCGAGCACATGTTGAGATGTTTTTTGATGTTTAGAAGATAATTGGGGAATTTTCCTTGACCTCGGTATCAAGGATATCTTGGTTAGGTATATCCTGTTAACGACCTGACGCCCACATCTTGGTCAGAGTAGATAAGGATTTGGATTTTTACGATTAAAATATCTTCATACAATTTAAAATTCAACGAACTGAGAAAAATTCGAAGTTAAAGAAATTTCATCCTTAAAGGGGGTGGTGCACTTTCACCTTTTTACGGATCAAATTTCAAAAAATCACTTAGTTGCACGTCTAGGATACTCACGGTTTTATAAGTTCTTCTGAGTTCTTATTAATGTTTAATCATTTATATAACCTCATTATTTGGATATATTCGGAGTGGAGGACGCTGTAGAATATTTATTACTAACCACCTGATTTTTTGTATGCAGCCTAAGAAATACTTGTATGTCGGAGCGAACACGTTTTCAGCCTCAATTGGCAGTGTCAAGAAAGACAAGATTAAATAATTCGTCTCAGTCAAACTGCTCAAATCATGAATTAAACATCACTTTGTCAACCAAGTTGTAAATACCCTCAACAACTCTGTAAATTGACGGTAGCGCCGTCTTGTAGTGTAAACAATCAAGCATGACGTAATTACGTCATTCCCCCACCAACCTTTTATTATAAAAGGAAGGGCACAAGCGTGCAGCGACACATTCCGATTCGGGCTCTCGCCGAATACACAGCTCTGTTCATACGATGAGCCATGTCATAGTTTAGTACGACGTAAGTCATGTAGACTAGATTGGTTGGCGATGGCTCGGTTACAAGGGGTGGTGGAGACCGATAGGTAGGTTAGGGTAGTTCCTTAGTGCCTCAGTTAAACAAGAGGCTTCCCAAATAGTCCGGTACCCTTGTTATACCTACAGAAAGGTATTCCAATCTACCCTCATGAATAACAATGACTTCCAGTGACGTCTCTGGCTTCTCCTACCGTCACTAGTTTAATTACTGTCACCATGAAGTCATCGTAATAATCAAGGGAATAACGTCAGCAATGCTGACGTCATCATTTTTTAAAACTCTTTGGAGCCACGCGCTCCGTCATGTATAATGAAATGGCCATATAGGTAGTCCTACAAATTTAGTGGAACGATTTCCCACCCGAGCGAATCGAAATTTTTAACACCTCCCCACTCGAGAAGCTACCTCCATCGAGAATTTTCATAGATAAAAAAGTTGGTCGTCTCGTCGAAACGAACCTACTCACGAAAATTCAGCTTGTTATTAATCAATAAAAATTTTGTTCGGCGGCTGCCGCACCATAAGCTCTTATCTCTCTTTCCTATGAGAGGGGAGGCCTGTGTCCAGCTGTGGGACGTTAAAAAGGTTGTAGTGGTGATGATGGGTGGTGGAACTCGAATCCCTTAACTCCCTGATCCGCAGCTAGTCAAATGAGACAGTCACCTAGTAATCCATTGAAATGTTACAATTTAAGGACCGAATATTGCATTTATTAAAGGACGCACTTTTATTTTTGGGACATGTGGGGGGGGGGTCAACAGAAGCTTAACCTCAAGTTTGTGGGGTTGTCCCTTGTCCCTTGTCCCCCGGCCGCCATCTTGGAAAACACTTTTTTCGCGATATCTCGGAAACTATGTGTCTTACAAAAAATTCGTAAAGACATAATTTGTAGCAAATTGTTTTGCCTACAAATATGTTTATATAACTTTTTGCCCTAAATTAAAAATTAAAGAAGTTATAAGCAAAAAAGTGAGAAAATTTTTATAAAATCTTTTTTGCTCTATAACTTTTTTTTATACATTTTACAAAAAAATACCTCGGACCAATCAATTTTTTTTATTTCATTCATTTAAAACGCTGTTACAGCGCTCCAAAGTTGACCGGGTTCATCAATGCTCATGAGAATCCGGTCAAAACGAAATGTTTCAGCCACAGCCACAGCCTGGGCCATCGAAGAAAAGTAGATTAGAGTAGCTAGCTAATAAGTGATTGAAAATATTATGATGTTGAAGATTACCTTATAAGCAAGATGTCCGTGGAGTAGGCCTACAAAACAGTACAAGATTGGTCTGAAAAAAGTGTTTCCAAGATGGCGGCCGGGGGACAAGTGTGGCAACCCCACAAACTTGAGGTTAAGCTTCTATTGACCCCCCACACATGTCCCAAAAATAAAATTGCGTCCTCTAATAAATGCAAAGCTCATGTAACATTTCAATGGACTATAGCAAATAAGTGCCAGGGTAACACTCGTGTTTCCCAGAAACCGGTGTATTATATCTGCGAGTCGCTCCGACCATGAACCAGTTAAACTAGGACTAATAATAAACCAGTGCTCGAAATACTGCTGTTTTGTAACTTATATTGACCTTTGTGCTGGCACTGTTGTGTCTGGACTGGTTGGAAATTTGCGTGGATTATCCTAGACATTTTGGTACGTTGCTTATAATACAAATATCTACTGGCTATAGCCACACGAGTAGTACATCTACAGAGAGGAAGCTTCCACAAGCGGCCCGCTGTAGGTATACTCACACAAACACACTCACCAACGGTTCACGGACACCCGCTCGTTCCACTAACCGGTACAGTTGGTGACAAACTGTGCGCATATGTGTGAGTGTACCTACAGCGGGCCGCTTGTAGAAGCTTCCCCTCTGTAGGTACTCTGTGCTATAGCCGCCATAATAATAATAACTGTGAATTAAAAATTTAAATAACCCCCGACCTGAAAACCTGACGTCCCACCAATACTAACTGTTCCTAGCCACCCTCTTGCTCCGAACCAACTTTGATCATTATGACGTGTCTACCAAGTAGTCATCGAGACTAACCTTAACTTTGGCTATAACTTTGCAGGCTAAAATGGTGTTGCTTTTTCGTTTCGATATACAGGACACTTTTCTCCAAAGCTAGCCAGTCTCTGTTAAGATTAGCCGCCGTGGCCGAAATTCGTTTGGGAGGACATTATTATTATGAATACATATAGGTCAGTGCTTGTCGCTGTAATGCCAGGGTAAGCTTAGCTTTACGAGGTCGTAAACCGTGTTACAGGACGTCTGTCGTCTCGCTAACAGCGACCAGTCACATAAGTCAGTTCTGTCACGTGCCTCTTTCTCGTATCGCCGCTGAGTTATTGCTTTAACGCTGAAAGGAACGCGCTCTCTAATGGATTTACGGTCATATAATTAGTTTGGATTCAATCCAATCCGATGCAATACCCTTCGATGCATCACTTTGATATTATTGAACTATTATTTACTAAGTGCGCACGCAGTATAGCGAATTTCATTCTGTTTTATGTCTCACGGTTTATTTCATTGATGAATGGTTTACCAACGCTTGGTTTAGTTACAAACCAAGCGTAAAGGTATCAAGGTTTGGTATCAAGGTGGTAAATTGTAACAAGCTGTGATAGCCTAGTGGTTAGGACGACCGACTTCTAATCGGAGGTCGTGGGTTCGATCCCGGGCACGCACCTCTAACTTTTCGGAGTTATGTGCGTTTTAAGTATTTAAATATCACTTGCTTTAACGGTGAAGGAAAACATCGTGAGGAAATCTGCATGCCTGAGAGTTCTCCATAACGTTCTCAAAGGTGTGTGAAGTCTGCCAATCCGCTTGGCCAGCGTGGTAGACTATGGCCAAAACCCTTCTCACTCTGAGAGGAGACCCGTGCTCTGTAGTGAGCCGGTAATGGGTTGATCATGATGAAATTGTAACAGCGCGTTACCCGAAAGATTTTTGTCATTACATCATCAATCGTACCCTATGCTAAGCAATGATGAAGTCTTGATTGGAACACGCTTGCCTAGAAATGCACCATTCACTCATGCTTCGAAGTTATACGTAGTAGGAACCAGGGACGCCGGAAGAGCGTTCCACACCTCAGCGGTTTGTGTCTGAAACGTTGAACGAAAGTGTTTCGTGCATGTGAGAATATATTGGATCGCAACCACAAGTGGAGGTGATAAAAGAAACCGAGACAGGCAACTCAAAAGATGGGGAAATGAGCTAAAACTCACAAGCCTTTCAAGAATTGCTTCAAGAAAGAAAAAAAATCTGAAATTTATAGTTTAACAATTACTTATCACGCTTGCAATTTTCATCTTCAAGTAGCAAATTAACTATTGCATAACTTATTTGAAAATTGTGATAATTTTATTTTTTCGGCAGATTATTGTCCATTTATTTATCCAGTAAGTCTCTGAATTTTTGCATTTCTTAAATTTTATATTTAATATCTTTAAACAAATTTTATTGATAAAGTGTCTCGAAGTAGGCGTGAACTTTTTTAGAATGGCGATATAAAAGTATAAAAAATATTTTTGTAGATAATTTTATGATCTACAATTTTTGCCTGGACTGTGTTTTTATAAAACTTACCATTTTCAAGAAAAATCCAATAAAACCGAAAATTGTGACTTTGACCTTGAATAACTTTTTTAGCAGACATGGGATTAATGGGAACTTTTGATACTTTATTCCTACTGGTGTACCCAAAGTCTACCAAAATTCAGCTCTGTCGGAATTACTGCTATTATTTGATAACATTTTTACGTCTATTTTAACTCGGCTAAATGTAACGACTGCTTCTATTCAACAAAGCATGTTAACTCAAAGCATTCTGTAATGTAGGCGCAGATGAAAGTGTTACATACTTATAAACATAATTAAGAAGCCTCAATTAAACCCAAGAATCAAGGCCACAATACACAGCAAACCAATACATCGCTCAGGTGTGCGATTTCAAAGAACCGCACGGAAATAAACTGAACTTCACTTTGGACTGTCAAATCGTATTTTTGGACGAATATTTTAATGTGACAGATGTAAATGATGGCGCATATAAAAAACTCGCGGCTCGAATTCCTCTTAATTTGTTCATGGATTTATTGGCCGCCCTACATATTTTTTTTGTGTTGAAAAGTAATAATGGCAGCGGAATATCTTTGATGCACTTCAACTGTTTTTTTAGTACCCCAGGGCAATGATGTATTACCCATTCTAAAGCACCGACTCATTGCTACTTCGCTGATGTCCGGTGACATCAACGACTTCAGTTGCCAGCCCGACGTCCGAGTGAACACGAACGTAACTGTTACTTGCCACACAATTTGTCAAAATGGTGAAATGTGTTGTTAAAATTTGTTTGTCACGGTCAGAAAAAGATAATAAAGCAACTGATGTTACTTTTCACAAGTAAGTTTGTTTTATTTAATTCCGATTATCCAAAACAACACGTAATAAAAACATAAATTTACCGCGCATTATTTTTACTATAAGTGTTGCCAGTAAAAACTATTTTGATTTTCCCTACATTGTTGGGAAATTAGTGAATGAAAAAGCGAATGATGAACGTACGTATGTACCTATAAGGCAAACGTAAGTAAATCAGTAATTTATGTGATCATACTGAGTCATTATAAAATAGTTAGAAGTAGGTATAATGATTTCTTACTAAGCGAGTTCAAATAGGAAGGTTATATATTCGACCCGTATGTTCGCGATTATTTCAAAAACCAATGAACCGATTTTGATAATTTTTTCACTATCGTAATTTACAAACTTTCAGAAAGATATTAGTATACATATACATACCTAGTGATCATTCTTATGTATGAAGTTACTAACATAAACGTACCCATATGTAACTAATATTTTTGATTGGTTCAATAAATTTCAAAATATCTTCAAAATTTCAGAATTGGACCTGTTACAGTTTTATTATTAACTAGATAATGGCCATGGCTTCACCTGTGTGGATTTAGGTTTTTAAAAATCCCGTGGGAACTTTTGATTTTCCAGAACAAAAAGTAGCCTATCTGCAGTAACCCGTCCCCAAAACGGAAAAATTCCGTGGAATCCCTACGATTTCGGAATGCAATTCCTTACAGCATCCGGGTTGAGGAGTTGTATATATACCTACTCGAGTTCATTCAACGATAAAGTCTTTAATTGGTATCACCAATATCAATTTAAATAACCGACAGTTCCTAAACCCCATTAGTTTTGGGGATCAGGTCCTCTACAGCATCAGGATTGAGGAGTTGGAATCCAAATTTTTTTCAGAACAGTGTCGCAATGGTTTTCTATCGATTAAAAAAAAAATACGCAAATCGGTTCAGAAATCTCGGAGATATTGGTGTACATAGGTAGAAAAACACAACTCCTCCTTTTCTGAAATTCGGTTAAAAAAGTAGCCTATGTTACTCCCTGGTTAATTCTCTACTTGTATGTGAAAGTCCCGTCAAAATCGGTTCAGCCGTTCCGAAGATTAGCCCGTTCAAACAGACAGACAGACAGACAAAAATTTTAAAAACGTATGATTCGGTTATGGTACCGTTCAAATAACCATATGAGCTTAATATGAGGTAGTTATTTCGAAATTACAGACAGACACTTCAATTTTATTTATTAGTATAGTATAGATAGATAGATGAAAGATTTAAATAAAGTTGTTTACGTTCACGCATTTAAATATTTTTTCCTATTAATAATCCTTATTTAGTTCTATATGGTTTATATTATTAAATCTAATATAATTATTAAATCTCATAAACTCAAATAATTTTTTGGGGGAAATCGTTCTTTTGTGGGAAATTATTCCTGATACTGGTAACTCTAATCGTTTGTCTAATTGCAATGTCTTGTCCTTTTCTAACGTAATTAGTTTGAGGGCAGAAGAAACGAGACAAATATAGTTTACTCAAAGTTTACTTGGCGTATTTGTCAGTTTCAAAGCTACGTCTTTGAAACTCAAAAGTGGTTACGTTTTTCTGAAAACAGTTTATATGACGCTTCTACTCTTTATTTATTACACCTCACTGCCCCAGGGTCTATGAAAGCTTTAATGGACACCAAAGTAAGTTTAGAAACGGGTTATTTTCACACGCCTAGTTGGATGGATTTTTAACCCCCGACGCAAAAACGACTGGGTGTTATAAGTTTGACGTGTCTGTGTGTGTGTGTGTGTCTGTCTGTTCTCTTGTAGCGCTCAAACGGGTGGACCGATTTGAATGCATTTTTTTTTTGTTTGAAAGGTGAATTAGTCGAGAGTGTAACAAGCTATGTTTGATGAAAATCGATCCAAGATGGCCGCTGCTACAAAATGGCGGATTACATATTTTTTCACACCTCCCTTAATATGGGTATCAAATGAAAGGGCTTGACTTGCATAGTGCTATTTTACTAGAATAGCACTAGGCAAATTCAAGATGGCCGCCGCCACAAAATGGCGAATGTCGAGGGTTTTTTTAAAAATTTTAATTTATACTTACTTGTAATCAGTCAGATGGATTTGTATAAACCGTGCGATGGTTGGCTAAGTTTTGTTTTTTTTTTCTAGTTCACTTTTACGCATTTTTTTTTTTTTTCAATATTATACATACTTGATTCATGTCCTTGTTTTCCCGTGTCCTAATCGATCATGTACTATATCGTGAAGCGTACTTGCTCCGGTGGTACCTGTTACTAACTGTGAGGGTTGCGACTTCCGATAGTTTTTGTAGACTTAAAATTCGAAAAATTTGATTTAAGTAACTAATTAGTTTATACGCATTTTACCATGCCCTATCAAAACTATTTTTTATGATAATAATATGGTGTATTTTACCAAACTCGCCAACACGCATTGGAGAAGCGTGGCGGGTCTAAGCTCTAAATCCCTCTCTCCTATGAGATAGGAGGCCTGTGCCCAGCTGTGGGATGGAATGAGCTTGCTTTGGTGGTGGTGGTTGTAACGTAGGTACGGCAGAAATTGGGTCGATATGCCTAGAGCAACACAGAGGATTTGAATTTAAAAACCTTAAAACAAACGTTCAAACAATGCGAATTATTTGTAACTAATTCTTTGTAACTGCGAGTCACAAAGAATTCGCATTTTGTACAAACGACAGTTACTTAATTTAAATTATAAGTAGATATATGTACTTATAAAAGTTTATTACAGAGTTACGAGTAAGAACATTCTCTCTACGCTTACTCAATTATTATGTTATTCATTTCCGAACAACAAAAAATACCGACACCCACTTACCGGCTTTCTTTTATGAAACTTTCCCACTTTCTAGAAAGCTTCGATTTATCTCGCGATGTCTAAACAAGAACCACATTTTATGCGAACAAATACCTCGTAAATTTCAGCACCTAATCTTTTCATGTCACTTTATCTAGGAAATATAAAATCCACAGTAATAATTATTGTAAATGCGAAATAACTCTTTCGGTCTGTCCGTTGCCTTCACGGCTCAACTGCTGAACGGATCTTGACCAAATTGTGCAAAGCGATAGCTTGCATCCTGGAGACGGACGCATGATACTTTTTATCCCGGAAAATCGAAAACTTCCCGCGGGATTTTTGACAAACTTACCGCATAACAGATCTCAACAAAATTAAACACCGAAGATAGTTTGCATCGTACAGAAGGATAGAGTCCACTTTTAATCCCAGTTTTTCGAAGAGTTCCCACGCGATTTTCATATCTCATATCTACGTGGATGGAGTCGCGGACATCACCTAGTAACTATATTGAATTCTTAACCCTAGAACCGTACCCTTGGGGTACAAACGAAACAAAAATTTAAAAATCGTTCAGAACTTTTTTACTATAAGTCGGATATTTTAGCGCCTTAAGATATTCACGTGGGGCGAGGAGAGGCACAAAGTCTTCAGTCGATCGTCGATCCTGCTACTTTGTAGATGCGGTATACTGACTGTTGGGGTACATCAGTACCCCACGGTACCTTAAACGTAAGTTTTTCATTTAAATTATTTAATGGTTTTTGTGCTGTTTGCCTAAAATATTTAATTACTATCATGTTACTATTATTATACAGCAACTTTATGCCCCTGTAGGTATCGTATTTATATTATTACTAGCAACCCGCCCCGGCTTCGCACGGGTAGTAGAGCATATTATGCGTAGGTACTACCCGCTCAGGGATTAGGCAGCGTTTTCGATGAAAGCTCCCAGGCGGCTTGACTTTTTACGATATTTTCCACAATGAACTTACTATATCTCACCATAAACCCGAATTACTAATTCCGTGGAATTCTGACGTTTCATAATGTTACCAGATATAAAACAATTCCCACAAAAAAGATAAAAAATTCAAAACTTATGCAAATACAAATCAACTGCTGCATGTAGATATGACAAATGCCTGACAGACACTTCATGGTGATAATGTCATTCGACTTCCATTTTTGAATAAATTTTTTCAATGTGCTCTTTTGTTTTCTATTGCTGTTAGTGTGCACTTTCTAGTTTCCATTCTTAGCAATTTCTATTTTAGGGCGAAACAATTAATATTATTAAGCGGCTTAGAGCTTTATATGTTGACAGGGAATTAAAGTAGTTTGGGATAAAATCGTACTTCGTAGATGTTAACCCTGTTCTCCATATAAATAACTCATCTGTAAATGACAATGACAGCTGTCAGAATTAAGTCAAAAATAAGGAGAAAAACGAAATATTTCAAATCAAATAAATTACAGTGTATTTGGGACATAAAAAGGTAAGTTTTCACCAGATTCCGTGAAAAAAAAATATTTATTTTAAAAGATAAAAATAAAAAACCAAAAACTTGGTTTTTTGAACTTTTCACATAAATTTTGAGGTTATGTGAAAAAAGTGTAAATACAAAAGTTGTAGATCTTTTTATTACCTACAACTTTTTCATTTGATTTTTTTCTATAGAACTTCTAGTTTTGCCGGAAATCGAGATAAACCATTTTTTACCCTTAAAACTCCCCCCCCCCTCCTTTTTTCCCGAGCTCAGATCGCCCGTAAATTATTTTTCCTTGTATTTTTATAATATTCTCCTCCTTTTCCAATGGGTTTCATCCTACGTACTGTGATTTTTTTTTGGTTTCAAAAATTATCGACACTATAGGGCTATAGGAAGAACCGCGGCCACCGACTCGCTTATAGACACGCTCCCGCCGCGCCGCCGCAATTTTTAAATCTGTAATATCTTCGAAAGTATTCATTTAAATCATATGCTGTAAAGGGCCATATGGATTTATATTAAATCAACAATGTATTTAAGGTATTTAATTAGATAAGGATTAATGCTGTATTGGTTGAAATTCGCTTCGAAAATTAGCCATTATTTGTCGTAAAAAGTAAATGCCAAAAAAATGTTATTGTGGGATATCCATAAGAGATAGACATATACCATCGCGGACTTTTTTGTAGACCTTTTCAATGTGTACAATACTTAGTACATTATTTTGATAAATCTCGTAGGGTTCAGCCTGCGTTTGCAATGTAAACGGAAAAAATGTAATTATTTACGACATCACATTAGAAACCTCAAAAATAACAGTATTTCTCCACTATTTAATGGATGTTATTATACATATAAACCTTCCTCTTGAATCACTCTATCTATTAAAAAAAACCGCATCAAAATCCGTTGCGTAGTTTTAAAGATTTAAGCATACATAGGGACATAGGGACATAGGGATATAGGGACGGAGAAAGCGACTTTGTTTTATACTATGTAGTGATTATAATATTAAAAGTTTACAACGCGCTTTTTTGTTTTGAGTTTTCAATATGTACCTAGTATACCTATCTACTTATTTGTATTGTTATTTCATTGTCATGTGGAGCTCATACTTTGTTTTACTTCTTTTTAGGTCTACTGCAAGTCGTAATTTAACTGAAAATGAAATTAAAAATATTCTTCTGAAGATGCAATATGAAGAAGGTGTCGTTTTTGGGGATGATGGAAAATCGATTTATGTATCAATCTTTGCCGACGTACCTACAAATAAGTATTGGGGCTATTTTAGGAAAAACACGGCTACTTGTTGCTGTAATACCTTCAACTTCCAAATCTGGAAGATTTTCATTCCACCCAAGGTCCAAAGACCACAAATCTCGTTCGCAATGTGTAAAGTGCAAAGTTTTTATAGCAACGAGCATCAAACCAAAATTTGTAAAAATTGCTTGAATAGGAACTAATTCTAACCTTAATATTGTATTAATTGAACCTTAAATTAATAATAATAAGATGATGTATATTAATTTTTTCATAAAGTTTATAATTTTTTCTGAAAATATGTTTTTTACAGGGGTACTAGTGTACCCCAGGGTACCGTTAATCAAATTCTAATATGGGTACGGTTCTAGGGTTAAAAAATATATTGCCTCGACAAGTTAAAAGCAAAATGTACAAACATTGAGAGATATAATGGCTATTCGCAAGATATGCTATCTTCTTGGAAACCGCTAAGCAGGCGTACTAGATTTAAATCCGTCTGTGTTCGTATTTAGGTCTGGTGGTTTTGAAACAGCATGCAATCTTATTTAGAGCAATAGTGTCGCTCGACAGTTGAAATTGCCCTAATGATTGCCAACCTTCGTGAGGAGATAGCACGATGACATATGAAGAAAATGCCATTAAATGCAGAAGATTATACGTGCCGATTTTACGAAAAGCAAACTATAAGGGTCCGTTCAAATAGACCGGCGCGGAGAGCAGAGCAAATTTTAATCGCATTTAAAATAGAATTATAAGACATTGAAATAAGCTTTATTTTTACATTTTATCTCTTTTATGATAAGAGGATGCTCGACGATGCTCTCAATACGCTCGGTGTGAAATATTAAGAGCAGCCGCTCGGCTGCTCGTCGAGCCGGTCGGCTGTTCCATGCTCGTGCTCTTTCGCGCTCGAGCATCCGATCGGCTCCGTTCCCGTGCTCTTTCATGCTCGCGCAGCCGACCGTAGGCCGAATTGCTCTGCCGTCCGGCCCAATAGCGTACGCTCGGCTCCGAACGCATCCACGCGTCCGTTCACTCAGACCGGCGCGGAGAGCAGAGCAAAGAACGGCCGGTCTGATGTGTAAAAAAAAAATGCTCTCCGACGCTCTCCGCGCCGGGTCTATCTGAAAGGTCCCTAAGATGTTGAAATAGGGTGTAAACGGTCTCTTTGTGAAAGTCTTAACTTGACGTTGATTCAAAATAAACACCCACATGAAGCCTTAACAACGCCACCACCACCTGCCACCACTAAAGCTTTTAACGTCCCACGGCTGGGCACAGGCCTCCTCTCTCATAGGAGAGAGGTATTTTAGAGCTTAGTTCCGCCACGCTGCCCAATGCTGCATGTTGGCGGGCTTTAACGACTATTGTCACATGATTAGTGATAATAGCCGGAACCGACTGCTTAACGTGCTCTCCGAGGCACGGGGGTGAAACAACGCCAACTACCAACTCCGGGCTGGCACTGAGAATTTCTTGACAGAAAAATCCAGTACCTAACAATTATTTGTCCGACCCGGGACTCGAATCCGGGACCTCGTGATCGTCAGCACTAGACCAACGAGGCAGTTCGTAAATGGTCTGTTTGTGAAAATCTTAACTTCACCTTGATTCGAAATAAACACCCACTTGATGCCATAACAATGCAATTAATTTAATTTAAACGAGTAACTAGTATTAATTTAAAGCACTGTAGATGCCGTCTATTTCGCTGTTGAATAAAGGACTCCAACAATACTATATTCTTATGCACTTTATTTCGGATCGTTGAAAGCAAAAAGAAAAAAGCTTTTTGCGTGTCATTTTTGGCCGAATTTTCTTTCATGTCACATTTGAATCAGCAGCGGTTGGGTTTTAGCTCTTTTGTTATAAAAAAAAAACTAGTTTTGCCGCCAAATTCTAATAGACATGTCAAGATGTTCGCCCCCGCTCGGTTTCAGTTATCATTATATCACTTACCGTTCGAAGAGCCTGATGGTTTAGATGTTAGAAACTTCGTCTCTTATCAAAGCGTCACAGGTTCCCATCGGTCCCATAGGTCGTCTACTATTTCTAGTCCCACTTAGATACTACATAATTGTAGTATAGTTGTATAGTTGACTATTATTGATTAGTGTCACTTTAAATAAGTATAAATTAAAAATTTTAAAAACCCCTGACATCCTTCCATCCATCTTCCGGCGACGGCCATCTTGGACCTATTTTTATCAAACATAGCTAACAACACTCCAGAATAGTTCATCTTTCAAACAAAAAAAACCGCATTCAAATCGGTTCATCCGTTTGAGCGCTACAGTGCCATAGCCACAGAAAGACGCACACACACAGACACGTCAAATTTTTGACACCCCGTCGTCTTTGCATTGGGGGTTAAAAATGTTTAAACAGAATCCAATGGCAGAAGAACTAAAGAACAAGTATGAAGAAGAGATACTTTGTCTTAGCAGAAGAATAAGCTTTTGAAGTTTTTCTCTGTCATCTCCTCGCAAAACAGATTTAAAATAGTGAATTTTAGAGCAAGATCCCAGGGCCGCCAGACGTCACGTATTTTCTGATGGATGAAATGTGGACGATTGAGTAGTGTTAGTATGTACTATGATCGTATGCCTACCTGCTAGCTTGGTCAAACGGCCAATTTCCAGGTATCAGGTAATCAAGGTACATAAAAACATTACTTACTTCACTTAAATTCTCATGGCTGATTTTTATATATGTTTTCGAGTGTATAGTTAAAAATAAATTGTCAATACTCCCAGACACTTTCCGTCGGCCATATTGCTTGACAGACGCTTTAAGGGTCTCAAAATAAATAATTAGTCAACTTCACGTAAATTCTGACGCTCCATTTTTATATATGTTCATCCGACAACTATTTTAAAAGCTTTGACAAGAAGACAGACCGATCCAAGGGGCCAATCATCCCCTAAACTAAATTTTAATATCTCTGTGAGTGGGAGCGCGAGAGCATTATCTACGCGCATGAGACTGAGTGAGACCGACTGCGCTGTTAAGGCCATGAAAATTACTTGAACAGATATCTTATAATTTTTAGAACTTTTGTTGACAAGTAAATTATAGCAACAAAAATAAGAAAAAAAAATTGACATATAATAAATAATACTGAAGTTAGCCGACATTTTTAATTTTTTTTTCAATTTATTAATTAAAACTAAAAAATATTTTTTAAAAATAACACTTATAGTTTTTCAAATTTTTTACAAATATCTGTTCAAGTAATTTTCATGGCCTTAACAGCGCAGTCGGTCTCACTCAGTCTCATGCGCGTAGATAATGCTCTCGCGCTCCCACTCACAGAGATATTAAAATTTAGTTTAGGGGATGATTGGCCCCTTGGATCGGTCTGTCTTCTTGTCAAAGCTTTTAAAATAGTTGTCGGATGAACATATATAAAAATGGAGCGTCAGAATTTACGTGAAGTTGACTAATTATTTATTTTGAGACCCTTAAAGCGTCTGTCAAGCAATATGGCCGACGGAAAGTGTCTGGGAGTATTGACAATTTATTTTTAACTATACACTCGAAAACATATATAAAAATCAGCCATGAGAATTTAAGTGAAGTAAGTAATGTTTTTATGTACCTTGATTACCTGATACCTGGAAATTGGCCGTTTGACCAAGCTAGCAGGTAGGCATACGATCATAGTACATACTAACACTACTCAATCGTCCACATTTCATCCATCAGAAAATACGTGACGTCTGGCGGCCCTGGGATCTTGGACTATTTCTACGATGATTGAAAACTGGCGACGCGATCTCTCACTAGATAGACTATTAGGTAATTAGCCAAATCCCGGTCTAAATGTCCGGGATTCGAAGCCTGCTTCCGCACACTGCTACAAACGTCTTCAAAATAAAAACCTCTATTAAACCTTTAGTCCTTATTCAAAATATCCTAATACATTTATTATTTATTTATTTAATACATTTAATATTGTTTCGCTTTTCCTTTTTAGTAAGTTCACCTCGGAATTCGAGATACCTAGCTGGTAAGTCTGTAAATACTTGTATATTGGCACCCTAAAAGTTGTCTCAAAACCTACATATGGTAGGGTGTACGCTACTATTAAATTTCAAGGTCAAAGGTCACAAAAATCGTTTTTTTTGCGCTTTTTTTGTAAATATCTCATTCCCTATGGGTTTTTGCTATTTGTATTTATTATCAATATTGTAGAATACAAAAGTCTCTACAAATTTTGTTTAAAAAAATTTTTCATACGGTGAACCGTTTTCGAGATAGAGGGCGGAGAGCGCGCGGTCACAGCATCACTTCAGGTCAACCGGTGCCTCCGGCCGAAAACGCGCCAAACGGTTCACCGTATGAAAAAAATTTTTGAACAAAATTTGTAGAGAATTTTGTATTCTACAATATTGGTAATAAATACAAATAAAAAAAACCCATAGGGAATGAGATATTTACAAAAAAAGTGCAAAAAACCGATTTTTGTGACCTTTGACCTTGAAATTTAATAGTAGCGTACACCCTACCATATGTAGGTTTTGAGACAACTTTTAGGGTGCCAATATACAAGTATTTACAGACTTACCAGCTGGGTATCTCGAATTCCGAGATTCTTACCTTTAAGCTTAAATGACTGGACTAGTATCATTCGTGTATTCTGTAGAAAAAAAGTCATTAAGTACATGAGTCACCATGGAAATTATGTTGCAAAGAAATTATCACACGTTTTCCTCCCATTTGACCAGTCATTTTCTTTTAGATGATCTCATAAAACGCTTTCACGAAAATATTTTGCGCCATTTATCGATATTTCATTTTGTTTTACATATTATAGGTATCTACCAATTCGAGGTAACAAAACTTTTCTGGTAAGTAGTTTGAATGATAATAATTTATTACGCTAATGTTCTATTTTACGGCATAACTAAAATTATTGTTGATTAGGTAAGTACTTAATTTTAATTTTCTTAAAATGTAAGAAACGTTGATCATAAAACAAATACTATTTTGAATATTAATAGATACAAATTAAATACCTACCCATCAAGTTATCTCTTTCCAATAAAAATGCACAAAATTTTATTCCCCATTTAGTTAAAGCTAAAGAGCTAAAGATCATTCAAGTCAACATAGTTTTTTAACCTGCAAGCTTATTTGCGTAGGTACGTAAATAGAACCATTATAGCAAGGTCTACATAAGATGTACATTGTGTATTCACCTGGTTTTCGTTCTAAATCTGCGGGGGCGAACTTTCTCGGCGCACGCACGCGCAGTTCCGCGCAGGTGAATGTGAAAACAACGATCGGTACCGAAATAGCTTTTCCTCAATACTCGAATTGTAATGTATTGGTTGGGTACCGAGAAACTTTGATGTTCATTGCTATCTGGACTATCCCCGATTAACTACCTCACTGGTCTAGTGGTTAACTTCCTCAGCTGCGGTTCATGACGTCCTAGATTCGTGTCCCATGTCGGGCCAAATAAATTGTTTTTTTTTTTTTTGGGTTTTTCTGTCCAGAGGGATTCTCAAGTTGGCGGTGTTAGGTACATCCCCGTGCCTTGTAGAGCACGTAAAGCCGTCGTTTCTGCGCCTGATCTCTCTCCGGTCGTGTCGCGCGTATTCCATCGGACTGTGACATTGAAAGAATAGAAAGTGCACCCGCGAATCCTACTAATCCTTACAAATATTATAAATGCGAAAGTAACTCTGTCTGTCTGTCTGTCACGCTTTCACGCCAAAACTACTGAAGCGATTTAAATGAAATTTGGTACACAGATACTCTATAGCCTGAGAAAGGACATAGGCTACCTTTTATCCCGGGAAAGCAAATAGTTCCCATAGGATTTTAAGAAACCTAAATCCATGCGGACTAAGTCGCGGGCATCATCTAGTATCAGATAAATGTGAAAGTGTGAATGTTTGGATGTTTGTTACTCTATAACGTCGCAACTACTGAACCGATTTGGCTGAAATTTTGAATGGAGATAGATTGTCCCCTGACTTAAAACATACTACTAGGCTACTTTTTATTCTGGAAAAATTCACAGTTCCCGCGGGATTTTGGAAAACCCGAAATCTATATCTACAGCTATAGGTAGATTACTATAGCAAACTTCCTTGAAAGTAGGTATAAAAGTTGGAAAAGAGAGCCGAAACGGAAACCAGATATCCACGATTCCCTCAGGATTTGTGATTAATCTTGTTAAGAAAAGTTAGTAGGCTTATAATATCCGTGTCTATTGAAATTGACCGCCGTAGCCGAAATTCGGTCGGGACGACATTATCCCAAAATACCGGCGCCACACACAGCATAAACATTTGAACACTTGTTTGAAAACTTGTGTGGCAGGAGTCTTTGGTATTTGTTCAAAGTTTGAAAACACATTTGCACTTTGCCATTCGGTATCGGTTTTTCGAGCGCACATCAAAGCGTTGAAAGTTCAAATTCAAATGCAGCGAACATATTTGCTAAGTCTGTCTGGCAGATAAGCAAACCTTTATTCAAATGTGTGAGCAAAGTCCTTCAGAGTTTTTTTTCAGATGTTTGACTGTATGTGGCGCCGGGATTAAGTGCATCAAGGGCTATGATAATAATAATGTACCTTGCCAATGAATAAAAGACGTGTAGCAAGTGCTACGAAATTCGTAGCACTACGCATGAATAAAGAAAATGTTTGTTTATTATTGTTATAAAAATCGTTTGTCATATAGATAAGTAATAGTAATTATCTCTGCGTCATACTCCTCATTGCTGAATGTTGTGACCCCTTCTACATTCACATATTTGTGGTGTTTTCTTGCGATAATGTGATGAGCTCAGAGTTGCTTCCGTATGATACATCTTTCCGTATCGCACACTGTTAATTGTTAAGACGTTATTTTCATAAATAAGCACTTTGTTTGGCAAGATTCTGGTACCTCTACTAATAATAAATAATATAAAAATAATAAAGCTACTGTTTTAAATCTTTGTTTATTAGAATTGTATTTATTTTTGGAAAAAAAAATAAAGCCGCAATATAAGAAGTATTTCGTAGTTGATATCTAGTGGTCATAACTAACTGTGAACCAGGGGTCCTGACTATAAGTTAGGTTTCGGTCTCCGGAGATGGCATTTCTGATTTTCTATTAAATCCAATGTTTTCAGGCCTCAGTCATTCATTGGTAGTCGGGGAAACCTGCTTATTTTAGAAGATTGCACTAAGCAGCGAGATAACTCTGAACTTTACGTGCATATTATGAACTTAGTAGACATTGGCTCAATGCATTTGACTATATTTTACTTGGCGATCTATACAATGGATTTTGGCGATTTTTTTGCCGCGTGCGGTCATCGCTGGCTGGATCATACTAGTATTGTGATCTTGTTGCAATTCACAAGCAAAACAAACATTGGCCGGCACTTGGCGAACATGTAAGATCAATGTGTACACTGTACAATGAGATCAATGTCTTAACAAATTTATTAGTTCAGATATGAGACATAATCGGATCTTGCTAAAATAAAGATACGATCAAAATATAGTTATATGAATTTCCATTTATAAATTCCCATTTTCACATACACTTACAAAGTCTTCGTGTACACGAATTCAATTTCGTGAAGATATTTTCGTGTAACGTTTGCACATAAATATTTACGCTTCCAAAATACACCATACACTCCGATTTCACAATATTAGCTTTCATTTGGTTTTCCCTCGAGCGCTCACTTCGAGATTTGACGGAAACTTGTAAATTCGCGTCTTTGTTGTTCCCATCACGGAATCGTGTCATGTATTCGGCGTAAATAAATACGTCTCCCTTTATGAATATAAATAACTCTCAACCGGAACAGATAAACGGCACACCGCGCCAGTCCCGAAGGTGTGAACCGAACGCCGTTAAGCCCTGCGCTTAGACCGCGCTGCCTCAGTCGCTTCTTGAGCTCTGCAATCGACGCACGCGCACCCTCTCGCGAACAGACCGATATTATATTCAGACGTACGTGTTTCGAGCCGGCTTCACTCGAGTTTGTAAACAAATAATAGTATGAACGCGTGATCCGCGATGTCTTTCTGTAGAATAACCGGCCGCAGTCGGGGCCTGCCGAAGCCCAATTATTTTCCGCTTCTCGCGCCTATTTCTCCAGCGGACGCGAAGAGATGCTGCAGGATCACGGGGAAATCGTACGGCCTGCCCACCCACCACTACATTCCAGTGCTGCTGGCCGCCCGCTCGGGCAAAGCGAAGTGTAAGATAACTAACGTGTCGGGCGAACTCGGACCACACCATTATTCGCCCGAAATCAATTATGGAAACAGGAAACATGAAGTGCTCGCAGATTATAGGTACATATTCCCAGTGTTGGACGGCGCTACTGATGCTCAACGGGGATTGATGGAGATGCTTTTGACGAAGCAAGTGGCGGATGACAAACGCTACGTATACACGGTGCAAGAGAGGAGGTGCAGCTTAGTTTTCTCAGCTCGGATGGAGGCGGCAGTGAGGGACGGTGATGTTAGAGATGTCATGCTCGCCAAAGACTCGGACACTTTACTGATCAAAACCAAACAAGGTCGCAGTGTTTCAATGGACGTCAAGGATTTCACGGAGGAAACGGAAATATTCGAAGGAGAGGGACCGAACGCTGAGGTGTTGAAACAGAGGGAGTTAGAGGAACTCGAAGACCGCAAGAAGAAAAGGAAACGTGCTGCAGGTCTATCGTCTATGAAAAAAATATTCGAGAATAAGGAGAGATTAGCCGAAGTGCAAGAAATTGAAGAAGAAAAAGTGCGACAAGTTCGTGTAGCAAAGAAAGCTAAATTAGAGGAAACGAGGCACGAAAAACATGATGTTAAAAGTTTTTCTTGTAATAATTTCGATCTTCATCATATGCGATCGAAATCGAGTATTGTTAAGTGCAGTGGTGAGTGGAGGGATCATATGCATCCACTGCTTGAAACATGGGACTGGGATTCGTTTGAAAAAGAAGTACACAATGAATTATTTACACCTAAAGTGACGTCACTTCCGTCACCTCTAAATATAATCCCGTATCATTGTGATACCGAAGTACATGAAGTGGACCGCAATATAAGTGAAGTTACAATTTCTCTTGAAAATGTGCCCTGTGTGAATCCTTTAAAACCAATAAAATCGCGACCTTCTGAAGCAGTGTTAAGTGCCGTTGCAGAACTATCCGAAGAACGCTTAATAGAGACGTCAAATGTGACAGAAAAGTTATTCAGCTCTGATAAACTTGATATGCTTCCCACACTAGATAATTTAACGGAATTTGTCAAAAATATAAAGAAAGGAAAAAGAGAAAAAATTGCAAAAATATCAGGTCTAACATTAGATATAAATAAAGCAAAGAAGTTTATTCCCGGTCAACATATAAATACACCTCAAGGTTCCGTTTTTGTACCGGGTCAAACAGTAGAAACACCTGCTGGGCCTGTATTTGTACCAGGCCTTAGTGTAAATACACCTGCAGGACCAGGCTTGATACCTGGACATATTGTTGATAATGAGAATATAAACGAACCATTTTTCCTTGCTGGACAAGCTTTTCAAACAGAAAATGGACATGAATTTGTTTGTGGACAAACTATCAAAACCAAAGACGATACGTATAGATTTACCGAAGGACAGACTGTTTTATCTGAAGAAGGATTAAAATTTGTTCCTGGAAAGCTAATAAATAATGGATCGGAAGAGGTGTTTGTTCCCGGTCAGACAATGATAACTCCAGATGGAGTTAAATTCATTCCAGGACAAACAGTGACAGAGAATGGCAATATTGTTTTCACACCTGGACAAAATGCAAAAATAAACAATGAATGGCAATTTGTGCCAGGACAAGTAGTACATCAGGATGATGAATTGCAATTTGTTCCGGGTGCTACATTGGCTACACCGAATGGATTGAAATTTGTACCTGGTCAAACAGTTACTGCAAATGGAGAAACAATTTTTGTTCCTGGTGTATCAAAAATGAACAGCAATGGCCTTCAATTTATTCCTGGAACGACAGTAGATACAATTGATGGACCAAAATTCATTGAAGGTCAAGTTGTTAACACAGATTGTGGTGAGAAGTTCATCCCCGGCAAAACTATTGTTCAGGCTAACGGCCACGTAGAGTTTTCAGTTGCTAAGACAATGGAAGATATAACTTTTACTGAGAGCACACCAGTTGGGTTACCGATTGATATAAAAACATGTTCTTTATCAGAGGAATCGTTATATGTATTCGGTCATATGGTGCAATCAAATAAAGGCATAGAATTTTATCCAGGACCTAGAGCACCAGCGTTAGATGGTAAAGTGGTTCCAGGACGCCTTGTAAAAAATGAGGCAAATCAATCACGTTTTGTTCCAGGAATGATGATAGAAGGAGTGTTTGTCCCCGGACAAATAGTTTTTACAGAAAACGGCGAACAATTTGTTCCAGGTCAAGTAGTCGATACAACAGATGGTCCTAAATTCGTTCCTGGACAAGTAGTGAATACTAAAAATGGGCCCAAATTTGTCCCAGGACAAACAATACATACGATTGATGGACCACGATTCGTACCTGGACAAATTATTGAGACAAAAGCTGGACCAACATTTATTCCTGGACAAGTTATATCGACGGAAGATGAAGGTTCCAGATTCGTTCCCGGACAAGTAGTTGATACTGATGAAGGACCAAGATTTGTTCCAGGTAGAGTTATTGAAACCGATAATCACGGAGTGACTTTTGTGCCTGGTCAAATTGTTCAGACGCCTGAAGGTCTCAAATTTGTAGCTCCTGACCTTATTGAAGGTGAAGAAGGTCTTGAATTTTCTGTTCAAAGCTTTGTCGTCACTCCAGAGGAACTAAAGTTGTTAAAAATTAAAACTAATCCAAATGACACATCGTCTACCAAAGGAGAGTTGACTATTGATAGAAAAATGCTAAGGCAATTGTCAGAAGCAGGGATGTCTATTGGCAGGCAAGTTCCTACTGATTTACCTGCTATCAACGTTATATTAAACCATACAAAAAATGCGGAAGCATTGAAGGCTTTCGTTACAGATTTCGGATTAAAAGATGATGTAGCAAATCAATTAATGGAAGTAATAACATCCATTATAGAAATGAGTTCTCACTTGAAATCTGAAATTCATATAAATCATAGAAATAACGGTTTGATCAAAGAAGTTAAAAGAGGTAAAGGTAACAGAAAAAAGTCAGAAGTTCAAAATCAGGATGATTTAAACGAAGATAAGGAACAGCACGCTCACCAGGAAAAAGTAAAAAACTCGATCGCAGCTGCTGTATTGGCCGCTTTAGTCACAGCAGAACAATTTGAAGAAATTAATAATAATAATGGAAAAGAAAAATATCAACATATATTGAAATCAATTGATACAATATTGGGAAAAACCATCGACGCAGACTTTGTATCAGCCATGTATAAAATTCTTCAAACGGAAGAAGACAAAGAAGTTCTCTGTGAAGAAATACTGGAAAATTCCACAAATTCAAAATTAGAATTAATTAAAATTGCAATCAACAGTGCTTTAGATAAACATTCCTATACTGAAGAAGATATAATTGACAAGTTTAGTGACTTCTTGAGCAGTGAAAGTCAAGTACTTGGGCCAGCTTTCAAAAATATTTCCAAAAATGATTCAAACTTATTTCAGCATGTTTTGGGTCGTATATCAGACTCCATTTCATTCATACAAACTGATCATGAGGCGGCAGAAACTTTACAAAAAGCAATCGTATCTGCTGTTCAAGAAACTAGTAGCAAAACGTTGGAAACAATTTTCGAAGACTCCAATAAAGAAATGTTGAAGGAAGTAATCATTCAGTCAGTGGGTCTTGCAAAAGTACTCGGATTGAGTGATGTAGCCAAAAGTTTACTTTGCTTTTTGAATGATGAGCACTGTTTAACAAAAATAGAAAATGACGAAATGTGCATGAATATCCTTAAGAGACTCACAGTTATGAGAAAACTTGCGGAACAGACACCAAGTTTACATTCTGCACTTCGTAAACTAGAAACAGATCCAGAACTAGCTCGCACAGATCCTAAAGTTAGGGATTTGGTACGAGAGAGTGCTGCACTGATGATTGTTCCAGAAGAAGCTCCTCTAATGACATCTGATGACATTCCTTTGAGCTTGCTTCACCCTGAAAATAGTTTAGCAATGGAAGATTTTCTATTCCAGCGTAAGAAGCTTCCTGGCGCTTTGTTGATCATGAAGAAGGGTTTGCAAGCTGTTGTTCCGCGCGAAGCAAGTCGTGCTGTTCTAACCGGTCAGGTGGCTTATACGGTTTTAGATGAAAACGGTATAAGACATTTCGAGCCTCTACATGTTTTCTCTGCACTGAATCTCAGTCAGCCGACCGCACACCGCTTCAGTATGTACAGTTGTCCTGTACTAGACGACAATGACGAAGATCTCCAAACATTTACTGGATATTGCAACATTAGTCACAGTCAGAGAATCTCAAAATATAGAAACGGTGGTTATAGCAATAGCAGAAAATATAATGGCGTGTTGCTAGACAGAGAAAACACGAGATCGAGAATGAACAGTCTCGATTACACACCTAGTTATAAAAGATATCATTCCCCATCATTGTCTAGTACGCGATCTAGATCTACGTGTAGCAGAAGTCCGTCGAAGGTAATATTTAACGTGTAAAATTTTCATATCTAAATATGGCTAATAACTTTTGTTTTCTTCCTCAATTAAGTAAGTTAAAACTATTTATCATTATGAGCCTGGAAAAAAGATGTAGGAATTTACCCCTGAACTACACATCTTGTCTTCTTGATCCCGTAACCCTCTTAATTACTTTGGTCCATTGTGCTGGAGGGCGCTCAACAGCATATTAATATCCGATCTCCACTCTACATCAGCCATCAGTTACAACACGGCCTTACAACATCGACTGACTGTATTTAATATAACTCTTAATTTTCATGATACTAACTTAGTCTTATGTCTTGTTACAGGTGGACGACATCGTGGTAGCGACATCAGATTACACAGCATCAGCTGACGATGAAGTCTCCCTGAAAGCGGGAGACATTGTCGAGGTTCTCGACACGAAAGCAGCTCTCGGACCAAAGTGAGTAATATACTCTTACACATCTCTTACGTTTGAGGATTGCTTAATCCCGAACGATAGCACTAAGCCTTGAGTGTAAGTTCTTGGAAATAAACTCGCCACTGGAGTGAGTCTTTTGAAGCCATGATGGCCTAAAAAGTTGCAGAACTTGAATGGTCGCGGGTTCAAATCCCGAGCAGGCACTTTTTACAACTCATTAAGTGCTTTTTGGTGAAAAATAACACTGTTAATATAAAATAACACGGGTGGAAATCTGCATATCTCGAAAAATTATCTGAGACGGGTGTAGCCAGTAAGTTAACTGAAAGAAAAGAACTAGAAAGCTCGAAATGAGAGCAACTCACATAACGTCAACATTTCTCATTAACTCCAGTGACGAATAAATCATACAAAAATTGACACTTGGGGTTTCTGTAATATCCCTCTAAGACGGTAAGTACTTCATGCATGAGCCTTGCAAAACTGTGCCCTATTTGATGTAGTACATAATTGTATATTTAACTCGGACGTACGTGCGTTGAGCAACTCGAGTTACTTGCGCTTTTTAACAGCTCACCAAGAATAACTCCCACCACACTGCTACATTGAACAAGTAATTCATTTTAACACAAATCCATTGTACTATATGATCCTGGTTACTCGTTCACAGCTACTATTAACTGCCGCTACAAATGTACTTTCAAGTGAACTGCTCAAAACATAGAATATTTTTAAACATTGACCATTATATAGCCCTTTGGGCACAGGCTTCCTCTCTTATTATGGATTTAGAGCTTAGACCCGCCACTCTACTCCAATGCGGGCTGGCGATCTTTAACGACTATTGTCACATAACAATAATTTCAACCATTTTTTAATATCAATCTCTGGTATTTTTGTAACATTATTTTTGCGTTAAGCTTTGTCGTCTACCTCAGATGTTTTGTTCACATTATTTTGTTTGCATAAATATGCGCAAAATATTAGGTATATAGATAGAATTCTTCTTCTACTTTGTTTTGACTTAATAAACTGAACAAAGTGAAGTTTTGGATTTCTGATATATTTTCGACTTTTCATAGTTTTATCTTTGGATCATTATGAATAACGTACCTACTTACTTTAACGTCCGTATTTTATTTTTATTTTAAATATTTTTCAAATATTTCAACAATAATTTTGTCCATATTTTCCGTTTCTCCACCAGTTTCTCTGCATCAACCTTTTTAATATCTGTTTTCAAACATTTAGTATACTTACAAGACGTGAAACTTTGAAGGAATCTAAACTGAAAATAGTATAATTTTGATTGCGCAACGCGTATACCCTCGCGTGTTTTCTTAGCTTTTGATTTACGCGTCACCTTGTTTTGACAAGCTCATAAATTACCACTGAATGCGTAAAGCGGTCAATCAAAACTGAACAAGCCGAGGTGAATGCTTTACAGATGTAATAATAAGCAAGGCTACACTTGTTATAATTACGCATATATATTATTATATAAATGCGAAAGTAACTCTGTCTGTCTTTTACGCTTTCCCGCCTAAACCGCTGAACCGATTTTGACGAAATTTGGTACAAATTATATAATTAATTTACCTACGTAAAAATGATTGCACCCTTTGGAGCGGTGATTTTGATCCCTGTATCTTTACGCACTTATTAGCAAGTACTGTAGAGGAGACAACAGCAATCTAGATCTAACAACAATTGCAATTAATCGCACAAAAAATTGCAACAACTTTCTTGCTCTGCGCCATCCAAAAAATTAGTTAATTCAGGTACTGACCACTGACTGATTCATTCATTAATATTTTTCGGATACCTACTGCCAAATAAATTAAAGTAAGTATTAATACTTATAGATAAAAGCGTGAAGAGAAATATACGAAAATCTTTTTTCGCCCACGTTTTCATCAATTATACTATTTAACTTCGCTATTTCCCCTTATACAAATAGAAATGCTAAGGAATGCATTTTAATAAAACCCCGATGCGCCGGACATCGATACGCGCGTATATTTACCCCGGGGTCGATGCGCCCGGTTGCGTAACCACCGCGTCATCTGCTAAACATAACTCCCTATTTCTACCAAGTTTTGCTTCGTGTTCGTTTTTGCGTTCCAACGTTGCCAATATTAAAAGAACCCTCCTAACCACAAAATTGCAATTTTTGGTATTAACTGACATTATAGCCCCCACTCTTGCTAGTACTCTGCTCAATATATTTTTCCTTAGCGGACTGAAAAGGTAAACAAGTCGGTAAAAAGGTAAACTTCCTGCAGAAACGCGTAAGCGACGCACTGTGTACGGTGCATAAGACGTTTTTACCACAATCTAACAATAAAATAATGATTGCTGTGCAGTGAAAAGTAAAAAAATAAACTTGAGGATTTGATCGCCAGGCAAAGCACATTGCTTTCTTGAGTTTTCCCCAACTTGTTTATCTTTTAGATCCCTGAAAAAATCTATAGTACAATAGCGGAAGAGTATAAATAAAAAGGTATATAAATTATTAAAAAAACTATTAGAATTTGTTGTTAGAAAAGTAGAATATGCAGTATTCTAATTCATATTTCAGAATTTCAATTACCTTCTTATCTCTGTGATTACTTCATGATAACCTTCGTTTGGTAGACTATTCTAAACTTCCTTATAAGTAGACTAAACAAATCTAGTTTTTAAATTATGAAAATCATTACTAAACAAAACTAAATCATCACCACGAAAAATAACGAATCATCATTACCAACAGTTTTATCATTTCATTTTTCATCATTATCTCATCAGACACGTTGACGTAATGAGTGAATTGTTGGTACAGGTACAGAGGCCGCGTGTATAGATACGAGAATCATTTCTTCCAGACCAGGGGTGGCTCACTGGACTATGTGTTCAGTGTGCCCGCATACAAAATGTACTATTACTGATCATATTTATAGTGTAAGAAGATTCGATGAAGAAAAAAGAGCCATGACTTAGAATAATAACGCACAGAAAAGTTAACCTACGAAAAGTGACCTTTCAACATCGATTCAAAGTGGTAAATGGTGTACTCTTCAAAGATGAATTTAATATTTACAGTATCAGTCCACTAGTGATATGTGAGGAAGATGAGTGGTGAACTAAAATAAGATCTGTCCTTTCCATGTCCAGCACGAGGATATGAAAATGAAACATTCCTATCTGTGGACTTTTTGAGAACTGCAATCTTCCTCGAATATTTTTGGTGGAATTTGTCTAAGGTCAAATAATTCCTATTATTTTGATGGTAACTGAAAAATCTGCCATTTGGAAATCTTCAAGGCAAATTTTACTTACATATACATTGATGTTTTACGCTTTTAATTTTGAGTAGAACTTTGTATCAAAGATACAATTTGCGTTATTACTCTAAGAGTCATGTGAGCATTGTATATAAGCTTTGGCAATAATTAAGTATGTTCAATTTATGTTGTATTTTACCATGTGTTGTGATCAATATTTACCATACTATGTGATAACTTACCATTTTGTTTATCATTAAGATGTTTTTATTTTACATGCTTTATCACTGTTTTCAATATTTGTATAATTATTATTATCATCGTTTATGCCTAAAGTCGCAAAGCAATTGTATCTAATAAAGACAAATAAAGTTTTGGAGTTTTTTTTGTTCGTTAATTAGGATGTGAAAATATTATTTAGCATTATGTTGTTGATATTGAGGAGTAATTAAACGATTCACAGTAATTAAATTTCAACATTTGGTAATGAATAAAATAGGTTTTTATCAGCAACAAAAAATAAATCTGGCACCAAAAAGAGGTTAGCCAACAAATATTCTACAAAATAATTACTCTCTTAAACACTCAGAAACAACATCTCACCTAAATGTCTGTAAAAGGTGTCATCTAATGGTTAGAAGAAGACTGTGGCGAGAATTGTGCTTTGCTAGGCTTTGCTCCACTGCCGCAGTTTGACACAGTGTTGTTCAATATTATCTACTATAATATTAAGTATACTTGCTACTACAAATTACAGATGGCCAAAAATTTTTTTGCTGACAAAAATGGCTTTTTATTGCCGCCCACAAGTTGCTAACCAACTAGCTATAATATTCGCCAAAAGAAAACATTTTAGAGCTTGTCAAAACCTCAATATTTTGCTAAACGTTTAAATTAATGATCATTGATATTACCTATAACATTATTGGCTCAAAATAACCGAGAAGTATCTAAATACTTTGTGAGCTATTTTTTCCTGGTACACCTGCTATCAAAACTATTCAATAGAAACAGATATAAAATAAAATATATGAATCAGCAAACTACCTATATAGATTCTCATAAAATCTGTGATTTAGTTTTGTTTCTTCTACACCTACATTAATATCTGGACTGTATCTTAAGCTCTAAGATTAATTTTTTGTAACTTTTCCGTCCGGCCCAGTATCAGTTATTTTTGAGAACGAAGAAACAGATTTCAATGAGATATTAATTTAAGAATCCATGTTCGGAAAGCATCTATAGGTCAAAAGGGAAAAAAGTAGGGTGGAATGCTGAAGTAGGTTAGTTCAAATCCCATCCGTTTGAGCACATCGTTTGCATCGTTCGTTATTAGGTTACTAAGGTATTATAAAGCGCCCATGAAGCATAGCTCTAAGACTGCATCTTATTCTGAATCAGGTTGTTATCAAGGTATCGGAAACAGGGTATAATTAATAGTTTAAGTGAACGTTGCACACTTTATAATAGAGTACATAGAACATTAATGTAAGTAACAAGTAGGAAATGGAGCGATATGACTGTAGATATTGATTCGCGAAAATGTACCGAGTGGCCGGCGGATGGCGGTTGTCTGGCAGCTGGCTTGACGCCAGATCACTGAGGTGCTCTTCTGAGAAACATAACATTAGATGACTACTCAGGTACTCCACATAATATCATAATTTGTCTATCTCTATCCTGTGCCTATCCTATTTTCGGTGAGAAGATATTATAAGTGGCTCATGTATAGAACTTATATTTTCTTTAATCTTTAATATACAATATAATTTAATATAAGCAATGAAAAAAATAATTTTCTTACTTTCATTTTGAGTCTAATACAGACATCTTACTAAATGATTTAACCGTATTTAAAGCAAAATAGGATTGCGCTTAGCAACAATAGTGCCAGTAGGAAATCAATGATCTGGTCTAGGGTACTAACGCACCCTGCTGAATGCTGTCTCTTACCTTTAAGATAGGTACTTAAGTTATACATGGCAGGCAACAAGGTTGCCGGAAGAGCGTTCTATACCTTAGCGCTATGTAAAAGACCTATTCATAATTTTGCACCACAAGTTATATGGTATGCCTTATAACTGGTGATACAAAATCTCATAAGATTTAGGAAATAAAATATTCAAAAACCTCTTTAACGGTTAACAAATCAAATCCGAAGTCCTTAGTTCAATAAGTAATTAGTAGCTGTTCTTTGATAATAATATATAGGACAAGAAAACTGGAAACATCGTAAACCTGTTAAACTGTAAAAGCTTAGTAGCAGTTTACTAGAAAACTCTTACGTAAATATTCATTAATATGAGCTCTTTAGTTTTATTTTGGAGAATAGGTTTTTAAAATAATCTTTCTTGTTAGTTTTCGCTGTCCACTCGCTTCCAACATAATAACCCACCTATCTACTTTTTCGCCATGGAAAAAAACGTTACCTGTGATCTTTGTAAGAGATTTCACAAAATGTAGGTAAGTAATATTTCATTTGCGAGGCCGATACGACACATGTTTCCTTGTTTTCTACATTAATATTTTTAAAATTGTCAGAAATCTGCACTTGGCAATCTCGCAAAAATTAACGTTTAAACGAAAAAATTATGACTGTCATCGCTAACCATAGGTAATTCTAGTTAGTTTATTTTATATGCCAGGGTCAAATTTCTTTTGATCATGGCTCATTCTATGGATAATTAATATGAAAGATTTTTTTCATGTTTGTATTTATACATTATCACACCTGATGAAAGTGATGATTAAGTTATTTTAAAATCCACTCTAGAAACGTCATTGTTGCTATTTTTATTACAGCTCAGGCTGGATTCACGTCATACGATAAGACTAAGGTTACGGTTAAGGTTAAATATCACTAAAATGCTATTAGGTTTAGGCAAGTTCTTTGACATTTTAGCCAAAACCGAACCAACTTTGCTTGTTTTTTGGTGGGCGACTTTTACCTTAATCTTAACCGTCTAATAACCGACTGGTATCTTAATTTTAACCGTCTGACGTACGACTGACACTAAGTGCAGTCATACTCATGTGGTATTTAATGGTAATGGCTTATGATCACATTGGACATTAAAATGACGTTTTTGAGTTTTCATTTTCTGGTCAGACTTTAAGGTATAGACAGGTTATATTATGGTTAAGAACAATAATCTATATCTGTCTATCTATTCTATCTATACATATAATAAAATCGTATAGACTTGCCGTATCTGTACATTGTACATTAATAACTGGGGGATGTTAGGGATAATGGGGATAAGTAATAGAACGTAAAAAAGCTATTTTTGAAATTATTGTCTGTTTGTCTGTTTATCTGTATGTTTGTGCGCGCATCACGTAAAAACTACTGAATGGATTGAAATGAAACTTGGCATGATTTAAGTTCATACTATGGAGTAACATATAGGATACTTTTTATCCCGAAATTCAGCACGGTTCCCTTGGGAGAGGGGATGAAAGTCAAAATGTGTACTTAGCTGTAATTCGTTAACGGGTGGTCCGATTTCATTCATTCTTTTTTGTTAGAAAGGAAATACTTTAAAGATTACTGGCTTATCTCTGAAAGGCTAGACCGATTTTGATGGGACTTTCACTGGCCGATGTTTACATTTTGATCTACCTAAACATCCGCCAGAGAACTTTTAACAGTTTTTAGCAAGGTATGAGCTCAAAGGAGCTTCGGAAAAACAAAATGATTCTCACGGGATTTTTAAAAACCAATATCTACGCGAACGAAGTCGCGGGTGTCCGCTTGTATGAAATAATAACTAATAAATACCTATTAGTTACAAAATAAGTAACCGCTTTCACGAGTCGATACTAAACATCGAAGTTTACAGCAGGTTTCAGTAAACGCGCGCTATTTCAGGCTGGCCCAGAAACGATGTGACGTCAATGCCGGCACAGTTTCACCCCGACCCGACCCACCCGGGCACCCGCCTTGGCGATATGTCATTATGTCGATTTTTAACATTTATATCGAAACGTGAGAACGAAATAAAACAGTAGAGAGAAAAACTTTGAAAACGTGTCGAATTTTTACACAATTTACAATAATTTTTGTGTGAGCGTAAATTCGTTAGATACTTACCACACACATGGTGCATTTTCACTACGATGTCTTGAATTTGAGCGTGTGGGAGTGTTCATACACACGTTTTATTGATGTCATAACAATGGCGGATCTACCGCAATTAGGCTGCTACTTTTTGTATGGAAAATTTGCCTCCTCTACTTATAATATTATAGTAAGTAAGTAGAGACCATCGCCAGTAGTTTTTTACTTAAAGTAAAAACTAATTTGGCGATGGTCACACAAAATGGGGGTTTTTAAAACGGTAAGTAATTACGGTAATTATGGGAAATACCCGCTATTTTAGAGCCGCTTTAATTCGTCTACTTTTAACAGTTATTACTTAAGTACTAGCAATGATATTAGCTCAAAGGAGCTTAAGAAAATCAAAGAGTTGCCGCAGGATTTATAAAAACCTGAATCCTTGTGAGCATCCGCTAGTTCAAAATGGTCAAAGTAGATTGCAGAACTATAATTTTATACCGATTTTAACGTCACAGCGTATTAAAATATGGCGTATTTAAATAAAATACAAATGGAAGTCGTTTTATACCAAATGACCGTGAGCTCTGTCCGATTCAACAGTGTTGCCAAAATATTGAGGAAGTATTGCACTTGTCTATACCTAATTTATACTATTGAGTTTGGTCAACAATGTTGCCCGTGCGGAAATATCGCAAAATATTTTCACTCGCGTCTGCCCTTATCGTGGAGAAGAATGAATAGAATTAAGTCCAATATTTGACACGACATAGTATTGGAAGGGTAGATTAATATTATATTGGTTAGACACTGGCACTAAGCACTAAGGAAGTCTTCTTTCTACCAGAACAATCAGATCTAAACTAATAAAGCTAGATAATTTTTTAACAACTAAGTATCTATTATGTAAATGTTAGGTATAAAAAACCGGCCAAGTGCGAGTCGGGCCTCGCTCTTGTAGGGTTCCGTATATAATTATGAACAACATGATATTTTGGGTGTAAGAAATATATAATTTCCAACCTAGACAGCGCGAAAGAAAACCCAAAATATTTGTACTCTACTCATTGACGTAGTATACTGTCTACTACTATATGTCAATGACTCTACTCAATGAGTTCTAAACAATAGGTAGATCAATCGTCGTCGTCCTCAACCGATAGACGTCCACTGCTGGACATAGGTCTCTTGTAGGGACTTCCACACGGCGCGGTCTTGTGCCGTAAATTTTTTTCCGACTTGCGACTCTTTTTTCATGTATGAGAGCCCCCTGAAACATTATGGAGAACTCTCAAGTCTCAGGCGTGCAGGTTTCCTCACGATGTTTTCCTTCACCGTTAACCGTTGCTATATACAATATAATATTATGCATAAATCATAACAAACTCGTGTCCCGTGATCTCTGAAACCCGATCGGCTCGTACCTTGACATTGAGGCGTCACGCCGCGTCGCTCGCAGACCGAAGCGGACGAGTGTCGGCGTGATTGATGCCGTGCCGGGGTAACTCACACTCAGGGTGCATACACACATATCCGCACCTTTTTTTTCCTGGAGGAGGGGAAATCCTCATGGACATCCAGTACGGATAGTGGCGCACTCCTATACCGGCTAAAACCAACACTTCTTTCTTTCCACCTTATTTGCACCTGAAAGAAGCGCTGCACCGCACTGAAAATCTGAAAGAAATCTATACATCTATAATATAATAAAACTGTAACAGATCTAATTCTGTACATTGAAGATATTTTGAAAATTTTTATTGGAGGGCACTCTATAATCGATACTGAAGCCAAAACTGCAATTTTTTTCATTTTTGTCTGTCTGTCTGTCTGTCTGTCTGTCTGTCTGTCTGTCTGTATCTTGGCCGCGCATCACGCCGAAACTACTGAATGGATTCGAATGAAACTTGGTACGATTTGAGTTTATACTCCGAGGTAGGACATAGGATACTTTTTATCCCGAAATTCACCACGGTTCCCTAGGGAGAGGGGATGAAAGTTAAAACGTGTATTTAGCTGTAATTCATTAACGCGTTGTCCGATTTCACTCATTCTTTTTTTGTTAGAAAGGTAGTACTTTATATATTGTCCCGTAAATATTTCAAGGTCATAGGTTTGTTAGTTCAGAAATGACAGACATTTATTGGGTTCAAATAACATGGGACCCGGATCTTTGTACGTACGGCTTATTTTAACTGGCGTGCGTTTAAATTTATGTTTGTCAACCTGTCTATTTGCTCCAGCTAATCTCCGAAACGACTGAATCGATTTTGATGGAACTTTCAATGGCAGATAGGTGATGTTATAAGGAGTAACTTAGGCTACATTTAGTTTAGGTACAAAAAAGGATTATGGGATCCAATCCGATGCTATATAAAAACCTAAATCAACGCAGACGAAGTCGCGGGAGTCAGCTAGTATTATAATAAAATCGTAGACTTGCCGTATCTGTACATTGGAGATTTTTGCAAAATAAAAACTGGGGGATCTTAGGGATAAGTAATAGAACATAAAAAAGCTATTTTTGAAATTTTTGTCTGTTTGTCTGTTTATCTGTTTGTCTGTATGTTAGTGCGCGCATCACGCAAAAACTACTGAATGGATTGAAACGAAACATGTTTAAGTTCATACTACGGAGTAACATATAGGATACTTTTTATCCCGAAATTCAGCACGGTTCCTTAGAAGGAGGGGATGAAAATCAAAACGTGTATTTAGCTGTAATTCAACAACGGGTGGTTCGATTTCATTCATTCTTTTTTTCTTAGAAAGGAAATACTTAGAGCGGGGCCGCACTGCGAAAATTATTCGCGGTTTATATTCCGCATTTTAATATATTTTTCTCGCGAATTTTAAATCGCATGTGCGTGCAGCTTCATATATTCCCATATGTCACAGAATTTTGCGGAAAAATTCGCGCGAATAAATTTCGCAATGCGGCCTAGGCCTTAAGAGATTTCTGGCTAATCTCACGCGAACGAAGTCGCGGGTGTCCGCTTGTTAAAAAATAAATCTTTAGAAATATATGAAGATTCCTCATCATTTATGAAGATGTGAGATCGCAGTCAAGAGCTAACTTGTAGATGAATAAATAAAATAAAAATCTATCTACTAAAAATCTTCCTAAGTGGTTTAGTACCAGTAGGTACATTGTAAAACTTGTTTTAATTATATTGCGTTCCTCAGGAATTAATGGACACTTAAAGGTGTAAAGTCTACATATAAATTGTATTATGTAAATCAGTATCGTTTCGATCAAACCCAGCGGGTACCTATGTCTTAGATAAGGCGCATACCTTGATAGACTGGCGATGTAATGCAACGCAACGCAAGATATATATTAGACGACTTTTTAATAAAAAATCATTGAACTGCGTAAGATACGACACAAAGGCGCACAGTTTGAAGTAATGCCAAAGAAATTATGAATCTGTGTCATTCAATGCATCGCAGTGCTATCTGCCTTTGTTTCGCCTATTCTATAATATGTTGAGCTGAGTGGCCACAGTGCTAGCTTACGCTTAGCTAAGCTAAGCTGTATTAATATACAGTACCTAATCAGCTTATGCTAACCATAGTTTTCGCACTTTCCGTCCTACCCATTAAGTAGTCCAAAGGGCAGATTTTGGCAGTCCAAACTATTTTACATTCTCAGAAGGTTAATCAAATTATTTACCGCCCAAGCATGCAGTATATTGTCTAATAAGTGTGAATGCACCCTCACATCTACACAAACCAATCTATTTATATTAATATCTACGTTTCAAAATAAATTTGGTTTTAGCTCTTCACGAATCTGGGACTTTTACTCTAAGTCGAATCTTATTTATCATAGAGTTTTGAGTGTAGTGGAAGTTTGTTTGACCGTTTTTGGAAATAATAGCTATTTGTTCTTATCCATTTGTACTTACTATTAAATTAGGTGGGTATACATAATATAATCCTCCCGACCCAATTTCGGCGATGCTATTCCTTCACTCTCATAGACCGATTGCGATGGGACGCCACTACAACACGACCGGAGAGAGATCAAGAGAGGGATCAAGATGGACCGACCTCTTTACGTGCTTATACCGCCAGCTTCCAACTTTGACCTGGCACTGAGAATTTCTCGACAGAAAAACCCAATACTTACCTCATTAAATGTTTGTTTGTTGGTCGATATTTCGATCCAGTTGCATGGATCGTGGTCACGTCGAGACTTACCTCATAATTTTTTGGCCCGACCCGGGAATCGAATCCAGGATATCTGATCCTGATGACCAACGAACGTATACGAGGTGAGCCCCATTTCTAATTTCTACACTGAAAATGTTTCTTCAAAAAATCCCTGTTTTTTTTTTTAGTTTTCCCTCATAATTACGATGAATGCGACCTTAAATATTGGCATCATGTGGAACCTCCCACTCGTTAGTATCTAGTAGACCCCCCATCTGTGCATTAACACTGCCCCATCCCCCAGGACCCCCCACACGGACTCCGAGCTGGACGTGACGGCGGAACTGCTGGACGTGACCGCCGCGAAGCACAAGATAGCCGTGAGACCCAAGAAGAAGCACGCCAGCAAACAGGTCAAACGATGCATCACCAGCAACGAAAGGTAACACGATCATACCTACCCGTATCTACTCATAAGTTTCATAATTCATTAGGTACGCTAGTTTCTCAAAAAGCTGGACTAGAAAAAAAAAATCTGTTCACTTTTGCTTTTGAATGTTCCTTATCTTAACTATGCCAAACGGGACCCTATTACTAAGCTTCTTTTGGCTGGCTGTCTGTTACTTCCAGCTAAATAATAGATAGCCCATTGAAATTTTCACAGAATACCTACTTATTATTAAACCCAAAGGCTAGGCGGTTCCCATCAAAAAACCCTCGAAAAATAGCATAACTATTTTGTTCAGCTCTACTTATTTTAAGAACGGTGATAGGTCTAAGTTTCTTTGGTCTGATAGGTACACACTTCGTAATAAAATAGGGTTTCGTACTCCGAGGATGCCAAAATTGAACAAGCGCTACCATCTTAGAGCCTTGTTTATTTTCGACTAATGTTGCTACCGCATCTACCTTATTATTATTACTATAAATTTATGAAAAACCAAAAGAAGTTAGAAGAGTGATTATTCAACAGACTAGTTCAAAGTGGGCGAATCTAAAGAAAATCTCTCGAGCGCTAGACATGGTCCGATTTGATCGCGATATATCTAATTGTGCCAAGCATTAGTCCAAGTCATGTTAGTTTGCTAACAACTTACGCAATGTTATTTGATTCGGATATAGGTGACCCTGTTCGCGAAGTGTTAAATATCTGTGTTATTAATGACACAATTGCGCTTGAACTGGGAGAATGGTCACCCCTGACCCAAACATTTACACAAAATGTAATTTATTAAAAATTATCTTACGAATATATGACAATTTGAAAATTAATAATTATTAATGCTACACTTCACGATAAAAAAATGTAATAAAAAAGGAATTAAACCGTCTTTTCAACTTCCCGTTTAAATCTGACGGCCATTTGCATTACATTCTACGCATAGGTACATGCCCAAAAAAGAGGTTTGTTATTTTTAAAAAAATAATTTCATTTAAAATAGAACGGATATTAATTATTTAAATACATTATTTTATTTATTATTTGTTGTAAATCGTACAATATATGCTTAAAGTAAATAAGTAATAATTAATATATATTTTTTTTATAATATTGTTTTAACTTCGTTGCGTTTTGTGCAATGGAATATAATATAACTACAACCTTTTTGATTTTGTGTAACGAAACTTATTTCAAGATGTCAATGTGACATGTCATTGTTTTAGTTGTGTGACGCTAGTGACGTCTACTCTGTTTACATTTTGAATGTTTATTGTAGCACAGCGGAGACCAATATTAATTTGGTTTATTGTTTTTGTATTGGATATCGTTGGACAGGTATGTTAAGTATAGTGCGCGCCAAACAAATAGTTCAAATCGGCAGGAAAGATACACGGCTTTCCTTACTACTTTAACAATTATAAACTACACATAACCTAGAATCATTTTCAAACTTAAACTTGGATTTATTTAAAACTACAAGTCCTAGAGGTATTAAAATGGTGTGTTTGGTTATCAGGAATAAACCTGCAATAAATGCTGCATACAACACGCTTGTAAACGACTGGGTTACACGCCCATAGATTTTTGGGCATTCTCCTTTAAATAGCGCATGGACCGAAAACCGAAAGGTCGACGATTCAAACCGCACCCGTTGCACTATTGTCGTACCCACTCCTAACACAAGCTTAACGCTTATTTGGAGGGGAAAAGGGAATGTTAGTTCTGTTCAGTATGCAGGGGCGTAGCTACCGCCGTATATGCCGTATCAAATATACGGGGCCCCCAAGCCATGGGGGCCCCCAACGTGCGTAAGTAAATATTAACAAAAACTTCCCAAATTTTTGTTTATTTCAGAAATGACACTAGTCAAAAAATGTTGTCTAAAAAGTTGTGCATAGAGGCAGAATCTTTAGAAAAACTAAAGTCATCATCAAATGATTTAATAAATTAATTTGCCGAAAAAAAGGCAAGGAGAGTATAATATACTCTCCTTGCCTTTTTTTCGGCAAATTGTCACTTAGCCAGATTTGAAACATCTCCTTAAATATATTATATTTAAGGAGATGTTTCAAATCTGGCTAAGTCTTGTACAGTACCTTACAAATTAAGAAAATTCTGTTGTTCTCGGGAAAAATAAAATTATTGAGTTAAAACTAAAACTTTAGTTGTACAAAAATATTTTTTATTCATTAATTATTGTTCGATTTTCAATATGGCGTCGCTGGCGACGTATGGTTTGTCGTAGACTGACAGCTTGTCACTTCAAATAACAATTGTCATTGTGATTGATATTCTGTCAGTCAATGGTGGACTGGTGGTCAATTGCAATCGATTTCTGTTTGATTTTTGAGTTCTTTTCAACAACTTCGCTTTCGTTTTCTGGATTTTGGACCGTTTTGCTCATCTGTTTACCTGGCTTTCGTTTTTGGACTGTTACTCATGCCATCTGTTGACCCGGCGTTGTGCTACACGGACTTCAATTTTGCTTAGCGATGTGGACGGTGTTGATACGATCTAATGACATTTCTGTCAAAGTCAAATGTCAAAACGAAATGAAAGACATTTTACCGCCATGATGAATTTTTATTACGTGTTGCAATCCTAAGCAGAAATACTTGTTTTGTACAACCAAACAAAACCATTTTATAGAAAATATATAGTTCAAAACTGTTCAATGTTTCCTGGACTATATCCAAGTATACTGTACCAAGTCCTAGCCAAGGCCTCATACAGTGATGAAACATCTCCTTTGAATTAGAAAAAGTGACAGATAAATAATTATGATGAATAAATAGGTATTGCTTTTAATTTTATGCAAACATTTTTTTTTTCTTTTGTGAGAAATCTTTACCCTTCATAAGGGCCCCCAAACAAATTTTTATACGGGGCCCCGCCAAGGTATTTTTATTTATTTATTTTATTTATTTATTTATTTGGAACATAAATATACTACGCTACGCTACGCCACTGTCAGTATGGCTAATATTCTTTAAAAAAAATATGTGAAAAAGGTGTCTGACTGACTATCTATCAATGCACACCTCCAATCAACGTTCGGATCGGACTGATTGAGAAACAAATATCTAGTATAGCTATTATACGCAGCCGCTAAGATGTTTGAAAATTTAACTTCTAAGGGGGTAAAATCGAACTTAACGTGAGTGAAGCCGCAGGCAAAAGCTATTTCTAACTAACCAGGTTCATGTAACTGCAAGCTTTTTCGGATTATAGCTTAGGAAACTAAGGTTTTGTCCTGGTACTAAAAGAAAGCACTAAAAAACATTTTTTTCTATAATTATCAGTTTAAAACTTTTGGAATGAATAAAGTAGGTGCTTACTTACTTATTTATTTTCTCCTATACTTGTACTTAAAATTGTAATCTTTTTTTTTTTTCAAATTTCTAGTAGTTATTTCAAATTTTTCGGTGAATTAGAAAAAGAGAATGCAATAAGATTTACTTCAAAATATTATTTTTATTATTATGAACTTTTGCGCAATTTTTTGCTGTCAATTTTTCGGGTGACCCGAATAGAATACATCTTCAAATCTCTCCTACTGATGCTTCATTATTCTCGAAAAAAATATAGGTTAAAACCCGACCATTTTCAAAACACAGATTATATAAAAGTGTTACTTAGGTAAGTTCAGAAGTAACTGTGTCCGTGCTAGATTTTAAAAAGAAAACACAGATAACAAATGATGATAAACGGGTCGATTTCTCACAAGTTTCCCACGCTTGAAACCTAGCTATCCATTTAATTTGCAAAAAATTGGCTTAATCTTCTGTCCAAGAATTGTCACGATTACTAACATTTATATCTTCTCGCTACTATTGTAAAATTGTGATCGTTTGTCTGTTTATTCGGCGAATTCCCTCCAAGCGAAAAGGGCCTTTTGATGTCGTAGACTGTCAATCTAGTGGGGGGGTCTGGTAATACAGCGCTTCCCGATGGGAGGTTGCCATTCTAGCGCCTTTGATTAGAATAGTCAGATATAAATACTGCCATGCTAAATCAGTATTTAACTAAATTTTATCAAAAAAAAATTTTTCTGTAAAGTCGGTTTACGGACCATAATTTTACGTGATAACGTCATAAGAAAACAAAGAGAGATAGATGCGTCACAAGTCGAACGCTTAGGCCGATCGTGCCTTCTCTATCGCTTGTTCCGCGGTACGTGACAATGAGTCGTTTTTTCGTGCATGTAGCCGGCGCGGCGTTCATCGATTTATAAGACGATTACTGCTTTTATCGCAAGCACGACAGAACACGAAGCTACATAAAATTTAGTCCGCTAAAATCCGAGGGAGATTTTCCCAAAGCCTAGCCGGGAGAAGAAGCGAGTTCGCTGATAAAATTAATAGTTTCTCTGTAAATTCCCACTGGACGTCCGTATCTCGGTTTTCCTCTATTTTATTGCTGCTCCGATTCCGATTTCTGTAATGGCCAACATATTTTCCTTACTCAAATCTTTTGTGTTGATTTTTTTGCATTAATAAATTCCTTTTATCTAGGTTCCAAGAAATTGTGATAGGTATTATTGTATACTACCGACCGCCCGCAGCTTCGCTTGCGTGGAATTAGAAATCCCGTATAGGGATTTCGAAAAATTCAGCATTATTCCTTGCCTACACTATAAAGGGTATATAAAAGGCCTACAATAAAATCCAGCATTATTCCTTGCCTACACAATAAAGGGTCTATAAAGGGCCTATACTAAAAGCCAGCATTATTCCTTGCCTACACTATAAAAGGCCTATAAAGCGCCTACACTAAAATCCAGCATTATTCCTTGCCTACACAAAAACCGTGCAAAATTTCTGCTTCCTATAGGTCCAAGGGTCATGGCAGAGCGTTGATGTCGGTCAGCGAGTGAGTCATGACTTTTCTTTTTATATTATTTTTATATGATATTTTCCTGTAAATATTTAGGTAGAGCGGGGAAGCTTTTGTTGCAAATATTGCAGAGATCATTGAACTTTCCACGTTTGTATGAATATCGGGAGCTACTACAATCTTCATCAGATATAACGCAAGGATATTTATCGCGCTGTGGTGCAGAGCTGCTAATATCGAAACTATGTTTAGTTATATTGTCAGAAAAAAGCCATCATAAACTCCTATCCTAATCCTAAAGTTGCCAAGGGATTTTAAAAAAAACCAAAGCTAGAAGAAGCTAGTAATATTATAAGCTTTCTGATGCCTGGGATTTCCCGATGGAACAGATAAACGAACAAACATTATGAAGATAATACTTAGTCGTCCACTATATAAAATGTTTTCATTCTGCGTTGCTTTTTAATGGTCATGGTCACATTTAAAGACAAGTAAAAGGAAATTGATTTAGCAAAAAATCTTGAAAAGAGTAGAGAGTTTTAATTATGCAAAAATGATTTATTTAGAAAATCTGTGTCTCATCTATGTCCGATCTGATTAGTCTTCCGTTTCACAATACGTACGGAACGCATTACTCAAAACATAAGGACAAATTAATTGAGACCTTCAACAGTTCATACGTTCGCAATTAATCCGTCCGAAGTTACAAAGCGAATCGGCGGAGCGGGTTCAATAAACACTGGCCGTTGAAATTGGCTTGAAAATTGAAATAAAACGAGAGCTAGTCTCGCCTACATTTCACCAGCGCCGACGCCCACGCGCCTCCTGTCGGACAAGCGTGTACTAATATACAATTTCAGTCGTTTTTCCTTTAATATTATGACTGTCCCCGATCGGATTATAACGCTAATTTCGGCTGTCTTAAATATCATCCCATGCACAAAGAAAAATAAAACTTATTTGCTATAATCCGCCAAAACAGACGAATCTGTATGGTACAAAATGCTTTGCTCGTCCTCCAGCTGCTAGAAAAAGCAAGCAATCAAGCAAGCAATAAATACTACCACACTTTGCGATTGTGCATTGTAGGAAAAGCAAGCAACCAAGCAAGATAAATACCACCACACTTTGCAATTGTGCATTGTAGGAAAAGCAAGCAACCAAGCAAGATAAATACCACCACATTTTGCAATTGTGTATTGCAGGAAAAGCAAGCAACCAAGCAAGATAAATACCACAACACTTTGCAATTGTGCATTGTAGGAAAACCAAGCAATCAAGCAAGATAAATACCACCACACTTTGCAATTGTGCACTGTAGGAAAAACAAGCAACCAAGCAAGATAAATACCACTACACTTTGGAATTGTGCATTGTAGGAAAAGCAAGCAATCAAGCAAGATACATACATACCACCACACTTTGCAAATGTGTATTATAGAGTCTATACTCTGCTCCTGTGTCGGAAGTGAAACGTGCTTAGAATATGATTTGGAGAGTTTGTGTGGTTTTGCGTGACAGTTCTAAGTACATATTATTATTGTTAGATAATCTTGTACCATGGTACCATACAAAATTTGTTCACATCATTAATTATCAACTTCCGTAAAGTATGTCAACATAATATTCCGTTCGATATTATGTGCCCTGCAATAATTTGTAAAGTAACTACCAGAATATTTTTCATAATATTTTATCTAGTCTTGTGTCTAAAAATTATATATATTGTTCCCTGTAAAACTACAAGTAGTTTCACTTTTAATTTAATCAAAATACTTATATAATAATTATTATTCTTTTTGATCTACAAGTAAAAACAGATTATTATGAACGTCTTTGATAAACTACTCATTGTCGACGCTATTTTCGTGAGAACTAACAAAGAAAAAAAAGAATTCGTTGAATTTGATTGTGCGTATGAGAAATGTATTCATAAATTCGAATTGATAAATCAACGGAATAGCGTCGGTGGAAACTATAATTAATGTTCGTATAAATGTTCTCTTTATAATGTTGATTTGTTTAAATTACAGGCTCGTTGGAGTCATAAATTAGATGCGTTACAGAAGAGTGAGAAAAGTTTATCTTGAAGTCAAAATGAAAATGCATCACGCAAATATTTTATAGCCTCAATAGCGCAACGGTCAGGTTGTGGACCGAAAACAGAAAGGTCGACGGTTCAAATCCCACTCGTTGCACTATTGTCGTACCCACTCCTACCATAAACTTTACGTTTATTTGGAGGAGAAACAGAAATATTAGTCATGTGAATATATATAAGCAAAGAATATAGAATGGTTAATATTCTTTATAAATAAAATAAAAATTTAAAAAACCCCCGACATTCGCCATTTTGTGGTGGCGGTCATCTTGGATTTGCATAGTGCTATTCTACTAGTCAAGCCCTTTTATTTGATACCCATATTAAGAGAGTGGTGAAAAAATATGTAATTCGACATTTTGTAGCGGCGGCCATCTTGGATCGATTTTCATCAAACATAGCTAACAACACTCTCGACTAACTCACTTTTCAAACAAAAAAAAACCGTATTCAAATCGGTTCACCTGTTTGAGCGCTACAGGGGAACAGACAGACACACACACACAGACACGTCAAACTTATAACACCCCGTCGTTTTTGCGTCGGGGATTTAAAAAAAAAACGGAAAATGTCTTCGACTTTCCAATGGCGGCAAGCGCCGCCAACTTTCCAATTCCTGGCTGCTACTGAGAATTTCTCACTTCTTATTTCTCGTACCACCAACACTTTCCACCTGTAGCAGGAGAAATTGTAATTACAAAGAATGAAAGAAATTTCTTGAGAGAAACACCCAATATTTTTTTTTTACCCGACCCGGGAGTCGTACCCAGGACCTCTCGATCCGCAGCCGACCAAGCTAACCACTAGACCAACGGGACCAATAATTTACAAGTCGTAAAGATTTATAGGTTATTTAATGGAGAGGCCTGTTAAGGTGCGTCCAGACTTGAACATTTCACCGAACCGAACAGCGAACATTTCGGCGAACTTGTTACGCTCAATGTGGACGGCGCGCTTGGAGCGCTTGAGATGGGTTACTGCGTAACAGTTCGGCGAAAGTTTCGCCGAACTGTTACGCAGTAACCCATCGCAGCCGAACAGCGAACAGTTCGCCGAAATGTTCGCTGTTCGGTTCGGTGAAATGTTCAAGTCTGGACGCACCTTTAGTGATAAAAATAGGGTGTTAATAGCGGCAGCAGCTAGTTAAGTTGGCGGGTCGTTAACTCTACGAGTTATTTCTCCAGTATATCAATTTGATATCGGGTTTTAACCTACATTTGAATATCAATAGAATCCAATTCGATATTGAGCAGCACACTCCTAAATTTTCCATTTAAAAGTAATCCATACTTTATAATGCGAAAATGTGTGTCTGTTTAGCATCCAACGGCTGCTACCGTCTCACTCGATGTCGTTCGACCACCTAGTAGGGGGTATTCCAATGCTGCGTTTCCCGGTGAGGGGTTGCCATTCGAGCACCTAAGGACCTCAATGTCTATCAGTTTTTCGAGCTACGTGTTCCGTCCATTGCCACTTCAGTTTCGCGACTAGATGAGTTTTGTCAATAACTCCTTCAACTCTTCCACGTCTCTCTTTCACATTATTAAGTGAAAGAGTTATAGCTAATCCATGACCCCCGGTTATTACCGGGGGTCATGGATTAGCGTGCTCTCCGAGGCACGGAGGAAATTAAAAAGCCAAATTCAAAACTCCACAGTCGGTCACCTATGCAATTACTAACTTGGATCATCGTCGCTTGCTCATCGCAATCGACTACTTGGTCACATAACTTTCGTACTCATACTCATGCGACAAAATAGCTACGTGGCTACAGAAAATATAGAAGTGGGAAGACTCTAGTTTATTTATTCGTGAAAGCATTTTTTTGTTGTTCAAAATCCCATATTTCTAGTAAAAGATTGTTCCTATGAATTGTAATGTATTATCTCTGTGAATGGAAACAAACGTACTTACTTTCAGCGAGGCGTTTAATATAATCGCGGAATACGTTGTAAAGACGCCTACGAATGTTAACATTGCTTTTAGATCCGGAACAACTATAGAACACTCGTTCATATTATATGAGTCTACTTCTAAAAATCATTGTTTTACTACTAGATGTTATTACTGTAATATATTTTTGATTCAGGAAGACTCTCCATATCCTATAAGGTTTATAAGTGGTTAGTTTAATAATTCTAATTAATTATAAAAGTCTTTTAGAAACCAGAAAGAAGCTGGAAACTCACTCTTCTCGGTTCCATTTTATTTGAGACTTCAATTCATGCGAAGGACAAAGACTAAGGTTATTAGATTAGTGCAGGAACTTACAAAAAATATCAATCAAAATTCTCCCATACAAAAAGAATATTATAATTTATAAGTTTTATATACTCAGTTTAACATCTGCTCCTATACAATAACTCGCATTTTAATATTCAAATCCATATTAGTACTATTATAAACACACAACAACTATAGAAAAGATACCTTACAAGTGTAAATTGAAAATTTAAAAAACCCCCGACATTCGCCATTTAGTGGCGGCGGCCATCTTGAATTTGCAATAGTGCTATTCTACTAGTCAAGCCCTTTCATTTGATACCCATATCAAGGGAGTTGTGAAAAAATATATCATCCGCCATTTTGTAGCGGCGGCCATCTTGGACCGATTTTCATCAAACATAGCTAAGAACACTCTCGACTAATTCACCTTTCAAACAAAAATAAAAATCAGTCAAGTGCGAGTCGGGCCTCGCTCTTTCAGGGTTCCGTACATAATTATGAACAATATAATATTTTGGGTCTAAGAAATATTTAATTTCCGAGCTAGACATCGCAACAAACCGTGAAAGAAAAACCCAAAAAAATGTTCGTTTATTTTGGTCACAGCTTATAAACTATTTAATAAATCGTTGTTTTCAGTATTTGTTGTTTAAATAGAGCATAATATAGTACATAATATACTGAAATATCATATTCCCAACTAGTTTAGTTTTTGAGATAGCCCCCGTCACAAAAATGGTCTAAAACTGACAACTTTGATGGCCTCCCATTCCCTTATTTTTTGAGATAAAAATTAAAAAAATATATATTTGTACTCTACTTAATGAGCTCTAAACAATGATACCCCACAAGCTAGGGTAAAGAAAAAATTTTTTTTTCCGGCTCCTTTTTCATGTATGGGAGCCCCCCTGAAAAATAATTTAATTCAATTTCTAATTCAATATTTGATTTTGGGTTAACGTTTTACACTAAATACCAAAATTTCAGGTTTGTAACTCATTTCGTCTGCGAGCTAGAGACCTGTGACCGGCGGACAGACGGACAGACAGACAGACAGACAGACAGACAGACAGCCGAGTGACATTAATAGGGCTCCGTTTTTTACCCTTCGGGTACGGAACCCTAAAAACCGCATTCAAATCGGTCCACCCGTTTGAGCACCACAGGGGAACAGACAGACACACACACACACACACACACACACACACACACACACACACACACACACACACACACACACACACACACACACACAGACACGTCAAACTTATAACACCCCGTCGTTTTTGCGTCGGGGGTTAAAAATAACCAATCTCTGATTTTCCAGTGTGATGTCATAATATCGAGATTAAAAAGTAAAAAGCCCCTCACTCCCAGTTTGAGTTCATGGCACAGGGTTAACCGAACTACTTGCGGTTCCTCTAACTGACATAAAATCACATATAGAACGGAAAGTAGGTAAAACGCTTTTAGAATCACGCGGGAAAGTCGGGCGGTAGAGAAATTAGGGCGCCTCTCAATTTTTTTCTGTAACGATGACAGGTTTACGTGAAGCTAATTACCAGGGTTAACCAAGTATTAGCTCTCACTCTCAAGTAATGCTATTACTAAGAGACGACAGACAAGTGCTGCCAGAATATGCGAACTCACCAGTCGGCAGCATCAGACGCAGCGCGCCTGTGAAATGCTTAAGATGCGAGTAGAGGTCATCGTATACATACGTGCTGTGAGTTGCAGAATAGTTGGATAATTCGCAGACTGTCTTGGTTGCAGCATCAGATCAAGGTTACACTGGCTGGAAAATCATTATCATCATCATCATCATGATCAACCCATTACCGGCTCACTACAGAGCACGGGTCTCCTCTCAGAGTGAGAAGGGTTTTGGCCATAGTCTACCACGCTGGCCAAGCGGATTGGCAGACTTCACACACCTTTGAGAACGTCATGGAGAACTCTCAGGCATGCAGGTTTCCTCACGATGTTTTCCTTCACCGTTAAAGCAAGTGATATTTAAATACTTAGTGATATTTAAATACCTAGTGATATTTAATTACTTAGGCTGGAAAATAAGCTGATGATAATCCTTAAGCGACTGAACTGCATCAAGCATAGCTACAAGTATAAATTAAAAATTTAAAAAACCCCCGACATTAGCCATTTTGTGGCGGCGGCCATCTTGGATTTGCATAGTGCTGTTCTACTAGTCAAGCCCTTTCATTTGATACCCATATTAAGGGAGTTGTGAAAAAATATGTGATCCGCCATTTTGTAGTAGCGGCCATCTTGGACAGCTACAGGGGAATAGACAGACACACACACACACATACACAGACACGTCAAACGTATAACACCCCGTCGTTTTTGCGTCGGGGGTTAAAAAACCATCCCAATTAAACCCGCCACCAAATAAAAACCGTATTAAAATCAATCCATCCGTTTCAGCGGCACGATGAAACACCCAAACAGATAAAGCGGTCATGCGTCGGGGGTTGAAAAAATTAAAAATACACCCAAAAGAAACGACACACAAAAAACCGATATCGTCCAGAGATATCCAAAATAAATATTTAGCGGGACTTTAATTAAGACTTTCCCACATAATTAGAGTGAAAAGGCGTATTTTCGTGTGCCACTTTGGCCGCCGTAAATCCCTCACGAGGAAGTGTGCCGCGGACGGTGACGGTGACGGTGACGGCCGCTCGGTTTGTTGACACGCGTCAGTCCGTCCGATTTATGAACTCGCAGGATTAACAGTCTTCCGACAGTCTGCGGACTGTCGCGGTCTATTAATTTGTATGTAGGTACAGTTAGCGAAGACTATACCTAATTGCTGGAGTGTTTTGCGCTGATTTTTCGAAAAAAATCATAATTCTAAATTATTTATTTATTCCCGTCAAACCGCTGAGTTTCTTGCTGGTTCTTCTCGGTTGGAACTTGGAATGGCATTCCGAACCAGTGGTAGATTCATTTGACGATCAAGTGCTTTGGTGCACTTGTAATGTTAATTTTAATAAAAAAACATTGTTTAGTTCTATTTCTTTAATATTAATTAACAGTAGAGAAAAATAATTATGTAGGTACTACCTACTACTTATACGGTTTGCAGAAACAACACAAAAATTATTTAAGGATATTTCATCGTTCATCATTCATGATCAACCCTTTAACGGCTCACTACAGAGCACGGGTCTCCTCTCAGAGTGAGAAGGGTTTTGGAAATAGTCTACCACGCTGGCCAAGCGGATTGGCAGACTTCACACACCTTTGAGAACGTTATGGATAACTCTCAGGCATGCAGGTTTCCTCACGATGTTTTCCTGCACTGTTAAAGCAAGTGATATTTAAATACTTAAAACGCACATAACTCCGAAAAGTTAGAGGTGCCCGGGGATCGAACCCACGACCCCCGATTAGAAGTCGGTGTCCTAACCACTAGGCTATCACAGCTTTAAGGATATTTAATCAGTTGTAATTATTGTCTCTACCAAGGCAGGCAGAAGTTGATGATACTAGTTTTTTATTGCTCTACAAATATCAGAGGCTGACTGTCCCAGTGTCACTGTCATTCAGTTTGTTGGACCGGAATCCCGTACAATCTAAGAGAAATTATACCCCACCCCCTCTTCTTCCTAGAGAGAACTTATTTAAAATGAATAAATACTTATTATATCTTTCGTTTTTGCTTATGTCAATATGCACTGTCAAAAAAAAGATCGCAATATAATTTCAGTGTCATCTTGAAAGACAGATTAACAAGAAATTTGTTTTTTGCTAACCATCCGGTGATAGGGTGGATGCTCCTAAAGCCGCCCAGCAAAAGTCGGCACTCAGTTCTATGTTTGTAAATATTAACATTTTGGGTGCCGCTTAGGCACACTGAGTATTTTATGTGTACATATAGCTTGCTCTAATGGGAAAATAGTTTTAGAATAAGGCAGCATTTTTTTGCATCCCTATCCCTCAATTATCGCTTAGAACGAGTGCAAGTGCGTAAATAGCTTAATTTCTTATAAAATTTCTGCTTTCCGAGCGTCGTTTGACAAGATATAAATTACTTATGAATAATATTTAAGACTTGTTGTTGCAGTTTAATTTGTTATAATATTTGATGTCTTGTAATAGTAGTATAACACGATTATTTTACGTATTTAAAGAAAAAACAAGGGTGGTGGACTAAGGAAAACCAGGATAAACTTGATGTTGTCTATACAAAAAAATTGTCTGATTGTTGAAAAAAATTCTATCCATTTCTTCAAAAGTTCTATTAATTTTGGAGAAGGGTATTTATTTGGCGGGAAAATAAAATAAAATGAAAAGGAGAAAAGAGTTCCTATAAATATTAAGAAAAACATTAATTTACGCGGACGAAGTCGCGGGTAAAATATGATTTTCTTTCAGACACGTGAGGGCCGACTTTGAGGACACAAATGCTGGAAAAAGGCACAAAGGTGCCGAGCTTAGGCAAATTAGTACTTATTTTTTAAATAAATTGAAAATTACTTCTTTATACAAAAAGCAAATACTATTAGTTGACTCAAAAAGTCAAAAGAATCAAGTATTAGAAGAAAAAATATTGTACTGAAATTACTTCGTTTAACATGTCTACTGTTAAACGTGACACAGACGTTAAACTGCCGACTTATAGAGCATCCACATAACTAAGTCAAATTACGTTATTTTGTAATTTTTTAAGTTCTAAGTGCTTTGTTGTGCGAAATTTTTTATCTGACAATCCCTTTATTAATTAGTCACGGTTTATGCAGCTTCGCTGTAAAAGTCGAATAGGTGTATTATGAGAGAATAACACGCGGTTAAGTTTCACTAATGCTCAAACGCGATATGATTCTATTAAAGACTACTCAGACACGTTATAATTCATCATCATCATTATCAACGCCTTAACGGCCCACTACAGGGCACGAGTCTCGTCTCAGAATGAGAAAGGTTTATGCCGAAGTACACCATGCTGACCAAGTGTGGATTGGTAGCCTTTGAGAACATTATGCAGAGTCTCAGGCATGCAGGTTTTTCTTCACTGTTACAGCAAATGATGGGCTATCACCGCTTTTTAATTAGTACATGTTATAGTTAGTACCTAAAAATAGGCATATGGATATTTATTATACGGTAATCTTATATTTAAAAGCATTTAAGGTAGTGCAAATAAACTATAGAATATGTAAGTAACATAAAATAACATAAACAACAAATAAAAATGTGAAAGCTAGTGCTATTTTGTAATTTACTTAGTAATATACTACTGTTAATAATTGATATCGATTTTAAAATTATCTTAAGGGGGTCGTTAATACTTGCCGTTTACCCTACGAGAAATTGACTATCAACTGGACGTAGCTTAGTAGAAATGACCCAACCCATAAAAAGTTATTCTGAGTAATCGAGGTTTGAAGTTTGGATGGTAATTGCTGCAATGATATTATTGTCTTTGGAATAGTTGAAAATATTGTCAAATATGGGCAAAAATACTAATATTTTTATTGTACTTCAAAGACTGACGTATCTTACGGTTATCGGGGAAAATTTGGGTTTGAGTCGTTTCTGCTAAATTGGTTTTAACACTACGGGGTATTTTTCTTAATGCTCAGAAAGGAACTAAAAACAAAACTTTCTAAACAAATTGATATCTATAATATAATAAAACTGTAACAGATCCAATTCTGTACATTGAAGATATTTTGAAAATTTTTATTGGAGGGCACTCTATAATCGATACTGAAGCCAAAACTGCAATTTTTTTCATTTTTGTCTGTCTGTCTGTATCTTGGCCGCGCATCACGCCGAAACTACCGAATGGATTCGAATGAAACTTGGCAAGATTTGAGTTCATACTCCGAGGTAGGACATAGGATACTTTTTATCCCGAAATTCAGCACGGTTCCCTTGGGAGAGGGGATGAAAGTTAAAACGTGTATTTAGCTGTAATTCATTAACGCGTTGTTCGATTTCACTCATTCTTTTTTTGTTAGAAAGGTAGTACTTTATATATTGTTCCGTAAATATTTCAAGATCATAGGTTTGTTAGTTCAGAAATGACAGACATTTATTGGGTTCAAATAACATGGGACCTGGATCTTTGTACGTAGGGCTTATTTTAAACTGGCGTGCGTTTAAATTTGTGTTTGTCGGTCTGTCTATTTGTTTCAACTAATCTCAGAAACGGCTGGATCGATTTTAACGGAACTTTCAATGGCACATAGGTGTTGTTATAAGGAGTAACTTAGACTACATTTAGTTTAAGTACATAAAAGAATTATGGGTAAGAAATATCCGTTCCGATCCTATATAAAACCTATAAACATGCGAACGAAGTCGCGAGGGTCAGCTAGTTTTTAAATAAAAATGATTTATTTCGGAATGTTTAGGCCCTTAGGGGGAAGCGAGCGCAGATACTCTGCCAGCGGAGCTAGAGCCCAAGGGCTTGAAAAAAATCGGGGAGAACATCGTCTTAAGGGCGTCTCCTGTGAGTCTCGAAACTCGGCTTACGTGACGTTGGAATGCTAGTTTTGCAATAGACTAATCCATACGTCCCCGTAACAGAGGAAGGGATTCACGTCAAAGTATGGCGGGCAGCTTTCTCAAGGTAATTCTTTGAAAACTGCTTAAAGTGTTGGGCTAGAACAGGGATATCGAGATCTTGGAGATCAATATTGCGCACAAACCACGGGGCACCCATTGCCGTGTGCAGAAACTTATTCTGCAGTGTTTGCAAAACTACCTAGTCTGCTTTAATCGAGAAGGGAGGGATATGTGTCTTTACGTCTTTGAGCGGCAAAGTTCATCTTATCGTCTAAGTTCACACCTAGATATTTGGCTTTGTCTTGCCAGGGGAAAAGAACGCCGTATAGAAATTATTCGGCACGGCACGTTTGCCGGAGTACTTGCTACCACGCTTTCCTGTAAAAGGCACAGTTCCGTTTTTTCACCGTTGACCTCTATCCTCCAGCGGCGGAACCAGTCGCCTAGACCCTAGATGACTAGCCGTAACTTGGAGTCGAGATCGAATGACCGAGAATTGGGTATGGGTCGTATATGTCATCTTATCGTCCGCAAACTAGGCTAACATAACATCTGGGGTGCAATGTATGTCGCCGGTAAATAGCGCATACAAGAGAGGAAACAGCACTGCTGGGGGACTCAAGCACCAAGTGGTCTCGGAGATGATAAGATGCCGTCCAGGCCATGGGTGTTGCCAAGCGGGAGCAGATAGGTACATCTGCCCCCCCTAGAGATTTGATAAAATTATGAATTTTATCAAATCTCTAGGGGGGCAGATGTCTATCAGCTCCCGCTTGGCACTTGCTACATGAGGCAGTTGATTTTTATAACAATAAGTTTTGATTTTTTTATCTGTTTTGTGAGAATTGTTTTATCTCTGGTAATATTACGAAACGTCAGATTTCCACCGAATTAAAAATCAGAGTATAGCCACATGCAAACAAAGTCCTAAATTCACTCACTTGACTTATAATTAATAACTATTTTCACGTCTTCCAAATAAAAGCTGTGATAGCCTAGTGGTTAGGGCAACCGACTTCTAATCGGAGGTCGTGGGTTCGATCCCGGGGCACGCACTTCTAACTTTTCGGAGTTATGTGCGTTTTAAAAGTATTGAAATATCACTTGCTTTAACGGTGAAGGACAACATCGTGAGGAAACCTGCATACCCGAGAGTTCTCTCCATAACGTTCTCAAAGGTGTGTGAAGTCTGCCAATCCGCTTGGCCAGCGTGGTAGACTATGGCCAAAACCCTTCTCACTCTGAGAGGAGACCCATGCTCTGTAGTGAGCCGGTAATGGGTTGATCATGATGATGATGATGATGATGATTTTCACGTCAATTCAAGAACTTGTAATACTTGCTTTACACCTTCATAACCTCTCGACTGGACCTAAAATTCATTTTTCTTTCCATCCTCCGTATATATTATTTATCTAGTCCCCCCCTTTGCCCATCAGCTGGTGACGCTCTTGGTCCAGGCGGTAACGGAAGGTATGATTTATAAGAAATTCTCGTAGCAAACATACGAGTTTATTAGGCACGCCCAAACGCCCAACGCACACATAATTTCATACATAACATAAAAAACCATGATAACATTGTAGGATCAGGGATCTTTTTTTCTGAGTGAAAGAAACAACCTTTAGGATCTCTTTGAATAGGTGTATGCGAAACGCTCTCGAAAACGAAGATAGGTGATAGTACTGATAAGTACTGATCTTCTTCTTCGTTTCACTCTTAACAGAGCGGTCGTGGTCATCCAGAAGTGACGTCTTTAAGGGCAGATTTATGCGCCACACGAGTGTTCGCCACTTCTCCCTGCTGGCCGACAGCCTGGTGCAATCGTGCAAGGAACCGCCCACAGCTGATTTGATTTGGTCGGTCCATCGCATAGGCGACCTTCCTCGCCCTCTGGTGCCCTCTATTTTGCCCTGTACGACAAGTCGCTCTATGGAGTCATTCTCACGTTGGGAGACGTGTACAAAGATTACTGATAAGATATTATAAAAAAAATGTGAAAAAAGTCGTTTTTACCAAAAATGCATTTTTGTGCAATTCCCGTTTTTGGGGAATAAAAAAAATATTGCCTGTATTTTTTTAAAGTTAAAAGTAATCCAAATAAAATCAGCTGACGCTGGAGGATAGCGAACTTTGCGTTACCTTGACCTCGCGCAGTCACGTTGTTGCGCGTGATACCTACGCTATAAGGTTATTGCGGTTATACTGGATTGTGTTTAGGTAGTCTAATAATAGCGACAAGTTTTCGGAAGCGGTCTCCTTATACCCTGTATAACTCATTTTTACCATTTTGTGGATTGGGTCCTTTCTGCTAAACTACGTCCACGGTTGAACTACGTCAGACTCTAGGAAAAAGTGGTTATTTTTGTTTAAAGTAGGACAACTGATAGTAGCAGACTTCTCTTTCTTTCTTATGCTTAAAATCGGTACGAGTGAGTAAGTCAAAGAGATGTTTGATTTCGTCTAAAATATTTCGCTTCCATAGATACTTGTTCCTAGCGTACAATAGACGTCAATCGTAGTCAACATTTGGCGCGGCGTCTACAAAAATACATCTTTCTGGAAAAAGATTTTCCATAATATGTGTGCTTATATACCGAATTTTTCCGGCACTTTTTCATGATAATTATATACTTAATTCTTAACGGAAAAAATATTGGCAATTTAGTTAAATTTGTAAGAAACCAATTGGCTACAATGTAGCAACAGAATACATTGTTGAATTGTTGATCTCTCTCTCTCTCTCTTGAAAGGAATACCAAACTGCTACACTTGCCGGTTTATCTTACCATTAGTAGTACCAATGTCTTTCGTACCTACGGTGCAGTGGTAGTCCTGTCTATCTACATTACTTCTCTCTCATACAATCAGTTAATACCTAAGATATTGTAATATATATTACTTAGTTAATAGATCAATGGTTAATACCTAGTATGTAGTGTATTAGTAGTTAAATAACAACAAAACAAATTAAGTTAACTTTACTAGGTCAACCCGAAAAATATACGTTTTTTGCATTTTTTGTATTTTGTTCCTGTTCCTTGCTGATTCGTCAGTATATTTAATTTTTATTTTTCCCACATTTACTGGACTGGAAAATTAGAGCACGTTTTCCCAAGTTGGAGGTTCAATCATCAGCCCAATCCGCTGCCAATTTATAAAAATACCCCACCTACATTACCTTTTTTTGCGTGTCGTCCAAAATGCATTGATGCATCATGCCCTATTCTTTGTTGATTGTATTCTACAGTAAATCAATAATTATAAGTTACATCCGGGATGAAAGTATCCTAATACGTTAATTTCCAGCATTCGGGCTATGTGCGTGCCTTTCATCTCAATTAGATGAAGCATACGCAAACGCATAAAGCATGCCGTTCCCTGAAAAACTCTTCCTTGATGAAATCATTTCTTTTTTGGACAAAAGTTGATTTGTCATTCATGTCCTCTTAAAACCATATGGGCATCAATAAATAATCTCCCGCACAATACAGCGAGACTATACGTTTCTATATTTTACTCCCCGACGTTCCACTATTACCGTATGACTTCTGTCATCTCTCCTCCTTGAGACTGCGCTACGAATCTCCAAGATTTTATTTATCTGTGACATAATAAGGATGCACTTAAGCACATCATACTCTTGGTTTAAAGGAAACAAGTATAAATTAAAAATTAAAAAAACCCCGACATTCGCCATTTTGTGACGGCAGCCATTTTGGATTTGCATAGTGCCATAATCTGCCATTTTGTAGCGGCGGCCATCTTGGATAGATTTTCATCAAACATAGCTATCAATACTCTCGACTAATTCACCTTTCAACCAAAAAAAAACCGCATTCAAATCGGTCCACCCGTTTGAGCGCTACAGGATAACAGACACACACACATACACGTCAAACTTATAACACCCCGTCGTTTTTGCGTCGGGGGTTAATAAACGTTGCGTATTTCTTGAATAGCTTTTTTCTGAAGTCTCCCATCAAACCAGACCTGACCAGAAAATCAATCTATACCTGCAAATAATTAGCTGTATTGTGTATTTGAGTAAATTATCAAAGATTCCGTTCTTGCATTCGAGCGAAGTATTTTGGTTACGCAAAGTTTGTGTACTTAGAGATAAGAAAAATTAATTTGATTTTGGATAATATGGGATTACTTACCCGTCCAATCGCAAAAGCTTTTAACCCAAATATCATCTGTGATTATATTGTATCAAGATATTTGTATCACGATGAAAACAAGTGTTTTCATTTTAATCGGGTTTTAGTGTTACTCTTAATTTGCTTTGTAAGTTTGTTTTGAGTATTATGAGCATTTATGAGACAAGACAGGAAAAAATGGGTCTCAGATTAAATTATTATCCTACAAAATATACTTAAGAAGTGTAGATTGGTGTCGGTAGATACCTAACAATAGTTTCATTATTTTAGAAACTACTTAAGTCGAATTTTTTCTTTTAATAATATTTGATTTCAAAACTTCTAGTCTAGAATGTTGTCCCTGAATTTCCCGAAAAGATGCGATGCATGACATAAATCGAAATATCTATCTAAAAATGCTTATTAGGGCTGAACGGGACCATAGTTTTCCTCCATATGATTCTATTTCATCTCTCCATAGGGTTAAAGATCTTCCTTGTTTTCTTTTTAAATGTCTTGGTAGCCAAGTCGTAGTGTTCTTGCTCCATCGTTCACCCCTGCCCTTGCTACATGTCCCGCCCAATTCCATTTTCCTGTTTTAGCTATCCTTATAACATCTGTAAGCTTGCTCCTTTGTCTTATTTCTTTTTTAACCCCCGACGCAAAAACGACGGGGTGTTATAAGTTTGACGTGTCTGTGTGTGTGTGTGTGTATGTGTGTGTGTGTGTCTGTCTGTTCTCCTGTGGCGCTCAAACGGGTGGACCGATTTGAATGCGGTTTTTTCGTTTAAATATTAATCGAGAGTGTTGTTAGCTATGTTTGATGAAAATCGTACCAAGATGGCCGCCGCTACAAAATGGCGGATTATATTATGTTATCCACAACTCCCTTAATATGGGTATCAAATGAAAGGACTTGACTAGTAGAATACCCCTATTGCAAATCCAAGATGGCCGCCGCCACAAAATGGCGAATGTCGGGGGTTTTTTAAATTTTTAATTTATACTTGTTAGTAAGTTTCTTTCCATGTTCCTCTGGGTTACTTTTAGTTTATTTACCTGTCTTTGTTGAGTGCCCAAGTTTGGCAACCATAATATGTTAGTGTTGGGATTATGCAACTGTTAAATGTTCTAACTTTTAATGTGTTGGGTATGTCTTTGTTTTTAAATATATCTTTGTGAGCCCAGTATTTATTCCAACTTTGTTGGATTCTTTTTTCCATCTCCTCTTCTTGAAATAAATACCTGCTCGTAAAATTAAAATATTTCCGTCAGCAACTAACTAATAGAGTTAAACTATTAATCCTTGGTCTAGTTTCGATATATATTTAACGACAATGCATGTTTGTTTGTTCTATATGATCCAAGACAAACTGCGAGTATTGCGTAGATATTATGCACGCGCGTGCGTAATTCATATTGAAACACATTACGCAACTCTTGTGAAGTCGGACTATTTCCAGAGTGTTGATATAGAGGTCTCCGCGTAAAGGCCAAATTAGACGGTGCCCCGTTCATCGTTCATTTTTGCGGTGAACGATGCACGATACGATATTTACTATGGCAAAGTGCCTGTGAACGATGAACGGTCGGTGTTTAGACGGTTCATTTTCGACGATTCACCGATGAAGCCTCGAAAATTAAAGCAAAAATCTCGAAAAATGAACTGTCTAATTTGGCCTTAATTGATGAAAGACGGGAACGCTTGGCTGTTATTATATCACAACTAGCCGTAGCTCAACTTCACAAAAATTGCGGGGCTAGTGGGATTTTTAGTCACGTACGGAAAAAGCTAACGTTTTAGAAAAACCGGTCAAATACCGGTCTAATCTGTACCACCACTCAATATAATATTATACGATATCAATGCCGCGGCCGTAGCAACATCAAGGGGACAAAAACAAATCACTAAAATTGTAGCGACCAATAAACAATTCGGCATGCTTTAAAGCCAAAGACGGTGCCCCGTTTATCGTTCATTTTTGCGATGAACGACGCACGATACGGTATTTGCTAAGGCACAGTCACTGCCTGTGAACGATGAACGGTTGGTGTTTAGATTTAGACAGACATTCATTTTCGATGATTCATCGATGAAGCCTCGAAAATGAAACCAAACATCCCGTACAATAAACCGTCTAATTTGGGCTTAAGAACCGAAATCTTATGTTTATTACGGCTGAAGCTTGTCGCCCTTTAAATATGGAAACTTAAATAAGTAGCATGAATTCGACATAGATGTACTAGGTAGGCATTGATTAGGTATCTACCTACGCGCGGAATAAAGGCAAGTGCGCCATACAACTGGCGGAATATCCTGTAAAAGCAATTTTCCGGTAATTTTCCAAGTGCAATATTAATACATTTGTCAGTGGTTTGTTCGGAGATTAGAAGCTTAGCAGACTGTTTTCGCAGCTTAGCTCGAAAGCGCACGAGGTCATCGCCCACCAGTTCATTAGCCCACTGCGTGCTAAATGCCGGAACGCACTAACGACTATTAGGTCGCAAGACAAAAACTTGCACTACCTCGTATTACCTATAAACACTAGCAGCGGCGGCGCTGGCCGCAACGGCTTCCCTTTTTACCACATTTTCAATAATTATCATCATATTATTTCAACATATTACACAAAACCTAAACAATTACCTACACAAAACCTAAACACTTAAACCTTCGCCATGAATCACTTTGTGTATTGGTGAAAACCGCATCAAAATCTATTTAGTAGTGTTGAGTTTATTGCAAACAGACAGACAGACAGACGCGGCGGGGGACTTTGTTTTATAATATTATGTAGTGATGTTTCTTCTGTGGTAGTATTAGTATTCAAGAAGTGTTAATTATCTAATTTTTTGTTTTTGAAATTTTAACGTATTTAAACATTTTGTTTGAAAAGTTTGATTGGTACCAAGAAAATAATTGTTTTCATTACGTATTTTTGTTAATCACATCCACCATGATGCAGTTTCCTGAGTGTTCTTTGTGAGCTATCATCAAAATATAATTCCTCAAAATGAAATATTATGGATTTCTGCTGATATTGGATATTGCTGAAAAGTCCATTCGTTCTCCATAAATCATCATGAATAACATATTTTATGTGGCATAATAATATTTATATGTCTCTGTCTTGTCGTTGCGAAAAAGACATGCGACAACAAGACAACAAGACAAAAAATGATAAAACAAAAAGTCCACAGTTTGATATTACCCCAAACGCATTAAACGCTAGACTTCCAATTTTTTCAGCTTTTTATAGAACGATCAAAGTCAGGCTGAAACTTTGCATATGGGCTCTACCCGTAAATCCATTATCACAATCGGATTTACGTACGTCGTACGTTTAGCGTTATGTTTACCTATACGTATTATTTCAATACAATGGACCTTGGACAACTTTGTGTGCCACTAGCGAGTTACTCATTAATAGAAATTAGGCAAGTAAATATTAACTGTCCTAACATACAATCTTACAATAAAAGTGATTCCTATTTCTGAAGCCCGCCAACCCGCATTCGAGCAGCGTGGCGGGTCTAATCTCTAAATTAATCAACAAGAGATAAAGGTCAAAAACTAAAACCCGACTATAAAAGTGTGCAGAAAAACGTGTATTCGACTAATGAAAATTCGAAAGGAAGACAGCACGGGGCAAGCGACTAGTGGCGCCATCTGTGCCTATCCGAAATTAACTTAATATTCTAGTTACCCGGACTATAACAACGAATCAATTGACACCTCATTCATCGGAATCGGCCTAGTAGTTTAGTTTAGGCTGCACTACCGTGGAACACACAGAATCTGATAAAAAAAATGGATACATACATAGGTACATACATACATACATAGACGCTAAAATGAAAAATGATGCTAAAATCATAACCCTTCCTTTTGGCTATGCCGTAGTTGGGTAAAAATAGCAACCGCCGAGTTTCATTCTGGTTCTTCTAAGGATTCAATTGACAATTCAAAATGCACTTACTTACTTGTAAATTGTGTACTTGTTTATTTTTTTTCTATACTAATAAATAAAATTGAAGTGTCTGTCTGTAATTTCGAAATAACTACCACATATTAAGCTCATATGGTTATTTGAACGATACCATAACCGAATCACACGTTTTTAAATTTTTTGTCTGTCTGTCTGTCTGTTTGAACGGGCTAATCTTCGGAACGGCTGAACCGATTTTGACGGGACTTTCACAGACAAGTAGAGGATTAACCAAGGAGTAACATAGGCTACTTTTTTAACCGACTTTCAAAAAAGGAGTTGTGTTGAAATCGGTAAGTACCTATGTTAAAAACGCCCTGATAGGAATTTTCGCTGCGCGCGATCGCGACGGCCGACGCTCGCGCTGCACGGGACTCCCCGCGCCGCGCCTCGCCGCACGCCCCTGCGCCCTGCGCCCGTCGTACGCGGTACCGCGGTACGCCGCCGCGCGGCGGGGGGCGGGTGGACCAGAAATCTACTTATCCCTCAGGATTTGTGAAAAACCGAAATTCACGCGGGCGAAGCCGCGGGCAAAAGCTAGTTTAATAATAATAGCGGGCAAACGAGCAAGCGGGTCACCTGTGTGCTTAGTCTAAAGCAGAGCACTCGAAAACGAACTCGAAAACTATTGATCGATTTCAGAGTAAAATAGACCTAAAATGGCTTGTATTAAGGTTTGAGTTCGCCAATACATTCAGCATTCGAACAATGCTGAATGTATTGGCGAACTCAAACCTTAATACAAGACATTTTAGGTCTATTTTACTCTGAAATCGATCAATAGTTTTCGAGTTCGTTTTCGAGTGCTCCGCTTTAGACTAAGCACACTGATCTTAAGTGATTACCGCCGCCCATAAACATTAGCAGCATCTGAGGAACCACTAATGCGTTGCCGGCTTTTGAGGAAGGGGACTGTTCTGCTCGCTGCCGGAACACATCGTGGATGGTGTTTATTTGAATAAAAAACTTTTCTATTCTCTTGTAACTCCCTCTCTCCTTATGACAGAGGAGGCCTGTGCCCAGCAGTGGGACGACAAAAGACTGTACAATTGCTGGCAAATTTCTTGAGCATAAAGTGACATAGTTAGCGCATTGTACCATCCATTGTTACACATCCAGGCAAAAAAGGGGAAAGCGGGAGGCAAAGGTCTACTGATCTACCAATCACGCGCTCGATACGATACTCCCCGCCCGCGCCCGCACTTACCACCAAAGAGACCTAAAATTCGCTTGTGCGCGTCAAGGTCATTGCCGGTTACTATACGTGGTCACCACTTTGTTGCAGATGGCTGGTGCGCGTGGTGGAGGACGTGCAGGGCGGCGAGCTGTGCACGCGGCAGGGCTACGTGCCCGCGCACGTGCTCCGGGAGAAGCTGCCGGAACGGGACCAGACCGCGCTGGCCGCCAGGAGACAGTAAGTCTTCTTTGACGTGAAAATCTTATAAATCGATGAACACCGGCCACACGCACGAGAAAGCATGACTCATTGTCACGTACCGCCTAGCCGAGCGTGCAAGCGAGAGCGTGGAACGATTAATAGTGAGACATAGCCGAGTGTGCAAGCGAGAGCGTGGAACGATTAATAGTGAGACATAGCCGAGAGTGCAAGCGAGAGCGCAGAACAAGCGATAGTGAGACATAGCCGAGAGTGCAAGCGAGAGCGCAGAACAAGCGATAGTGAGGCATAGCCGAGTGTGCAAGCGAGAGCGTGGAACAAGCGATAGTGAGGCATAGCCGAGTGTACAAGCGAGAGCGTGGAACGATTAATAGTGAGGCATAGCCGAGTGTGCAAGCGAGAGCGCAGAACAAGCGATAGTGAGGCATAGCCGAGTGTGCAAGCGAGAGTGCGGAACAAGCTATGGAGAGGCAATGTTTTCTTATGACGTTATCACGTAAAATTATCGTCCGTAAACCGACTTTATACCTATATAACCAATTTTTTACTCCGTTCTTGCCACCATATTCAGTTGCAACTGCTGAGTTTCCTGTCGGTTCTATTCTACAAAACTCGGCTCCCCATTCGGTAGTAGTCTTAAGTAGTCCAATGCCCTTATGCACTTTTGGTGGAACAATTATAAATTATAAAGTTATATAAGTAAAGAGTACGTAGTGTCGTTGACAGGCGAGAAGACGTGGAAACATAAAAATGCAATGTACGCGCCCGCGTCGACGAGACAGGCGATGGATGAATTGCTTCCCCGAATTTGTCGCGCGTTACAATTTATAAGGGCCGTATAATTTTGTACACCTAAAAGCCATTAATTAAAAGGAGATGTGCGTGTGATTTTCGTAATACTCGTAATAAATCGACGCAAGTAGTGCCCTATTTCAAAAGGAATTTCAACGTCTTGGATTTTTATGCTGCGCTTTTATCACTCCCTGTAATTAAAATGTGTCTTCTTTTATTTATGCCTTTGTTAATACTAAAGTAAAACAAAACTACAGAGAACTGCATTTTTAAATCTCTCTCTGGGTCATTTAAAATCTCTGCTTTTTTAAATCTCTACGGGTTAAATTCAATAGTTTTATGATCTCTTGAAAATGTGTACATAAGTACAAAGTTTTCCACACATCATTTACGATTTTGGGACTATAAGAAATAGTCCCGAGTCGTAAATGATGTGTGGAAAACTTTGTGCCTTTGGAAAACATTGGAAAACCTGCACTCCAAAATATGCAAATATGTCCAACAAAACACTACCTCACGCAAAAAGAATTTCACGCAAAGATTTCAGGAAAACAGTGAACAAGGAAACACTTCCGATTATATTTACGATGCAACATAATAAGGTCAGAGTAATTTTTGGCGATGAAAAGGTGCACCAATATTGCAATGATGACAAAGAATGTGACAACGGCTAAAGTACTTTTCCTCGTCTGTATTGGATTGTCACAAATTCAAGCGATTGACTTTATAAGCGTAATGTGGCGAATGAAATGTATGAATTTTAATTATTACCTATTGGGTCGGCTTGGTTATTTTGGTCCGACGAAGAAGCTTATTGTTGAACTGAATATCAGTCCATTGATGTCAACATAAATTCACCTAGCACTTTTCGCAAGCTAGTCATCAGTGACCTAATTAGCCAATTGAACTGAACGCGATAAGCCATATTCTTTTCTACATTATTCTTTATGTAACTTAATTATACTTTCTCTGTTATTTGTATAATAGTTTGAGGTATAACTATTTTGTTTATATTAATTAAAATTTAATAATAAGAATTAGTTAAACTTCGCTTAATTAACATAACTCCCTTTTTTATCTTTCTATCATGTTTAAAAATAATCACTATTCTATAAGCATTGTATGTAGGTATATATATTGTACACTGTTATTTCTATTTCTGTTGTTATTAACTCAATTTTTTGTGTTACTTTTTTGTGTTTATTTAAGTGAATTTGTACATGCAGTGTTTGCTTTTAAGCGACTTTGCACAATGTGTAAAAGTCACTAGCGAACCTTATAAATAAAAATAAAATAAAATAAATATAAAATATTTTTAGCAGACTGGCCTAATGTGTAAACTGCGAATATCTGAGATATGAAACAGCCAGGGTGTCTCTGTAATGGCCAATGGGAAGTGTTCTGAAGTTGTTTGCTTTCATACCATCTTACCTTTTCTATGAGTGTACCGTTTTCTTCTATTGCCCGTTCTATTTCTACCATAAACAAGAAAATTACGAAATTAGTTCCTATCAAAACGAAGAACCTGTGTGGTTCCTACTCATCCAAGGTGTGAATAACGAATTCACTGGGAGCTGTTCATGTGCGCAGGCATAGTGCTGTTTTCACTTAATATCACTTAGGTAGTCAGTCAGATCAAGCTAGATTAACTTTTTTACTCCCCGGATTTTCTCGAACTTTAACGCATTCAAATGTCGGGGATGCGTCATGTCTGCATGGACTAAACGCCGAAAAGTAACTCCACTCTCGATTTTCCTCTTTTGTCCCTGCTCTGTAATGTCTTTTACCTCAAACAGTATACCACGTAGGTAAACCATTGTTGTGAAAATAAACCTGTCATGATTTTCATGAATAGCCATTTCTCAATACCTGTCCATTGCACGCCAATTAGTCAAGTTCACCACCTCAATGTCAAATAGCGTACCACAAATGTTGCCAGCTTCGGACAGTTAATATTTCAGATGTGACAAACGTTGCAAAACTCCATTAATATTTCCGGTGTTATTGGAAAATTACCTAAACCTGATCGCACATTTGACCATACTTAGAAAGAAAGAAAGAAAAATAATTTATTCTAGGTATATAGTATCACAAAGAAACAATTCACGTCTTTATCATCGACAGCCATTTGACTAACTCTGTAGAGCAGCAGTTAATGCTGTGGTCTTGTAAGTGTGAAGTCCGGGTTTTGATTCTCGGCTGGCTTATACTTGGGCCACTATACAATATCGTCTACACCAGTATCCACCACCTGTTGATCTATATAACTTACTCCTCAAGGAAAGGTGATTAGTAGTACAACTATTCTCATTTTTAGATCCATGGATGGCACATCTAAGATGTCCATAACTTCCATTTAAAAATCCACATTTTTGTCGAAACCAATTTCGTTTTTGAGAACCATCCATATCTATACTTACGAATGCCATATTTATGCTACCTTTTCACGACTCAACCACTATACTGAGCATGTCGAAATTTGGAAGACGGAAATAGGATACATACTATTATCTTATAAAATCCAATAAGTTCCTAAGGATTTTTTATAAACCTTAACCCACGCGTACTTACTCGCGGGCGTTAGCTAGTTCTGCAATAAAATAAATTATTTTTGGCAAATGTGAGCGCACCTTTACGGAGTTAGGGACACCTGAGACGTGCGATCCATAAACATGGACGATAAATTACTTATATCTCAGACAAGCCAAAGTCTCTAAGTGCAAATAACTGTTCACGTGTCAAATGCTTCTTCTATATGTAGTCACCGGCTCATGGGTTTGGCATGTGGATGTAATGTTGGGACTTTTATATTTAGCTTAAGTATTAATACATTGACATCTGCTCTATGAATGGCGCTTCTTTTTTTGTGATATATTCAAAGTATCTTCGCATTAGTCATCAAATCTTAATTGATCGAGTTTATTTAGTTGAATTTGCACTTGTCGATCCATCTGTCAGTTTTATAACTAAGTACCTACTTACTAAATAAATGAACATCATTCTTCAAATTCACAAATAATGTGGTCCAAAGCTGAAAGTTAGGAACATAAGAAAAAAGTTGGATGGGAACGCTCTTAGAAGAAACTTTTTAATTTTTTGGCTTCATGTACCCCTAGTAGGTATAACCCGCGGCACGTACATCGAACGCTGAATGAAACGTGGATGGGATAGCTGCGCATGGGAACTGTCGCGCACGTAATACAATAGCTTACCCCTTCAACTTTCCTTCAGCGTTCGATGTACGTGCCGATGTTTATACCCCACAAGCCTATGAACATTTGATTCTCCCCCCCCCCCCCCTCTCGATCAATTTTTTGAGGCCCCTTCTCGAACATTTTTTTCCATAACAGTTTCATGTACTTAGGTAATTTAACTCGGGGACCTCGCTCGGTCAGTTATGTCAAGCACGTACAGCTTCTTGCCTTGGGGAGCAGTCAGGAGGGGTCGCTATTTGCCGGTACTCAATCATACATTAGGTGTTCTGGCAAAAGTTGGCGTCGGTAATGAGACGGGCGGTGAATAATAATCGGGCACCAAATTGATTTACAACGTTAAACAGCTCGTTTTGTGAAGAGTTATTGGGCCTCGTGTAAATTGTTTCGACTGCAGCGGTCGTGAAGAAAATTGGGGCATTATGCACTCTGTGTAAAGAGGGCGAATATATACTAGATTATTCAGGAATTCAAATTAAATTACCTAGGTCAGATCTCCAATTTTAAATACTGACAGGCGGATACCTGCCATTGTCTGAAATATTTCTTGTTTTTTATGGTTACATGGTAAATTTTTCTCAAAATATCGGAAGTTTACATAGGGGCGTAGCCAATATTTTCTTGGGGGAATGGAGGGGGAGGGGAAAGGAGAGTGGTGGGAGTGGGGCAAGGAGAGGGGCGGAGGGGGAACGAGGAGCAGAGGGCAGAAGAGTGAAGAAGAGGGAAGAATGGTGGCAGAGGAACGTGGTTAGGGGAGAGAAGGCAGAAGAGGGGAAAAAATATCACTAATGTATAGCAAAGCTGATGTTCTTATCTGTGATGGGTCGTTTGAACTTTTAGATCTCCACGACTCCCACGAGGCTCTGTCCCTTATATTTAATATCCAGTGTTGTAAACTAATAGTGTTGTTATCCAGGGCAGTGGTCCGGGAGCTGATCGAGACGGAGGAGGAGTTCGGGCGCGACATGCGGCAGGTGGTCGCGCAGTACATGCGCCCCATGGACAAGGCTACCACGCCCAAGCCCGTGTTCGACAACCGCGACCTGCTCTTCTCCAACTTCAAGCAGATCTGCGAGTTCCACAACACGTGAGTGACGTCATACAGGGCAGTGGTCCGGGAGCTGATCGAGACGGAGGAGGAGTTCGGGCGCGACATGCGGCAGGTGGTCGCGCAGTACATGCGCCCCATGGACAAGGCTACCACGCCCAAGCCCGTGTTCGACAACCGCGACCTGCTCTTCTCCAACTTCAAGCAGATCTGCGAGTTCCACAACACGTGAGTGACGTCATACAGGGCAGTGGTGCAGCAGACGTATAGTCCACCATGCTGGCCAAGTGCGGATTGGTAGACTTCACACGCTTTTGACAACATTATGGAGAATTTTCAGGCGTGCAGGTTTCTTCATGATGTTTTCCTTCGCCGTTATTATAATGATGTTGAAGAGTCAATACGATAATGGTGTTTATTTTGGTATAATGATGGCCTAACGTGTCTGTGATCTGTCGTAGATTCTGCCTCGGTGGTCTAGTGGTAGGCGTGACTGACTGCGGTCCTCGATTTCCGGGTTGAGCCGAAAATTATTAGGAACTGGATATTGGGTTTTTCTGTCAAAGAAATTTTCAGTGTCAGCCCGGAGTTGGTCGATGGTTTTGTTTCACCCCCGTGGTCATGGACGTGGTCTCCGAAGAGACCACTTTAAGCCGTCTCCATTCCGGTTATTATCACTGTGGTGTGAAAATTGTCTTTAAAGGCCACAAACTCTTATTGCAGCAGCATGGATAGTAATCCATCTATCCCAGGCCTATGCCCAGCAGTGGGACGTTAAATTGGGGTGGTGTTCGTGGTATACCCATCTAAAATTTTCATCATAATCTTCTTCATCCTTCAGTCTAAATGCAATCGTGCGTTGTGAAACGATCGTCGAGTTTGTTTTGTGGTGAATTTGTGTGGTGCTGTGCCCAACAAATTTGTCACTGTTGTTTTTTCATAATCTTCATAATTCTGTTTGGTGCAGGGGCCTCCTGGAGGGCATCAAGTACTACGCGGAGGAGCCGCGCATGCTCGGTCGCGCTCTGCTGCGCATGGAACGCGAGTTCGACAAGCACGTGGCCTACTGCCGCGACGAGCCCCGCGCGCAGCACCTGCTCAGCAACGACCCCGTCGTCTCACAATACTTTAAGGTAATTTTTCATATCGAAAAACATACCTACATACAGACGCGTCCACATAATTATTGTGACGCTTGCCCCATCAACCCGCACATTTTAGTCGTCCTGGTAAAAGAAAAACCATTATCATCACGGCCGCGTTTTAATAAGTTTAATATTTAAGGTCCGAAGGATCTATTGAAAATACTAGATGCAATGCATGCATATTATTCCCAATAATTTTATTCGTAGAACAATGTTCTACAAAATATTGTTTGAATGCTACGCCATCTACACGATACGCGATTAACTAAAATGTTCGCTGAAATTACAGTGAGGCGCATTCAGGCGTTTGTTTCAGGATTGCGTTTTGACTACACGAATCGACGATAGATGTCGCTATGAAACTATGCGTTGCGCTCAGATTCAATCCACGAATTTACTATTAGGATCGATAGATGGTTCTACTAGTTTGTTTTTCAGGAAGTGAAAATGTGGTACAGAAGTTTCTGAAATCTATGCCAATTGATGAATATGAAAGGCACAAAGATAGCTTCCATTTCGGAGACAGTCAAGGGCTACTTTTTACCCCGGATCATTAGATAAAGAATTCCTATAGGATATTTAAAAAACCTAAATCTTAGCGGACGCATTCGAGGTCATCAACTACTTACTTATTTACCACCACCACCACCACCACTACAGCCTTTTTTACGTCCCACTGCTGGGCACAGGCCTCTCTCATAGGAGAGAGGGATTTAGAGCTTAGACCCGCCACGCGCTGCTCCAATGCGGGTTGGCGGGCTTTGACGACTATTGTCACATGATAGTGATAATAACCGGGGCCGATTGCAGCTCTCCGAGGCACGGGGGTAAGACACCGCCAACTATACCAACTCCGGGCTGACACTGAGAATTTCTTGACAGAAAAACCCAATATCTAACAATTATTTGCCCAACCCAGGAATCGAACCCGGACCTCGTGATCTGCAGTCGAATATGCTAACCACTAGACCAGAGGTTCCCAAACTTTTTTTTCTCATAGACCACTTTCAAAATTTAGCTAGTTCCGACTTCCGGTGGACCCCCTGTAGCTACATTTCTACCATATTCCCAAAACTCGAGAAAAAATGTGAAGATTAGATTTTACTATGGAAATTTGCGTTGCAGCTGAGTTCCAACCACGAATCAATTTTCGAAAAAAAAAATAACTGTTTGATTGGTTAATTGATTGTAAGTGGATGTCAAAAAAGTTAAGTTCTGTAAAGTAAAGTTAAGTACCTACCGAATATGAAATATGAAGTAACAGTCGCTGAGTTTCTCAAAATATTATCTGCCTACATTGTTAGGTGAAGTCAAGCCAATATATTTTTAGTTCTTTAAACCGAAAGCAGATAAATTTTCGTGGACCCCCGCTTACGACTTGTGAACCCCCATTTTTTTGTCACGCCAACGTAGACCCCCATCGAGTCTCCCGTGGACCCTTGGGGGTCCACCTGGACCACTTTGGGAACTACTGCACTAGACCAACGATACACTTATTTACAAATTAAATAAATAAAAAAAATGAGATCTGATGGATCTGAAGATCTAAAATAATCGAAGGTAAGGAAATAAATAGTTACGTCTTCAATACAGCGTTTCTTACACTGTAACAAAATCAGCGATGAGCTAATTTCTATTAAGATTTGATACCTACATTTTAAACAAAACTGATTTTGTTAAAATATTAGGTTTTCCAGGAATTTCAATCAGAATTAACGGGGGCATGTCAATCGGGGATTCTGCGAATTCGTCCCGGCTATGTTTACTGTAGGCATTGGAGGCGAATGCCCCCGAAGTGAGAGATCGACAGCGGTATCAAACTCTTTAGTACTAGTTGCACCACGCTTTATTATACTTTCATGAGACTTACCTTACACTCTCATATCATCCAGTTGCGTAGCGTACCTTGGCGAGGCCCCGTATAAAATTTGTTTGGGGGCCCTTATGAAGGGTAAAGATTTCTCACAAAAGACAAAAAAAAGTTTGCATAAAATTAAAAGCATTATTCATCATAATAATTATTTGTCACTTTTTCCAAAATTTTTACAAACAATTCAAATTAAATATATACTCTCCTTGCCTTTTTTTCGGCAAACTGATTTATTAAATCATTTATCGCTAAAGTTATTATTGTTAATTTTTGATTACGCACGTCGGGGGCTCCCGTGGCTTGGGGGCCCCGTATAATTGATACGGCAGATACGGCGGTAGATACGCCCCTGATATCATCATTATCATTATCAACCCATTACTATATAATAGGGCACGGGTTTCCTCTCAGAATGAGAAGGGTGGCCGTAGTGACTAAGCTGGCCAAGTGCAGACTGCAGAAATCAAATCGAAATCAAAATCTATTTATTTGTTGAAATAGGTTTTGGTAGACTTCACACACACAGATTGGTAGACTTCACACGCCTCTGAGAATGGAGCACTCTCAGGCATGCAGGTTTAACCTCGCGATGTTTCCCTTCACCGTTGAAGCAAGTGATATTAATTATAACTCCGAAAAGTTGAGGTGCTCTGCGGTCAACTCTGGCGGTCTGGAGGTCAACTCTGCAATTAACGCTAACCTCTACCTACCTACAATTTGAAATTCTTTCAGCACTGCCTTTGGACAGTTTAAATGTACTTACTAACATTTTGATGCTTTTAATTACCTTGCTAACTTAGAAGACGCAAGTTCTCAATTCGAGACAAACCGTCAATAAATAAAATCAAGGATTCAAGAGGAGGCGGATTCAAGATGGCGGCTTTACAAATGTCGTCGGTATCTCACCGAGTATAAAAGATGGAAGAGTTGTTTTTTAACCCCAGACGCAAAAACGACGGGGCGTTATAAGTTTGACGTGTCTGTGTGTGTGTGTATGTGTGTGTGTGTGTGTGTGTGTGTGTGTGTGTGTGTGTGTGTGTGTGTGTGTGTGTGTGTGTGTGTGTGTGTGTGTGTGTGTGTGTGTGTGTGTCTGTCTGTCTGTTCCCCTGTGGCGCTTAAACGGGTGAACCGATTTGAATGCGGTTTTTTTTGTTTGAAACGTGAATTAGTCGAGAGTGTTGTTAGCTATGTTTGAAGAAAATAGGTCCAAGATGGCCGCCGCTACAAAATGGCGGATTACATATTTTTTCACAACTCCCTTAATATGGGTATCAAATGAAAGGGCTTGACAAGTAGAATAACACTATTGCAAATTCAAGATGGCCGCTGCCACAAAATGGCGAATGTCGGGGGTTTTTTAAATTTTTAATTTATACTTGTTAGCAAAAGATCAAGACCTAAAGGTCTATTTGATTAATGTAAAAAAATTATGTTGGCGGAATTTAGTCAATTCCAAAGCACTGCGTAATACCAAGAAATATGAACTCCTTCAACCAATCATGCAAGGGAAAGTGGCAGGCAGGAGGAGGCCTGGCCGCAGAAGAATATCGTGGCTTAAAAACTTGCGCCAATGGTTTGAAAAGAGCACCAGATCCTTATTTAGAGCAGCTGTGTGGAAAGTTGACATTGACCTAATGATTGCCAATCCTCGTAAGGAGACGGTAGGTTGAGAAGAAGAAAGCACTGCTTTGAGACTGACTAAAACATAAAAGCTGGTGACTCTATCAGGAACGCGAACTATTCTAGTATCTGGCGTGATGCCGACGCGCGGCGCGACGGCGCCCGCCGCGTACATCTGAATTACATCGCGAACAACTAAACCTATGTACCTACGTGTACCTGGATAACTGACAAGATGACCCTTTCAGCGTCGTCAACAAGCCACATATCTTCACTGTAATTAGACCGTCAAAGATATTAAGCTATTAATATAACGGTAGTTAGAACACACTCGTAGATGAGCCCGTATCTTATACATTCAACTTAGAATAAATAGGTAAAGAAAGGCAGTCGTCGACGCGGCGATAAGCCGTTTTTAACGGGCCTTAAAAGGCTCGATACGTCTATCGTCGCGTCAGTGCTCAAGGTACTCATGCGCTTGTGTGCGTGTCGGCAAATGTAATTACAGGGCACACATGGGTTGGTTTATAGCTTACGTTTCGAGCGGAAATTTGTTAGAAACTTCCATTCTAAGCGTAATAGTTCTAGATGACATTCAACGTGTTTTCTACAAGTTATCGACTACCTTTGTAGCGCAGTGGTGAGCGCTGTGGTCTTATAAATGGGACGTCTCGGGTTGTTTTTTCGGCAGGGCAACTTGGAAATTTTTAATTTCCAAGCCAGCACATTGGTAGGTATCGGTCGGTGCTTCTTTACCATCCTTTCCGTTACCGTTCCTTTACCGTTTTTCTACCGCGTTGAATGAAATGAAAGATTACTCGATTTAATAGAAAGAGAGAACTTTGTGAATGAGGTGAAACTGAGGTGAATATAAAGGTTAGGCACTCATCGCTTTGCGACTTTGCGAGCTTATTTAGCTCGTACGCTCGCACTCGAATTGCGTGTTACTTATTAGACTCACGAGTTAATTATTTTGTTTAGATTCTTTTATATTAGTTTTACTTTATTTTAGTTTCTATAATTGTATATTTATTGTCAATTATTGTAAAATTGGGTTATTACCTTTAATAAAGAATTATTATTATTATTGATTTTATGCTATTATTCTATATCACATTATGCCTTACTTAGCCCTCTTTCTATGACTATTCTATGACTGCAGTGACCACTATGTGCCAGGAAATGTCCTCCTTTTTGTTACCTTTTCCTTAAATTGGGGATATAAGGGAAAGGCAATTTTACTCTGTGTGTCTTCTTCATCTTCCTTTTATACTTTTGTACGTACACTTTCAATTGGTTCCTTCGACAATTACCCCATTCACCGTTCCTAATTCCCGTTTGTCTTCTTCCACGAAATCTATCTATCTTATAACATCTTAAATTTTAATCTGTTAATTTAACTCAGACGAATGGACTATGAGGATGATTTTTAAGATTATGATTGGAACTAAAACGTGATAACAGTCAGTACCTGTTTAGTCTGCCTATCTTAAAATTCATTCTGTCTAGAATACATATACTTATTATGCACTGTGAGAACACAACTGACTTTTAGTTCGTACATTGTTTACATGGAATATGGATTTATGCCAATGAAAATTGTGTAAAAACTACAACGCAAAGAGCAATGGCGAAAATAGTATTGAATTAATCTGGAATGTACAGAAATGACGTATATATGGAAGTAATTCTCCGAATTATTTATATTTTATCAAACTATCACTTAGATTATTTGAAGCCAATTAAAAAAATGCAATAAATTAAGAAATTAAATGACTAGCACTCTTTTAGCAATGTTACCATTTTACTAAATATAATCTACCTAGAAGCAAAGAAGTTTGCTATAGCTAGAATAACTAATATGAGATGGTACATTATTATAATATTTTTTATCTGTCGTTTTCTTGAGTCAATTGAATTGTTTTTGCTTGCATTTAACTTTGTTTATTTAAGTGATCTTGCATATTTAAATAAACTTGTATTAAAATGGTAATAAATGAGATAAAGGTTATGGCAACACAGATGCTGAAATGTTTCTGACAAAATGGCGTTGATTTACTTACTGACAGTGACACTTTGACGTGAGAGGAGAGGGAAGCTTTTGTTGTGATAATAAACAGGTGATTTTTGCGTTGTTTATCCGATATTTTTCCTTTTTATCTGATTTTTCGCTTGACCCGGACTGCTAGGACTGTTATCTGCCATATTCTGTTTGACCCGTATCTGCCTAAGGACTGATAATACATTCCCTGTGTGATATTGTGCTATTCTCTTTTGGACTCCGATTTTGCCGCACTGTTTGGATTTAGTTGTGAACTGAAAAGTTGGCTACTGCCAAGATGGGAGGTCGTGCCAGACCCCTCCCGGATTCTGTGTATCAACTGTAACATATGCGTTAATACATTGCGCCGATATTCTGCCTTGGAACTTGATAAGAGAGTTACCACTTTACTCTGTAACTGGGTGTTACTACAGGGAACGGATCTCGTCTCCGAATGAGAAGGGTTTAGGCAATAGTCTGGTAAAGTGTGTATTGGCATATTGGATGGTTGTACATTATTTACAAGTACAGTAGGTACTTAGTTGCTTACATGTACATATCACAGTCTGCATCAAATATTGTTTTATTAATAGATTATTTTAACACATAATATAAGTACTTATATGTATATATAATCAAAACCATTTTTTACTATGACATTGGTTACAACAACAAAATACAAATCCCAGCTCTTTGTAGATTACCAATGCTGCCTTTTGTAACCTACAAATCATAGTCCCTTCAATGTTGTTATAACAGATTTTGACTGTAATTATCTATATTTGTTTTTCAGATTACTCAAGATGATTACATTTGTGAAGCTTGTAAAGATGTTGCAATGGCCAGGGTGAATGATACTTTGCAGCAAGAAGTTGCTGGCACTGATGGCCAACAAGCCGGACCAAGTCATCGAAGACATACTAATATGTGCCTGAAATGAATTGCCCGGTGGATGTGCAATGAGTAGTTTTGCCAAACTATAAACAGCCAATATTACATATTGTTTTGTCTTTCCTAACTGTCACAGTACCATGCCGCATGTTATATGTGTCAAACTGTGTGCTATAGTTCTTTACAATCACAATTATTATCTGCCTAGTCTATCTATTTTGTTTATATATTGATAGAAAATTAAATTCCAGGCCGGACAGGTATATTAGAATACTGTTGTTCATGATTAGTTGGTCGACGTTGGCTGTTGCGCTGACGTCATGACCTTAGTATGGTTTTTGGGTTGGGCCAGACACCAGCAATATATTGCAGCACGGGCAGAATTTCTTGATGATGTAATTATAAGAGACATTGAAGATTAATAAAATTGACAAAATAAACTTGTTTCATTTGATCCTTGGAAACATATTTCTCTAGAATTGCAAGTATTTGTGAAATAGGTACTATGTACATATCATGGACCTATAAGTAAATACTCATACATGTATTATTATGTACCTAATACGTAAATCCCTAATGTAGACAATTATTAGGTAAGATGAAGGATTGCGAGTAAATATTTTACCTTAAAAATAACAGGTAGGTAAGTATTATTTTAAGAAAATGCTTGTAATTACATTATTTTACAAAATATGTTTGCAAAATGTTGATAGGTAGGTAGGTACAGCCACCACGCGATACGCCTCTAGAATCAATATCCATATTAAAAATGCACATCTTTATGAAAGTGTACACTTATTGGTTTGGCCTTCAATGATGTTGCAGCGGAGCGTCGTATATTTTGCACGAGTAGGTATACCTAGTTAAAAACCTGGACATTCAGCTACTTTTTATACCGGATAATCAAAAAGTTCCTACAGGATTTTAAAACCTGAAGTCGCAGGCATCATTGGGAGAAATAAAAAGCTTTACACGTATACATTCCCGACAATTCTGTGGTCAGTTTTAGATATTTTTGGAAGTGACATTACACATAACCTCCAAAACTTTCAAACGCAATATCTTTTTTTCTAGGCTTCCAATAAAAATAATTTTTGCACATGCAAGCTCAGTATTTGACCCTTAATTAAAAAATATTTTTTTCATGTGTGTACAAAAACTTTTTTTCTCAATAATAGTAATGTATGGAAGTTTGCCATTGCTCTTTACCTAATTATATCATCTTCATCAACTGTCAAAACGTCAACTGTAGGACATATGAACTGTAGAACGGGTGCCGCCGTCGGAAATGGGGCTACTTTTGTCTGCCCTTCTTAACGTGTAGAATTGTAAGCACCATTCCGAACCAGTGGTAGATTCATCTGTCGATTCAAAAGCACTTGTAAAAGTTTATCTGAATAAAAAATATGTCTTAGACTTGCCTTTACACAAGTTTAAGAACTTTATTAAAAGTATGCTCATAAAAAAAGCTTATTATACAATTGAAGATTATATAAACGATAAAAAAGCTTGGATTTAACTCGTTCCAGCAATGCGCGAGACGGCATTTCAATCATGTACATTAATAATAATAATTGTTATAATGTTATTTTTAAAAAAGAGCAACCGCCGAGTTTCTTGCAGGTTCTTCTCGGCTGGAACTGCATTCCGAACCTGTGGTAGACTCAATCGACGATTCAAAAGCACTTGTAAAAGTTTATTTGAATAAAAAACTTTTCTATTCTATTCTATTCTATTCTATGTAGGTCTCACTGCGGTCTTGCGCCACTTGTATCTAGGGGGAGCCCCTAGATACAACTTGTCTGATATCGTCCGTCCATATTCTAGTGTTTGCCAGCTTGCTTTCATGCAGTAGGCGAGATTCGCCATTCCAACACTTTGGGACAACTAGCGGTTCTTCAAACTATTTAAACCACCCATTCCCAATTCAATTTGGCAACTACGTTCTTCTTCTACGGATCTCCTCATTTCTTATTCGATCACGTAGCTAAACTCCGAACAGAGTTCGCTCTATCGCTCACTGCGTGAGTCTGTGCTTTCTTATGAAGACCAAAGTTATGACGACCATGTCACCGGACCATGTCTTCAGACACTGAGGGTTTTTGAATGAGAAGATATCTCAAGGCTTCCCGAAAACTACTAATCCATCTAAAATCCTTCGAGAAGTCAAACAAACGCTCATGGTTTTCTTGCAATTCTCACGAGATACTCCATAAATGTAAATGAAAGCACGATATTTTATTTAGCTTAGGTAGGTATATTGGGATTCACTTTTTTCATTATTCACTCGACTGGAGTCTTTTTTCAATGGAATTTTAAAGCAATAAATTCGTAAGACAAAAATTCGTTTACTACCATGAATATTATAAATTCAAAGCCTTGCTCTAAGTTTTCCAATAAAACTCTGCGTGATGTGTAGTGTACTGCAAACTGCAATATACTATTGCAGCTATTTCAATCCTCTTCCCACTCATTTTCGTAATCATATTTAAATGCCTACAAATATTTCAAGCATCTTTAGAATAATCTTGAACGTCCCTCTCAATGAGTATTTCGTCGGTTATTCCAATATCACGAAAATAATGTGGAATCCTACGCAAACCTCTTCTCCGGTCCAATTGACTCAATCCTAATAATAAATACACTAACCGCTATAAGTAAAATAGATATATATTTCCGGTTGTCGTCGTCTTAACCGATGTATATCTGTGGTTTGCGTCTGAATTCTACGCAAACCTCCTCCCTCCTACGGAACAGATTTTGTTGCGGTTTTCACCAATAGACAGAGTGATTCATGAGGAAGGATTAGGTGTATAATTTGTAAAGTCTTTGTGTAAATTGATTAAAATATGACGATGATTGTTGAAAATGTCATACCTTCTGGGAGCTTTCATCGAAAACGCTGAATATTCCCTTTGAGATATTACAAAACAATGTATGGTGGGATAGTAGAGTCCTATAAATAGTAAATTCCTTAACTGTGTGTCTAGCGGCACCTTGCGTCTATCCATCTTAAAGTCTGTAAACGCTATGTTGTATGAAGATGTGTACAGATGCAAGTGATTTGGGCTCCACCGTAACAACAGAAAGATCTTCCTCCATGTTGTTGTAATATCTGGGGATACAGCTGATCCAATGGAAATTTGCTAGCGCGATTCAAGATAGCATGTCGTAGGGCTATTTGATTTTGGCATCTAGTTTGCTCGTTGTGACTTGGTTCATTTCAGCGGCTGGACGGTGTGCGATTGCTTAGTAGATCTTCCGATTATAGTTTGTATAGATGTAGATTGCATGATGTAGAGACAGCCACAGATGTACGAAGGTGTCCTTACCAGACCTAACACTAGACCACGAGCCCTTTGCCAGGATGAGCTTAGCTGTCCCAAATTTTTTCTCAAGACATTATAAAAAGGCACTTTCCATTGATAAAATTTTCCTCCGTACTTTATTGATATTAAACAGGCTGATAGGAACTTAGTGAAAATCTATGCGCATGTGTGTTGAACATCGCCTATTGGTTATTGACTATCGTCCAAAAGTCGCACAGTATGAAAACAAAAGTGAAAGAACGAAAGCTATTTTAACAAGTACAAATAGCTGCGTCCCAGGCAAGGATACCCCAAGGTTTGTTTGGCGACCTTGCCTCGGTGACCGTGGTCGGACTGATAACAAACTGGAACACGTCACCGGAGAAATGGCGTTTAAGCTGTATCCTCCAAAAAACACCGTTCTATCTTTAGCGACGGACCGTGCAGGCCATGTCGTGGACCAGTCGCTTGGAAGCCGCGGCCGCGAACACCTCGCAAGCTCCAGCGTGTACCGACCTTCGACCACTCGACCGAGTGAAGTGTGTGTGACTGTGATTGTGTTCTTGAACCTAACCTGTTGTACCTGCCAACTGTCAACCCTCAGGTATACCATACTATCAACTCGAGTGGATTGTGTATATTTAGCCGGGCGGTTGCGAAATGGTGATTTTTCCCTCACATTCACGCTGCGGGTGTAGTGTTTCAGGCATCACGTCTGGTTTATTTTGAGGCGTTCGACGTGGGAGGAAGATCGCTATAGCTGTCTGAAGCTTTAGTCAGAGATTCGTATTCGATGGAATACCTACTCTGTAAGATCTGAAGGATGACCTTGACCCATTTTTTCGAGGTTTAACTCAGAGTTGATGAACAAAATGTCTTCTTATGTGTAAGAGGTCTTAGGGTTGAATTCCGTATAACAACAAAAAATTATCATCATTTAACATCATCACAAAATATTCAGGATTAGAGAAATCCTACCCTTTACCCTTTCCAATAGCAATGATACACTCCACCCCTACTACCTTGGATGCATATTATGTTCTCATCTTTGTAGATGTGATCTTATCGAGACTAGTGATGACAGATTAAAAAAATCGAAGTTTTGGGTCTAAGTTATTTAAATAATGTTTCCATTAGAAAACATGCAAACAAGTGTTTTCGTCATCAAATTAAAATTTTCGATATTGCTCCAAAATTTGTAATCAGAGTAAAAAAATATGAAAATAGTTAAACAAAAATTGAAGTAACAATCTTTTGTTAGCCAATAAAATGTTTTTGTAACAAAAATACAAAATGTTACTTGTAATGTATTCCACAATTTATTAAAATGATTCAGGTCTCGTAAATTTACCAAATCTTTGTGAAGAAGAAAAACAAACAAAGTAAGCTTTTGTTGGCAGTGTTTTGATCAGATTTAGATCACGTTTCACGATCAATAAAAATAATAGATTGCTGTTAATGAGCGGGAAAATGAGAATGAACATCTGTTACGAAGGTGGTAATATTATTTTAATTAAAGATAGATAAACATTTGCTATAAAATATATGCTGCAATTTTTATTCAGGAATTGACTGTGAAAATAGAATGCAAACATATTTTACAGCTTCAAAAAAGTTCAAATAGATAATTGTAAGTTAGCAAATATAGAGATATTTAGATAGCCAGCTATGTAGCTAATGTTTTAGGTACATAGGTTTGTTAGCTGCTTTGCAATACTATTTGATTCATTTTTACAATACAAATCAATATTTTTAAATCTATTGTTTGTATATCTTGTCGGAAACTTACATATCAATAACATCATCTTCAGCCAATATGAATCTTTTGACCGATAAAAAGGGTTTTATTATATAAAAATTGGACAATTCCAAGTGAATGATTGAAATTCCCGTTGATTTATATTTTTCACGAAATATTTGGCGGCAGTCGACGGTCCAAAACTAATATAACGTAATATGTCAAGGTGCTCTTAAAATAGCTGGACTCACACCACGGATTCCATGTTGTGTTAGCCATGCCCTATGCGCTCTATTTATTATTATGCTATCACCTATTACTGTTAATTGTAACGTTTAGGGAATTTTTATGTTTGTTGACTAAATATTTTCTATTGTAATTGTGAAATATTTTGTTGATGAATGAGTTCGTGTCTAGTTATTAGCGACAGTCTTTCTTAAAAGACCTAGACATTGAGACCTAGCCATTTTCTATAATAATATTTAGGTATGCGGAAATACCACATCTTAAACGAATTAACTTAAACAAGTTGATAAATTGAGAATGATTTCGTAGAATGCAAAGGTCATATGGTTTTTGACTGCTGGATTCTTAGATCTCTTCTAATTTCTCTAGCTAGAGATCTTAATCATCATTCCAATTTTGTATATCGTTTTATCTTTGTCAGTAGGGTACTACTTAATATCTCCTCTTATTTCCCTACACCTTTTGTTGTTGTTAATAATTAGGTGTCTATATCTATAATATAATAAAACTGTAACAGATCCAATTCTGTACATTGAAGATATTTTGAAAATTTTTATTGGATGGCACTCTATAATCGATACTGAAGCCAAAACTGCAATTTTTTTCATTTTTGTCTGTCTGTCTGTCTGTCTGTCTGTCTGTCTGTCTGTATCTTGGCCGCGCATCACGCCGTAACTACTGAATGGATTCGAATGAAACTTGGTACGATTTGAGTTTATACTCCGAGGTAGGACATAGGATACTTTTTATCCCGAAATTAAGCACGGTTCCCTTGGGAGAGGGGATGAAAGTTAAAACGTGTATTTAGCTGTAATTCATGAACCCGTTGTTCGATTTCACTCATTCTTTTTTTGTTAGAAAGGTAGTACTATATTTATTTTTCCGTAAATATTTCAGAGTTTTAGGTTTTTTAGTTCAGAAATGACAGACATTACAACCCTCAGTATTGGGTTCAAATAACTTGGGACCCGGATCTTTGAACGTACGGCTTATTTTAAACTGGTGTGCGTTTACATTTATGTTTGTCGATCTGTCTATTTGTTCCAGCTAATCTCCGAGACGGCTGGATCGATTTTAATAATGGAACTTTCAATGTTATTTACATTTTATATTTAGGTAGGTACATAAAATAATTATGGGATCCGATCCGATCCGATATAAAAACCTATATCTACGCGAACGAAGTTGCGGGGATCAGCTAGTATCTTATAATTTTCCTAGTTAAATATCTGTATTTGATCTTCAACTGATGTAATAGTTATAAACAATTAAACTGGAAGTAAGTAGTTCAAAATTATCAATTTAAATTCAATAGCCAGGAAGATATTTAATTGTGTTATAGGGTATAACTAGGTGTATTTGTAATCGTCTGGACATTGGCCAACTTGTGTTGAACATAACTTATGCCATCAATTTAATTACAATCGCTATTAATTGTTTAGGAATGCTAATTTAAATGATTTCATAATTATCGTAAAATAATATCTCAAATGTAGTGCTGAATTTACTTTGTGATTCATCGATGTAGATGTATAGTTATAACTATTTAGGCTTTGTTCTTTCTTCAAATTTTTTTTCATTTATTTTCTCAGTTTTTAAATTATTTGTGATTTTTAAGCCTTTCTTCGGAGTCAAAGCAACATTATTTGTTTCATTGTTACTCTGATTCCATAATATGAAGTAAATCTATACATATAATAAAATCGTAGAATTGCCGTATCTGTACATTGAAGATTTTTGCAAAATAATAACTGGGGGATGTTAGGGATAAGTAATAGAACATAAAAAAGCTATTTTTGAAATTTTTGTCTGTTTGTCTGTTTGTCTGTTTATCTGTTTGTCTGTTCATCTGTTTGTCTGTATGTTTGTGCGCGCATCACGTAAAAACTACTAAATTGATTGAAATGAAACTCGGTAAAATTTAAGTTCATACAACGGAGTAACATATAGGATACTTTTTATCCCGAAATTCAGCACGGTTCCCTTGGGAGAGGGGATGAAAGTCAAAATGTGTACTTAGCTGTAATTCGTTAACGGGTGGTCCGATTTTATTCATTCTTTTTTTGTTCGAAAGGAAATACTTCAAAGATTACTGGCTAATCTCTGAAAGGCTGGACCGATTTTGATGAGACTTTCACTGGCGGATGTTTACATTTTGATCTACCTAAACATCCGCCAGTGAACTTTTTACAGTTTTTAGCAAAGTATGAGCTCAAAGGAGCTTAGGAAAAACAAAATGAATCTCACGGGAGTTTTAAAAACCAATATCCACGCGAACGAAGTCGCGGGTTTCCACTTGTTCTACATAAATTCAAGAATGAATCAGTATTTTGGGTCTATGATTTGATATGCTTTAAAATGAACATTTTTTTCCAGGTTTTGGCTGAAAAAGTCGGTGACGATAAAGGCCTTACTGAACATCTCAAACTTCCCATCCAGAGAATCAACGATTACCAACTTCTTCTAAAGGTAAGGTACTTATAAGAAAGTGAATAATTATTTTCCGAGGAAGGTATTTTAAAAACTTTGTTTCACCATACATAGTGATGTATAATGCCGACCTTAAGAACTAATTATTTACTCAGATGCAACAATACTCTAGGCTCAGTGTTCCCAAGAGAAATAAGTTAAGCAACACGAATTGATTTCCAATGCTCTAACTAAATCATCCCGAACAAAATGCCCCATCAACGGAGTTGTTTACGAGTATTACCGGACAACGTTCCCGAAATAATTCAGCCTCACTGCGCATTACCCTCCGAAACTGCGAGATTTTACGTGACGCTACTAACAGTCCATAAGTATGAACAATAATCACGAAATTATTGCTAATCGATTCATGGATTGGAACTAAAATTATGGCTGTAGTATTGACGCTGTTTCATTCATGACGAGTCCCAACGATTATTGACGTAATTCATTGAACACTGTTCAACATATAACTTTCGTAAAAAAAAAGCTTGAAACAATACGTCATATTGTTAATCGAACTAACTAAAATTATGCAAGTATAAAAAAGGTCACAGCACAATTAAAAAATACTAGTAGCGCTTTAATAATAATCATAAATGTGGCTTTAATACAAGATTTACATGTAGTAAAGTGACCTTACGGAGCCATCCATAAAATATTATGTCACACAAATTTCATAATTTCTTGACCCCTCCTCCGTCCTTGTCACAGCTGGTCATATTTGTGAGACTCCCTCCCTAGTGTGACGTCACATATACATCTAGACATTGAATTAAAACAGCAGTTCTGAATATTTAAAAATTATTCGTGCTTTAGTACTTTTTGAAATGTGACGATACAAAATTTAGGGCCCCTCCCGTTGAGGGGGTCCTCAACGTGTGACGTAATTTATGGATGGCCCCTTGAGACGGTCATAATCGGTAAAATTTTCACCTCTTGCACACATTCGTATCTTATGATTTAAGGCTTATATCCTAGTTTAACGACATAATCTAACGTAAAATACGAGTAGGTAAAGGTCGACCAGAATCTCATGAAAAATACGGAAATGAAAATCCAAAGTTAGCAACACTACGGCTGCCCTAGCGATAAACAAAGTAATCACTGCAGACCCTCCTAGATAAAAACCTGCTATCACAGCTACGTCCCCATAATCCAACTCCACCAAAAATCTATGGCTTACCGAAGATCCATAAACCCAACTGGCCCCTAAGACCAATAGTCAGCCAAATAGACTCGCCCACCTATAAGTCCTCTAGGCATTTAGCAACGATTTTGACACCATTCACCGGCAATACGAGTAGTCACGTGAGGGACTCGAGACATTTCGTTCATTTGATAAAAAACGAGACTATCGCAGACACCGAGATGATGGTGAGCTTTGATGTGGAGTCCTTATTCACCAATATTCCAGTGGATGAAGTTGTTCAGTTGATAACCGACATTCTAAACAAGTCTGGTTTACCCACTGGCAAACCAGACTTGGTTTCTGAGGCAAAACTCGCTTAAGTCTACATATAGACTTAAGCGAGTTTTGCCTCAGAAACGGATATTTTAGGTGGCGGGGTGATTATTACCTTCAAGTCGATGGTGTTGCGATGGGTTCTCCTATAGCACCCGTAGCGGCTAATATTTTTATGGAATGGGTAGAAGGAGAGCTAATAGAGAAAATGACGACTAAACCTCGACTCTGGCTGCGTTATGTGGATGACGTGTTCGCCATTGTAGATAAAAACGACCTAGCTGATATATTCCGGGATCTGAACGGGTTACACAGGAAGGTGCACTTCACGGTTGAGGAAGAGAAGAATGGTATGTTGCCCTTTTTGGATGTTATGGTGATAAGGGTGCCGGGAGGCAGTTTCCAAACCAAAGTATACCGGAAACCCACACATACCAACAGATACCTACATGCGAGTTCCCATCACCATCCGTCGCACCTGTCTTCTGTGCCGAGAAGTCTTATTAACCGAGCCCTAAATCTATGTGACCCGCCTTACATAGAAGAAGAACTGGGACAGGTCAGACAGGCCTTGGAATTGAATGGTTACAATTGGCGTCAGAGTTCCCGATGGGCGCAGACATCATGTAAGCCCAAACCAGTTGGTGCAGAACGTTCACCGGCTTACTTAACGTATGTAAAGGGAGTGACGGACAAGATTGCTCAATATCTCCGACGAAAATTCGACGTCAAGACGAGGTTTCGTCCACCTGGACAAATACGGAGTATGTTGCGCTCTCCCAAAGACAGGGATCCTCTTAACGTTCCCGGAGTATATATGATCCCCTGTGACTGCGGCAAGAATTATATTGGTGAGACTCGTCGCAACATACAAACGAGGATAAGGGAACACATCCGCAGCGTTAAAAATGTGGACACCAATGGTTCAGCAATAGCGGAACACATACACAATTCGGGTACGACTCACTACATACGTTTCGACAAGGCTACCGTATTATCCAGGGAAAAGCATCTAGTACCGCGGAAAATACGAGAAGCGATCGAAATAAGTCGTAACCCGAATTTCAATCGGGATAGTGGATGGGTTTTGCCACCAGCGTGGAAACCGCTTTTTAACGCCAATACTACGCGATCGCAAAATTTGGAACCAGACACTGTGAGTTCGGCATGCCTCCAATACGACGACGGTGTCAGCGATGAAGACCAGCATGAACCGTCGGAAGCTGTGACGGAGCCAGCTTCCCCCCAACCTCAGCCCCCCTCGCAGCGCGCTCTCCGCGCGGCAGCGCGAGCGGCTCGCAGTTTGATTTGCGCCGCGCCGCGCGAACATGCTCATGACTAAGGGCCCCGGATGGGCTCGAAACTAGTCGGGCACACTCCGACAAAATACACGTGAGTTAAAGCCGGTGTTTCAATTAAATAAAAATGAATATCACTCACGATAGTTTAAATGTTAAAATAAACAAAGTAACTGACATTTTTTGTGAAATTGACTTTTTTGCATTAACAAAAGTTTTATGTCGAGTAGTTTTTTACCAAAGTTTAATATTTCAAATAACTTGAACCGTTTACTGAAATTTGAATTGCCCAAACAAAGTAACTGCACACACTAACCCGGAATATAAATGCAAAACCAAGTAAACAACAAGCACAACACAAAAACAAAGTAATTGGATGTTGATTACTTTGTTTTTGTATTTAAAATGCAGTTGCTTGATTTTTCGTTTCGTGAAACGATCCCAGGTATGGTGTTCTGAATGTAATTACGTTGTTTATCACTAGGGCAGCCGAGTCAACCTAGTGTTGCTTACTACAAAATTTAATTTCCCTATTTTTCATGAGATTCTGGTCGATCTATACATACCATGATAAAAATATTTGTTTCACGATCCATGCAACTGGATTGAAATATCGATAGTAAACAAACATTTTTGTCGTAGTATATAACTATATACCCGTATTTTACATTAGATTACAATCATGTCTTATATACAATTTTCAGTATCATTCAGCAACTTAATGAAAGTTTTTCACATCAATTCATTAAATGACTTCAAATTCATCAAATTCGTCTAAAATGTAAATTGAAGTTATTGCCTATTGGTACCTTATTTTATATTTCAGGAGTTGGTGAAATATTCGAAGAGGCTCGGCGACGACTGCACCGACCTCCAAAAGGCTCTCGAACTATTCCTCGGGGTCCCCAATCGAGCCACTAACAACCTCTTCATAGATAGCATCGAGGGTTACCGCGGTAACATCTACAAGCTTGGCCGGTTACTCACTCACGACTGGTTCACCGTCGACTTCGGAGATAAGCCGGAGAACAAGTACCTCTTTCTCTTCAAAGCCAGGATATTGATCTGCGAAGTTGAGAACATCGGCGACGGTCGGTCGATCTTCTTACTAAAATATATCGTCAAGGTGAGCTTTTAAAGTTTCACTTGATTTGCTAGTTTCAAGGTATTTTTAGTGCCACCATAAAAATCTTCATGTATAACTATTTTGAAAGTTATTACGATAACAAAATAAAATTAATAATTTTTTATTCACTTATTTAGTATAATAACTCTTGTTCATTTCCGCACCAACCCTTAGGACAAACAAAAGGGTTTAGGTTTGTTTAGGGTTTGGAAAAAGTACTACCTAAGTGAAGTGTTTTTACTTAGGTAAGTAGTACTTTTTCCACACTTCGGGCATGATGATAACAAATCTTTAAATATTTTAATACACACATACTCTTTATCTTATTTTCCAGCTTCCGGAGGTAGAGCTCAAGGATCTGCCGGAAACAAATAAATTCGAACTTCACAAGAAAGATCCTCCTCTGGTCATCACTCTCAAAGCGACTAAAGAGTCAGTCAAGACTGCTTGGCTTAGGGAGATCAGACTCTACTCCAGTGATTTAGGTATGCTTATTGATACTATTATTTTCTAACCTTTTCGTGAAAATAGATGATTTGAAGGTTTCTAGCAACTAGTAGTAATTTTTTTTTAGTTTTTGTGAAGTTACACATTACGACTTCTATTTCGGTAATGATACAGTAGCTGAAAACCTATAGAATATTAAAATAATATATTTTTTAAATATATTTCAGTTGCTCTAGCAGAACACGCAGCAGACGATCTTCAAGTATTATCTCCACCAAAAGAAGAATCTCCAGAACCATCTGAAGAGAAAAGAAAAAGGGAACCATCCGAAGAAAACCAGGTTGAAGAAAGACAAGAGAAGAAATCGAGAGTTGAAGAAGTTGATGAACAAGTTACTGAGGTTTTAACAGAAGAAGAATCTTTACACGTATCCAAGACTAAACGAAAGACACCAGTGGAAAGTGAAGTTGCTAGCAAAATCTCTAAAACTGAAGTAACAGAGGTTTCAATCAGCGAAGTTCAAGAAACTCAAAGATCTATTAGCGCTGCGAGTGAAGTCACAACTGATTTAGAATCTAAATCGTTTGTGACACAAGTCAGTGAGGTAGACTCAGTTACATCCCAGTCACAAGTTAGTCAAGAGACAGTTGTTCAAGCTTCTGAAACTGCTGTATCTCAAGTTGAAGTTCAACAAGAAATTACATCATCAATATCACTTCAAAGTTCATCTGTTGAACAATCCAATACAATTGAAACAGTTAAAAAAGAGAAGGTATCAAAAACAGAAGTAAAGACCGAGGAGCTAAATAGTGAATCTTCGATATCAACGTCACAACAAACAGCGAGTTTAACCGTTCAAAAAGCATCGATAGAACAGTTACAGTCAGAACAGGAAGTAAAAGCTGAGGAAACTGCACAATTTCAGGAATCTGTTTCTTACAGTCGACAATCATCTAAAACATCCATTGAACAATCGAAAAGTGCTGAAAAATCTGCACTTCAAACCGAGGTATTAGTTGAAAACGAACCTGAATTTATTCAACAACAAACTAGTACAGAAAAAGTAGAAGCTAGTACTCTAGAAACTACATTAGATAGTTCTAATCAAAGTGTAACAGTAGTAGAAAGCGCTTCTATTGCTCGTAAAGAGTCAATAAAAAAGCTCAAAAGTAACAGTAAAGCAACATCTCCAGACAAGTCAGAACCTTTAGCAGCACAAGAGATTAGTGCAGAAGACAAAGAAAACGTTGCACCTGTATCTGAAAATACTGCAGTAATATCAAACAGAGTATCTGGTAGTGAAGAATCGCTTACTACTAAAACAGAAAAGAAAACTCTAGAAAGTAATACAAAAGAATCTAAAGAAACAACACGTGAAAGTACTGCTTCAACACGTAAAACCGTAAAGTCAAAGAAAAGTGAAACTACAGAAGACGCTACACTTAAAAACGTAGAACTTTTAGAAAATACTAAAGTTTCAGAAGAAATAAAAGCTAACAAAAAAACCAACCCTGTGCATTCTCTTAAGGAAGTTAAAACTAATAATCAATCTGCCGAAGAATCTTCACAGACAGTTGCAAGTAGCGATCAAACTGTAAACACAGGAGCGTCAGAAGAGGTTTTTGAAGAACGTCAAGCTGTAACCACAGAAGATAACGCAGACGGAGATATGTCAAGATATAGCCGCAGTTCGCGGCTTTCTGGAGAGTATTCCAGTAGCAGTCGTAAACTATCATCAGGTGGTCGTTATGAATCTTCGTCTACTTACGACAGTACTGGTATTTCTTCCGTTGGTCGCCGGGAAAGTGGCTCTCGCATAGAGAGCTCACGTTATGAATCTGGAGGAGCTTTAGAAGGTTCCGCCGCTTCCAGATACGAGTCCAAGTATTCCACATCAAGCAGTATCGAAGGAGGTTCTAAATACGGCATCGAATCAAGCTATGAAAGCAAAAACGGCTCCAAGTATGCCATCGAATCATCTCTAGATGTTGATAGTAAATTGGACAGTATCGCATCAAAATATGGTTTGGGCTCTGAAACGCAAATTTCAGGACGATCGTCGAAGGCAAGCGTTGAAAGCAGTTACGATGGTAATTCTGGCATTACGACCAAGCGTGGAAGTATTGGGTCCAAGTATGGAATAGGATCTAACTCTGAAGTTCAAATTGAAGGTCGCTCTTCCAAATACAGCGCTGAAAGTAGTTACGATGGTAATTCAGACATTACGACCAAGCGTGGTAGCATTGCGTCCAAATATGGAATTGGATCAGACTCTGAAGTTCAAATTGAAGGTCGCTCCTCCAAATACAGCGTTGAAAGTAGTTACGACGGTAATTCTGACATCAACACCAAGCGTGGTAGTATAGCGTCCAAATATGGCATTGGAACAAACTCTGAAGTTCAAATTGAAGGTCGTTCCTCCAAGTACAGCGTTGAAGCTAGTTACGATGGCAATGCTTTGGAAACTAGCAGTAAACTAGATAGTATTGCCTCCAAATATGGTCTCGGCTCTAACGAGACTCAAATTGAAGGACGTTCCTCAAAATATAGCGTTGAAACAAGCTATGATGGCAACGGAGTTGATACTACTAGCAAAATTGACAGTATTGCCTCCAAATACGGACGAAACTCTATCACAGATAGCGCAAAAATTGAACGTCGCTCTAAAAAACTGAGTATAGGAACGAGTATCGAAGGTGACATTAATGGAGAATCCATAATTGAATCGAAATATAAATCCAAGAAAGAGGAAACATCTGAAAGCAAATATTCTAAAAAATCCACCCTTTCCAACGGATCCGTTACAGGGGAGTATGAATCCACGAAAACTGTTTCCAAATCGGAATCTGACGGTAAACCAATATTCACGAAGACTCTGGAAGGCCAGGATATCGAACGTAAGTTAGAAACACAACAGTAGAGTAGAACTCGAGTAACATTTCATTATACAAGTAGTACACTTAGAGCGCTTGTACATACGCTTCTTAGTTAAACTAACTTACACAACACATTGTGCTAACATACGCTTTTATATGTTTCAAGAAATCGTACGGACTTCCGACATACGAAACACTAAATGTATACCTTTCCGTATAGGATAAAATTAAACGAAATTGTTACTCGTTAAAAAGAGTTATCTGTCAAATGTCCGTACGATTTTTTCGCTTAACCTAACTTTGGATTCCCAGCGGGTGAGAACGCAATCTTCGAGGTTGCCGTTGGAGAAAGCCAAGACGAGATTCAAGTGACGTGGCTAAAGGACAACAGGCCTTTGAACGACCGTCTCATGGACCGCGTGAACATGATAGTGAACGATGGAACCTATCGCCTCCATGTGATGCATTGTAGAGAAGATGACTCCGGCACGTACACGGCGATCGCTGAAAACGTAAAAGGGAACGCACACTGCACCGCACAGTTAGCCGTCCACGAGTGTGAGTTTTTTTGTCGTTCTTCTTTAGATACTGCTGTTTGGCAAACTGATTTCGAGGAGTACATTTTCAGATCAATAAATAGATCTTTAGGAAAACACCCAAACTAAAGCTGCAGACACATTGCTGTGTTTTAACGTAATCTGGGGTACGATGGAGCAATCCGAGCACGCTTCGAATATCTCTGATAGATAGACTACAAGTAGTACGCACCTCTTCATATAAACAAAATTTCTTGCAATAGAACACACCACAACACATATTTGTGTCTACGGTATAAATATGGACGAATACTTAAGAATTAGTTATCAAAATCCAGATTTTAAAAAAAATGTCTCTCCGAAATCAGTTTGCTATCTAAAAATTCCAACAATATTTCTTATAATTACTGTATCACAATACCGCATGGCACCGGCAATTTCATCGATTAAGTCATCGTAAAGCGTATAACAATGTAAGACTGTCTTATCTATCTCTCTTTTTCTCCTCCGTTTAATTTTCCTATAATCGTCTCTCGTATTCGTGTTTAGCAACAACCTATTTGGCTGCATGCAATGTGACGTACTTTTGCTACAAGTTTATTAATAAAAACGAAACTCTGATCATTTTAAAAATTCCTCCAAAATTAACCTTCGTTATTTGCAAAATTTTAAGAATTAGGTTATATTTTTTTAAATAAATTATCAATAAAATTTTAAGGTTTTTTCAGTAAGCCATCCTCAAATATCTTTTAACTTTAATAACATGCTTGGAGTCTGTTCCTGTCCCAACAATCCCGTTAAATTTTTTAAAGAAACAATTCGCAGAAATTATAAATGCTCAAATCGCTTGGGTGATTTGAGGCTGCCATTCGTTTGCAAACTTGGAACTTTTGAAATCATCAGAGATTAACAAGCTTATTAGACTTAAGTGTAATCATTAATCTATTTATTCGGCGTAATTATAGTGACTCCAGAGGAGAGGAAACGGAAGAACGCGTTAAACGCGCCATACTTCTTGGTCGCTCTGAAAGACACCGAGATCCTTCTCAACACGTACCTGCGCTTCATGGTCAAGGTCAAGGGCAATCCCAACCCTGAGGTCAAATTGTGAGCATATTCATTTGAATAATATCGTATTAAGTTCTTCCAGTATATTATGATATACATTCAATTGTGATGATAAATTAGAATAGAATATAATAGAAAAGTTTTTTATTCAAATAAACTTTTACAAGTACTTTTGAATCGTCAATTGAGTCTACCACAGGTTCGGAATGCAGTTCCAGCCGAGAAGAACCTGCAAGAAACTCGGCGGTTGCTCTTTTTTTAAAAATAACATTATAACAATTATTATTATTAATGTACATGATTGAAATGCCGTCTCGCGCATTGCTGGAACGAGTTAAATCCAAGCTTTTTTATCGTTTATATAATCTTCAATTGTATAATAAGCTTTTTTTATGAGCATACTTTTAATAAAGTTCTTAAACTTGTGTAAAGGCAAGTCTAAGACATATTTTATTATTCAGATAAACTTTTACAAGTGCTTTTGTATGTGTGTAATTGTATTGGGAAACGTGTTTAGTCCCCAGCACGTATCTACGGCGCTATGAAGTAACGCTAAAATCATTTCGTATGGCCACAGCGATTTTATTCCCAGTGGAAAGTTTTTGTAATAAGTAGGTTCGATTTTTTGCATCCCAAATTTTGACAAATCATCACGTTTTAAAGCCAGAGTTTTAGAATATACTTCCGTTTCGTTTCATCAGCTACCGCGACGGCAAGGAGATCACGACCACCGACGGCGAGCGTCTGTCCATAGTGCGCACGCGGGCCGACCGCGGCTGCTACGAACTGGTTATAGCAGACGTTTGTGCGGACGACGCTGGCGTCTACTCCTGCAATGCCATGAACATCTATGGCGATGTGGTGTCAGAAGCCAAGGTCACTGTCGTTGGTGAGTCACATTGTTTTAGGCTGCACAACAAAACAGACGTAACTCATCCAAAAAAAAATTTTTTTTTAAATTGAATATAGGCAACCGCTTGACCACAATCACACCTAATACAAAGCTATGATGTGGCCTAAGATGGTACGCGTTTGCCTATAAGATGCTTATTTACTCTTTTCTTAAAGATGCCCAAGTTGTAAGTGGCGGAAAACACACAAAGTAGTTATCAACCTATTACAGGGCACGAGTCTCGTCTCAGAATGAGAAAGGTTTAGGCCGTAGTCCACCAGCTGGCCAAGTGTCGATTGGTAGACTTCATACGCCTTTGAGAACATTATAGAGAATTCTCAGGCCTCTTGTTAACACGCACGTTTTACTCACGTTTTGTATGGATAATCCATATAAAACCTGGGTACCATCGATCATAATTGATATTTAAATGCTTGAAACGCACATAACTCTGAAAAGTTAGAGGTGTATGTCGAGGATTAAACGCGGTTCCCAGAAAGGGAGGACGAAGTTTTAACATCTAGGCATCACCGCTTACACTTAAAAAAGATGCCAATTTAAAGAAATTATTAAACTTAACCTAAGTAATTAAAAAACTGGGTTACTGACATCATAAAATTTAATTCTTCAATAGATGAAGTATGTCTAATATTCCCCCGGCTTGCGAAATTAACGACTGACATACATAAGTCTTGTAACACATTCATCGCAAAGAAAGTTGGACATGATCCAAAATTTGTTTACGTATGGTTGGTATTTGTAAGATAGGTATAATTGCCGCTAAAATTATATTCAATTTTAATGCCAAATCATTACCTATAACATATTAACACAAATTCTTCAAAATATTCATCAGATTGTAGGTACATATAATCTGTGTTATATGTTACTACGATATATTATTCATTTTATGGATTGTAATTTGTTTTTATACAAAAATTTGTGTTTAATATTTTTTTATTTGCCTGCCTTTAGAAATGCCTATAGGTTAGATATGTATACTATACTGGTTTACTATAAATAATCTACTTTTAAATGCTAAAAAAACCAAGTGTGTCGAGTTTTTATTGCCCAATACAAGGATTACTAGCAACAATTTAAAGATAAGTGGTCAGCCATTGAAAACTGAGAACACAACTGTGTTCTTGGGAATAACCCTAGATGCAAAGCTTCAATGGGGCACCCATATAGCAACACTTGCTGGCAAGCTTAGCTCTGCTGCTTACGCTGTTAGGAAGATTCGACAGTTAACAGACGTAGAAACTGCAAAAGTAGTTTATTTTGCATATTTCCATAGTATTATGTCGTATGGAATCTTACTATGGGGTAAAGCAGCTGATATTGGAAAAATTTTCGTTTTACAAAAAAGGGCAATTCGCGCAATTTATAATTTAAAACCGCGGGATTCCCTTCGAGAGAAATTTAAAGAAATAGGTATTCTTACAGTAGCTTCTCAATATATTTATAACAACATAATTTTTGTTAAGCAAAACATTCACAGTTACAATAAAAAGTGTGAATTACACGATAGGCGGTTAAGAAATAGAGATGGACTAGTGATTCCTCGATTACGCCTCAAAAAGGTCCAAAGGTCGTTTGTGGGAATGGGCGTAATGTTCTATAACAAAATTCCACAACAAATCTTAGATTTGCCTTTACACAAGTTTAAGAATTCTATTAAAAGTGTGCTCATGAAAAAAGCATATTATACAATTGAAGATTATATAAATGATAAAAAAGCATGGATTTAATTTATTCGCTTTATACGCTATTATAACTTGAGGAGTATTCGATTATTGGTGTTCAATTCGATGCTTTAATCATGGGTAGCCTAAGTATGTCACGCTCTCTTTAAACATTTCTGTGGTGGTGTCGTGTGGTGCGGGTTGTTACGTTCCCTCAAATATGGTTGAGCGAAGCAATGGCTGGATCATGCGTCATGCTCGTGAACGGGTGCCGCCGTCGGAAATGGGGCTACTTTTGTCTGCCCTTCTTAACGTGTGGAATTGTAAGCACCATTCTGAACCAGTGGTAGATTCATTTGTCGATTCAAAAGCACTTGTAAAAGTTTATCCGAATAAAAAATATGTCTTAGACTTGCCTTTACACAAGTTTAAGAACTTTCTTAAAAGTATGCTCATAAAAAAAGCTTATTATACAACTGAAGATTATATAAACGATAAAAAAGCTTGGATTTAACTCGTTCCAGCAATGCGCGAGACGGCATTTCAATCATGTACATTAATAATCATAATTGTTATAATGTTATTTTTAAAAAGAGCAACCGCCGAGTTTCTTACAGGTTCTTCTCGGCTGGAACTGCATTCCGAACCTGTGGTAGACTCAATCGACGATTCAAAAGCACTTGTAAAAGTTTATTTGAATAAAAAACTTTTCTATTCTATTCTATTCTATTATAGGTATTTGTTACAAGTAATCATTAAAAGCATTAGGTTATACATACAAGATGTTAATAGTTCATTCATTGATTATTTTCACTTCACTGACCTTTGTCAATATAATACAGGGTTAGCTGCATAAACAGCAAATCAAAAAGATAATCCACAAATCCACATCCCCCTTTTAAAACTTACCCCGTTCAATATAGTGTGAAAGACTATGAACATGATTTAACAGCACCCAATATCACTGAAAATTACTTGGCTAGCAGTCAGATAGCTGAGGTAGCTGAAATTTACTAAGGAGATACCAGTGCACTATTCGATCTAGCTCTAATAAACAGTAACGACAATAGTGCCCACAGACTAGACAACAATTAATTATAGCGTAGCAGAGATACAATGACCTTACTGCGCGTGCCAAGGGCTGTCTAAAAGTATATGTAACCCAGCTTGTATCAAATGAAAATTGTTCGTGATGTGATTGTGCCTAGTGATTTTTTTTTTAATTTATTGATCAAACACATAGTTGTATTTCAATAAACTGTGTAACTTATAGTGTAACAAGTATATACGTGGCTGTGATCTAAACTCCGGCAATGCGTTTCCGTTACGTCATCCTCGTATTTACCTTCAAATTTTAACTGGCTATACTTTTCGAATTAACTTATTTTGTGTTTTATATTAGAGAAACAGGTGCTTTTTTTCCACACAGCATGTGTTAAAACTCATCATTTAATATATTTAGGCTTACCAAATAATTGACGATTAGAATTCCGCTCGCGGTTTCTTCTGAATTTGAGCCTGGTAAATAAAGGGCATCTGCAATTTTAGTTGATGTGTTTTTGTGATTTAGCCCATACTCCGAACAGCTATCGTCAATAAATCTTCATTGAATATAATAGTGCTCTCACATATCAAGTGGCGTATCAGTATTTGTCCGTTAGTTCCTCAAACTAACGCAGCCATCTTATACTTACTTGTTGCATTATAATTGCGACTACCTTTCCAACGTGGTTGTGTGATGTTGTATTTCGAGGGATGTGTGCGTGAAGCCCGCCAATAGAAAAGTTTATAACTTAGCTCATCTTACAACAGGATATGCACTGCAGGGCTATTCTGTAAAGCCATTTTCGAATTATAGAGAGTGAATTCGAGATGAGTTTGTTAATTTGTACTCTGTAAAACTCGATAGTACAGGTCTTCTCACTCAAACTCACTTCACTTCGCAAGTGCGTAGCAGATGTTTACAGAATATCAAACCAAGGTGAAGTGAGTTTGCTTTCGAAGTGAGTTATTTCACTTGAGTGAGCTTCGATATCGAGATGGTATTTTAGAGAATAGCCCTACTGATCTCTATTACTACAAGTAGGTATGCTGGATAGGCTGTGTGAAACAAAATGTCAGTAAATTGTGCTGATACAAAGCGCCGCACTGAAGGTACTGGGAACTAAATTTGATATTCTCAATACAATTTACACTATTTAAATTAGTTTCGGATACTTACCTTCACTTTCACTTTTGATAGCAATCATCACCAAAATGACGATGTTCACGTTACTTCATTTTGACGTCGCCCAAAGCCTATCCAGCTTATTTTAATAATAGAGATGAATAATAGCTGATCAGTGAGCTACTCATAATTAATATACGAAAATGAAGCAATCCTATTGATAGGTTTCACGGATATCCCTCGCTAGTCAATACGCACCCTCGCACATATCTGTGGAATGGCAGTTAACATATTATATTGAAGACAATATAATTAGGTACCTATAAGAAGTATTGAAGTATGTCAACCGATATAGATGATAAGAACATATTCGGGAACCTGCCGCCGGGCGGCGAGGGGCTGCTGGCGAAGGGCGAAAAGGCAGCCTTCACATGGAAGAAAGATGGCGAAGACTTCGACCCCGAAGAGAGATTCAAGGTTCGTTTACTTTTTGTTCATCTTTGGACCTCATATTTACCATTATAGCGGATCCGGCAGACGACACCCTGCCCGGTAAAATACCAACAGCAGCGTCACCTACCGGGTCCTATTGCGTTTTCAAATCATCCAGGAACCCATTAAAATATGCATACAAAACACACATACAACGCGTACCCAGATAGGTACGCGTGAAAAACATACCCTGTCTTTGTGTCGAGAAAAATTGGCAGTCAGTTATCATTTTATGAGTCGTACAATGGACAAACAATGTCTAAGTATGAAAAAGAACCCAGGATAGAAGAACATCTTGACTGAAAAACCTACGCCGACGGTTTGGAAAAAGCAACCGTTCAAAGTACTTATTCAGAGCCGTGGTATCGAAGATACATGATTGCCGACCTTCGAATGAAGTTGGCACTTTAAGAAGAGGAACAGAAGGAGCAGAAGAGTAGATGTTAATTCTTCTGTGTTTACTTCCAGGTTCTACTGGGTGACGATGAGGACTCGCTGGCGCTGGTGTTCCAGCACGTGAAGCCAGAGGACGCCGGCCTCTACACCTGCGTGGCCAAGACCAGCACCGGGAACATATCCTGCTCTGCAGAGCTCACTGTTCAGGGTACGCGTTTTTCTCTTCTGATTTCGTTTCAGGGCGTTTTCCGTCCATTTTTCATACTCCTACCTTTCATTAAGCATTGTCTGAAAATTTGTCACGACATCTCATATCTCACTGTCCAGGGTATTTACCTTCTGATTTCGTTACTGGTCGTTTTTATCCATCTTTTATACTTCTAGCTTTGGTTCAACACCTCAACAATGCGGGCCTCTTGAACCAAAAGGGAACACAAAAATTTTACGTGATTTTACGCATGGCGTATTTTTAAAATGGCTAGATTTAGAACAGCATGAGCGAAGCAGGAGCGAATCAACTAGTTAATATTAAATATAGTTAAAACTCGGCTTTTGTTCACGTCCTAAATTGTTTTACAAACGGAAGCCCAAGATATTCTGGAACATTCTCGAATGTTCCATTATCCTGTTGTATTGGGGATACGTTTTAGATCAGAAGGGTGTAATATATTGGCGATGGCAAGAGTTTGGCTACCATTCTAAATATTTTCTTCTTGTACAACAGGAGCTGTGAACTTCCTGCACCGCGAGCCAGAGAAACCACAATTGGTGATCGAGCACAAAGAAGCGATAGTGTCATGTGGAGGTTCGGCCATGATAGAGTTGGTCTGCAAGGGCTACCCCAAGCCCAACGTGGTATTCAAACATGAGGGCAAAGTGGTGGAAGCCGATGCTAGGCACAAGTGAGTGTTATTGATACCCAAGCCGTAAAAACATTAATTTTCAAATAGATTTTTTGGGCCAGCCACATAGAAGAATCCACAAAAATGTCATCACAATTTAAAAGGATCAATGGTTTAGTTTAGACATGTATAGAGAACAAGCATAGAAACATACACGTCGATATTTAGACTAAAGGTAGCATTTTGATCTCAGCAGTCGCAACCCGGCAACATAAATGACATAATGATATACATATGCAACAAATATGTCTGATAACTTAAATAAACGAAAGCGTCACATACAAAGCCACAAAACGGTGCGCCGCGACCGCCGTCGCAGCTGCCGAGTCACGGCTGTCAGTTCGCGACTGGCCGAGATCCGAATGCTACCTTAACAGCATTTTTAATTATTAATTTTCCACCCTCCCAGGTTCCTGTTCGAAGACGATGAGAACATGTCGCTGGTGATCAAGAACGTGACGGCGGCGGACGCGGGCGAGTACCACGTGATCGCATCCAACGACCTCGGTGAAGACACCACCACCGTCAACCTGGTGGTCAAGCAGGCGCCCAAGATCAAGAGCAAGATCCAGAACCAGACTTGCATGGTAAGTATAACGACATACAACATACTCGCACAGAGTGACCCCTTCATATATACGTATTACAGCGGCGTTCCTGTCGCATGCAACGAATTTGCTTCGCTAAAAATGCGAATAACGTTATTATCATTAGAACACCTTTTTGCGGTTTCAGCAACCTCTGAGTATGCATCAGTCTCATCAGCATGAGAGTATCAGCAAACTCTTAATATTTTTTCTTATTTACTTTTTATAAATTTCTTTTTAAAGTTTTTTGTGGGGTTCCCGCTTAGGTTGAATTTTATTTTAATGTCATATAAAGTTTTGTCTAAGAAATGCTATTGCAAAGAAAAAGTGTAATAATTAAATTTCTATTTGATAAATAATCAACTGATTTCAGTGTTCTTTTATGCAGTTTTGATTTGTATTCGCAGGTCGAGTCGACCCACGAAGTGACAATCGAGATCGAGGGCACCCCGTCCCCCGACGTGAGCTTCTACAAGGACGGCGTCGAGATCAAGTCCTCCGAGCGCATCTGCATCGTCAAGGAGAGCGAGGAGATATACAAGATCATCATCAAGGGCGCCAAGCTGACCGACACGGGCTCCTACTCTGTTGTTGCCAAGTTAGTATCATATTCCTTGTCCTTTTAGTAGAATATTTCTCGTAATTCAAATATTTTTTTAAGAATTTTAGCTATTTTTAAACATGACCAATAATTTCCTTTTGGCTCCAAATAAGCATCTTACCATCAAATTTTTGATCTATTTGGTAAACTATAATGTACTCTTTGACTGTATTTATGGTGCTCTTTCTGAAACAGAGTTTTCTTATAGCAAAGATTGCTATCAAAGTTTGCTGAGCTACGTGTGCTTAGCCAAGTCTGCTGAATCAACTTCTACATAACGTATAGCGGAAATAGTTTCAACTCATCCCTTTTGGTCCAGGAACGAAGTGAACCAGTGCTCGGACTTCTGGCAGTGGCACGTGACGTCACCGCCAAAGATCACCAAGAAGCTCGGCGGCGACAAGGTGTGCGACGAGAAGGAGAGCGTCACCTTCGAGGTGCAGACCGAGGCCGAGCCCGCGCCCACCGTCACCTGGTCAGTATTCGCACGTTATGCCGTCATCAGCTCAGAGATCACTAACATAAACTTAAACTAATGGCTTCGGATAGAACTGGAGTAAAACCTCCCGTCACACAATTTTACACTTACCATTCAAGTCAAAACTGCTAAAATAATTTCAAATTAAAAGAACACGCTTGAGCACAATCCACATCTGTTAGAATATGTGGACGTACCTAACCTAGCATCTTCAGTCGCTTCAGTGGCTCTTGTTTCATCTTACCCAGAATGTAAGTGTCAGGAAACACAGATCTCGGAAGGCTGTCCCAAACCCTAGCCATGCGTGGAATGAAGACTTTAGCGTTTCATCCGCGTCAATGGAACGTGGGTGTAGGGATAAAAATCAACCCAGTGACTTACGGTACGGTGGTAAAAAGACACAGCAGTACGGTGGTAAAAAGGTGAACGCTCGAAATTAAAGTCTGAGGCAAGTCATATTTCGCTTTACTAATTATTGTGATATCGTTTCAGGTACAAGAACAAGACGGAGATCAAGGAGTCTTCCGCCGTGAAGATTAAGTCTTCTGGCTCTGCGCACTCGCTCGTCATCACGTCGGCTGCCCGCGCCGACTCCGGGGAATACTCCTGCGAGGTAGTTATCTACCCCAAATTGTAATTTCAGTTCGTTTATCCGTCCTTGAATAGCCCCAAATGATAGTTTCAGTACGTTTATCCGTCCTTGAATATCCCCAAATTGTAGTTTTGAAGGAACACAGCAGATAGTATACGCAATGTTTTCAATATTGTCATCTATACTATCTATACTAATATAATAAAGCGGAAGAGTTTGTTTGTTTGAACGCGCTAATCTCAGGAACTACTGGATCGATTTCAAAAATTCTTTCACCGTTGGATATGTACGTACGTGATCCTTGAGTGCTATAGGCTATATATGTACCACGGACGAAGCTGGGGCGGAACCCTAGTCACGAATATTTTCAAAACAACCAGCAATTGCTTGATGGCCTGCTATCGTGTGAACCACTTGTGGCACGATCCCCGGCACACACTTTTAACTTTAGTTAAAAGACGTGGTTGAGTTATGTGCGTTTTAAACAATTAAATATTACTTGCTTTAACGGTAATGGAAAATATCGTGTGGAAACCTGCATGCCTGAGAGATGCCATAATGTTTTCAAAGGAGTGTGTGGTCTGCCAATCCGCACTTGGCCAGCGTGTTGGACAATGACCACCACGACCACCACTCTTCTCATTTTGTGAGGAGACCCGTGCCTTATAGTGGGCCGCTAATGGGCTGATAATAATGTTGATAATCACTGTAATTTTCAACTTACCGAACTTGTAGTATAAGTAAGTATTTCTGTATCAATCCAGATCCGCAACGTGCACGGCTCGTCGAGCGACTCGTGCCTGCTGAACGTGCGCTGCGCGCCGCAGTTCACCAAGCGCCTGCAGGACACCACGGCGGCCGAGGGCGACGTCAACGTCGAGTTCACCGTCGACGTCGACGCGTTCCCCACACCCGACGTCAAATGGTAATTTAACAACTTCGCCGAGTTTCGTGTTGTGGCGTGACGTGACGCGCCAGAAGTAAATCAGTTTCATAGATTTAGTACCTATGGTTAAAGACACATCAATTGTAGGTTGTGTCGTGTGTACTAAATGTACGAAACTGATATGGTTCTGGCGCGTCACGACACGCCACGATACGTGTATTTCCGCCTTTATTCCAGTTGTTTATTTCAGTTTTTCAATAACTTTAATTACTTCAGTATCTGTTCTTATCCTACACATTAGTTACCATCTGTGTATTTAGATCTAAGTTATCTGATGAACACTGCTCACGTAAGAATCAAAACTGTAAGAAAGTTTTATTGCTTTAAACATGGACCTGTGTTAATAAACTCTTGGTCTTCTCACATTAATGAACTCTTGTACCCACTTACCCAGGTACCTCGGAGACGTGGAGATAACAGAAAAGAAGTCCGTGTACACCCGCGTGGACAACGGCAGCAGCCACAAGCTGGTGCTGAAGGAGGTCACGGCGGAGCTGTCCGGACAGTACACCTGCAAGGTGTCCAACGAGATGGGGCAGGACTCGTGTCAGGCCACCTTCACTGTTAACAGTAAGTACATTGAAGTATCTCGATGTACCTCGGTGATAACCTAGGGTGAAATGTATAGAACGTACTCTGACTCCACTCAAGCTCAAAACATAGTTAAAACTAGACGGATTTATTTCAGAGCCGTATTTATGTCCCGTTTTAACTTACTTCGCTCTCCCTTTCAGAGAGACAGAGTTGTAAGAGTTTTAATCGATTAATGAAACCTCGCTTTAATATTCTCAAAGGTGTGTGAAGTCTACCAATCCGCACTTGGCCAACGTGGTAGACTACCCCTTAAATCCTTCTCATTCTGAGAGGATACTCGTGCCCTATACCTTGTGGGTCGGTAATGGGTTGGTAATGATCATTATGACAACAAAAAACTGTTCGAACCAGCTTCGACCTGCTATGTTCCATCAAAACTACAATTTGGGGCTATTCAAGGATGGATAAACAAACTGAAACTACAATTTGGGGCTATCAATACCTGCTTCAATGATCTAATGGCTAAATTTCTAGGCTGCGAATCATGACTCATGAGGGAACAGAGATTGCACCTGTGTTGGCGCAAACACCTGCGCACTAATGACCACTTTCGTAGAAATTGGCCGCCGTGGCCGTGCGTTTAATTTAATTTAAAATGACAGATGCCATTTAGCCAATGTGTGAACGCAAACTAAACAACATGCCTAATGGAAATATCTAGAAGTGTGTTGACTTTGTCTGCCAAACACCTGCTAATGGCATACGAATTGGTTAGCAACTAGAGTTGATACGGAAACTCGTATATCCAAGATTTGCATATTTATCAGGGAAACCGCGCATCACGAAGAGTCTGATAGACATGTCCGTGGACGTTGGACAGACTCTGAAGCTGGAGGTCGAGGTGGAAGGCTATCCGGAGCCAAAGATCAAGTGGTATAAGGACGGCAAGGAGGTCACCACTGACGCCAGGATCAAGATCGAAAGGGATACTAAAAGGTATTACCATATCATTATCTTATTAAGATACCCTACACAGCTTGCTCCGAATTTTATTCTCGATAGTCGTTATAGTTTGATGGCTTTCTGCATGGGCGTCGCTAGGTAGGGACAGGGGGGGCAGCTGCCCCCCCTAGAGATTTGAAAAATATAGATAACCAGCTTCAAAAGCTCTGGACTATACCAACAATACTTTGTACTTTTCCCATACTATACTATCATCAACTCCCCCCCCCCCTTGGCCATCGGCTGGCGACGCCCTTGGCTTTCTGTAATTCCTCCGTGGAATTTAGTACTGTAGTCTGTACTGTAGTAGAAGTTTTCCGTGTTCTGCAGCAGCCAAAGATAGGCTTTGGCTGCCTTCACATGGTTCCACGAAACACCCCGGTTTCTATAGTCGCAAAGTGTTTGTCTGGTGATACTTCTATTAGCACATACGAAAGGTTTGTTTAAAATTTCGGTTTGTGCTAGTAGGCTCGAATTTTCAGGTTTTCAGCACCCTTGTTTAGAAATGTGAGGAGCATGTAACTCGCATTAAAAAAAATTTAGATCTGAGGTCTTTGAAAACGGTACCTAACTTTTAAAGAAACTTCACATGGATTTTGATATACTATTCACCTTGACCTTGTTTGAGGTGGTACATTAACGAGAGTCCTTAATAATTCTTTATCCCTACTGTATAACCGAGACGATTCCTGAGTTAGCAGCGCGATGTGGGAGGGCGAGGGTTAGGCACGGGAGGGTTGACGGTTGGGTGTAAAAAGAGGAGGGAAGGACGTAAAAGCTAAGACCAATACCCCTCTCGCAACGCGCAGCTACTTCAGGATTCGTCTCAAATAAAGGATAGGCCTTTAAATTTTTTTCCGTTCTGTTCATTGTATAGGCTAGAGAACTACTACCTAACGGTTACATTGGTAAAGGAAGAGGATGGTGGAGAGTATGAGGTTACCGCTGAAAACGAGATGGGCAGCGTCTCGTCCAGAAGCACCGTCACTGTGCACAGTAAGTATTTCATCCGGAAAATTCATCTGAAGCAAATTAGCAACATCTTCCATGGATAGGGCGAATACAAATGATGCGGGGTTGTCAGAATCATGATACTTAAATGAAAACGTACAGCAGAATATGATAGTAATATAGCCGAATGAGTCGTTTTTTAAATGGTTAATTTCCTGCCAAAAATATCATGTTCTGTAGTAACCCTTGCAAGAGACTTGTGTCCAATAAGTGAACGTTATCGGTTGAGACGATAACGACAATATTCAAAATTTGCGAGATAAATAATAAAAACAACAATAACATCTGTTCAGTATAACTTAAATATACTTCAATTTGAAACATTCAACAATTATTTTTTTCGGAATCAATTTATGTGTGGGATTCAATTATCATCACGGTTCCAGCAAAGTTAACTCATATACACATAACACACCAAACAATGGTAAAGTATTCCAAAGTCGTCCAAACTTTCACGATCCGACTGTGCAGTCAAACCGTCAGGAATTTGACCACAGAGGTACAGTAGTAGTTGCGAGTAATGTAGTCTAATATAAGAGTAGATAACTACTACATTGCACGTTTTTATTTGTCAAGTTACCTACTACGTTGTCTTTGAATAGATAAGTAGCAGTAGTTAATCCATTGAAGCATTCACTAGACATGAATGCTCTTGTGTGCACACATAAACATTTTGCACCAAACATTCCTGCACTCCACCTTACCCCGACATTTTTGTCAATAATATAATTTGTTCCCATATTACCATACTTATTGTTACCATATTTTCATTGTGTTTAATAGCAAAAGAAGTTCATTCGAGGTTCCGAAAAGAGAGTGTTGTTGAAAGTGAACTCGAAGAAGAAAGCAAAGCTAAAAAACAACAAATAGACGATGTAGTGGATGATGGGACTAAGAAAACTGCAAAAAAGTTAAAAAAAGAAAAGATTGAAGAAAAATCCTTGATGGATGAAACAGATACGAAAGTCAAATCCGCATCATTGGATGATATTGAAAAACTTGTTCCAGTCAAATCTAGAAAATCTATCTCTACACCTGAAGTAATAGAAGAAAAGTCATTTTGGGACGATATAGAGGAACCAAAAAAAACACAAGTAGATGACACAACAAATCGTGAGGCTAAGAAAACTGCTAAGAAAGAAAATACAGAGCCTGAATTAATAAAACAAAAATCTATCATCGATGAAACAGTTTCTAAATCAGTGTCATTTGACGAGGTAGAGCAACCATCTCCACTAAAATCACAAAAATCTTTCACTGAGCCTGAAGTGGTAGAAGAAAAGTCTTTTTGGGATGATACAGAAGAAAATGAAAAGCCAAAATCAGCCAAACTAGATGAGGCTAAGAAGCCAGTGCCCATGAAATCTCAAAAATCTGTTACTGAGCCTGAAGTGATAGAAGAAAAGTCTTTGTGGGATGATATAACAGAAAATGAAAAGCCAAAATCGGCCAAACTAGATGAGACTAAGAAGCCAGTACCCATGAAATCTCAAAAATCTGTTACTGAGCCTGAAGTGGTAGAAGAAAAGTCTTTTTGGGATGATATAGAAGAAAATGAAAAGCCAAAATCAGCCAAACTAGATGAGGCTAAGAAGCCAGTGCCCATGAAATCTCAAAAATCTGTTACTGAGCCTGAAGTGATAGAAGAAAAGTCTTTCTGGGATGATAAAGAAGAAAACGAAAAGCCAAAATTGGCCAAAGTAGATGAGACTAAGAAGCCAGTACCCATGAAATCTCAAAAATCTGTTACTGAGCCTGAAGTGGTAGAAGAAAAGTCTTTCTGGGATGATATAGATGAAAACGAAAAGCCAAAATCGGCTAAACTAGATGAAACTAAGAAGCCAGTACCCATGAAATCTCAAAAATCTGTTACTGAGCCTGAAGTGGTAGAAGAAAAGTCTTTCTGGGATGATATAGATGAAAACGAAAAGCCAAAATCGGCTAAACTCGATGAAACTAAGAAGCCAGTACCCATGAAATCTCAAAAATCTGTTACTGAGCCTGAAGTGGTAGAAGAAAAGTCTTTCTGGAATGATATAGAAGAAAACGAAAAGCCAAAATCGGCCAAACTAGATGAGACTAAGAAACCAGTACCCATGAAATCTCAAAAATCTGTTACTGAGCCTGAAGTGGTAGAAGAAAAGTCTATCTGGGATGAAATAGAGGAGTCAAAACAATCACAAATAAATGATACTACAGATCGTGGTGCTAAAAAAACTCCTGTAAAGGAAAAATCAGAGCCTGAATTTATCAAACAAAAGTCTGTCGTGGATGAAATAGATACGAAAAAAAAATCGGTGTCAATCGAAGATGTAGATAAACCAACTCCAGTAAAATCTCAGAAATCCTTCACAGAACCAGAAGATATAGAACAACAGTCGTTCTGGGATGATATAGAGGAAGGTAAAAAGCCGAAATCAGTTAAAGAAGGTGATGTTGAATCATCTCCAAGAAAAGCTACAAAATCCTTTACAGAGCCTGAAGTCAGTGAAGAAAAGTCAATATGGGATGAAAATCATGACGAACAGAGCAAAAAGCCTATTGTGGAAGAAGTCAAAGCAGAAAAACAAAAAAGTAAAAAAGGAATTTCCGAACCCGAAATAATAAAAGAAGTTCCCATTGATGAATCACTGAAATCATCAAAACGCAAGTCTGTTAAAAAACAGTCGGTTAGCGAGGAACCGTTGAGTGCTGAAACTGAAGGTAAAAAAACGCGCTTCAAGCTTCATAATCAGCAAACAGCTTCTAGACAGCACACTCACGTATTCATAGTGTCGCATGTTCTTGTGTTTTTTTAACAAACCAAGTGTGATTTGTTATGTTTAGGCCGAGTTTTCGAAACAGTAACAACATTCAAGTCGGGCGATCATGGTTCAATAATTGTATCCAAAGTGAGCAGCAGTCTCTCGCATGGTGCTATTATTACAGGTCAGTATGAAGCTTTGCGCCTTCTCTTCCCGGTTTCTAACTTCATTATCAGGAAAACTCTAACTTTCATACGAAATTGCTACTTTGATTAAATTTATAAATTTAACGCAATTTCCATTGCATGCATTAATACAATCTTTAGTTGTACATCTACTTCAACTCCGATATAATAATATTTTAACTGGTAGGTCCAGCCGAAACGCGCACTATACACAAAATGAACTCGAGCGCAGTGTATTATGATGAGAATGACGAATATGATATAAAGGTTGTTAAACCAAATAAACCGCATGCAACTTCTCTAGAAGTTGAAGAAATAGCTAGTCATAGTTACTATCTGTCTGAACTGGGTTACTACACAATACCGGATCACATCAGAAGAGGAACTTATGGCATAATAGAGGAACCACAAACGGATTCTGACGCTGATACTAATTCGAGACATGGTAGACCGGTCGGCAATAGAACTATATCGATCAAGTCCGTTTCTGAGGATGAGATGAGTTGGCAAAACGAATCACTCTCACGAGAAATTTCAATCGAAGATCTTTCAAAATCTCTTTTCGATATAGACGATACAAAAAAGTTTTTCAGCAAAGATTCCTATGTGCGGCGGTCCTCTTTCATAGAAGACTACTTCACGGGCGAAGGTGATGAAGAATCGGTTATTCTGAAGGAGCACAGTCAAAAGGTTTACGAGAACGATATCACAGAGAAGCTCATACATATATCGAAGGAATTTGACGAAAACGAATTTAAAAAAGTCGAAGTAAAAATAGATGATATTAAGAATCGTATTATAGAAGAACTAGTTTTAAGTCCAGTTAAAAATTTCGATAGTATAACTAAAGATGTAGCGGAAACCACATTAGAACGTAAGAAAAAAACAAATAGTTTGTTTAGCGTTGACGAGGAAGGGGATCGCGATATTGAAGAACTTATGAAACGAAGCCAGAGACAGAGAAGCATATTAGGTGATATTCTTGATGAAGAAGAGGAAAAAGGTAATAATCAAGTAATAAAATCTATTATGAGACGGAATATGACGCGCGCGGCTGATGATGACTATCATAGTAACGCTACTGTGTGCGTCAAGAAAATTAACAACTTTTTCGTGCTAGTAGTAATAATAGTATAGACTATTGACAAATTGCTGTTGATGTTTCACTTGATATGTTATTTTCTTCTTTTATAAAATCGAAAATATCTTCTATAATAACTGAATAAATTAAAACATTTTTCCATCTTTTCATCTACCTTCATCAGAAGAAAATATCAAATAAGTAATCAATGTGATCACAGTTAATCGCCACTATGATTTAACTAATGTTCTGCCGTATGTTTGTTTTAGCACGCATGCGTAATAACATTTCCTTCTGGCATACTAATACTCGGGTTCCACTCTCTCGAAGATGTTAGCATCGGTGACAGCATTTACCAAGGTAAATTATATTTTATAAGTGGTATCGCGTGCACGCCAATAAGCCTTTAGATGTGTTTAAAATAGAGTATAAAATTCTCTGGCAGTTTAATGGTACGTATCTACACAATTCAACATCACAATATACCTACAGACGTTATAATATTCTTCTTTACGTAATCGGTAAGTTATTCTTTTTCAGCTACAATAACTGCTGTAAATATCGCAAAAACAATATGGTTGCACCAATGATAATGTTTCAGCTTCTTTGTATTTTTGCCTCTATCTCTATGTGTTGTTAATGCAGGTTGTTTTAGGTGATCTTCAATATTGTAAATAAACTTGACAGCAAATAAATTGAAACAGGATCCAATTTTTCATAGAAAATGATGCAAACAAATTTCAATCAATTTTGTAAGGCCGTCAAAAACCTGATTGAAACCAATAATATTATGCTTGCATATTTTCTAGGACAAAGAACCCCATCCTAGTTATTTCGATTTATTTACTGTCGAGATTAGTGTTGTATTAAATTAACAATCCTCTGAGCCCACATATATTTTAATCTTATACCAATCTTAAATGTTGAATAGAAGCACGCGTTACTTTGCGGAATTCCATGATATTATACAATGAACACAAAATTACTTACTTTACTATAATCCGCTAACAGTGACAAATTTGTAGGCACAACACCACACAAATTCACCACTTTAACTCGACGATCGTTTCATCAGGACGAGCATCTTCAGGAGATGTCGACTTCTTTTCACACTTTGCAATTTGTGTGGTGTTGTGCCTACAAATTTGTCACTGTTAGCGGATTATAGCAAAGTAATTTGTGTTCATTGTATAATCTTATACCAATCCTTAATTTATTCAAAAATTACTGAATTCTATTCCGTTCCATTTAGAGGCACCGTTACATCCTAAAAATCCATGATCTAGTCTCCTATGGGAGAGCAGGCAGCTGTGCCCAGCAGTGAAGTGAAATGATCTAAGACGCAATCATTTATTTTGCAGCACCACCTAAACTCAAAGAGAGCACCTTGAACGACGGCCACATCTACGAATCCCTCCCCCTAGTGTACACGGTAGAAGCTTCTGGAACTCCGAAGCCAACGGTCCGCTGGTTGCACGAGGGCCAGGAGGTGAAGCCTGACGGCAGGGTCCACATCACCAACGAAGGGGATCTTTACAAGCTGGAGATCGATGCTGTTGACATGAAGGACGCTGGGAAATGGCAGTGCGAGATTGTCAACGACCTCGGGAAACAGTCGCTTCAAGCTGAACTTTCAGTTTCACGTAAGTCTTTCAGTTCAGTGACGTCTTCAATACAATCTGCTTGCTATGAAACTGTCAAACAATTCTTGTTAAGTGGAATTAAAGAATTAGGAGTTTAATAAGTTGACACAACATAAACAATTAACCATATTTTGCATAAATTGAAAGTCAATGAAATAATGACCACCTTGTTGCCAGGCATTCTTTCATTCTTTCATTCATAATTAATATCAGATTAAAACACTTCCTGGAATCTAATAAACTACTGTCACCAAATCAATTTGGGTTCAGGCAAAACAAATCGACGGATGATGCCATACGGGAAGTAACGTCTTACATAGTAGAGAACCTAGATGCAGGACAGAAAACTATTGGAGTATACTTGGATCTAGCTAAGGCTTTTGACACCGTGTCCATTCCAATTCTAATCAGGAAACTTGAGTACATTGGCGTACGTGGCCAGTCATTGCAATTATTAAGGGACTATCTCTCTAATAGACAACAGCAGGTAAGAATTGATCAGTATGTAAGTCAGGAAGAATGCATTAAAATTGGTGTGCCACAAGGAAGCGTTCTCGGCCCGACATTGTTCCTGGTTTACATAAATGACTTATGTAATATGAAATTAACGAATGGAAAGATAGTCTCTTTTGCAGATGACACAGTATTGCTTTTTAGTGCTAAATCTTGGCAAGAAGCTAATAAATTGGCTAATCAAGGCCTTAAAATGGTTACCACTTGGCTGGATCATAATCTACTCACGCTAAATGTAGAAAAAACCAAGTTTATGACCTACAGTATTAAAAATAGAACACAACCCGAGCAGAATGCAATTTGCATTAAAGTCCATACATGTTCACAATTAACTAACTGTTCATGTTATAGTATTAAAAAGACAAACGTTATTAAATATCTCGGTGTATTAATTGATCAAAATCTCAATTGGAAACAGCACATTCAAAAATTAAGCAGCACGATAAGAAAACTGATCTATATCTTTAAAATACTCAGGAATGTCTGCTCAGCTAAATTACTTCTAAGTACCTATTATGCTCTGTGTCAATCTATTATCATTTATGGAATAAAAGCATGGGGAGGCACATCTAAAACCACCTTATTAACTGTAGAAAGAGCGCAGCGCGCTGTACTTAAAGTAATGACTTTTAAGAAATACACTTATCCTACACATCTACTATATACTGAACTAGAGGTACTCACAGTACGTAAATTATTTATAAAACATGCAATTTTTACACAACACAAAACTCAACCAGTTTCCACAACAAGGCGTAGAATAGATAAAGTATATATGGGCGCAAGCGTCATGTATCGGCAATAAGTGGAAAATATTGATAAACTATATTTTAGTTTATCGTTTAAATAATTATAAAAATGTGTGAAATAGATGAGATTGATATTCAAATAATTATTGGTAAATATTAAACCGTTATTTATCAAGGTCTAATATTAAATAGACACCGTTTTGACTCTTTGGATGTTTGATGTCTAATTTATTGTTCAATATCACCATTTACTATTGAAATAATAGTTTGCTGTTTAAATATTTATAATAAAATCTATTAGAGTTATTAACATTAACTTTAATCAAATTTAATCATTGCAAAATTTATAATAATGTTTTGTGTAATCTATGGTAGAATCTCCTTGTAGCGCCATCTGCAGGAATTATGACTGTTGGTTGGTATTATTTAAATAAACATAGTTTGTTTAAAATAAACCATTTAGAGTTACGTAAAATTCATTTAAATATTTATTTTGATTATTAAGCTATGGTTCCAAGAATTATTTTACAGTAATTTTATTTGTTCGTTATACAAAAGAAGTTGTATTGCTATATTTCCGTTATAACCTTGAGAGACAAATATAAAAGCAATCGAATCGTGAAAATGGCATGCATTCCTTTGTTAGATATTGCACTGAAATAAAATAAGTGATATTTGGTGTGTAATTTTACCATGATTAGACCCTTAATGTGAAAGATCTGGCTTGGTCGCCGACAGCAGCGGTGGGATCACAGCCCCAAAAGTTTTTAAGACCTCCGGATGAGGCGTTTTTCATTGTAAAATAAGTGATGGGTCTCAAGTGTTGCGAAAGGTGTGTTGTCAGCGGGGGTGATGGATGCACTGGTCACAGGTATTTATCCTGAATTTATTTGATCTGAGTTGTTATGAATTGAATTTTTTTATTTTTTGCATAACCGCCAATTTATTTCCCAAATTAATATCTGTTCTAAAACATTACGGAAACGTAAAATTGAAAATAGAGGAAGTAAATTTAACGTTGCTAAAAAACCACGTGTTACATAACCTTCAAAATGTCAAGTCGTATGTTTTGAATGTAATCAGCCGGATAATTAGTCAGAGTGATTCCAAGCCTACCCCTTTTTAGGCAAACAGCAATTCCAGTTCCCGTGGCAGTTTTAACAACGCTAAGGTTAATCGTAAGGGTCATTCTGAGAAAAAAAAAAATATGACTACCGTCAAAGCAACGAACGTAATGTTTGAAATAAAACTATCAACTAGTAATAATAATTGTTCATCTGTTAAAATGTAGCACTATTTATGTTATTATTGGTAATAAATAGTACAGGTAAAAGTTCCACGGAATTGTAATTTGAAAAAAAAAAAAAAAGATGTTACCTACCTACTATACAGATGATGACATACTGACGGATGTTGTAGAAGAAGTTAGATGGATTGGTAGAAATGGATGAACGAGCGGCTCCTTAATGACAAACGCATTTTGATAAACGTAAAGCCAGAAACCACCTAGTTTAGTCAGACGCTTTTGGATTCTTACCTAATTCTAACAACTCAGACAAATTGACCAATTGACCGTATGGGCAGAGGAATCAGTGGACATCGATTAACATGCGAGTGCTTCCGTTTCCTCTGTGGCAATGCTGACTCTATGTTGTGTTTGCATTGTGTTGATATGATTTATGATTTATTTTATTTCATGATGTGCAAATCTATTTTTCCCTATCCAAAACATCCCTCCTTAAACGCTGGCTGGCCACCATGCGTATCCTTAAACCTGGTCTTGGTGGCTAGATCCCAGGATGGGTGATGCCTTTTGTGTTGGCTAGATCCCAGGATGGGTGATGCCTTTTGTGTTGGCTAGATCCCAGGATGGGTGATGCCTTTTGTGTTGGCTAGATCCTATTGGTGATGCCTTGTGGGTCGGCTAGATCCCAGTTTGGGTGATGCCTTGTGGGAGGGCTAGATCCCAGTTTGGGTGATGCCTTGTCAGAAATTACGTCATAACAAACAAAAAAAAACTGAAAATATAACTTACAATTTGTGACTTTGACTTTGACTTTGACTTAATGACTTTGAATTTGACTGTAAAAAAAAAACTGCAAGGGGCACAGAATTTTAAGGGAAACAGCGCAAGGGACGCGCTGGAATCAGCATGGCCGTATGGGCGCAAGCGTCATGTATCGGCAATAAGTGGAAAATATTGATAAACTATATTTTAGTTTATCGTTTAAATAATTATAAAAATGTGTGAAATAGATGAGATTGATATTCAAATAATTATTGGTAAATATTAAACCGTTATTTATCAAGGTCTAATATTAAATAGACACCGTTTTGACTCTTTGGATGTTTGATGTCTAATTTATTGTTCAATATCACCATTTACTATTGAAATAATAGTTTGCTGTTTAAATATTTATAATAAAATCTATTAGAGTTATTAACATTAACTTTAATCAAATTTAATCATTGCAAAATTTATAATAATGTTTTGTGTAATCTATGGTAGAATCTCCTTGTAGCGCCATCTGCAGGAATTATGACTGTTGGTTGGTATTATTTAAATAAACATAGTTTGTTTAAAATAAACCATTTAGAGTTACGTAAAATTCATTTAAATATTTATTTTGATTATTAAGCTATGGTTCCAAGAATTATTTTACAGTAATTTTATTTGTTCGTTATACAAAAGAAGTTGTATTGCTATATTTCCGTTATAACCTTGAGAGACAAATATAAAAGCAATCGAATCGTGAAAATGGCATGCATTCCTTTGTTAGATATTGCACTGAAATAAAATAAGTGATATTTGGTGTGTAATTTTACCATGATTAGACCCTTAATGTGAAAGATCTGGCTTGGTCGCCGACATATACGATATCCCTCAACAAAAAACGGTTTTTGCTCAAAAATTCATAAAATATCTCGGTCCTAAACTATATAACGCAATAAGCAGAAATATAACGTTAAAAGACTTTACATGCAATAAATTGAAAAAGCAATTAATAAAATATCTAAATGCTCTAAATTACAATGAAACAGAGGATCTTCTGATTAAAATAATATGATAAAAACTAACCAGCAAACATGTAGAAATAAACTAGCAACACACAATACACACACACACATACACACACACACACACACAAACAAAAACACAAACGCGTTCACCACACATACACACATACATACTGGCAAACATGAACACCTCAAAAATCACATTTAAGCGTACATAAACGATAACATTTTAATCTTCCTAATATGTATAATATAGTACTAACACATGCTACAAGAGATATAGGAAATACTCGTAGCAAATTAATACGTAATAACTATATCTAATAATAACTCGTAATAACTCTGCCTCTAAAAACTATCAACTCAATGCGCCTATAAAAAAGTGGCGGGTAGTTGGATAAGAGCTCACAACAACATAATGTGTGCGTAACTCACTACCTACCTCTATTCAAATAATAGTATGTTTAGACTTTAGACTGGTTTAATCGTTTAATGACATATTGGATATTAATATACCTACTGTATATTGTCAGACCATCGCGCACCTTATTCATATTATATTCAATTAAGTCCATAGGAATGGGGAAGTCAGCCCACTGTAACACAGTTTTCACTAGTACAGGGGTTGTCATGCCTATGCCTATAAGCACTATAATTATTATAACCTAGACACATGACCTAGACACCTAACCTACCTTACTATTTAAGTGATCTTTTTGTTTATAATACTCAGCTATTAAACCATTAAGTTGTTAAGTTGTAAGAATATGAACTATGTAAGTATATTGTATAGGTATAATAATAAATAAATAAATAAATAAATAAATTCTTCCACCATCCGTTATTGTAGATCATTTATGTTATGTTCTCGCAAATTATGGAATCAATTTCTACCCGTTATGTTCCTCAAAACTACGGGTCTATTCAAGGGGCAATTAAACAAATTCATCAAGAATCGGCTTCGAAATTCCTTTAATGCTTCAGATGTTTATGGACAGCGACAAACACTGAGCATCAGACGATCCACGTGTTCGTTATTAATTTAAATAAAAAAAGTAAAAATGCCCTTTCGGCATCCGTGTTTCATTCGATTTGAATCCGGCATTCGACTTGAGTACCGTCAAGGCAAAAGTGAATAGGCATTTTCTAGGCAAGTGAGTACCAACTACCAACTTAGCCCTCATCATTGCTTACCAAGCATAATTGTCGTCAAGCGTAAGCCTATATGCGTATACAATTAAAAAAAAGCATTCGGATACCCGTAAGACTTATAAAATTTATATTTAATTATATCTTTATAGCTGAATCAGAACTCCGCAAGCCCAAGTTCACAGTTCCCCTCGAAGCGACAAGTGTTATGCAACGCGAGCCTGTAACCATGAAGGCGGTGTGCACGGCAGATCCTCTACCCCACGTGGCCTGGTTGCTCAACGGAACGGAGCTCACTCCGGACATCGCCACGCTCATCACCAGCGTTGATTCCAAGGAGCTCGAGCATGGCCTTAAGGAGTGCATTTTCACCTTGCATATTCCCAGTGGTAAGTTCCTTTAATTATACTCCTGGAGCATACTTTTCAAAGTATATCCGTTCCGATTAGTGATCACATTGAGCTTCTGGGTATTGATATCTCACCCAAACTCAATTTCGGGAATGCTTCGAGTTGAAAGCCAAAACAGCTGCCAAAAACTTGGTATCCTGAACAAGGTGAAGCGGTACTTCACACCTGCATAACGCCTCATACTCTATCAGGCTCAAATCCGCTCAGACATGGAGTACTGCTACCACCATTTGGATGGCTCTGCCAAATACCAACTCGACGCATTAGACTCGGTCGATCGCCGCGCCCGTAGAATTATAGGCGATCGATCACTAACGCAGGTGAAATTGCTCAGTATACAGCACCGACGCAATGTCGCCTGTCTATCGGTCTTTTATCGGATATACCTAATTTAGAGAATGTCATGAACTTTTTAACCTAGTACCTCCTTCACCATTTCACCACAGAACAGCGAGAAGTCGTGAGCGTTGGCATCCCTATGTGGTTGACCTTCAGTCCGCTCTCACGAGGCGCTTTCGGTCAACGTTTCTGATACTATGACTATCGATTGATGACGACGATTTACTAACTCATCTGACTCTCCTCTCTCAAGGTCGTCACGTCGATACCGGTGAATACACCATCCAGGCGAAGAACAAGTATGGCGTTGGTGAGAGTTCAGCTCGCCTGGACATTCTGCTGCGACCCGAAGTTGAACCTTTGAAAGATGTTACTACGGTACCGTTCGAAGAAACCTCCTTCTTCACCAATATCAGGGCCAATCCTGTCGCTGAGGTTAAATGGTAAGTCCGATTTTATCAATGACTTATGAACAGGTCCAAGTCTACCAATCGCACAGCGTGGTGGACTACGGCCTCGTAGTCGGCAGGTAATGGGTTGATAATAATAACGATGGTGAGGACCAAATAAATCAAAGGTTTATCTCTCTACGAATAATCTCTAAGCATAACTACAGTTTAGAGAAAGAATCACCGCCAAAACTTGCGCTGATGGTGCAATTTCTTCATTCTCCTTTTTCAGTTTTTGTGTGTAAAATTAGTAAGTACAAACATCTAGATTTCTATTGTGACCGATATTAATTTTCATACCTTCGGGTAATTTTAACGTCTGGCTAATATTTCATAACATTGATCTGATTGGATTTTACGTACCTATTTTGGACACAAATGTAACATAATAATAGACAAATAAATTATTTTTCATCATCATCGGGTGCTATCTTCGAATTAAAGCTTGGTGGTCAGCCGGAGAAAACTGATCAGATCGTGTGCCTTTTTCTTCTTTTTATAATGCAAATAATTTATTCTCAGGAGCAAAGACGGCTACGTGATTCAGCCATCACCAAAACTTGAAATCTTTGAAGATCGGGAGAAGGAGACTTTCAAGTTGGTGGTGAAGAATGTTAGCATCGAGGATGCTGGTCTTTACACAGTCAGCGCGAAGAACGAACATGGGGAAACCACGCAGCGGGCCAGGCTTAATGTGCACAGTGAGTACTTTAAAATTTAAATTAGAAAAATAGTTTGTTTCAATCTTTTTGGCGGTTGAGAAGTTAGTCACAAGTCACGTCGCCATAACACATGTTGAGTATCAACGGAACGCTAAAGGTGGAAGCTCAAAGCGTCTTCCCCGAAGTGCGACACCGAGGCCGAACTTTTTAGCCGTTAAAAATATTTAATCGAAATAACTGTACTTGTAAAACCAGCTGTTAATATTGTGGTAAAACAAAAAAAAAAACAATAGTTTCCATCATAATATTAAAAATATATTATAATCAATATTTTCTTTCCACAGCCGACAAGCCGTCCTTCATAAAACCACTACAGAAGCAGATAGTCAAAGACTACGACGACTGTACATTGCGCGTGCGATGCGACGGTATACCTAAACCCAATGTCAAATGGTTCCTCAACGGTAAAGAGATCAAGAATGACGATCGCCACAGCATCGCCACTGAGGTCGGCGGCCAAGTTGACAGCGAGCTTGAGATTAAACATTTCAACGCTAGCGATTCAGGAAAGGTAACTTGTTGATAATTCTTAATCATCACCGTAACCATCGTCATCATTATTGTCAACCAATCACTAGCCCAAATCATCATCATCATCATCATTACCAATCCATTACCGCCTCACTACACGGGTCTCGTCTCAGAATGAAATGGGGTTAAGCCGTAATCTACCACGCTGGTCAAGTGCGGAATGGTAAAATTTACATGCCTTCGCCATTATGGAGGACTCCTAGGCATGCAGGTTTCGTCACAATGAATTCCTTCACCGTTAACGTAAGTGATATTTAATTGCTTAAAACGCACGTTTAAACTCCGAAAAATTTGAGGTGCGTACCGAGGATCGAACTTGGTTCCCTGAAAGGGAACCCGTAGTACTAGACGTAGAAGTAGACGTAGGCTGTTACCACTTCATAATTCTTACTAAAACTATTAATTATTTAGGGCAAGAGACAATTTTGCGTAGGTATCGAGATCAGCTGATATTATGACACCTTTACGTATTCTACTACAAACTGTTACCAAATTTTTTCGTGCACTACGTCCATGTCAAAATCTGTTTTTTATAGGTACTAAATTCGAAATTCCACTGTAAAGACACTGCTGCATCTTTTCATGCCCTTCTCAGTAAAAAACGAATCCTTGACTGTTATTTTTCTAATGAAAAAATATTATTTTACATACACTAGCGGCACGCTATGATGGCCGGTTTGACACATTACAATAGTGATGTGGAATGTCAATTTATTCTCGAACAAAAAACAATTAAGTTTTGTTTTTGTACCTGATTAAATAGGTTTAATAAAACAAAAATGTATATGTTTATTTAATTTATTTGAACGAACTGAATATTTGAACGAAAATGAATATACATACTTTATATGCACACAAGAAACATATGAATACAAAAGATACCAAAAAAGGTGCCACAAAAGGCCATAATTAATCAGATTCGTACATACTACTGACGACAGTGAAAATAGTCACTGTCGTCACTGCTATCATCACATACATTAATAATTATATGTTCGTTTTCTATAATATTATCTATTTTCACATCTCTTTCATAATCTTCCCTTATTAATTTAACAGTTCTATTCACAACCTTTTCCCAGTCTCCTTTAGTCACATGTTCACAAGCTTCTTCTAATAATTTTAGCATTTTTTTTGTGGTAAATGGGGGTTCTGTATTGTGTCTTGCAGCATATCCCTTAATTTGAGCCCACACCAACTCAATCGCATTATACTCACAATGGTAAGGCGGTAACCGTATAACTCTGTGCCCATGTTCTAATGCTATTTCGTCAATGACGTATCGGATCTTGGTTGGTTTGTTTTCTTTTAAAAGACGTACTAATTCCGCTTTTAACATATTCATGTTTGCATCTACGCCATTTTTACGAAGCCATGCGACGATATCAGCTTTCTTTTGGGATTGGGCAGGTGGCTTGTCAATTTGCATCGAGTGGTATGGGGCGTTGTCCATAATTATAATAGATGGTTCAGGGAGGCTACACAACATTGAGGTAAACCATTCAGTAAACTTTTCTCCATTCATGTCTTCATGATAGTCTCCAGTGGTTTTTGACGCAAAAGCCATGAGAGAACCTTCGACAAACCCGTTAATGGTTCCGGCGTGACAAATTATAAGTCGCGATCCTTTTCCTACAGGAACTTTGGAAGTAGATGCTGCTGTGTCATCGTTCCAAGAACGGCCTACAGTATGGTTAGCATTAAGCCATGTTTCATCCAAGAACACAACATTTTGCCAATTTTTGATTTCTTTCACTTGCCGTAAAAAAGTATACCTTGCCATCGCTATATCAAATCTTTCCATCAATATTTTGCGTTTGTTACATTTTTTGTATCGAAATCCAATGGTCTTCAAAATTTTCGTTAAAGAACTTTCCCCACCGAAGAATAATCCAGCTTCCTTCAGTGAATGCACCAACTTTTTTCTTGTTGGATACTCCTTCTGTAAATAGTAGCCGTAAACATGTCTTCGGATAGCATCGGCATCAAAGCTATCGATGCCTACGACTGGTTTTGCTCGTTTTCTCTTTTTTGGTGTGTGAAGTTTATTTTCTTCTGTGCCAGTCTCGCCATATTTTTTTTTAGTTATCCGTCTAACAGTTCGTTGTCCAATATTAAGCGCATCAGCTACGCGTTCAACCACTGACGTTATAGGTAAAATTGGCCCTCCATTTTGAGCTTCACGATCGAAATAGTTACGAAGGCGTATTACGAACTCACGTGTCTGACTATTTAGAACAGTTCTCTGCGTACGTTTGGTCATATCGACGAAATCCACAACAAAGGGCTTGAACAGAGTCCAAATTAACGAGCAAGGGTCAACAGTAATGCAGTATCAATATTTGAAATCCAAAGCCAGGTCAAAACTATATCACAATCGCATTGCACTGACAGTTTATACTTTTCGAAGCAACGTCAATTCGAAACTGCTTTGTTTTGCATTGAGCATTGACGCGAGTTTGCCGGAGGTAGTAGTTGTGCTAGCCAGCGATCCTATGTGACGATCGTATTAGATTCCATTTTTAAAAATTTATTGATATTTTTTTGCGATTTCAGAGGTTTGTCCACATAGTGAAAATTGTTCATATTCACAAGTACATTCACCCCTTAAATGGTGCAAACTGATTTTTCTACACTTGTATACATTTAAGAAATCAATTTAATAAATAAATTTTGAGTCCTAAACCTAAAACTACATTCGATAAAATTTATGAATCTCTGCACATCACTATCGTCAATAAAGTAATACAATTATTTCCTTCAAAGTCGTTATCAATTAATACGGAACTTCATGAGCGGACAAACGTCAAACCGGCCATCATAGCGTGCCGCTAGAGTAGTTATTTATTATTTCCAGTACAAAGTGGTAGCGTTCAGCGTATCCGGTGAAGCGGAGTGCCAGGCCGATATAACACTGGCACAAATCCCGCCCGGCTTCGGGCACAAACTGGACCGACAGAAGGAAGTCGACGAAGGGGAGCCCTTGGAACTGCGCACCAAGGTCGACGGCAGTCCGATACCTACTGCTAAATGGTAAGAGTGTTAAAATTGTCTCCAGCAAGTTCCAGATATCCCAGATTTTACATAAATGAACAATATTGTCAAGCTAGTACTTCCAACCCTAGTGACTTAAACTAACCTAAACTACTAGCTGTGCTTCGTAGATCATTTTAGGATTACCTTGTGATAAAATATTGAAATCAATTAGTTAATTCTAAAGCCGGGTCTCTACCAAAGAAAAATTGGCAACTTTTGTATTGACAACACATTTGGAAATTTTTCTTCGGTGGAGACCCGGCTTAAGACTGAATATCACCAAACGTGACATGATTAAAAGCAAACTTGACCTCAATAAACAATCTTACTTATGTACTTACAACTCTATTTACTCGTATTAAGGTTCAAAGACGGTGTAGAGCTGTCGCCCAGCGACGCGCACGTCAAACAAACCTGCCTCCCCGACGGCACGGTGAAGCTGACCATCGACCATGTGACTCCAGCCGACTGCGGCGCCTACAAACTCCTCATCACCAACTCCAGCGGCGAACACATGGCGCTGTGCGCCGTCGCTGTTAACCGTGAGTACCTGTACATTGAACTAGCAATGGATTTCTAAAGGTTGATTATTCACTGACTATTGTATGGTATTGTATCAGTGTTTTGGCGTTTCGTTTTACTACCATTGTTCTAACGAATAGCATTCCCAGATCATCAGAAAACCATAAAAATGTAACAACGGGTATGCCCTTAAATTAAGAACCCTGTTCTCAGACCTGGTGGGTAGGTAACCTTAACATTTTTTCGGAACAGGATATAATACTTACCATAAAATTTGTCAATTTCTACCGCAGCTACACCTCGAAAGCCGTCGTTCAGTGAGGAGTTGGAGAACGTCAAGGTGGTGGTTGGGCAGCCCGTCAAGCTGCAGGCCAGGGTCATGGCATTCCCGGCACCCGAAGTTAAATGGTTTAAGGATGGTAAGTTTTTCAATTTGGCTTTAAGAGCGTTGATGCGTTCTGCGCCGTTTTAGCTCATTTTTAAGCTATTTCGACCCTTCATATGTTGTTAATCTATGCATTTACTTAAAAACTTATTTATACTACATTGTAGAAAATTTTGTGTTCTAGGGAATTGTAAGACAACATTTTGCAATTTATTGATAGTTTTTGTCTAATTGCCAAAATACCAAAAGTCTATTTATGAATTTTGGGATTCGTGGAATCTTTGACGTTCACTACGTCAAAAGTTACTTGTTCAATTCACACACAAAGATATATTTATGAAAGGAAATGCCCTGAACTAAAGACGTGGAAGAAAACATTTTTTAATTTGGCGTTTTTTACATCATAAAAATCCAAGCAAAAGAATTTTAATTTCAGTAAATTATAGACATATAAAACCGTCATTTTAGTAGATTATTTTTCGCCATTTATAAGTAAAATTAAGTACATATAAAAGTTAACCATATTTGCAATAATATAAGTAAAAAAAAATCTAAAATTAACTACTATTTGTTTCCATAAAATAACTTTGAAACAGACACCAAAACGCAGAAATAGGCAGTAGGAAATTGAACTAGGAAACTAGTATGAGCCGAGGCCTCTCCGCGAACGGACGTAACGCTTTTTGTCTCGGCAATTCTTATTGGATTACATGGAATATACGTAAAATTGTAGTGCGACTGTCACTATTCAATACTAGATATTTTTAATGCTTGCTATTTTTTCTTACAGATAGATGAAAACTTTTTACGTATTTTTAATAATTGTAATATATTATATTATAGTTATAGTTGAGGATTATAGTTGTAAATCAGTAATCCATACTATATAAAATTATAAATGCGAAAGTGTGTCTGTCTGTCTGCCGATTTTTATGTAATTAGGTACAGAGTTAGCTTACATCCTGGGGACGGATATAGGATACTTTTTAACCCCCGACGCAAAAACGACGGGGTGTAATAAGTTTCACGTGTCTGTGTGTGTGTGTGTGTGTGTGTGTGTGTGTGTGTGTGTGTGTGTGTGTGTGTGTGTGTCGGTTCCCCTGTAGCGCTCAAACGGGTGGACCGATTTGAATGCGGTTTTTTTTTGTTTGAAAGGTGGATTAGTCGAGAGTGTTGTTAGCTATGTTTGATGAAAATCGATCCAAGATGGCCGCCGCTACAAAATGGCGGATTACATATTTTTCACAATTCCCTTAATATGGGTATCAAATGAAAGGTCTTGACTAGCAGAATAGCACTATGTAAATCCAACATGGCCGCCGCCACAAAATGGCGAATGTCGGGGGTTTTTTTTAATTTTCAATTTATACTTGTTATCTCGAAAAATTAAAGAGTTCTCAAGGAATTCTTAAAGGTCCGTCCATTTAACAAATTCGTTATACAAAATTTGGTAGGTACAGAGGTAGCTTGCGTCTCGAAAATTGACATAGTTCCCACAGAATTTTTAAAAACCTAAATCCACGCTGACGAACTCGCGGCCAACATAGTACATAATATTATGTGGAAAATGAACTAGAAAATAGCTATCGTATACAAAAACTATCGTCCGGTAACAACGGTTTTCAAACCATCCAGGAACCCATTGAAATATACACACAAAATGTTATACAAATCAGTCCAGCCGTTTAGGAGGAGTTAGGTGACTAACATACGTACCAAAGAATTATATAGGTACGGTTGAGAGAGTTTACCGTATCGACGCGATGGGTTGTTTGACAGTTACGAATCTCTCGAACATTTTGTATGGGAAAATGTTTTTCCTCTTATTTTATTTTTTCGTCAATTTTCCAATGTTTTTAATAGTTATTATGCTATTCTGAACGGAGACAAATCAAAAACCATGAAAATCGCTCCAGCCGTTCTCGAGTTATAAGTGTTTGAACTAACACAACTTTGTTTTATATATATAGATTTTATTAATTCTAATATATTAAGGTACATTGCGTCATTACAATGAATGATTTCTAATTGCATTTTTGTATTAGCGGTATATTTAATGTTCATTTAGTATACCTACAATCTACATACAGAAAATGTATTTATTACCTGTTTTGAATTACTTTAGTAATAATTTTATTTTGTAAATATGTAAAAAGATAAATCCACGATTCCCTCAGGATTTGTAAAAAACCGAAATTCACACGGGCGAAGCCGCGGGCAAAATCTGGTATGTAATAAGTAAATTAACAAGATTTTGAATGAATCTGTATTTTTCTTCACTATCTTATCTTACCCTTACACGAGTACGGAGTAGGTATGTATATAAAAAAATCAATATCAGAAGCTGTACTAAGTATATTCTCCAATTATAATTTTTATGTACTGGTCTACTCTATAAGGTCTTCTTCAAGCATTATACATTAATTATGCCTGCTATATAAAATTAAAAATCTACGAACTAAAAACTTAGGTATAGGTGCCTAAGAATATTGAAAAAATAAATAGCCCGTTTGAAAATGGTAAAAAGATCAAAACGGTTTATTACACTACACTGCATTTGGAGCGGCGCGTTCATTCACGTAAACAAAGAATCCCAGGTAAATGCCTAAACTTGCGAAGCGGGTCCGTGCGTCAACGCTCTTAACTGATTTGAGCTCGATGAGCTACGTCAATAACTCTGGTATCTCTGCTTTGATCCCTGATTTCAGGGATATTCCAAAGAAAGCTCTTTCCATCGTTCGCTGATAGACCCTGATCCTTTCTAAGATGCTCATAATTTACCACCATATTTCGGATCCATAAGTCATAAATGGCAATACGCAGATATATTATAATGTAACTAACTAATGCATCTTTTGTAGATTTTAGAGGTCATTCCAAAAGCGGGTAAAAGCCTCTTTCTTTCAGATATCCCTGCTGGCGACGAGACGCGTCCAAAGCACACAGAGGCCATGAAATTTTTCTTTATTTAGGTAGTAGTAGTAATTAAAAAATTAATTTGTCAATTACTGTCCATTTGCCCAGGTGTGCCTGTCCGGCCGAGTCAAGCGGTGAACTTCATCAACCAGCCCGGCGGTATCGTAGGCCTGAGCATAGACAGCTGCCGGCCCGAGGACGCGGGCTCCTACTCCCTCACGGTCACCAACAAACTTGGAGAAGTCGTCTCCAAAGCTAATGTTGAGGTAGGATATATCTTCTTATGTCAAGTGAATTTTAAAGATATAACAATATGATTTCTAGTGACGCTTTCTACAGCAAAGACCACAAACTATTCGCTACGGACTGTTGGACCCACTGTTTAGTCCCATAGTGAATCCATTAGAATTTTCAAGTGCACAAATACTGTAGTAGTGGTACCACTTGATGGTGAAACCAATTCATCTGATAGTATGGGATGATGCAATTGATAGATAAGGGATGATGAATTCGAATCACGGGCATTTTAATTGCCATAATCAAAGTTTTTATATCGGAGTAATTTATTTAAATTAAACACTCTTTTTTAATATCAACCAATTTTACGAATGGGGATAACCTAAAAACTAAAGCTGCGAGGGTATTCTTTCAGCCGGATATTCTTTTGGTTTGTGTGTTAGGGTAATATTGGTAAGTTGAGGAAATAAGTTACCCTATCGGGATAACTTTGTGAAATTTATAATAATTATTAAACTCTACAGATTGGTCAAAAGGAACGCAAACCGGCGTTCATAGCAGAATTGCATCCCACCAAGGTCATAGAAGGATTCCCGATTAGGCTTGAAGTGAAAGTGCTCGGACATCCACAGCCGACTGTCAAATGGTAAGTTCTTCTAAGAATTTCTTTGGACCACCAAATACAGATTTTATCTTGTACTATTTAATATCTATGCGGCATAAATATTTAATTAAATCTTAAATCAACTAACATCTGAAACCAAAAAATAGGTAGCATTCAGGAAAGTATTATTGAAACATACATTTAATAGTATCTAAAATAATAAACTTAAAAAGTGGTGGATGCGACCTTCGAGATCCACACGACTAGCTTCCCAGTGAGGAAAAAAATGGCTGGGCCGATATTGCTGAAAATCTAATCACTAATCAGTTCCACTCAAAAATCTACTTAAAAAATATAGCGTTCGACTCTAGAAGCTTTAAAACGTGAACATATGTCAAAAGGGATTCACAAAATCGGTCCCATGACAGAAACTTCCCACTGTACTTAATAATAATTTGATTGCAAGGACACACAACGGCAAAGAGATCGTACCGGACGGCAAGCGCATCCGCGTGGTGTCGCAGCCGGACGGGACGCACGCGCTGCTGATAAGCGAGGCGACGCCCGCCGACGCGGGCAGCTACGGCGTGGTGGCCACCAACGACAAGGGCGAAACGGCCACCAAGGCTGATCTGACTGTGGCCAGTGAGTATCGCTCCGAAACAATGTTTGTTGGTTCCCGAAATATTTACTGTAAGACTGTAAATTATCACTACCTGAGCAATCTCAAGATGTTTCAAGTAATAAATACCTATATAAATTGTTTTTGGGTATAGTTCGTTCGTTTTCTTACGGTCGCCTTTTGTGTCTAGCCGCCTCCGCCGCGCGGTGTTTTGCCAAAGACACCGCCGTGACTTCAAAGCATGCCGCGCAAAGTGTACAGGCACAAGGGGTTTTGGCGTTTTATACCTACTCATATTTTTTCATTAAAATTCTCTTTCCTTTTTATATTTTTTTATATTCGTATTTTATTACAATATAACCTTAAACATAAAATATAATATTCTCATGAACACGGGTCTTCTCTCAAAATGAGAAGGATTTTAACCATAGTCTACCACGCTGGCCAAGTGCGGATTGGCAGACTATTCGGAGATTCTGTTAGAATAGAAAAAAAATTACAAACAGAAAAAAAGTAATAAAAATAAAAGCAGAATACTAAGAGCACCTGCGCCTGTACCGACACTAAGTTACCGAACGAACTATACCTCGAATTTTTCCACGCAGAGACTGTTCCGACAAAGTGAAAAAAGTCAGAGGATATAATATTACATAATCACGTCAGAATCTATACGCGTGTCCACTTTTCAACATTTGCATCGACTTTTTAAAAATTATCTTACTTGGCTTAACTTGCTCTATTGCTTGGCTTAACTGTGTACCTTCAATTCGTCAGGTCGGGAAGACTCCTCGTCGCCCCAAGAGCGTCCTCAGTTCATCCACGGCCTGCGCGAGGTGTCGGGCGAGGAGGGACAGCCCCTCACCGTCACGGCGCCGTTCACCGCCAACCCCGTACCGCAAGTGACGTGGACCAAGGACGGACTGCCGCTCAGCCCTAACGACAGGATCCTGCTCACTTGCGATGGCAAGAGGGTGAGTCCTCCCTCCCTAATTTTAGGATTCTTTGCCTCAAAGAAAAAATCCTTTGGTCCATTCGCGTAAATACTCGTAAATACTCGAAGGTAATCCTCATGCTGCTGTACAAAGTTTTACTAATTAACGTAATAAAATGATAAGGCTGACATATTTATACAAAAAGTAGCAAATTAGTTGCAATGGATGTAGGCCTAATATTATGTTTTGGGAGGGTTGGACTAGTGGTAAATTTATTTGACTGCGGATAATAAGTTCGAGGCGCCAAAAAAAGTCATTGGGTCTCTTGTAAATAAATCTCAAACAGTCCGGCAAGATGACGGTGTTACAATCCTCTACACTACTACTACTATTATAATGGCTCACAGAACACATAAAGCTGATAGTCCTGAACCTTATTTCCGCCGGTCGTCTCGGATTGACATCCCAAAGGACTCTGACTGAGAGTACCTACACCTGTGGTTGCGCACTTACTTGTGCACTATAATAGATCCTGTGTAGGTGGCTATCCTCCGTTGAGAGTGGCCATCGTGGTTGAAAATCGTTCATTATTATGTTTGGAAGTCGATGAATAATGGCTTTTAAGATCATATTTTCTAATACACAAGTCACAAGAAATATTTTACTGGAACATTTATTTTCAGGTGGGTCTAGAAATCAACCCGCTAGAGCTGGCAGACGCGGGCGTGTACGGCGTCAAGCTGGTCAACCCGCTGGGCGAAGACTCCACCGAAGGCAAGCTCAATGTGCGCAAAGTGTTCCAGCCGCCACGCTTCACGCAGAAGTTCACCGATTTGCAACAGGTGAGATATAAAAACTCCTTCTTCTTCCAGTGTCATCTTCTAGCGGAGGCCTACTTTTTGACTGTGAGGTTTCCTAAAACGTGGTACAGCAGGGGCGATGGCCTTAATTTTAAGTCAACTGTCACAAATCTATGGATTAGGCAATTTGTTTGGCGTCCACATAAAATACTACCCTCAAATTATAGTGTTAAGCCTCATCTATATTTAATTATCCAGGATATTTAACTGTAGACAAAGTGGGTATTGGTATCTCTTTAACCGATTTCAAAAATAACCGGCCAAGTGCGTGGCGGGCCACGCGCAGTGTAGGGTTCCGTAGTCACAATCCTCGGAAAACAGGTATAACTCCTTAACCTGTGAACCCTACTTAGCCGTGATAGTTTTCCTTTAAAATTGATTATATACCCTACTGCTGTGAATTTTTTCAAGTTCCTATATACTGCCATTTGGCTGATAGAGGGGGGGGACACTTGACTCTAATAAAAATTTGCACTTTAAAACATTATATTTTACAAACGGATCTAGAAATCGAAAAATGATGTTCCCACACCCACAGTATTTTTAAAAGACCTATTCAACGATACCCCACACTATGGGGTAGACGAGAAAAAAAATATTCATCCCCACTTTACATGTAGGGGAGCTACCCTAAAAAAAATATTTATCAAAATTTTATTTCACCACTTTGTCGGCGTGATTAATATTTATACTCATGCCAAATTACGGATTTCTAGCACTAATAGTCTTTGAGATTAACCGAGGACGGACGGACAGACGGACAGACGGACAGACGGACAGACGGACAGACGGACAGACGGACGGACATGGCGAAACTATAAGGGTTCCTTGTTTACTACGGAACCCTAAAAAGGAGGAGGTTCTCAATTTGTCGGAATCTTTTTATGTATGTGCCCCGATTACTCAAAGACGCCTAAACCGATTTGTAAAATTGTTCTTTTGTTTGAAAGGGTCCCATGGTCATCAGGTCAGGATCCAATGATGGGATCCTGGAGAAATCGAAGGAACTCTTCAAAGTTTATGATGTATAGAAGTCAGTTTAATTTTTCCTAAAATATAGCTTGTGTTTGTACAGTTACCAACATTCGACGCCAAGTTCCCTGCGCGCGTCACCGGCATACCCGCCCCCGAGATCACGTGGTACAGGGACAACGTGCCGCTCAAACCCACCGACAAGTACTCCATCAAGAGGGACGGGGACGCGTGCTGCCTGTACGTGAGGGATCTGCGGCAAGAGGACGCCGGCCAGTACAAGTGTGTCGCTAGGAACAAGGAGGGCGAAGACAGTTGTGAGGCCGCCTTGGAAGTTGTCGATAAAATGTGAGTATCTTCTTATACGGCCTCCTTATATTGACGGTCACCCTGATGTGTCTTTATAAGGAATTCTGATTTTTTGGAATTGAGGAGACAGAGGACTCAGGAAAGAGTCTGGTCTTATAAGTGGAAGGTCCCAAGTCCACAGTTCAATTTCTGGCAGGTAATTTGGGAATTTATAATTTGCAAATTTTCTCTGGTCTGGTCTGGTGGGAGACTTCAACTGTGGCTAGTTAAAAAATACTCGAAGATTCAAATACAAAATTATTAACTACACGTTGGCAAACTTGAGGCTCCAGTGACAACTCATGTAACGTAGTTTTAATAATAATATTCTTTTGGTTTTATCAGCGGTCGCAAGCAAAAGGTGGAACCGCCGACGTTCCTCAAGAAGATCGGCGACATAGAAGTGCTCCGCGGCCTCGGCGCCAAGTTCACCGCCTGCGCCACCGGCACGCCCGAACCTGACGTTGAATGGTGAGTGAGATAGTTGTCCACTGGTGGACATAGGTTTCTTGCAAGGATCACCACAAACACGATCTTTTGCCGTGTGTTAGGCAGCGGCTGTCGGCAAATCGCTTCAGATCGCTATCCAATTAGCGAGAGATCTTCCAATGTTGCGTTTGCTGGCATGAGGTCATCATTCGAGCACTTAAAGACCGCTGAACTTGCGGTAGGATTAGTAGGAATTTGCAGATCCCGGCAAAGTTGATATCATGATGAATTCTGACTATCGAAACTTAATCGTAACCTTAAATACTTAGTAAAATGGACTTAAAACGCTATTTTATACCTATAGGGTTTTATACCATTTTATACCTAGAGTTCGCCACACATCTACAGTCAGTGTCCCAGGTGGTAACTTACCCGTTAAAGACCATTGTCTGTCATCGTCACTATTTTACACTGATGTCATTTTTTTAGAATTTGATCGGATGACAAATCGGACTCCGATAGTGTGGGCCACTACATCCTGGAACAAATCTTTGCAAGAATAAAATAAATAGCAATTTTTCCCAAAAAATATACAGCTATATCTACTAGAATGAAAGAACATCCCTACATTGGGAACATAACAATTAATAAATCTCCGCAATTCCGCAAGGTTCCGCAATGACGAGAAGATATTCCCGAGCGATCGCATCCGCATTGAGCAAGAGACCACGGGCTTGCTGCGACTCACCATTAGCGGAGTGTCGCCAGCTGATGTGGGCACCTACCGCTGCAGGATATACAACCCGCACGGGGAGGAATCCTGCACTGCACAGCTTGTGTATGAAAGTGAGTATACTTCAAACATACAATACATATTAATTTAACATACGTATTGGAGTAACGATTAAGTAGGTCTTGGCTGGCTAAATTGACTTGTTTCTAGGCTTTTGAAGGTAGCCAATTATTTACGCAGCCAGCGTTATTATCAACCAGACTTGTGGAAGTTACATAATGTAGAAATATTATGATTTCCAATCTTACCTATACTAGTTATATTAAGCTGCTATCGATCAGCCTCCATCAGCCTTGATCTTTGAAACTAAGGGAACTTGAATTAACTAAAAAACAGCTCATGCCCAATTGACAGCGAAGCATGTTTGATTGAGATATATAGATAGATATAAAACTTTTATAAATTGAATATGCCGATCGTGGCCAATCGCTTATACCTTGTTTTGTTTCAAACATACATGACCGAATTCTATTCTGCGTTTTATCAATTAATTATGTTACCTTTCCCCCAGCCCTGGAGCCCCAGAAAGAGAAGAAGCCCATCTCGGAGCAGTATTCGGACTTCGACAAGATGAAGCGCACCGGCGTGCCCATGCCGCTCGCCGACAAGCCCATCATCTCACGCATGGCCGACCGACACCTCACGCTGTCCTGGAAACCTTCCATACCTCACCAGCCAAGGTTCCCGGTCACATATCAGGTAAACTGTCCCAATCCAGTACGGCCTCTGAAGTCCACCCAAAGTACTTACCTACTTAAAGGGCAATACTATAATTTTGTGTTTAGCAAGCGAGCTTTAAAATAGCCTTAGAAATTTTGTCGTGAAAAATTGGGTAGTTCTAGTTGCCTGTATTTCATTTTTACCAATATAATAATTTCATATACAATCAAAAAGAAATCTTACTTTGAAAACGGAGCCAATATTGGTTGTAAAATGAAACAGTTTTTAATGAGTGCATGCGGAAAAGTGGGAGCTTAAAGGAGACATTTTGCAATCTCACACATACGCCTGCACCTAGATAGCGCCTAGAAAATGCTTATTCACTCTTGTGTTGAAGGCACTCAAGTCTAACAAGGCTGGAAACACGGACGCCGAAAGTGCATTCCATAACTCCGTCATTTCTAACCTAGTTTAATTTTACCAGGTGGAAATGTGCGAATTGCCGGACGGCGATTGGTTCACGGCGCGGACCGGGCTCAGGTCGTGCGTCTGCGACATCCGCAACCTGGAGCCCTTCCGCGACTACAAGTTCCGGGTGCGGGTGGAGAACAAGTACGGCGTCAGCGACCCCTCGCCCTTCGCGGTCACGCACCGCGCCAAGCTGGAGCCCGACCCGCCCAAGTTCATCCCCTACCTCGAACCGGGCATTGATTTCAGACCCGAAACGTCACCATACTTCCCGAAGGTACGTTAAATGATTCTGATTATTATAATTTCTTACTGAATTTTTCCGGTCTCTCCTTTGTTGTGTAGTCTGATTGGAACTCGGCCGATAAATGTCTTTATTTCTAAACTAGCTGATGACATCGACTTCGTCCACCTTACAAATCTTATACAAATTTTTATCCTAATCCCCAAGGAAGTTATTTAACTTCCTTGGGGTGGTGGAATTTTCGAAAATCCTGCAAAAAGGAATTTCTCTATGTATATTTAATAGTAGATTGTTACACAAGGGACGTAAGTAAGCTATTACAGAACAAGATCCAATTTGGCGCCAGTGCGAGCGCAGCTCGCATAGGGCGCTAATGGATCGCGTGCACCCGAGATATTTAGTCACACGAGCGAGCGCAGCGAGCGAGGGTGAATATAGTTCGAGGGTGTAATAGCTACTTGCAACCGAGGTAAGCATTCTACTTTATATCATTCTTGCGAGGTAAATAAAACATTGGTAATGCAAAATGAAATTTTAATTAGAATAATTAGCAAATTTAGAGAAAAAATAGAAAAAAATGGTTACTTATTATAATTAATTATAGTAATATTGCTGCAATTATGAAAATGCTGTGATACTGGTTGACTAGGCAAGTGCACTGTTTGAATTAAGTTTTGAGACAGTGCCACACTATCTTCGTCACGTGTAGCCTCGGGCAATTTGGAAGGCCCTGGTTGCGGCTCTACATTCTTTATTGACTCAGTTATCTTGTTACAGATTTTGGTTTTATTCTCAATAGACTCTTCTATGTATAACCATATAACCCTCCGCGACCGTGGTTGACTTTGAAATAAGAAAGCAAAACACATTCTGCCAAAGATGTAATTCCTTTCTTTGCACGCCATTTGTTGAATTCTTCGTAAGTTTTCACGTAGCGCTCTTTGGACTTATCCGGCAAAAGGTTTTGCATCATTTGTTCTGCTTCAAGCAAACAAAAATCAGGCTCTCCTCCTTTTTCATCATCTGATGAAGTGCTTGACATTGTTGTAAATAACTTAAATCCCTTTACGAACAAACTTCACAAACTTTCAGATCAAATGAAATGCCGCCATTTCCATTTTTTTTTTCGTAAATAGTTTTCCATTTTTTTTTTACGGCTCTGAGTTCCAAGGAGTTTTGCATAGTTTGAAATGTATGAAAATTAAATGCCGCCATGTTCAGTGTTTTTTTTTCAGTAAAAAGTTTTCTTACCATTTTATAAGAAAAGAGATTGTTTACCAAGGAGTTTTGCATAGTTTGAAATGTATGAAAATTATGTAAATGCCGCCATGTTCAGTGTTTTTTTTTTTCAGTAAAAAGTTTTCTTACCATTTTATAAGAAAAGAGATTGTTTACCAAGGAGTTTTGCATACCTTGAACTGTAATGATATAAAGAAAATTGCTATGGCGCGGGCGCTTCGCTCATTGCCTTTTAAGCTCCGCATCCCATTGAGCTGGTGATTCGGATCTTCTACAGATCTCCTCATTTCTGATTTGAGCATAGATAATATTATCTCCATCATCCGCTGAGTGAGTCCGAGCTCTCGTAACAAGACCGATTTTTGGTGACCATAATATATGGGAGCAAACCCTGTCATAACTGTTTCTATTTCTCCGATGTACCTGTACTGAATACTGGAAGTTTCTGTACTTTGAACCATCATTTTATAGGACTTTGACATCGAGCGTCCACCGCACGATGGGTACGCGCAAGCGCCTAAGTTCCTCCTCCAGGAGTACGACTCCCAGTACGGCGTGAAGGGCCACAACGTGAATCTGTTCTGGTTCGTGTACGGGTACCCCAAGCCCAAGATGGAGTACTTCTTCAACGACGAGCCGATCGAAATCGGCGGAAGATACGACTGGAGTTACACAAGGAACGGACAGGCTACGCTGTTTATCAATAAGTGAGTGTTATTTATACTGTGCTACTTATACACTTTTTAGGGTTTCGTAGTAAACAAGAAACCCTTACAGTTTCGCCATGTCCGTCCGTCTGTCTGTCTGTCCGTCCTCGGTTAATCTCAGAGACTATTAGTGGTAGGAATCTGTAATTTGGCATGGGTATAAATATTAATCACGCCGACAAAGTGGTGAAATAAAGTTTTGATAAATATTTTTTTTAGGGTAGCTCCCCTACATGTAAAGTGGGGATGAATATTTTTTTTCTCGTCTACCCCATAGTGTGGGGTATCGTTGAATAGGTCTTTTAAAAATACTGTGGGTGTGGGAACATCATTTTTCGATTTCTAGATCCGTTTGTAAAATATGATGTTTTAAAGTGCTAATTTTTATTAGAGTCAAGTGTCCCCCCCTCTATCAGACAAATGGCAGTATATAGGAACTTGAAAAAATTCACAGCAGTAGTATATATAATCAATTTTAAAGGAAAACTATCATGGCTAAGTAGGATTTACAGGTTAAGGAGTTATATCTGTTTTTCGAGGATTGTGACTACGAAACCCTATACTGCGCGTGGCTCGCCACGCACTTGGCCGGTTATTTTTACTTTCATTGGTTCAAATTAAAATAACTGTATTTCTCATGTAAAATAATCACTGAACTACCAATCGGCACTTGGCCAGCGTGGTGAATTACGGCCTCCCTTCTCATTCTGAGGAGACCTGTGCCGTGTCGGCCGGTAATGGGCTGATAATGATAATGATGAATAATCTAGTTAAAAGTTTATAATTGACGTCCGAATTTGTAGAAAAATCTGTGTAAAATAATTTAAGAACCCGGGTAGTACAGTATTATCAAATTCATTTCACCAGAATGTTAGAGCGCGACGTTGGCTGGTACGAAGCGGTCGCTACAAACGAGCACGGCCAAGCTCGCCAACGGGTCAGGCTGGAACTGGCCGAGTACCCCGCCTTCATCAAACGCCCCGAGGAGAGCGTGGTGCTGCAGCGCCGCACCGCCAGGATAGAAGCAAGGGTTACTGGCGTGCCGTACCCTGACATCAAGTGGTACAAGGACTGGCAGCCGATCGCCGCTAGCTCCAGAATAAAGGTTGGTATTTCCAATCCAAAGCTTGACTGCTTTGGTGCAATAGCTTTTCAAGAACAACTAAATTTTAAGTGTGGAATTCGACGCATTCTAGAATTTCCTCACCTCAATTTGAAGCCCTCTTTTTAACCCCCGACGGAAAAACGACGGGGTGTTATAAGTTTGACGTGTCTGTGTGTGTGTGTGTGTGTGTCTGTGTGTGTGTGTGTGTGTGTGTGTGTGTGTGTGTGTGTGTGTGTGTGTGTGTGTGTGTGTGTGTGTGTGTGTGTGTGTGTGTGTGTGTGTGTGTGTGTGTGTGTGTGTGTGTTTGTCTGTTCCCCTGTGGCGCTCAAACGGGTGGACCGATTTGAATGCGGTTTTTTTTGTTTGAAAGGTGAATTAGTTGAGAGTGTTGTTAGCTATGTTTGATGAAAATCGGTCCAAGATGGCCGCCGCTACAAAATGGCGGATTACATATTTTTTCACAACTCCCTTAATATGGGTATCAAATGAAAGGGGTTGACTAGTAGAATAGCACTATTGCAAATTCAAGATGGCCGCCGCCACAAAATGGCGAATGTCGGGGGTTTTTTAAATTTTCAATTTATACTTGTTTCTGTTAGCTCTTGACTTCGATCTCAACTGATGGTACCTAATTGATAATGCAATATAAGGATGGAATCGGAGTAAATCACTTGGCACACACACACCGGAACGCTAAATCACTTGGCGGCACGGCTTTGCTGGTAGAATGGTAACTAACCACGATTGAAGTCTCCCACCGGATCAGAATTGGAAATTATAAATTCCCATAATTGCCTCTGCCGGGAATCGAACCCGGAACCTCACACTTATAAGACCACAACGCTCAGCACCAGGGAGGTCACTTATCCAGTTTAAAATTATGAACATTTATAAAGTTCACATTCATAAAAGTAGAAAGCTCTTCTGGCGACGAGAATTAGAATATCTTCAAAGCTACAATTAAATGATGCTCTGCAGCTCTTACCAATTAAAGTGGCTGATAATCACGTTTCTCCACCCAGATGCAGTTCATAGAACCGGACACCCACATCCTGGTGATCACGGACGCTATCCTCAAGGACGAGGGTCTGTACTCCGTGTCGGCGCGCAACGTCGCCGGCTCCGTCAGCTCTTCCGCCATGCTATACGTAGAGGAGAGCGAACACGAGTACTCTGCCAGGTATACCAGGACGCCATGACACACTCACACTGATGTCCCATACTATAATATAATATCTACCTGATTGATACATATCATAATCTAAATGTAAGGTAATAAATAAACAACCTCGGCCGCTGTGAGTATTAGTTAGAAAGAGGGGGTTCATAGGCTAAGGAAGTGGAAATCCCTGGACCCTAGTAGCTCTTCTAGATGCACCCCTGAAAATAATATTGCTCGCGCTCAGACCTATTTAATGTAGTAATATTAATTAATTATAGTTGTAGTATAGTTTTTATCATGTAGCGTGTTCTAAATTTTCCTATTAAATGTTTCTTTCTCACTTTTAATCTTTTTTATTCTTCATCTAATCTCCTTATTTATATATTTGCTTCATTTCTGATCCTTTTATGCAATGCGCTATATTATCATGACTCTTTAAAATGACTACTATTTTCAAGCTTCACTTTTTTATAATTCTACAATCAACTTTCACCTCTCTTTCACCCCTCTCGCACCGCGCAACTACCCTAGGAATCATGTCAGTTAAAAGTTAGATCTATAAATGATGTTGGTTTATTATGGGCGTTTTAAAAGAACCTGGTTTGTGTCGGCCGATTAGCGAAGAATGCTCTGGTGTATCTTGGTTTTTCTACACCTCAAATTCAAACTTTTTGGAATCAAGAACACTGATGGAACTATTCCATCAGACATGGATCTGTTAACCGTCTCGGATGCTGCTGTCATCTCATTCACTTACCATCAGGTGATGCGACTCTACTTTTTCCATCTGTAAGCTTATGGCTTTTAAAATCAATAATAGCCTTCGTCGCTGTTTTGAAAAAATGTCACTATCGATGAAATCCAAAGCTTTCTATATTCAACGCTAAACGTGTTTAGTTTAGAAATTATGTACACATAAGTTAGTACCATTATCGCACATTATTCTGCCACAGGATCCGCGAGTACCCACCGCGCATCAAGCCCAGCACGAAACCATTCGGTGACTACTACGACTTGGGCGATGAGCTCGGCAGAGGGGTCCAAGGGGTCGTCTACCATGCTGCCGAAAGGCAGAGTGGTGAGTTAAATGTTGAAAAAAAAAAACATTTCTCAAGATTCGGTGTAATTTTGTAGGTACCTATAATGAATGTAACAAAAAGGTTTCTAAACCAGGAAATTGGTATTGGAGTTTTGTTTAATTGACAAAAAAAAGCACTTTCCCATTTGGTATTTTATGTTGTTGTACTTATGCAGTGATGAGTGCTATGGTCTTACCAGTTCAATTTCCGATGTGACGTGGGAAATATGGGAATTTATAATTTTCAAATTAATATTGGTCTAGTCTGGTACCATTCTACCAGTAACGACGTGCGGCTCACTTCCAAGTTAGCCCATTTTAATCTTACACTGCATTGTCACTAAATAACAAGAAAACAATATGCCATAATTTTGTAGGAAGTTTGGTGAAAATTAGAAATACTAGATCTTATTAACAGTACCTAGTTCAGAAGTTTTATCAACCTCTTTTGTTCATCAGGTCGCAACTACGCCGCGAAGATCATGCACGGGCACTCGGAGCTGAAGCCGTTCATGAAGAACGAGCTGGACATCATGAACCTGCTGAACGACAGGCACCTCGTCCGCCTGTACGACGCTTACGAGCACGACCACACCCTCGCGCTCGTCACCGAGCTGGCGGCTGGAGGAGAACTCGTCAGGTAGGGTACAATCAATTTCAGCGATCACTGCTATCCTGGTATATGATGAAAAGTCAAAATTATTTTGCTACAATCCGCAAAACAGTCAAATTTATATGGTACATCATGCAGCATGCGCTATGCCCTGTCAGCCCTCCTACCGGAAAAACAAGCAACCAAGCGACGAAACCCAAGCACCACCATTATGTTACACCACACAAATCCATAACCAAAACAAATTCGACGATCGTTTCACTCCGACACCGGAGCATCCTCAGGAGATGTAGACTCTACAATGCACAATTGCAAAGTAAACCCAAGGATAGCACCAGGATATTTTATTACCATGTCACAATTTAATCAATTCCAAGTTCCGTATTCATCACGTTCAGGGTTTCAAATGCGTCTAAAACAAGCAAACTAATGAAACCAATACATTGTTTCCGTACAGAGATCGATTGCTGAGGAGTCAGGGTTACACGGAGCGCGAGGTCGCAGGCTACATACGCCAGCTGCTGCGCGGTCTCAAGCACATGCACGACAACAGCGTCGCCCATCTTGGTCTCACCGTGAGTATACCGAGGAGTTGGGGACCGCTGGAACTGTGAAGGACAAGGGATTAACACCTTTCTTTATCTGCATCATACTGGGAATCTTTTCTATTTTGCGTGTGTTCACTGGTGTAGCTCCAGTCAGCCAAGCTCACTCCAAAGTCCAAGTAAGCCTTCCCGATCGGCGAAGGCTGAGGACTTACGTGCTGCTGTAGAGTCAAGCTAAATTTCGCGTGTATCAGTAGCACCCCTGCATTTAAGCAACACATGTTCCAGAGTCACGTCACCCTCCAGGCATGCTCTGCATAGAGGGCTGTCGGTGACAGGAAAAATATGTTTTGGTGTTAAGCGAATAGCCATAATCATGCTATTCTAAGTTTACCTCGGTTTAGTTGTAGTAACTTCTTTGTTGGGCGTTAACTGGGACCCGAAATAGCCTCCTTTGTTTGTCCGCAGTCTGTGGCGTTCGCCCATAATTCGGCACGTGTATTTACAGCTTGTTTACATAACCTTATTTTGTATTCACTGAAGGATACGGGAGCGATTGATTCTGATCTGATCACCTTCAAGATTGTTCATGAATGTGCCAAACGGAGAACATTCCGCTACTGAAATTGCTGGAACAAACGTTTAACCATACTACATCCTAAACCGACAATACCACATCATAAACATTCTGAATAATAATCGTCCACAGATCGGCGAACTGCTACTCTCGCACGCTGGCAGTGACGAACTGAAGATCTGCGACTTCGGGCTCTCGCGACGAATCCAACTCAACAAACACGCGGCCCTGGACTACGGCATGCCCGAATACGTCGCCCCGGAGGTCGCCAACGGGGAAGGGGTCGCCTTCGGTGCCGACATGTGGAGCGTCGGAATCATAACCTACATCCTGCTCAGCGGATATTCCCCATTCCGCTGTCGGAACGACCGGGAGACGTTAACGAAGATAAGAGAGGGAAAATGGGAGTGGCACGACGAGGAGTGGTGGTCGAGGTTCAGTAAGGAGTCGAGGGACTTCATATCGAAGTTGCTGGTCCTGAATTGGCACGACAGAATGGACGTGAACACGGCGCTGTCGCATCCGTGGTTGAGCTTCGCGGATAAGATTTACAAGGACGAATATACAATAACTACTGATAGGCTGAGGAATTATTATACTTTGTACAGGTTAGTAGTTTTATTGTGACCTTCGCGTTGCATATTAAGGCCCATAAATCGAGTTGACACCAAAAGATTCAAAGCGGAACATAATAGAACTGTGAAAATAATTGTCAATTTTGGCAAACAAATCTCCTTTGGTTAAATGCATTTTGTATAAAGTAAAATTAGACACTGATACTTATTATTACTACGTTTGATAATCAGGGAATGGATGAGCAACGCGCAGTGTCGCAATTGGTTCAGACGCCGCCCGCTGAGCGGCGCCTTCGACCACCCCTCTAAAATGGTCTACCCACCCGGCACCATATACACTCCGGAAGGTAAGTCAGTAATCCCTTTTATCGTCATCATCATCATCATCAAACGATTGACGTCCACTGCGGACATAGGTGACTTGTAGGAAGTAGGGACTTCCACATACCACAACCTTGTACTGCTTATATCCAGCTACTCCTTGCAACTCGTCTGATGTCGTCGGTCCACTTAGTGGGGTCTACCAACATTGCGTTTTGCAATACAAGGTCGCCATTCCAGTCCTTGGAACCACAACTTCTATCGGTTCTTTGAACTATATGTCCCGCTCATTGCCACTCCAGCTTCGCAACTTGTTGGGTCAGAGTAACCAACACATGGTTACTCATTAACTATCCACCATTTTAATGAGTTAGACGATCGCCTTATTGTACATTTTTGCAGGTACCCCTGAACGCGACAGGCCGTCTCACGAGCGCCAGCCGAACGAATGGGACTTGAAATTCAAGCAATGGGAGCATCCCGACTGGGAGGTATCTGCGAAGTCAGAAAGCCAGTAAGTACCTTTTTACTTCCTAGCTTTTAGATGTTTAATTTTTAACCGACTTCATTTAGACTATCATTCATTCATATACAGTTTGAACTGGTAAATTATATGGGAGTGAAATGAAATTCTTCCTGAAATCTGTAACTTAGGACTTATTCACCCCTATTTGACTTGTTAACGGTATTGAACTGGAATGTTAAATCATTTAATTTAGCAGCTTTATTGGAAGGACGAAAACTGACCACAGCCGAAACCTTCCACCGAAATATCTAAAATCTAACGTTCTCAACTTCGGTTGATCATTTTGGTCGATGGACTTTTCATATTATGCTAAATAAATAATTATAATTTTTGCTTCCAGCTATCAAAATTCATGACTTGTGCTAAATGAATATTCATATGCTTCTAGCTATCAAAATGGTCCAGATACATATCTGCTACAGCTGCGAGACACTCAATTCCCAGTTCGGTTGCGTGAATACATGAAGGTGGCCTGCATACGCTCACCCGGATACAGCCTTAGCGTCCAGGACACCTACGATCCAAGGGTAAGGGCAATTTAAATTTACATTGCTTTTAGTAAATTATAAACGCGAAGAAACATAAATTACTGTAACTATTAAAACCTTCAGATTCTTTAGTGCCTAAAGGGTTAGGATAATAATATGCTTTACGATATGGGACATTAAAACAGTTGATTTTCGTTTTAATTCCCTCTATTTTGCTTCAACAGACGCCAATCATTCGCGAACGTCGTCGCTTCACCGACATCATGGACGAAGAGATCGACGACGAGAGACGCGAAAGGATCAACAACTACGGTAGCGAAAGCTACACCATCAGACGCCTGAGGCACGAACTCGGAACGAGACTCGACAGTTACGCAGAAGCGCAAGCCTTCATGGAGTCCAAAAAAGACGGCCAGCTGCCATTCTTCAGAGAAAAACCCCAAGATCTCCCAATACAAGAAGGCGACCAGGCCCAACTTACCTGCTTCGCCGTAGGTGACCCGAAACCTTCCATTCAATGGTTCAAAAACGACTTGGTTATCGCTGAAGGACAACGCATCAAAATAATCGAAGACGAAGAAGGGAGGTCCACGCTCAAATTCGACCCATGCATGCACCATGACATAGGCTTCTACAAAGTTGTAGCTAGGAACAAAGTAGGCCAGACTGTAGCGAGAGCCAGAATCGTCGAAGCAACTACACCAGACGCACCCGATAGTCCGACGGCCGCAGAAGTATCCGATACCGAAATTCTATTGAGATGGAAGCAACCGAAGTATGATGGAAACTCGCCCGTAGTGTGCTACAGTCTACAATACAGGGAAGGCGATAACGTCGAATGGAAAACCGTCGCAGAAAACATAGACCACGAGTTCTTCGTCGTCAGAAACTTGCAACCGGACACGAGCTACCACTTCAGATTATCGTCTAGAAACCGAATCGGCTGGAGCGAGAAGGGTATCCCGACAGAGTTGATCAAAACGAAACCGTCCGGCGCACCCAAAATAGAAGTCACGAAAGCCATGCACCATCTGCAACAGTTGACAGAATCCGGACAAGAGATCGTTTTGTACGAAGACAGACCCAAGTTGGATTACACGATAGAGAAGAATCCTATCGAATGGGACACCACCACGCAGAACTTATCGGACCGCTACACATTCATCTCCGAACTGTGGAGGGGAAAGTTCTCGACTGTGGTCAAGGGCGTCGACAAAACAACCGACGAGATAGTGGTAGCTAAGATCCTCGAGATACGTCCCGAGACAGAGGTTCAGGTTCATAGAGAGTTCAATTGTATCAGAAAGTTGAGGCACGAGAGGATATCGAATTTACTCGCGGCGTATCAACTTCCTGGAGCACCGGTAGCTACGTTAATATTGGAGAAACTACAAGGCGCTGATGTGTTGACTTACCTTTCGAGCTGTCACGACTACAACGAGCAAATGGTGGCTACGATAATAACCCAGGTGTTGGACGGTCTCCAGTACTTGCACTGGAGGGGATACTGCCACTTGGACCTGCAGCCTGATAACGTGGTGATGTCTTCTGTGCGATCGATTCAAGTGAAACTGATCGACTTCGGATCGGCGCACAGAGTCACAAAGTTAGGAACTAGCGTACCGCAAGTAGGCGAATTGGAATACAAATGTAAGTTTACTTTTATTCATTTCATACATGTTTTCAATTTAGTTTTCTTCCAACCTCATTTTCAACTTTCCTATCGAGTACGTATCTACTGTTATATAATGGGTGATACCCGAAATAGCCTTAGATCGCCCTCTTTGCATCGTTCCCCTCAATGCCGAGGTTCGTGATCCTTGTTACGGATCATCCTATCCCGCACGATGGTCTTCCGTTTAAATCTACCTTCGGCATTGTGGAGAACAGCGTGGACAGATACAGACAGACAGGTACCTAGTGCGGTGCTGATCTGTTCAGACCAACGCCAACGCATAGAGTTACGTCCTCTTGGCCTCTTCCCTTCAACCTTGACTGTGACCAGGACTAAATTTTCAGGGCTACGGCGGGCAATGTGTCCCAAGTAGTGAAAGATGCGCCGCAGACATGTGGACGATAGCCTGGTTGTTATTTTTAGCTCTTTTACAAAATAAATGCTTGGTCCTGAAGCCTTACTGATGATGAAATAATTATTTTAATCTTCACAGCACCCGAAATTATAAACGACGAAGCCGCCTACCCTCAGACCGACATCTGGTCTGTGGGCGTGCTCGCCTACGTGCTGCTGTCGGGGGTGTCGCCCTTCAGAGGTGCTGACGACGCGGAGACCAAACAGAACATCTCCTTCGTCAGATACCGCTTCGAGTACCTTTACAAGGAGATCACTCAGGTAGCTATACCGCCTACCGGCAAATTGGTGTATTTGTTAGTACCTAATTTTGTGTAAATTATTTTTGATTTGAGCAAAGCTTTTGATACTGTACCTGCGATATTTTGTGTTCTTATTAAAACTTCCAGATAATTTGCCATGTCTAAAGCTTTAATGGCCAAGTTTCTTTTTTTATTCATCTACAAATTAGCCCTCGACTGCGATCTCACCTGATGGTAAGTGACGATGCAGTCTAAGGTGGAAGCGGGTTAGTTTGGAAGAGTTATGGCAGTTTTCAGCAAACTCATACCTCTGATAGGTTTCTACGCTGCATCGTACCACACGAGTAGATAAGTACAGAGGGAAAGCTTCTGCAAGCGGCCCGCTGTAGGTACACTCACACATATGCGCACGTTTGTCACTCAACTGTACCGGTTGGTGGACCGAGCGCGCGTCCGTGAACCGTTGGTGAGTGTGTTTGTGTGAGTGTACCTACAGCGGGCCGTTTGTATGAAGCTTGCTCTCTGTACCTATCTACTCGTGTGATCGTACCCTACAGTTAAATATTTATGGCGTATTCTTATAAAACATCATAATAATAAGAAAACAATTAAATAGCTACCAAAAAGCTAAGAAAAATAACTACTATGACTGTGAAGATACGATCAAGGTGGTTCAAGGTGTTGTGTATTGGGGCGCAGGAAGCGACGCGTTTCCTGATGTGGGTGTTCAAGAAGGTGCCCCTAAAGCGGCCCACGGCGGAGGAGTGCCACGAGCACCGCTGGCTCGCGCACTCCGACTTCATACAGAGGAAGAGGGAGCGGGCTGTGTTCTTGGGCAACAGACTGAAGGTAAGGTTTTATCATCCGCTCCGTCTCTTTCTGCGACATGAGACATCACCTCCACGCAGGACTCTATTATATACATATTATTAAAATTTAAAAACCGCCATCCGAGATCCGTCATGGCTTGGACCACGGCTAGCAGGTAGAGGACTTCCCCATCGAGGCCTGCTACAGACAAATGAGGATATTATACTAGACACTCAAACATGATTGAAGACAAAATCAAGACTAGAAACCCTCTTCCTTGGTGCTCTGGTTTACCCTACATAGCACAAATTCAAATGATTACTATACTCTGATTTTTAATTCCGTGGAATTCTGACGTTTCTTAATGTTACCAGAGATAAAATAATTCCCACAAAAAAGATAAAAAATTCAAAACTTATACAAATGATTTGTCAAGTATCCGTACCTTATTATTTTCCAGGAATTCGCGGACGAATACCACGAGAAGAAAGCCCGCGAAGCATCGCAAACGGACATCCTGGCGAACTTCGGACCGTCGCCCCGCGGCCTGGCGCGATCCAACAGCATCACCGACGAACTGCTCACCAACTTCTCCAGCCGCTGATCGCATCTCACCACAACGAACATGATCATTACCATCATCATCGCAACATGGACCTAGGTGTAACTTGTTTCAATTAAACGTTAGTACAATTACCAGCTTTTGTCAAAAACTATCCAAACCCGACAGCAGAAATTGATTGGTAATGGACAAGATTCCAATATATTATTATTTTTTAATTAATTAGGTATAAAAATTTAAGCAAAATAAAACAAAAATCTGAAATAACCCAAAAACTGAAAAAATATCTCTGAATAGACGCGATGACGTCCTACTCGAGTGAGAGGCGGCAATCATTTTGCGTTAAAATACATAAACTTAAATAATTAATTTCTCCGTCGTTTATTAATGGATTTCAAAAATGTTTTCACCAATTTATTAGATTTGATCTACTTATATTTTAATTCTATTGTGTTAAATATGATATTTTCAACATCAGGAAACTTATCAGGAAACTTCCTCATTGTTTTGGCTGCCACGTCAGTCACAATGTATTTTTTGATAGAACAAATAAAGGCCTCTTTCCTTTATCACCATCCAAACGTTTGTCGTATCTTAACCAACTCAGTCCTGTTAAAAAAAAATTACTCCTTAGGTCCATGGTGATTGAATGATGATTGACCAGTGCCCATCCTTGCGTGGCTTAGGACCAATTTAATATGAAATTTAATGAAATTTCGACACATTTTTAATACGTAACGAATTTTAAAATCAGACAAATTTTAAAATTAAAATTTTAAATACTTTAAAATATCGCTTTTAGGAAAGCAAAGATCTAGGTACCTGTATAGGTACATAATATTTATTAAATTTTAAATATTTAATTATTGAATACATGTATAAATAGGACAAAATATATGTATAAAATCTCGTACCTAACGTATTTTAGAACTAACAAGACTTGGAAATTAGATTTTAGAAATCACAAATTATTTAAACTTCGTTAGAAGATTATTTTAAGCGATTAAGATTTTGTTTATAAAAGAAAAAGTATAACATCACGTCATTCATGTAGTATACTTACTCAGAAGGAAAAATCTATAGAAATCGTTGACTAATTAATTAATAATGATTTATTAAACGATTTTATCGATTTTTATTTAGGTAGATATTATATAACGATGTCTTGCACCAAAAAAAAACTTTTTTGACGTTTTTACCTTTTTTACGCCGCCACACTTAAATTACTCTAGTCAAATAAAAAATTGTTACGAACCTTATTTATTTTTAAGGGCTATATTTATGAACATTTTTACTATTTATTTATTTATTTATTTATTTATTTATTTATTACGATTGATGCTTCAGTATTATTGAAGTTAAATAAAGAGCTATTTGCTGAATTTGCGGTTTTATTCAATCTCTGGAAAAATTAAATCTAGTTTTTCTGAAAATCTGATGCCCTAATTGAAGCTTTTAGAGTGAATGTGAGTTTTTAAGTCAACGTTAAAACTAACTAGATATGAATTGAGTTACAAAATAAAACACTGTTTTATAAAATGAGCTATCTATATTACAGAAAGTCAGCACTGATTCCTCACGATGATAAAACAACGTAAAATAATGTTAACGCATATATTCTCAGAATACAAAACATTCAGTCGCTCTATCCAAATTGATATAAATTCATAAAAACAAAAATTCCTTTAAAATGTTTCCAGTAAAATAATTTTCATAAAATAATATTTAGTAAGTAATTTATCTGTATAATGCTTCCTTTATTATAAAGTATTTATATTATTGATATTTTTATTTATTATAATATAATATAATATGTATTAGTTATGGTAATATTTTTACAATGCATTTTTTCACCTAAGTACCTAGGTACTACAATACAAAAAGTGATGCAAATATTTATTACAAAATACATAGATATATTTATTACATACGTAATATTTAAATTACACGCTAACTAATTCAGTTGTAAACAAATCCCTAAACAAAATTGACAGGTCCTATAAATAAATTCATATTATATTGATATTTATTAGTACCGACTAGGTGCTTTTTTTTTTTAAATCTATTTTGTTGTGGTTTTATGTCTAGGTAGTTAAGCGGTGATAGTCTAGTGGTTAAGACTTCAGCCTCCCTTTTAGGGGGACCAAGTTTGATCCCCGGCACACACCTTTAAGTTTTCGGAGTTAAGTGCGCTTTAAGCAATTAAATATCAATCACTTTAACGGTGAAGGAAAACATCGTAAGGAAACCTGTATGAGTTCTCCATAATGTTCTCAAAGGCGTGTGAAGTGTACCAATCCGCACTTGGCCACGCCGTCGCGGCGTGGTGAACTACGGCCTAAGGGCCTTTGATAACACGCCGTGGAAACTCACGTTGTGTATGTGTCGCGTTATCCATATAAAACGTGGGTAAAACATGGAATGTTAACAAAGGCACTAAGCCTTTCTTACTCCGAGGGGAGACCCGTGACCTGTTTTAATTAAAATCTTCCTTGTGATGATTTCAAGTAAGTAGCTGCTGTTTGTAGACATTAATTATTGTCGAAGAAAAGGTAAACAGGTAAAATCTTTAATTTTTGCAGTGGTATTTGATCGATTGAATAAATAAATAAGTTATGTTACTTAGAAGAAATGTATGAATCTTGTGCTACGAAAAAAAAATCTTGTTTTTAATTTTGGTAAACGTAAAAACTTTCATAGCATTGATTTTTCAAGTTCTGAAAAAACCATTCTGGGCTTGCCGTATTTTTTAGCCCTTTGCTTCTCAATATTTACAATTATCTTCCGAATTATTCATTTGTGATATGATATTAAATTTATGTCTTTGATTTAGATAATTTATATTTTAAAACAGAGTTATTACTTGCATAGTAAATTATGAAGTAAAATGTGCGAGATTTATATAATTATATAATAAAATATGTTTCAATTACATTAGACATACACCAAATTCTATGTACAAAAACATATATATGTGTATGTAGCCAGTGTGGCTAATTCTGTTGTACACAATCTCTAAATCTAAACTAAAATGACAGGCCTAAATATATTCCTATCTCTTTCACAATGCTCCCTGCAGAAAAGGATAGCACTATTTTTAAACCTGTCAATTTAGTTTAGTTTAGAGAATTGTGTACAACAGAATCGGCCACAGTATCAATCTAATAAATCTAAAACTTCCTAAAGATAATTTTATCACGGGTATTGGAGTATTCATTACACTTTGTCTATATGTATGTTCGTGCATGCGCTGATTGCACCGAACCACAACTGAACCAAATTTAAGTTAATATGAACTACTAGCTTTAGCACACCGCTTCGCCCAAGTTGAAGGTAAATAAATAGACAAATCTTTAATTACTGTTATTCTAAAAATAATTGGCTATTGGCTAAAAAAATTCATTGCAATTCAAAATTAATTCGAGTTCAGTTATTTAATCCATGTTCCCTATCTTTTTAATGGGATAAAAATATTCTCCAGACTGCAAACCGCTCACAAAAATCCGCATTTATTTAGTTTGGTGATCTATAGCTTTCGTCAAAAATTAATCTAGCAATAAATACTTAAGTAATAGTAGACATGCAGATAAACAAACTGTACCATTTATAATATTAATTGGGTTTAGATTATTTTGACAAAAAATATACTTGCATAAAATTTTGACAAAAAACGGTTATACGTCCGCTACGCACATGAAGTGCATTAAAATTATGAAAAAAAAAAATTTTTTCCCCCACCAGAAGTGCAGCTGAAGATTTTCTTTATTATTTTAAAAGTGTGAAAATTCTGCTGCATAAATTTCATAAGGTATAAAATAACTTTTTTTTTTTTTCAAAATTTTAATGCACTTCATGCGCGTAGCGGACGTATAACCCACCCTCGGCGGTGCAGCTGAATATTGTTTCTGTATCAAAAATGATTGAAACAATGATTTAAGACCATTTTTGTCCGGGATAAAATCACTCGGAGCGCTTTGATTTTCAAGCACTTTCACATGCTCTCACTCTTAACTCCACCACTGGTGCGGCAGCTGAAGTTCGGAGCTGTGATGGGTTAGGTCTAAACTATTGTTGTTAAAATTTCCAGTCGGTATAAAATGACTTTTTAAATTGAACCTTGACCTCCCGTAGTATAAGGAATCTATAGAGATTACTGAAAGATTAAGGGCCTGTTTCAGCACCTTCTCATAAGTATCGGATAGCTACCTACAACTTTTCTCTTTGTCACTTAACATAAAGTAAGGAAGTGACAAAACTTATGTTTAGGCTATCCAACACTTATCAGAAGGTGGTGAATCAGGCCGTAAATATAGAAACTGGACATAGATGTAGTTTGTGGTGTATGTGCTTTGATTTGGTTCAGTTTAGGTTCACCCAAACAACACTGTAACATAGTGTCTCTAGATCAACTACAGGTTATTGTTGAAGCACTTGCGGAGAAACCTTCCTCATCTCTTCGCCTTGGAGGCAGCGATGTACTCCTGCACCTTCGCCTGGAACTCCACTTTGTCCTGTTTGTACATCTCTGCAGCTTCAATGTTTAACGGGTCCTCGAAGTTTAGGAGGTCCTGAAACACAGACAAACAGTTTTTACATTGACTGTCAAACTTAAGAGCGTCTTACATATTTTAACATTTAAACTATCGTGAGTGATATTCATTTTTAAGGAATTGAAATACCGGCTTTAACTCACGTGTATTTTTGTCGGAGTGTGCCCGACTAGTTTCGAACCCATCCGGGGCCCTTAGTCATGAGCATGTTCGCGCGGCGCGGCGCAAAGCAAACTGCGTGCGGCTCGCGCGGATGGATTCGAAACTAGTCGGGCACACTCCGACAAAAATACACGTCTTACATATTATTCTTGAGTTTCAGATTTTTCTACACAACAAATCATATACTTAGCATTTGGGGTAGTTTTAACTTCCAGTATGCATTGACTGATATTCTTTAAATAAAATGAAAAAAAAAAAAAAAATTACCGGAAATTACCGGAAACTAGAGACAATCTCATGAAAATCTGTTCAGTAGTTGAATTTGTCACAAACAGTTGTTTTATAATATTTAGGGCCAGTTTCACCTTCTTTTGATAATTGTTGCATAGCCTAAGTTTTGTCACTTTCTTACTTTATGTCAAGTAACAAGACAAAACTTGTGAATAGCTATCCAACACTTATCAGAAGGTGGTGAAACATGCCCTATGTGTAGTAACTATTTAATCACGCTATCCCACTTCACACTAATATTATAAAGGCAAAAGTTTGTGTGTGTGTATGTGTGTATGTATGTATGTATATATGTGTGTATGTTTGTTACTCTTTATCGCCGCAACTACTGAACTAATTTAGCTGAAATTTGGAATCAAGATAGATTATACCCTGGAATAGCACATAGGCTACATTTTATCCCGGAAAAAGCATTCCTGTGGGACTTAAATAGATATAGACTTCTAAAAATGTGACAGATGGCGCTGATTGTTATTAGGTAAATCACACTCACATAACACATTATTGCAATAGTTGTATGCATTTGTTTGCATGAATTTGCTGTCGTTCACTTTGCTAAGTTACTCTTAGAAGATTCTGTTCAAATATTTTTATGTGTACAAACTTATTAACCACTGGTAACACCACGGGGTGCAGCTAATTAGTTATTTTATATTTACCGTAAATAATGAGTTGAGACCCCACACAACATCCTTCAGTCTCCTGGTGGGCGCCCAGCCGTGTTCATCTATAGACGTTTGTCGCAGCAATGACAAGCAGATGTCTCCATCCACGTTTATGTTTGGATGCCAGAGCCTCGTTAAACATTTCACTTTTGGAGGCTGTGAAAGACATTTACAATGGTTAGGGCCTGTTTCACCACCTTCTGAAAAGTGTCTGATAGCTTATTCACAACTTTTGTCATTGTCAATTGATATTAAGTAAGAAAGTGACAAAACTTACGTTTAGGCTATCCGACACTTATCAGAAGGTCGTGAAACAGGCCCTTAAATTTATTTTTTATGGACCAAGCTTACTGGTAAATAGGGATTCTCAATCTATAGCAGCGTGATGGCTCTAAGCTTTAAATCCTCTAATCTCTCTTATGAGAAAGGAGGCATGTACCCAGCTGTGGGAAAAGGCTGTAATAGTGGTGGATGCTAACTACTAGACCAATGAGGCAGACCAACGAGCAAAAGAGAGCCGTCTTCTTACCGCCATATTATAATCTTCAGTTACGAATACGCTAAATTTGAATTTGCCCCCCGACCAGTAGCCCTCGTCGGGTGCAACCGTCAAGACGAACTCGCACAGAAGGTTAGGATCTTCAAAGTTCACAGAACACGTCACCGGCAGGTTCTCGTTCATCTCTTGCACTTCTTTCACTAACAACTTGTCTCTAACTGATATTCTTTTCACAGGTTCGATTGTGATTCCGTTCGGTGGCTCCGTGTGCTCCTTCTTGAACTTCCTATTGAGCGTTATCATTGTTTTCTAACTAATTTATCTTATAAGTAGTGAGATCCTTCCAGTTCTAGAGAAACATTAATGACTTTTTACTGTTTTCACACTATATTCTAGGCTTTTCTCTTGCGAACAACTAGAAATTTTACACTCGATAGTCGATTCACCAAAAAATTGTCAACATGTACTCTGTGTTGTCAACTGTCAACCACAGCTGTCAACTCAAAATTCAAATTTCAATTTTTTTTTTTTTTGTTTATCCCTTCTGGGAAAGGCAAAGGTCGTAGACCATACAGCCTGTTCAATTGTATAATCTTATTAACATATTCCAGTTTTCTATAAAGGCCTAAAGCCTATTCAAACGTATTTTATGTCAAAACAAATATTTTTTCTTAACTGGTTTTACAGGTCTGGGTTCTGGCTTTACTGTTTCCTATCGAAAGCAGTGCGGACTGAACTTTAAATACCGTTAAAAAATTGTCACACGTCACTATTACACTGGAACCTTGTCTCATTACTTTAGCGTGACGTCAGATGAAACAAAAATATACCGTCGCATCGGCAACAATTTTTTTTTTCTTGTATACTAATAAATAAAATTGAAGTGTCTGTCTGTAATTTCGAAATAACTACCTCATTAAGCTCATATGGTTATTTGAACTCAGTTTGAACTGTACCATAACCGAATCACACGTTTTTTAAATTTTTGTCTGTCTGTCTGTCTGTCTGTTTGAATGGGCTAATCTTCGGAACGACTAAATCGATTTTGACGGGACTTTCACATACAAGTAGAGAATTAACCAGGAAGTAACATAGGCTACTTTTTTAACCGACTTTCAAAAAAGGAGGAGTTGTGTTTTTGTACCTATGTACACAGATATCTCCGAGATTTTTGAACCGATTTGCGTAATTTTTTTTAATCGATAGTGAAACATTGCGTCACTGTCCTATAAAAAAATTGGATTCCAACTCCTAAATCCTGACGCTGTAGGGGACCTGATCTCCAAAACTAATGGGATTTAGAAACTGTCGGTTATTTGAATTGATATTGGGGGTACCAATCAAAGACTTTATCGTTGAATGAACTCGAGTAGATACATATCCAACTCCTCAACCCTGATGCTGTAAGGAATTGCATTCCGAAATCGTGGGGATCCCACGGGATTTTTCCGTTTTGGGGACGGGTTACTACAGATAGACTTTTTGCTCTGGGAAATCAAAAGTTCCCACGGGATTTTTAAAAACCTAAATCCACACGGGCGAAGCCGTGGGCATCATCTAGTTATAAATAAATTAAACCGAATAACCTAATATTTTCAGCTTTTATAGATTTTAAATGAAGAAATTATCTAAATTCTTCGACTCCACTGATGTAATCACATTCTTGTAATTCAGATTTGGAATTTTTTCAGAGTCTGTTGTGTCTGAATCACTGTCATTTTGTGTTAATAATAACTCGTCAATTAATCTGTTTTTGCGCTAGTATTAAACAATAAAAACAACAAAATGTGTGAAATATTTACAATAATTATTCAAAACTCGATACGTCGTGTACTCTGCCAAAAGATTTTGTTAACAGTACTGACGCGGTCTGTCTAGTGCTGACGTCATGAAAATGGCGGCCAGGCGCAATACCAATTTGCGAGGCTAATAATGAGTTATTAGCTCAGGACAACTTCTACATAAAAATAAAAACACACTGGATTTATTAATTTGTTTTTCTTTGTTATTCTGCTTAAAGTATTGACTAATTTACTTATAAAAAATGATGTCTATCAGGACAAAAATAATTTATTTTTCATTTTATTTCATGAAAAACAACAAATTATTTTTTCACATAATTGTTTAACTTTGAATAAGTAAATATATAAGCAATATTACAAACTAAATGAACACTTGCGAATTCGTCTTTTAAAATAAACAAAACGAGAGTTGTGACGCTTTGTTTTGGTAATCTAACGGTTGCAGGTAGGCCAGTGATGCAAAACATTTGAGCCGCTCGGCTCGCTATTTTCAGTCACTCGGTGGTCATTCTAATATTATTAATGTGAAAGTATGTTTTGTTAATTTGTACTTCTTTCACGCAACAACTGACCAAAATATTGTTTTGCGTAGAGAATGTTTATCGGCCGAATAGGTTAGATCTAAGGAAGAAGGAAATTTAACTGACGTATAATCAATTTATATAATTGTGTTCCTAATGTGTGTGATAAAACATGTCAGAATGTTTAGAAAATTATTAATTACAGGGTCGCCTTCTGGAGCACCTCTTACATCCCCAATAAAAAGATCCCCCAATAAAAATTAAACCATTTTACTTTCCACTGAGAAAAAAAAATTACAATTAATAAAGTGCTAAATAAATTGTAACTTCTAAAATAAATGTTTGCATCCCCTGGCCGTATGACGTAAAGTTTAATGTCCGTTATTGCCACAATCTTTGGCTCAAGGTATAGATTGATAATCAACATTAATGGTATTTTCACTACGTTGAATCCTCTTTAACGGTAAAAAATAACATTAACAATAACAGTAACGATAATAAAGTGTGAACCACAGACAGCGAAAAAGGTGTGAACGTCAAGTGTCAACGGTCAATTGACATATGATTGACATATTGACATCAAGTGTCATTTGTCAACCTGTGACGTCAACGTGGCAAAGTGGTGGTGTGAACAAAAAATCAAAATTAAAAATTAAAATACAATAATTATTATTTACCTTAATAAAGATATTACAGCAAAATACTGATTATAATAATTACTAAGCGTAATGGCAGAGATAGAGTGGCCCTGGCAATATAACTTTCCACCTTTCTTTACGTAAGTAGATTTTGTGTATTGTTATAAATTATTTTGTTCATTTTGGAGAACACTATGAGTCTTAACGGGAAAAAGTACAAGTATATCAACGAAGGAAACACTCATATTGTATTACATGTATCAGACACTGATTATGTGATACGAATTATAAAAGAAAATGGATCTACCACTGACATCAGTACAGTATCAAACTCTGTAAATTTCGTTAATCTGCTCATGGTTCCATTGATTTTCGGTTCTTACAATTACTGCCACGAAGTTATTACCTTATGTTCGGAAGAATTATCTAATTTATCCATAAATTTGAAGCCAATACGACCAAAACGCAGACAAGTAAAATCAATTTTCAGTACATTTGCTATAAAAGCACCCAATTTAGCCATGATATCTCTGGACAGCACAAACTATTGCTTAGAATTGAAACCGAAAGAAGGTTTTTTGTCCGGGAACTTCAAGAGTAACTCGAAATGTTATTATTGCCTAAAACAGTTTTTGAAAATGAAGGAAAATCTAATTGAACACACGAGTGATTATTGCCCTTTAGATTTATTCTCTGGCGATAAAATAAGAATGAAAAGAGCATTATTAAACTTATTAAGAAATCCACAGAATAACATAAAACTATTTAAAAATGAAAATATTGTTTATAATGAGTACTCAAACATGAAAGGTTTTGAAGACTTTCTTAAAAATAATCTTTTCAATTCAGTGAATATATTTCTGGATTTTATTATTGAAATTCTACTTAATGATGGTAAATCTAATCTCATACTAAAAGAATCACTGGAAAACACATCAACTGATAAAAAACCTGAAAACTGTATTGAAGGTAAAAATCTAGATACTAAAAGTGTTCTACACAAATTACTTGATGTACAGAAAATATCAGAATCATTGGAAATCGACTATATAAATATTAAAACAGATGAAGATTTAGAATATGTACCAACATTGCTCAATCAGATGAAAGAGCATAATATAGACTTAACAAATGAAAATGATAAAATAAGATTTTTGAATATTGTAGAACCTAAACATCTAGCCCTAATATCGGCAGTAGCTAAAGATTGCTCCATTATGATATCTTATTCGCTGGCAGCTAGTGATGACTTGCCATCTGTTACATTGAATGGACAGAATATTTACTATAGAGTTTCTGTTACTGATTTAGAACCAAAAGCAGTGAAAACTTTGGTTAAAAGAAGGGAAACTGAAAAAATCGTATTAGAAATTTATGACAAAATGCAGAAACTTAACTGAAGTAAGTATGAATTTCAAGACATGAAAATTCATTTCTATAATATATTCAAATTAATTCATAAAGAACTGTAAAATAATGAGTTCAGGAATAGATTTTAGATAAAGAATATTATGAGGAATGAGCATCAATATTTTTCAATTTATTGTTTGTAGAAAGATACACAATATTTCTCCACAAAAGGAAGACCAACTAATAAATAACCAATGAAATAAAAAATTAAGTAGAGTGGAGAAAAACTATGTCTAAGAAAAACAGTACTCATGGACCAAATAAAAAATTTAAACATAAAAATATTGAAGTACTACATACTAAAGTTACTTTATAGTACATTTCAAGAAAATGAAATGAAATTGAACACAAAAACTCTGTTCATGTATGTACATAGATGTGTTTTTTCTTCCAGAATCCAACCACACTCAGAAACCAGAGCAAAACAACTAGAGGCATGGCAACAGTTAATAGCGCAATACTTGAAAACCACAAAACAGTCCATCATAGACATAAGAGAATCACAGAACAGTCCACTATTTAATAATTCATCTATTAACAGAAAATTATCTCAAGAAGCGATATTAACAATCTTAGAGGATATGGCCAAGAATGGAGGAGCTGCACCAATGGATAAAAGTAAAAATGTATGGGAGATATATTGGCATTCTCTCGATGAATGGGGTAACATGATATACAATTGGGCAAGCCTGAATGGTATGAACAATACAGTCTGCACGCTCTTTGAATTGCGGGAAGGTGATAACTCTGTGGGTGAAGGTCAGTATAAAATCCCTATTATACACTTGCAAACAATGCTTGCAAAGAGTGTGAGTCTATTAAATCACTCACAAATGTATATATTCTGTTTTCTTTGTTCTGGTTTGTTATTCTGTTTTTTTTTTTATATAATAAATCTCGTAGTTTAATCGAGTTGATTAAGTTTTTTTTGCATATAAGCTCAGCTTTAAACTGTTAAATTAATCAACATCAGTTAAAAAACAATTTTAGAGCCTAAGGACCTGTTTTACCACCTTCTAATAAGTGCCAGATTCACTTGACATAAAGTAAGAAAGTAACAAAACTTACGTTTAGCCTATCCAACACTTATCGGAAGGTGGAGAAACAGGTACTTAATGAGGCAAATTAACTAACAGAGTTGGTTCTAAGTATTAAAATGCATAAAAAAAACTGCAAATCTTAAAGAATGTCAAGACTACAAAAAAGTAAATCAAAAAAATTTCTGGAACAACTATTTAGCTGGGTACAAATATTTTCCAAACTAACTGTTTATTTCTCATTTCCAGAATTCCACGGTCTTGACATGAACATATTAATGAAGGCATTGAAATCATTAGAAATGAAAGGCAAATGTGAATTAATGGAGTTTGATGATAACCAAGGTGTGAAGTTCTTCTGAGCCGTCTGTGAGATTGTTAAGTCTATAATAATAACATTTTCTATTGAAATGTTGAAGCATTTTTGTTAAGTTATTATAATATTTGTGATTGTTGAAATATATTGCTCGATATTTTAAATACTTATTCTAATTTGTTTTAGTTACCTAGTTTTTTTTAAAGAATATTAGCCATGCTGAACATGACTAACTGCCTCGTTGGTCTAGTGGTTAGCATATTCGAACGTAGATCACAAGGTCCCGGGATTGATAAATAATTGTTAGGTATTTGTTTTCTGTCAAGAAATTCGCAGCGCCAGCCCGGAGTTGGAAGCTGGCAGTTATTCCCCCTCGTGCCTCAGAGAGCACGTTAAGCAGTTGGTCCCGGTTATTATCACTATTATGTGACAATAGCCGTTAAAGCCCGCCAACTCGCATTGGAGCAGCGTGGCGGGTCTAAGCCCTAAATCCCTCTCTCCTATGAGAGAGAAGGCCTGTGCCCAGCAGTGGGACCTTAAACAGCTTTAGTGGCGGAACTTGACTAATATTCCCCTTTCCCCTCCAAATAAAAGCTTGTGTTACGAGTGGGAACTACAATGTGGCTAATTCGGTTGTACACAAAATCTCTAAACTAAACTAAAATGACAGGTCTAAATCTATTGCTATCCTTTTCTGCAGTGAGCACTGTGAAAGAGATAGGAATAAATTTAGACCTGTCATTTCAGTTTAGATTTAGAGATTGTGTACAACAGAATCGGCCACAATGTCAGTCCATAGTAACCAAGTTAATTTAACGTCCATGATTCAATTATGAATGTTTTCACTTTTGTTAACATGTTGTTAACAGATTTTAATGAAAATCAAAGTCCAGGATTGTAATTTTCAGTTTTTTTTAATTAATTTTTGATAATGGTGGTCTACTGTGGAAAATCATTTGTATACTTTAGAATCAGAAATTCAGATTTTCGGTCACTTATTTATTAGCTAATCATTTGTATTTGAAACTATTAGTACTTACCTAGTAGGTAGTCAAAGCCCGGCAAACCGCATTGGAGCGGCGTGGCGGGTCTAAGCTCTAAATCCCTCTCTCCTATGAGAGAGGAGGCCTGTGCCCAGCAGTGGGACGTTAAAAGGCTGTAGTCGTGGTAGTGGTGGTGGTTCTAAGTCCTCCCTATTAAAAATAGTTCAGCCCCCTGATTGTGTAACTTTTGACGATGAAATGGTATTCATTTGATGGTCTAAGGCCATTAAAGTAAAATATTCCTTGAATGTATTGATTTAAAGTCACAAATTCAGTACAACTGATTTTAACATGGAGCGTTATGGATCGTATCGTACATACCTAAATGTATAAGAATCGATACACGAAATTGAGCTCTATTTCAATAGGATTATGGTTTATTTTACTTGGGGCTGGTCTAGTATGCTCTAGTACATGGGCGTCGCCAGGTAGGGGCAGGGGGGGGGGCAGCTGCCCCCTAGAGACTTGAAAAAATTTAGATATGCTATATTTTGCATTAAGTATCTAAATTAATCCTGGTGCAAATGGAAACGAGGTCAATGAAAAAATAAATTAATTCGAAAATAAATTAAGAACACGAGTTCTTAATTTATTTTCGAATTAATTTATTTACTGGTTATAAATGGTTACGAAACCAGCTTCAAAAGCTCTGGACTGTACCAACAATACTTTGTACTTTTCCCATATTATAATATCATCAACTTGCCCCCCCCTTGGCCATCGGCTGGCGACGCCCTTGCTCTAGTATACAACGTTAGTTTTACTTTGCGCAAAAACCGAAACACGTGTCAAATATTTTTACATTAAGAATATTTATACAAAATTTCAATAAAATATAATGAAAAGTAAAGAAGTTATAAGCTTGTTATGTTGCGTCGTTGTCCTCGAAAAAAATGGTCACCGCAAGCCGTTGAATGACCGCCGCTGTGTGCCGACCGTCAGCTGATGCGCGGTAAATCATTGTGTCTAAGCTTGTAAGATTTCAAAATATTTTTGGACAAAAATATAACACTATATAAAAATGGTTGGATTCGATTTTGTTACTGATTCTGAACAAACTACTTTCAGGTTTTGCGTAAAGTAAAACTAACGTTGTATAACTTTTCAAGTTAACACTTCTTGCGTGAATCTTTATGGAGCATCGAGTTCCTATATTATTCATCTACAGCAGTGGTGCCCAACCGATAGCTCGCGGGCGCCTGGTAGCCCGCGGCCTGTTTTCTTGGCGCCCGCGAACAAAACTGGATAAAGAATACACATTTTTCAAAAATTAAATTGGTTACAAGTATAAATTAAAAATTTAAAAAACCCCCGACATTCGCCATTTTGTGGTGGTGGCCATTTTGTGGTGGTATAGTGCTATTCTACTATTCAAGCCCTTTCATTTGATACCGATATTAAGGGAGTTGTGAAAAAATATGTAATCCGCCATTTTGTAGTGGCGGCCATCTTGTATCGATTTTCATCAAACATAGCTAACAACACTCGACTAATTGACCTTTCAAACAAAAAAACCGCATTCAAATTGGTCCACCCGTTTGAGCGCTACAGGGGAACAGACAGACAGACACACACACACACAGACACGTCAAACTTATAACACCCCGTCGTTTTTGCGTCGGGGGTTAAAAATAAATTAAATTAACTACCTAAATTTCGCTGTATGGTTGAGTCGTTACTAGCCTGTACTTTAAATATCATTTATGTTTTTGGCGGCGGTTTTCACGGCGGTGCCCGTGTGGCGTATATCGGGATTTTTGAAACGTGTGAATATAAGTCCATAGGTAGACTTTAGGATTACATAGACATATTTAGGGTACAGATAAAGGAAACAAAAGGGTAATTTAATTTTTTTATTAATACCGATCAAATGTGTGTAAAATTGTACAACTTCAAAACTGACCTTACACTTGTAATTATTGTATATCTACAGATATTTATATTAGGTACAAATATTTTGTAAAAATCCCTTACAAGTTAATCTATAAAAGTTTCTAAATAGAGTCACACTTTGTTTTTGTAAATCCACACCATGGGGTCAAATAACGACTTAAAAGAGACATGAATACTCAATTAAAAGTAAAGTTAAAGTTAAATTTTATTATGCTTTTTCAACTAGATACATAATATACTTATTCATATCGTTAGAGGAGCGGGGAGCCCCTAATTTTTTTATATTTAGGGGCAAAATTATTATTATTTGATGAGGCAAAAAAAAAAATAAGTGTAGGTGTGTTTCGTTTCTTTGTTCATTGAACACACAACAACAAAATACCTGCTATAAAATGGTTGAAACTGTGGTAGGTTTAACTATATTTTTAGTGACAACAAGTCAGAAAAATTATTTTAAATTCTAATTTAAACCTACATGTACTAAGTAATTACTTACCTAAGTTAATTATACAGTTAGGGTATATATACAAAAGTCGAAAGTGTTTATGAGGTCATGTAAAGGTGTTTCCAGACTATGTTAAAAGTTACATAACATCTTATTAACACTTGTAATAAATAATAATCTACAATAAAATGTAACATTTATCTAGACACGCCGTAGCGTGTTCAGCCAACTTCCCAGCCAAGAAAAAGGGAACTGGCGACGTAGCGCAGCAATGTGTTATGTTATGTTACACGAACCATTTAGAGTCACTTCTGACCCCTAAATTGTTTTATCCCTCTAATATATATGATAAATAATTATATGGTTTATATAAACACACAGTATCAGTATCTATAGGTATAATAAATTATTGTGTTGTCACAAGTCACAACTATGTATATACGGAACTGTTACAACTGTTACTGCGTACCTACCTAGGTATATAAAGAAATTAATAATATTATAATGTTTTAAACACATATTTTTACCTATACCCCAAACATACTTATGTACCACATTGTATAAATTTAAATTATTTAAGTAAGTAAGTATATAAAAAATAACAAAACACATAAGGTATCCTAGTTATGACTAAGTGAACAATCAGTCTTTAAATAAAATACGTTAACATCGTAATACCTACAAGTGTAACACAACTCAACAAATAATACAAAAAAAATATTCATAATAGTGTACTATATTACAACAAACATTTTATAATAATATAATATAGGCATAGCGTGACCACAAAAATATAAAACCAAATATGTTAATATGTTACGGAAAACCAACGAACTAATTCCTTCTACTGTTATCACTTTGAAACGTCGTTATAACTATGTAATCTGTGAGTAGGTTTATTTATTTTTGTGGTCAGGCTAATGTGCTCTTAAATATGACGTGAACGGTGAATTGCCGATGTAGGTACTTCCTTCAATCCATTTTCACATACAATTAAATATACCTAGTGCTATATACTATATACCCCTAAAATTGGGGGATTTTATGTTTTCTTTAAATGTTATACTTATGTAATATTTAAAGAAATCATAAAATATTTTATAGTAGTGGGTAGTTCAAATATTTTTGGTGCAGACTTGAAGTTCTTTACTTTTTGATTTTTTTTTTCATGAATAAGTTTTGTGTAACGTAAATTTCCTAGAAAACTTCTTTTAAATCTAACCCGTTAACAAAGTAACCCACAATGGTTCCTTCAACTCCAATGCCTGGTTACAATCCAACGGCTCTTTCCAATCCCCCGTTGGCTCTTTTCAGCGCTCACCACTATTCCCATTTTTTTTTTCACTTGGTGAACAAAAATGGGTATTGAAGACAAAAACAGACGAAAAGTTCATTCACAAATGTTCACTACACTCTAAGGCTTGGTTACAGTATCCGTTGTTCGTAGTCCCGTTGGTCCGTTCCAACGTGCCGTTGGTGATTGTGTTGGGGCCGTTGGCAATCGCGTTGGGCACGTTGCCGTTGGTTTTTTCGTGACCGTCGACGGCCGGAGCGACTGCGTTGTTGTTGTTCCCGCCCGGCGGTCGGTAGAACCACCACGCGAGGAAGAAGAACAACACGGAACAGAATTTACCCACCAGTGCTAGAGCCAGCATGTACCTGAAAGAAGACGCGAGAAATTATTTACTATCCGACAAAGCTGTATAGAAAATATCCAAAGAACTTGATTCTTTTTTTATGTTTCATCGGAGTCCCATATCAGGCGCCAGTATGAACTTTTTATTGGGCATACAACAAACTATTGTTATAGAAAATGCCCAAAAAAGATTCTTTTATTTTTCATCGGGGCCCCATATCGGGCGCCAGTATGAACTTTTTATTGGGCATACCAAAACAATTGTTATAGAAGATATCCAAATAACTTGATTGTTTTATTTTCCAATGGCGTCCCAATTTCGGACACCAGTTCAGTTATACATAAATTTTGAAAGGGTATACCACAAACTCTAGTTACAGACAATGGTCAAACCTGCTCATGTGTAAATTATTATAAAGATGACAGGCGCCGTTCGCCCACAGCCTACAGGAGAGGTCGATGAGGAAGCCGAATATTAGTGGCGCGGGAATCGTCCCCAGCAATCGCACCAGAATCCATTGTATACCCAGCGCAAAAGAGCGTTGTTCTTCACGAACACACCTGCAATAATAAGAAAAAACAACTGATTAAAAAAAACTATTAATAAACACTTCCGACTTTGACTTCGAACAGTCGATATTATACAAGAATTACAGCCTTATTAGACTTTTCTTCATCTAGCCATCCGCTCTTCGTCTTGATATTGCCGTCTACGGTATAACAGGTCATTAGGTCCCTGTAACACATTGACCGTCGCCGATCTATTGTGCCACCGTCTTTTTCCTCGCCGATGCTCATTTAGCCATCCGCTTACTAAAAATATAAGGGATAATAAATTATTATAGGTATACCTTAAAGTGGCGGATAAAGCCGGCATGGTAGCCAGGAATGTGAACAGCATCACGCAGAAGGAGAGGAACACGAACAGCCACAGGTACGGGCACTCTGAGTTGCAGGCGCTGTTGATCGCCTCGTACGGTATCGATGAGTTGTTCTCTACAAAGAAGGAGATTTTATACTTAGATAAGTTAAAAATCCTTTCCCTATACCCGGGTGCTCAGTTTTGTAGATGGGTAAAAAATGCATTTTTAATTCGTTTACAAATTAACCCTTGACTGCAAAATGCTGACATTGCGTCGTCAAATCTGGGAGCACGGGAGTGTCCCTGCCAAGTCGAGCAAACACAAGCAAATAAAGGCACAGCCGTACTACCTTTTTCGAATTTAATTTCCTTCAGCCCTCACCTCCATAGCGCGAGGGTAGTTGTCAAAATATTTACATATAACTTTAAAATTTAATTTCCTTTTTGGGATACACCTGTCGTTTTTCGACTCACCCTCATCGTAGTAAATGGGCAGCGTGTGACTGGTGATGCAGGCGCACTGCTGGTACAGCGTGCTGGGGCCGCGCCGCAGCGCGCGCGCGCAGCCCGCGTGGCACGGCGACGGGTACACGCGCGCGTCGGCGCCGCACACCGCCGCCAAGCGCGACGCACTACACCCGCACCCCACGTTGCATTCAGCCAGCAACCGGTCGGCCCTGTTAAACAATAAGCAATTGAATTACAACAGTTAAATTGAAAATTATATAAGCGCAAGATAAAGAGCGGGATCAGGGAAATAAATAACTGCTATATCTCTTCCATGAATTCCATGAGTAGACCGGGTTCCAATTTGTACTGCATCATCATCATCACATAGTACCATCTCATCATGATTTTATAGATAAATAAAAAAAAACTAAATTTTATAGAACTTTAAGTATCTTTTACTTTTCATGTTTGCTATATGGCCCTGGTATACAAATAGTGAACATACAATCATATTGTATAGCACTCTTTGGCATGAAATTAAGGGATGGAGACGCCCGCGTAGAGGTAGATATTCTTTCGCAGCTTAGCACGAAAGAGAAGCTGTATAATGCCGCTGTCTTATTTTACCAATTGGGGGCCTCCGTATTCAAGGGCTGTCTTTAATGTTACTACTGACACTATGGGATGTCATCAAATCACAAACGCCCTTACTTGGGTACAGAAGGGCTGTTGTAAGGGATGGTGATGCCGGCGAAGGGGTAGTCGTCGCAGCTGAGCACAAAAGAGAGGCTGAACAGCGCCGCGACCAGCGTGGCGGCCACGCACAGCTTGATAATGCCCGCGCACGCCAGCCGCCAGCGCTTCACCAGCCAGCCCCCCAGGAACGTGCCCCCTCCACCCGCTGGCACTGTTATTACACCTGCAAGTTAATTTATAATTTTTGCCTTACTAACTCTTCATCTTTAGGTCATAGGTATCAATATCTACATACCTGATACATTTATAGCCCTTAGCAATTAGCCCACCGAAAAAGTCAAGGTTCGAACTACTTACTTCGCAACTTCGAACTTGCAATATTTTTTGGAGTGCGTAATTATAACCTTACCTAACAACATGGCCGCCTGCGACGCGTTCACAGCGAACTGGTTCTCGATAAGCTTGGGCAGGAACGCCGCGAAGCCGGATATGAGCATGCCCTCACTCGCACCGGCCAAGTTGAGGAACATGAACGTTGGGTTCCGGAACAGCGCTGCAGCCGCTCGGGGCAGTTCGTTTAAAGCGCTGAATGCGGTGGATTTCGTCGCCGCGCTCTCGTGAGCTTCCGATACTTTGGACGCTCGGATTTCTGCTGCTCCTGGAGAATAAAACGGTTCTCTTAGTATAACGAGTGTTTCTTAATGTTTTGTGTTTCCCTGCTGGTCTAAACGAGGCTCTAACGATTGGTAAATGGCGGTATAACCATTTTGAGTTAGCTAGACTGAACAAATGGCACAGCAACGTCGACCGGTGCGAGCAGTCTGTCCGTGCGGTGACCAACACGCCTGCCCAGTCTAGTCCTTATTTGGGCTTATTTGGAAAACCAGGTTAATTCTCTAGTGCTGTGCTGCCCGGCTATTCCCCTCTGGCAGCGTTTATGGCAACGGCGGGGCAGAGAATGCATATTTGGGGGTACTTTAAAAAAAGTTGAACATCCTCCTTCAACTTACGACACTACTATCAAACTTACCCGGAAGCTCGTAAGGGAAGGCCAGCAGCGGGGTCGCCACGAGCAGGCACAGCGCTGCCGACAGGATGAACCCCACCCACCACGCGCCGATCCACGCGGAGCTGGCCGGCGTGATGCCCAGACTACAATACAATACATTATACAATTCATAATTATACAATACAATGCAATACGTAGCAATACTATGCAATTATATCTAAGTACCACATAAAAAGTTAAAGCCTAAGCAACGGTCGTCAGGCGTGGATCGAAAAACCGAATGGTCTCCTATTCCTGTTAAAGGTCTCAATTGTCGTAGCCACTCCTAACAAAAAGCTTTCGCTTATTTGGAGGGGCAAGGGAAATATTACTCATGTTCATGGCTAAAAAAAATCAGAGGGTGATAAATGCTCCCCCAGAAGGTAGGTACCTAGTGTTTATAGTTTTGGAAAACGAAATACGTGATTGAGTTCCTTTGGCAGTTTTTATTAAACCCATACTTCTGATCGGTTTTTACGCAGCATCGTACCGGAACGCTTAATCGCTTGGCGGCCATTTTTTTAGCTGATTAAGAAAACGTATTGGAAACAATATACAAGTAGGTAAGGTAGTTAGACAACGGGTAGTTCCGGTGGAAAACTGGACAGTCTAAATAATATGTTCGTGGAAAAGCTAGAGGGTTCTATTGTAAATTCAGATTCAGTTTCAAAGTCGTGTTCCGTTTTAGAATTTGGGACGAGAAAACATCTTCCAAACATTTCAACAAAAGGCATATTTTGACACCAGTTCATTCATAAACACTACAAAAGGCAACGAAAGAATTTTAAAAATGTTCTCACTAAACTCTAAGAAAAATAGACGCAGCAGTGCTTTGAGAGAAACATTTCTGTAGAAATGCGGCCTGCTTGGGACGAATAAAAATGAAATAAAATTATAACTGCGTAGCTTAACTTTGCGTTGGCCGCTCTTTGGTGTTGATGTGCTGGTAAGGGGCAAACAGTAGCCATAGTATGGCAAATATGAAAAGAGTTTTATTAAAAGTGGAGCCTTTGAAGATCCCATATTTAATTTAAACTGGATATAACGAACTGCTGAGTGTACTTTCAACAGCTGAGAAAAGTCATTGTCTCGGACTTTATTTTGTTTGAGAAAGTATGAAGAAGTATGAATTTACATGGAATTTACGTTCTTTCGAAAAACTGTTTTGGAAACCTAATATCCTAAAAATGATTTTAAATTACATAATTATTCAATGATGCAGCATTCGAGGGAATACATGAAATTTTTTCAACTTTAATTTTTCAAGTTTGCGATATACGATGAAAAAAATGTTTTTTTTTTTTTTTAGATAACGCCTCAGTAACGATAGCAAGTTTCTATAACTATGACTTTCTACGGTGTCCTAACTTTAGTACTTAATTTCTAAAAAAAAAAATCTGAACAGACGGACTGGACGAAATACTGAATAGATGTGGGACGAAACTATAATATTATAAGGGTTTCTTGTTCATTACGGACCCCTAAAAACCGCCATCGTTCAAATATATAGAGCTTATAAACATGAGGGAGTTTTTTCGAAATCACAGACCAACACTTCAATTTTATTTATTCGTAAATTCACATAAATTGTACATACCTACTGTTTCTTTTTTTTTTTTTTCAAAGAAAGTTAAGTATAGGTAGGTAAAATTTAATATCAAGACACACGGCCGTGTGTCCAGCCAAGTTCCATTAAGAAACAGTTCATACTTAATTAAAATAATATTGTAAACTGTTACATTTATACTGTTTCTTTGATTATAATCATGGGGTGTTTCTCGTCCGCGTTTTTAATATCTCAACTCGGCAGGGACAGGGCTTCATCCAGCCAAGTTGCCCTCTCCTCTCGCTTTCATCTCATTGTGCCTCTCAAGCAACTTTTCAGCCAAATTAATTCCAGTTTCCACTGCACTCCCGTGGCTTCCGTAACGAAATATCATTTTCCGCGAAACGAGTTTTTGAACGGGCTCTTTTGATTCGGTTTCACTTTTATATGAACTGCGAGCAAATCAACATTCGCCTACGTGTTTTTGATTGAAAATTTTTCGTAGCCATTTGTATGGATTCGGTTTTTGATGAAATTATATAACATCCATACAAATATTAAAAATGCGAAAGTAACTGTATCTTTCTGTCTGTTACCTTTTAAGGGCTCAACCGCTGAATCGATCTTGATGAAATTTGGCACAGAGATAGTTTGCGTCCTGGAGCCGTCTCCGGCTACTTGTTATCTCAAACTTATTTAGTCATGTGGCTAAGAATATGTGTGAACTTACGTGTCTGAACTAACGGTGACAAAGTCAGTGTAAATCTGAAGCATTTGTCCGCCCACCACGTAGCCCAGCGCTGGGCCCACCACCGCCATCGTGTAATACACACCTGCAAAAAAACTCATTTTATTTTTTCGAATTTAGAGCAATAAGAAAGGGATATTTGCTAACTCAAAATTGAACTCAGACAAAAGAGCCTATAAATTGAGCTCAACCAAAAATTGTCCAAATTCTGTTCTTCAAAAATTTAAATTTTTCTTAACATGAGTGTCTTCATAGACCTATGTAGTGTACTCTAAAAATCTTCAGAATGTAGCAAAAAGGCGATCACATGTTCCCTACATAAACGGCTTGAACACTGAACCCACCATTACCCCGGCAGCGCCACTTCCGGCCATGAGAGGCCCGAGAGTCCCGGCAAGGAGGCCGAAGGACTAGAGGTGCGATGGAGCCCTCTTGAAATATCGAGATGCGTACGCAGCCCTCACTCCACTACTTAGCGAAGCTATAGATATCTCCTACTCACTATAGATAAGTACTTAAAATGAACCCGAAAAGATTTGCGGTTTGACTCATCAATCGTTCAATTGAATGGCACAAATAAGAACACTAAAATTCACAGGGTTATGAATTTACGATGTAGGGTAAAACCCGGATAGATGCCGCAGTTGGATAGATGCCTCAGTGTCAAAAAACCTGACTTCCCAAATTCGTGACTAAAAATTGATAGTTTAAATAAGAAGCGCAGGCCCCCCAAACCTCAGGCCCCTACATACATTTGTATTAAAACAATTTGTTTCGCTTGTGCGTGTGATTATCTCCGCAGCGAACGCGGCAAATCCTTCAAAGTTTTAGAGGCGAGTATTTGCCGTTGTATAACTTTTGAAGTAGTAAGTAGATTCTGTTATATTTTTTATTATGTCAATACACTGGTTCAATAAGTGTACACCTAAGTGTAAATAATCGCTCTTTAGTTTTTAGTTTATTTAATAAATAAAAGGGCATCTATCCATATCAAAAAGGATAGTTGCCTCGATTTTTCGAGGTATAGGTGCCCTTAGAGGCATCTATCCCCTAATATACCTATAGATATATCAAGTATTTTTTTTATATTTTTAATGTTCTTTTATATTTTTATTTCTTTTTTCAATAAATTCCTAATAGTTTTAATATTCTTCGGGGCATCTATCTTTTTCAGCCCGATCTGTCCAGTGGTTTGAGGTGTGCGTTAATAGATCAGTCAGTCAGTCAGTCAGTCAGTCAGTCACCTTTTCCTTTTATATATTTAGATAATAAAACCTTATAAAACTATGTATTTTGCTTATTTTTTTCATAGGGCATCTATCCTTTTTAGTATTTTCATAGTGGGGCATCTATCCACACAGGTAGGCATCTATCCTCAAAAAAAAGGGTCTGCAAAAAGTTAAATTCTGCAAAATCTGTAATCGTTAGGACAACAAAAACAAGTCATAATGGAACCCAAAAGATTAAACTAGCTATATTCATAAATATTATTTGTGATAAATTAATATTTTAAAAGTTAGGAGGCCATTTCAAAAAGTGGGGCGTCTATCCGGGTTTTACCCTAATATTAAATAAAGTAGATTTAAACTAATATTTAACCGACTTCCAAAAAGGAGGAGTTTCTCAATTCGGCGCGTATGTTTTTTTTTTGTATGTATGTACACCGATTACTCCGAGATTTCTGAACCGATTTGCGTGATTTTTTTTAATCGACAGAAGAAGTTCGCGAAATGGTCCCATAAAATTTTTTTCTTCAACTCCTCAATCCTGATGTTGCAGGGGTACTGCCCACTTAATATGAGGATTGGGGCAATGTTCATTTAAAGTCAAACATTTGAGCTTTAACAACCAATTTTGATGCCTCAATAGCGTAATGGTCAAGACGTGGGATAGCTGGACAAACTTCGGTACTTCCACACGCCGCGGTCTGTCGCCGCTTCTATCCAGCGATTCCCTGGAATCTACCAACACTGCGCTTTCCGGTGCGAGGTCTCCATTCCGGCACCAATTTATCTTGCATATTCTATGCACTAACATATAAAATAGAGATAAAAATATAACCTCAATAGCGCAGCAGTCGTAAACCAAAAGGTCTACAGCTCAAACGCCACCCGTTACATTACCTACTGTCGCACCCACTCCTAACACAAGCTTTCGCTTATTTGGAGGGAAAAGGGTATTCCCTTTGTACCTATTACTCATGTTCATCATGGCTAATATTATTTAAAAATAAATCGCTTGTCGCACCCATTTCAGTGTGCGGTGAGGTTTAAAAGCTATTCCGCGGTGGCTTTTAGCTGTGAAAACACGGCATGTGTGAACTTGTGAAGGGCCACTCCCCCTTCCCCCCCACCCCCCGCGCCCGGGGCCGATGCAGTCTCCTCCGCTCCAGTTCTGATCTTGGCCAACAATATGCACATAGTGGCGACTGGCAACACTTGAATATTTAGCGCACTTTTTACAGCTTACTTAAAACATTGGGGGCGTAAAAGAACCTCTATCAATATTGGGTAACTCGTAGTAGGTAGGTACTAGCTGTGTTTTTAACTGAATTCAAAAAACTAGGTTCTGTATTCGATCCGTACGTATGTATATGTATGTTCGCGATTATTTCAAAAACCAATAAACCGATTTTGATGTTTTTTTCGCTGTCGTAATCTGCGTACTTTCAGAAAGGTTTTAGTATATAATACACCTAGTTATCATTCTTATGTACGAAGGTAGACTCATAAATGTACTTACCCATATTATGTCACTAAGTAATATTTTTAAGATAAGATAAAAATTGGGCTCCACAAATATAACAAATAGGTACAACATAAACAAACATATTGAGTTTAAAATTAGTTATAAAACAAAATAATATTTTTAATTGATACACCGATTTCTCTGAGATTGCTGGACCGAAGTCGATTTAATTTCTCCTATTAGAGCTTGTTGTAGGTTCATAGAAATAAAGTGTTTTTATATTATAATGTATTTTTTTAAATATACCTAATGCAAATAAAAATTAAATTCAGATAGCTGGTATTTAGCGCATCACAATATGAGATCGATTGGACCGATTTGGCTACTCTTTTTTAAATGTTCAAAACAGTTCGAGTAAGATTTTTTGCCCTAGATATTGGAAATCGTTTTTCTCTATGCGATTTTGAAAGTGAACTCATGACCATAAAGAGTTCCCACGAGATTTTAAAAACCCTAAATTGTACGCGTACAAATTCGAATGACAAACAGATATCTACATATACATTATCTATAGCAGGTTGTATTAGGTAAGTAGATAGTTTGATTACAATGCAACTATCTTGTATTTCTGAATACGAAAACTGGAAAATTGCAATTGTATAATCTGATATTGGGATCGGAGCAATTTGCGAAATGTCGCATACAGGCTATAATATTATAGCAGTAGACTGGCGTAGTACAATCGGCTACGTTTGATCTAAACTGTATTTATTTGTCCGATACCGCGTATTTATCGCAATAATACATTAGTTCTGATGTATCTAAGTAATGGTTTATAATATTGTACTAGCACTATTCCGTCTATACCTTTTTAGGGTTCCGTAGTAAACAAGGAACCCTTATAGTTTCGCCATGTCCGTCCGTCTGTCTGTCCGTCCGTCCTCGGTTAATCTCAGAGACTATTAGTGCTAGAAATCTGTAATTTGGCATGAGTATAAAATATTAATCACGCCGACAAAGTGGTGATATAAAATTTTGATAAATATTTTTTTTTAGGGTAGCTCCCCTACATGTAAAGTGGGGATGAATATTTTTTTTCTCGTCTACCCCATAGTGTGGGGTATCGTTAAATAGGTCTTTTAAAAATACTGTGGGCGTGGGAACATCATTTTTCGATTTATAGATCCGTTTGTAAAATATGATGTTTTAAAGTGCAAATTTTTATTAGAGTCAAGTGTCCCCCCCCTCTATCAGCCAAATGGCAGTATATAGGAACTTGAAAAAATTCACAGCAGTAGGGTATATAATCAATTTTAAAGGAAAACTATCACGGCTAAGTAGGGTTCACAGGTTAAGGAGTTATATCTGTTTTTCGAGGATTGTAACTACGGAACCCTACACTGCGCGGGGCCCGCCACGCACTTGGCCGGTTTTATTTTATGGTGTTATCTGACACAAAGAAGAACTAAAGACCAGGGGGGTTATTCTGTAACTTAGTTAGCAACTGAAAATAGTTGCCAACGAATTAGTTTGATATACATTGCTGCTTTACTGTGGGAAATATAAAGTGTTTTCATAATTTTACACAGTAAAGCAGCAATGTATATCAAACAAATTCGTTGGCAACTATTTTCAGTTGCTAACTAAGTTACAGAATAACCCAGCAGGTCGAAGAATTAACTTATTATTAATGAATAATTTTAATAATCAATTATTTAAAGTAAATGATGGGGCACTCAATTGGCTGCTGCAGACAGGGACATTCACATATAGACACACACGCACAGGAAAAAAAAAAAAAAACGAGAGAGAGAGAAAGAAGAGGGGGAAAAAAAGAAAGTAAACTTATCGACCAACGGGAGTTGTCCCTTTTTTCAGAGCAAAATTCGCTACAAAAAGGTCTCTGACGCATTGTCAGAGGATAATTTGAGTGCGAAACAAAAAAAAACCAGGACGAAGATTTTTACTGGGATAAAATTGAAAATTTGGGCTTAAGCGATCTAACTTTTGTTCAAAGAATTGTCGCCATTTTTCACTCTCAGCTTCTTTCTTTTCAGACTGTTATGTCTAAAGCAATATCCCATGTTTCCACACTCTATGGAAAACTGCTTGGGCGTATATACCTAATGCTACAAAACGGCGTGCGTAAAACGTAATGTTTCAACGGGCCCGTATGAGCACGTTAGCCTTTAATAACACTGTTACACCGCGAATATAGTGGCTGAACAACACGGGAAACCACTCGCCTACAACATTATTGTCGTTAACGCGATGACGCCCTGAGTGAAACATACACACATACACACATACACCTACCTACTACTGCTACTTCCCAGCACCCCAGTAATGCGGCCTTCACATAATAGTGAGGCAACCGAGGAACAAATTTTTTAGTGATTAATAACAAGCTGAATTTTTGTATGTTCGTTTCGACGAGACGACCAATGTTTTATATCTATGAAAATTCTCGATGGAGGTACGAGTAAGCTACTCGAGTGCGCCAGGTGTTAAACACTTCGATTCGCTCGGGTGGGAAATCGTTCCACTAAATTTGTAGGACTATGTAGGAATTTCATTATACAAATATTTACTAAGCTGCATACAAAAAATCAGCTAGTTATTAATAATTTTTAATCATTTTTATAACTTCATTATTTAGAAATAATCGGAGTGGAGGACGCTGTAGAATATATCATCGCTCATGTCGCTAGACTATCAGAACTCGCAAGTTCGCATCGCTGGCTTCGGTCAGCTCTATCGTTCGCGGTGTGAACCGTAGTATGAAAAGATGCGGTAGTGGCATAAGCGAAGCGAAACGAATCTCGTTTCACATCTCGCTACGCTTCGCTCCCAATGTGGCCTGCGCTCGGAGGAGCATAGCATTCTCACGGAAGTCTCCAGTAGACGTGGTGGTAATACACACAGTATGTCAGAGGTTTCGCGTGGATTACCATAGGAATCATGTTGTTGCTGCGTTATTGTTGCGAATTTGCATATTATGTGTTTGGGAAACTAAAGTAAAGAATTACTCTTTTTATCGTTAAAACGTTTTTGTGCATTGTTATGACATGACTAAACTGGTTTAGAAGGTAGGTAGGTAGGTAGATAAATACATAGAAACAAAAAATGCCGAAAAGAGCTAATTTTATCGGAATTTTTCGTTTATAGCAATGAGGTATTTTTCTGGAAAGATTCATTGTCTCACTTCGTACTTTACATTTTGTTTGCTAGTTTTTCTAAAGCCTATAGTTTTTTTTTTTTTTTTTTAATAAAAGTCTAGTTTACAATTTTTTTTAATCATTTTGCAAATATAAACATTTTGCGATAAGAACGAGTCAAATTATTATTATTTATTATTAGACAAAAATCTAAAGCATCGGTCAAACTGAGATAAAGCACGCGCAGGAATTTTCATTTTTTAAAGATCGAACCAACTGGAATATTTCTTTAAAATATTTCAACAATCTTCAATAATTTAGCACTGGTAACTAAGCAGTAAGAAGCTCAAAGATTTGCGAAAGTTCATAATAATTATTATCTGTATATGCACCACAGTTTCCAATGTCGTTCCCAAGCCATTTTCACATAGTGCATAATTGAAGTTGATGCGAATAATGAGTGTCTGATAATACCTCCACTGTCGATTGTTTCTTGACTAATTGGACAGGTAAATGACTCTTAATGCGAGCTGTTATACGATTGTTAACTATAAACAGGTTTACTAATTATGCAACATACGTGGGCTGTTCCAAAAAATTGTTAGTCAAATGAAAAATACCTAAGTAGTTGGAATGTGGAAAAAGTTTATTTAAAGCTTTTCAAAATATTCCCCTCCAAACCTAATGCACTTATTTATTCGGATGAACCAGCTTTTGAAACATTCAAAAAATGTATTTTGTCGGAGATCGAAAAATAAAATTCTTCGACGGCCTCTTCTGCAGTGTTCAATTTTCGCCAACGAAGCATTTTTTTTAATGTTAAAAAAATTGCATGGAGCTAAATCTGGGCTGTACGGTGGCTGGGGTAGATAATATTTGTTTTTGGGTTGTGATTAATCAACACACTGATTTGTAACGTTACAAATCACGACATTAATGAATTTCCTACAGCTCTTATCTTGTCAAAGACAAACACCACGTGACACTACAGAGACATAACAAGACACTATGGTGCTACAAAGAGAAACTTATTTAACGTTAACGGATGCGATATTATAACGTTCTCAACGTAACATTACAAATCACGACAGTACTATGTAACGCTTACCCAAATAAATGGAGGACATCTTCTTGGACACGTTCTCGTCTATGTATGTGACTCCGAGAGTGAAGAGCGGCGTGGCGCCGGCGCCGTGCAACAGCTGCGCCAGCACGAACACGCCCACGGCCCAGGCGCCGCCCTCCGCACCTGCGCCGCTCGCCGTGCTGGACTGCCGCAGGGATTGAATAGAATAGAGAAAATCTTTATTTATAGAAGAGCACTTGTACAAAACTTAAAATAAAATATACCTAACAATTAGTGTAACATTTGCCTTGTACAGCAGTGCAATGCCACTAACAGGTAAGTCACTCAGCTTGTGTTGGAGCACAGGGCCTCTCAGACTGGAGACCGGTTTGGAAACGCACCTGAGATTCCAGGTGTCCCTTGGTAAACGAGTGAAGTAATTTAAAAAAAAAAACCCGACCGTATAAAAGATTATTTCAACAAGCCTAAATACCTAAACACAACTAACTATCAGATAGACATGGGTTATTAAGGGCCTGTTTCACCCCCGTGTGGGGTTGCTGGTCCCCCATCGGGCGCGTCCCCCCGGTGGCGGATGGGGGAACGCCTCCCAGATATGGGAGGTACCGGGGAAACCCGGCGCGGACCAAAACCAGCAGGGGGTTGCCGCTTGGAGGATCCTGGTACTTCTCTGTTCATCAGAGTGGACTGTGGAGACTCCGGGCGGCGACAATTGGGGGGGAGGCTTTCGGGCCGGGAGGAAGAAAACCTCGTTAAAAAATTACAGGAGGGGGTGGAAACGCCCTGCGCGGCGGGTCCGCTGGTCTTTTTGGCCGGTGGGCGCTGGCTTCGGCCACCGTCGGGCAACCCGTAATCCGCACTGAGCGGAACCGGGGGCCCCACGCACTGAGCGAGGGGCCGCGAGGAAGAAAACCTCTATAAAAAATTACACGAGGGGTGAACCTCTTGAGGGTCGCCTGCGGGTGTGGCCCTCTTGAGGGTTGCCTCTAGCGAGGAACTCCGGGTGATGGAATGGTGTATCCGTCGCCCGTTGAGACGCCTCGGGTCGGGAGGCGCACCATTATGTTCCTGGTGCGCCTCAGACGGTGTTAGGGGGCCTTTAGGTCCCCCGGTGGAGGGTCTGCCTCGGCGGACGGCGCCGGCTGGGTCGCGGATGATTGCGCAAGTGTACCCGTAACCCAGCCACCAGGCGACACGGAGGAACATCGCTGGGTTTTAGTGGGTATTCTGGCCACTTCTTGGCCTGCCTGAGTCCCACACTACCTTCCGGAAGCGTCGCAGTCCGCTGCGCTGCTTCCGAAAGGTGTGCGTAAATGCATTTCCCAGCGTCCAAAAAAAAAAAAAAAAAAAAAAAAAAAAAAAAAAAAAAAAAGGGCCTGTTTCACCACCTGATAAGTATCAGATAGCTATCTACACTAGCGGCACGCTATGAAGGCCGGTTTGACACATTACAATAGTGATGTGGAATGTCAATTTAGTCTCGAACAAAAAACAATTAAGTTTTGTTTTTGTACCTGATTAAATAGGTTTAATAAAACAAAAATGTATATGTTTATTTAATTTATTTGAACGAACTGAATATTTGAACGAAATTTATTGATATTTTTTTGCGATTTCAGAGGTTTGTCCACATAGTGAAAATTGTTCATATTCACAAGTACATTCACCCCTTAAATGGTGCAAACTGATTTTTCTACACTTGTATACATTTAAGAAATCAATTTAATAAATAAATTTTGAGTCCTAAACCTAAAACTACATTCGATAAAATTTATGAATCTCTGCACATCACTATCGTCAATAAAGTAATACAATTATTTCCTTCAAAGTCGTTATCAATTAATACGGAACTTCATGAGCGGACAAACGTCAAACCGGCCATCATAGCGTGCCGCTAGAGTACAAGTTTTATCTTTGTCACTTGACATAGAGAAAGAAAGTTAGGCATATCAGACACTTAACAGAAGGTGGTAAAACAGGCCATAAATCTGGAAAATCTAGTTCGTAGCAGGTAACCTCTATAATATACAGAAAGATATGTAGGTATTGCATCAATCGGTATCTGTGAATAATTTATCAGATCGTTCAGGTTGACCAGTCTAGAATAGTTCTTGCGGGGACCGGTTCACGGCGCTTTTGTCGCACATGAATGCCATGATCTCATTCAAGGCTCGCTGCAGGCCTTTGTGAGCGAATTGAAATGTTTCAATGCGCCTGCGTCGATCGTCAGTGGCTTTGTATTTGCATAAAAAGCGGACCGATCGTCTGGGAATTTGTCAGTGCTTTTTTAAATCTCTTTTTCATTGCGGAAATTTAATCGCATCACAAAAAGACTGTGCGTTTTGCGTTAAGAGAAAAACTTTAAGGTTTATCTAACACCGCCAATTTCCCATCTCCCGGTTTGCTACTTAGAATTTCTCGATAGGAAAATACTTACTCAGAATTTTTGTCTTTTGTCCCGATCGGGAATCGAAACCAGGAACTCATGATTCACAACCGAACATGTTATAGCCACTATAATATCGAGACAATTGGAAAAATATGGGAACCTAGCTGATGTCCGCCACTTTCCCGTGTATTAAGTTTTTTTAAAAATCCCTTGGGAACTCCGATGGAAATTTTCCGATGAACTGAATAATTAAAATTACCTACGTCTTCTCCAAGATCTAGTCTATCTCTGTACCTGCATATTTCGTCAAAAACGGTTCAGCGGTTTAGGCCTAAGACAGATCCAAGTGGAAGACCATCGTGCGGAATAGGATAATGACAAAGATCGCGACCCTCAGCACTGAGGTTGGCGATGCGAAGAGAGAGAGGTTTACCCGTGAAAGCGTAACAGACAGATAGAGTCACTTTCGCATTTCGGATAAGTGTCGGATAGCCTAAACGTAAGTTATGTCATTTTCTTACTTTACACAAGTCACGACAAATAAGTCGAGCGGTGACCTTCAATGCGCAGTAGTCGAAAATGAGGTATCTCGGGGTGTGAGGGAGTCGCGGGGAGGACATGGGGATCGTTCGTAAGCACTGATTAGCTCTCGCGGATCCCTCGTAAGTGCTGATTGGCTCTCCAATCGTATTGTGTCCCGCTCACTCATACGACGCTGCGCGCATTTGAAGGTCACCGCTCGACTTACGTGCCGGGGGTTATATTATGTGACAAAGACAAAAGTTTTGTATGAGCTATCTGACACTATTATCAAAATATGGTGAAACATACCCTAAGTATGGATGGGATACATACCACAGTCCCATTTCCAATGCATAGATCGTCGGGCTCCTCGCCGGCTATCTTGTAGGGGGGCACTAGGAAGTGGGGCAGCGCGAAGAGCAGCGAGCCCGTGCCCATGAGCAGCACCCCCCAGCCCAGCCAGCGCGGCTTGGACGACGCGCTCCTTCCCCCCAGGTAGGTGACCGGGGCCAGGCAGACGAAGGACGCCATGTCGTAGCTGGTGAACAAGGAAAATTGTTATTTTCCTTTTCCTAGTTCAACGTTTTTAACCGATTTCAAAGAATAGAATAGAAAAGTTTTTATTCAAATAAACTTTTAGAAGTACTTTTGAATGTTCAATTGAATCTACCACTGGTTCGGCATGCCATTCCAACCGAGAAGAACCAGTAAGAAACAACCAAAAAAGGAGGTTTTGTATTTGACCCATTATGTATATATGTACCTACTAGCTTCTGCCCGCGGCTTCGCCCGTGTGAATTTCGATTTTTCACAAATCCCGAGGGAATCGTGGATTCCCGGTTCCCGTTACCGCTCCCTTTTCCAACCTTTATATCTATTTTCAAGGAAGTTTGCTATAGTAATCTACCTATAGCTGGTAGATTTCGGTTTTTTCAAAATCCCGCGGGAACTGTGATTTTTTCAAGATAAAACAAGCCTATGTTAAGTCAGGGCATAATCTATCTGTACTCTAAATTTCAGCCAAATCGGTTCAATAGTTGTGGCGTTAAAGAGTAACAAACATGCACACAAACATTCGCCTTTATAATAAGTATTAGTGTGACTAGATGTGGTGACTAGTGTGATAATGATGATGATGCTCACTTATAAGATCACTGTGCCAGAAAAATATGTTAAAAATATGCAACATTGAAACAAAATATATGAATGTAACCCACCCTCCCGCGATGACTCCAGTCTGCATGGAGCGGAGACCGAACCTCTTCTCTATGGTGGTGATCACCACGTTCACAAACCCGTTCACCACCATGCCTGACGACAAAACAAAAATTATTTATTTATACTCATCCTTCAACCACCATCACCACTACAGCCTTTTAACGTCCCACTGCTAGGCACAGGCCTCCTCTCTCATAGGAGAAAGTGATTTAAAGCTTAAGAGTTAGACCCGACACGCGGCTCCAGTGCGGGTTGGCGGGCTTTAACGACTATTGTCACATGATAGTGATAATAACCGGGACCGACTGCTCTCCGAGGCACGGGGGTGAGACACCGCCAACTACCAACTCCGGGCTGGCATTGAGAACTCCTTGACAGAGAAACCCAATACCTAATAATAATAATATAATATCTCTCTCTGTTCGTGATAAACTCAAAAACTACTGAACGAATTTTCATGCGGTTTTCACTAGATATCTAATAGATAGAGTGATTTCATGTGGAATTAGGTGTATAATATGTTTGTTTTATGTAAATCCACAGTGAACAAAAGATAAAGTTCGCAAACTAAAACTCGACTACTAAAGTGTGCAAATAAATGTGTATTCAACTGCATACTAATAAGAATTCGAAAGGAAGACAGCGAGAGGCAAGCAACCAGTGGCGCCATCTGTTATGCCTATCCGAAACTAACTTAATATTCTAGTTTAAGCCGCGAAGGACACTTCTTGATTTTTTCGTATATAAAAGTCACACCTGATACAAAAATTGGATACACATAGACTGCTTAAATCATAACATGCTTTTGGCTTTACCGTAAAAAACAACAAACTCTGGTACCTACCTACCTACATAAATAATTCCCGCTATAAATGATTGACATATATTCCTCCCATGGAAATGTTCTCCAACCGTCCGATTGTTGGAGGATGTTAAATCAATTCCGATGACGAATCGAACGGAGGCTTCGACGCCGAACAAAAATATTCGGAGCTATTAATATTTCACGTGCATGGACAGACCGGCGGCGACCGCGACAGGACGCGCTGAAATAGATCGCTGACCGGCACATATTTTTGTTAGGGTTTCGTACCCAAAGGGTAAAAATTGGCCAAGTGCGAGTCAGGCCTCGCTCTTTTAGCGTTCCGTACATAATTATGAAAAATATCTATAATATTTTGGGTCTAAGAAATATTTAATTTATATTAATAAACCGTCAAAGTAAAACCCAGAAAATGTTCTTTTGTTTTAAGCCACAGCTTAAAAACTATTTTATAATTCGTTGTTTTCAGTATTTGTTGTTTAAACATAGCATATTATGGCATATATAAGCATATTATGGTACATAATATACCGAAATATCATATTCCTTACTATAGTTTTTGAGATAACCCCCGTCACAAAAATGGTCTAAAACTGACAACTTTGAAAATAAGGAAATGGGGGGCCCCCATTTCCTTATTTTTTGAGCAAAAAATTAAAATAATATATATCTTACTCTACTTAACTAGCTCTAAACAATGATACCCCACAAGGTAGAGTAAGAAAAAAAAATTCCGGCTCCTTTCTCATGTATTCCAGAGCCCCCCTGAAAAATAATTTAATTCAATTTTTAATTGCGTCGGGGATTAAAACCCCCGACGCAAAAACGACGGGGTGTTGTAAGTTTGACGTATCTGTGTGTGTGTGTGTGTGTCTGTCTGTTCCCCTGTAGCGCTCAAACGGGTGAACCGATTTGAATGCGATTTTTTTTTTTTGAAAGGTGAATTAGTCGGGAGTGTTGTTAGCTATGTTTGATAAAAATCGATCCAAGATGGCCGCCGCTACAAAATGGCGGATTACATATGTAATTAATCCAACAAAATATAATAGAAAAAGTAGATTGTATAGTTCGTAAAGTATCGTAAGTAATCTTTGGGCCATATAGAGACCGTCACAAGTGGTCACAATACTCCATGATAAGAAATCTTGACGAACCAATTACTATTGGAGAAGTTTTTCCTTTGGTTTTCACAATTTTCTTTAACACTACACGCGATACAGTGATCACGGCAAGGTTATGAGGTTCATGGACATTTCATTTACTCACTGATGGTATAGAGACACAGTTTAACGAATATATTTCAAGGCTGTGATAGAGATTTGCTGATGGTAGGTCTATTGCATGCAATTTAGACATACAACAATCACACTAATCTATCTATCTATACAAATAATAACTGGGGAATGTTAGGGATAAGTAATAGAACATAAAAAAGCAATTTTTGAAGTTTCTGTCTGTTTGTCTGTGTGTCTGTATGATTGTGCGCGAATCACGCAAAAACTACTGGATGGATTGAAATGAAACTCGGCATGATTTAAGTTCTTACTACGGAGTAACATATAGGATAATTAAATTATTTCGAAATTCAGCACGGTTCCCTCGGGAGAGGGGATGATGAAAGTCAAAATATGTACTTAGCTGTAATTCATTAACGCGTAGTCCGATTTCATTCATTCTTTTTTGCTAGAAAGGAGATACTTTAAAGATTACCGGCTAATCTTTGAAAGGCTGGATCGATTTTGATGGGACGGCGGATGTTTACATTTTGATCTACCTAAACATCCGCCAGTGAACTTTAAACCGTTTTTAGCAAGCTCAAAAATCACGGGATTTTTAAAAACCAATATCTGTGTGTGTGTGTGTATCTTTGTTACTCTTTAACGCCGCAACTACTGAACCGATTTGGCTGAAATTTAAATCTACATTGAATGGTGATAGACTATGCCCTGACTTAACACATGGCTACTTTTTATCCACAGTTCCCACGAGATTTTGAAAATAACGAAATCTATAGATACAACTATAGGTATACTGTAGCAAACTTCCTTGAAAGTAATAAAGTTTGGAAAAGGGAGCGGGAACGGGAACCGGAAATCTACGATTCCCTCGGGATTTGTGAAAAATCGAAATTCACGCGGCCGAAATAATATATACATAATATTAAGAGAAAGAGAAGAGAAGCGAAGAGAGAAATAAGTACATGAGATATAAGAGACAATCCATTATCCAGTAATATTGACTCCAGCGGATTGTTCGGGTATAGGGACACTATCGATAGGTTATAATAGGTAGTTCAGCAACACTATTTTGTGCTGATTGCGAGTGACTGGTGACACAGCACAACCACGGTAATTTAGTAGATTGTTACACAAGGGACGTAAGTAAGCTATTACAGAACAAGATCCAATTTGGCGCCAGTGCGAGCGCAGCTCGCATAGGGCGCTAATGGATCGCGTGCACCCGAGATATTTAGTCACACGAGCGAGCGCAGCGAGCGAGGGTGAATATAGTTCGAGGGTGTAATAGCTACTTGCAACCGAGGTAAGCATTCTACTTTATATCATTCTTGCGAGGTAAATAAAACATTGGTAATGCAAAATGAAATTTTAATTAGAATAATTAGCAAATTTAGAGAAAAAATAGAAATTAGCATAGAGTAAAAACACCACAATGACGGTGGTTTGTAGCTTTTTGACAGCATATTGAAATAAGAAAGCAAAACACATTCTGCCAAAGATGTAATTCCTTTCTTTGCACGCCATTTGTTGAATTCTTCGTAAGTTTTCACGTAGCGCTCTTTGGACTTATCCGGCAAATGGTTTTGCATCATTTGTTCTGCTTCAAGCAAACAAAAATCAGGCTCTCCTCCTTTTTCATCATCTGATGAAGTGCTTGACATTGTTGTAAATAACTTAAATCCCTTTACGAACAAACTTCACAAACTTTCAGATCAAATGAAATGCCGCCATTTCCATTTTTTTTTCGTAAATAGTTTTCCATTTTTTTTTTACGGCTCTGAGTTCCAAGGAGTTTTGCATAGTTTGAAATGTATGAAAATTAAATGCCGCCATGTTCAGTGTTTTTTTTTTTCAGTAAAAAGTTTTCTTACCATTTTATAAGAAAAGAGATTGTTTACCAAGGAGTTTTGCATAGCTTGAACTGTAATGTGAACATTACAATTCAAGCATAGTGCGACGTAATGTTGCCTTGAATTGCAAACACCAACTTACAAGGAGACTTTCCACCATAGTAATCCCTAGTTACTGAGCAAGTATGATATAATATTATATTGCCGTGGCACAACTTACAAGTGCACAGTTAAGGTAATAGTCTTGTGTAGTTTGCGAACGAACTAGTTCCTAGAACTAGATCCTTTAGGTGAAATACGTGACCTAGTTCCCAGATTGGCAGATCAGCAGCTCCTTAGGACTTAGTTCAGTTGGTTAGGTAAGGGTCCACCTACGTGTTGAAGTTTAACATAAATTATGAGTCTTAAAAAGACTTTCAAAAATTACCCATCCAGAGGACATTTACCCCTAGTCCCCTGGGTGGTGCTAAATGAGTAATGACACTAAAACAATGGCATTCGTATTTATGTTCTGAAAATGACGATTCGCAAGTGCGGGGTAATATCGTACAGCGCCATCTAGTTATTACTAGTACATACACAGTTCGCGCAGGCGCGGCCAGACGTAAAGTTCACTTATTCTTTCAAGTACAAAAAATTCGCTTCCATTCCATTCCGCGGCATTGTAAATTCAGCCTAGGTCGCGTCCGACAGTCTGTTTCTAGCTTTACCGTGACGAAGGCAACGTGCCGACGCATAAAATTCCGACAAAAATACCTACGTGCTGCTCTGTATAAACAAACCTTATTTGGGTTAAGTAAGAGTGAGATACAGATTGTATGTGCTTGCATTAATTTTTTGTTTTATTTTATTTACATATATCATAACTTTGATTTGCCCCGGTCGGCATGTTCGACTGCGGATCACGAGGTCCCGTTGGTAACAGAGAAAAGTAGGTAACAGAGAAATAAAGAAAACTTTTATTTTCACGCCGTGAAAAATTACGGTTAATTCACCGTGAAAAAACACGGTCGTCAGTGTTGCATCAAGCACTATATTATGTGGCACAATGGAAGCATGTTAACAGGCACGGTTTCTATGGCACGGCGCGCGCGGCGCCGCCGTCGTTGACTTTCCGCACGCCGTTAACTAGCTTCTATTATTATGCTCCATTACAACACTGACGATCGCGGCGAATTAACCGTAATTTTTCACGGCGTGTGAACAAGTCTCTTGTTCACACGCCGTGAAAAATTACGGTACTTAAGATAAGTATGATGTATGACACACGAGCTTGCGAAACGCTATGAAAACCAAATATTTATAGTATTAGTGTATTATGTATGACCAAAACGATATGTATTATACCTACTCGTCACAACTATAAATTAAAAATTTAAAAAACCCCCGACGTTCGCCATATTGTGGTGGCGGCCATCTTGGAATTGCATAATGCTATTCTACTAGTCAAGCCCTTTCATATGATACCCATACTGAGGGAATTGTGACTAAATATGTAATCCGCCATTTTGTGGCGGCGGCCATCTTGGACCGATTTTCATCAAACACTCCCGACTAATTCACCTTTCATACAAAAAAACTGCAAATCGGTTCACCCATTTGAACGGTACGGTGGAACAGACAGACACACACACACACACACACAGACACGTGAAACTTATACCTAACACCCCGTCGTTTTTGCGTCGGGGGTTAAAAACACACACCGCATGTAATTTCCCGTCAGCTCACAGAACTCCAAACAATGGTGACCGGTCCCCTCACAGATCCGCTGAAACCTGCCGGCTGCCCACCCACATCTTATGCCCAGTCACGCGCCGCACAAATTAAGTGCACTGAGGTATAGATCGACCAGAATCTCATGAAAAATAGGGAAATGAAATTCCAAGGTTAGCAACACTACGGCTGCCCTAGCAATAAACAAAGTAACTGACATTTTTTGTGGAATTGACTTTTTTGCATTAACAAAAGTTTTATGTCGAGTAGTTTTTTACCACAGTTTATTATTTTAAATAACTTGAACCGTTTACTGTAATTTGAATAATTGCCCAAATAAAGTAACTGCACTCATTAACCCGGAATATAAATGCAAAAACCAAGTAAACAACAAGCACAACACAAAAACAAAGTTATTGGATGTTGATTACTTTGTTTTTGTATTTAAAATGCAGTTGCTGGATTTTTCGTTTCATGAAACGATCCCAGGTAAGGTGTTCTGAATGTAATTACTTTGTTTATCACTAGGGCAGCCGAGTTAACCTAGTGTTGCTTACTACAAAATTTAATTTCCCTATTTTTCATGAGATTCTGGTCGATCTTTATCTGTTTTAATATTTTTGCTCTACTGCGGATGGTCATAGACACATAAATGTATCGGTAGATCGGTGATCACCACTGTTTACATAAGTCACGGCAAATAAGGCGACCGGTGACCTTTAATGCGCAGAAGTCGAAAATAAGGTATATCGGGGTGTGAAAGGGTCGCGGGGAGGGCGTGCCGCGTGGGGATCGTTCGTAAGCACTGATTAGCTCTCGCGGATCCCTCGTAAGCGCTGATTGGCTCTCCAATCGTATTGTGTCCCGCTCACTCGTGCGACCATAGATAAATGAATAAGAGCGTACGACGCTGCGCGCACTTGAAGGTGATCGGTCGACTTACGTGCCGGGCGTTATACTAAGAATTATTCACGCGTGCCATAATTAACACTTATGTACGTGTGATAGGAAATACCTCTTTTTATTTTATTTCTGAACTTCTGTGTTTACAATTCGAAATAATTCGCAAAATGGCACTTACCTACGGTTATTTTTGTGCACTATGAAATAAATTACCGACGTCTACCTAAATCTCGGTGCGTACTGTTCAATGTTCATATTTTTAACTACCTAGGTACATGGTAATATTGCCAAGGAGCCTCTCGAACGTAGTTTTGAACATGGATAGAAAATAGTAACGAACGACGACAAAGCCAATCGTTATAGAAGAAGCCTTAAAGGATAATTATAGTCCGGACAAACCGCTTTGTGCCGGTGAATATAAGCAGAAACTAGTGGGAAACAGAATTAAGTACGTTGATTATTTGGTTACTCCTCTCTCAGTGTGCCCACATCGTCAGAAACACTTTCGAAATATTTGCAAAATGGCCGAGGCGTTTCGCTAACCGCGCGAACGGCGGGATGATAAATTGGCTATTTACAATACACGCTTCCTGCTTATCATCGTGATTTTAGTTTCGTTATTGTATCCAGCTAATGGCTGAGGAGAAATTTTCTGAACCTGTTCCGAGCTAATTAATCAAATCCATTGTTTAGATAAAAAAATTAAACGATCCCGCCCATCTCTCTATACTCTGATTTTTAATTTCGTGAAATTCTGACGTTTCTTAATGTTACCATAATATAAAAAAGTTCCCACAAAAAATGTAATAAATTCAAAACTTACATACCTACTTATTAAATAAAAATCAATTGCCTCATGTAGATAATAAATGGCAAATGCCTGACCTCTACCTCAGGTGAAAGTTTGAGAGTTTGAGGTAAAATCGAACTTCAGGTGGTATCCCTGTTTTCCATACAAATAACTCATTCTATTTAAATTCTATTTTTTAATGACAACTGTCAGAATTCCACCGAATTAAAAATCGGACTATACATGCCGCATCAATCAGTAAGCTCATTGAAATATAGGCAATCTGTATAATAAAACACTAGGTTACACAAGTGTAAATTGAAAATTTACAAAACCCCCGACATTCGCCATTTTGTGGCGGCGGCCATCTTGTATTTGCAATAATGCTATTCTACTAGTCAAGCCCTTTCATTTGATACCCATATTAAGGGAGTTGTGAAAAAATATGTAATCCGCCATTTTGTAGCGGCGGCCATATTGGACCGATTTTCATCAAACATAGCTAACAACACTCTCGACTAAATAGCCTTTTAAACAAAAAAAACCGCATTCAAATCGGTCCACCCGTTTGAGCGCCACAGGGGAACAGACAGACACACACACACACACACACACACACACACACACACACACAGACACGTCAAACTTATAACACCCCGTCGTTTTTGCGTCGGGGGTTAAAAATGCACGCACAGAATACGATAGAGCCTTGTCGAAGTGAATTTAAAATGACCAATAGCCATAGACCAGTGTGCTTAGTCTAAAGCGGAGCACTCGAAAACGAACTCGAAAACTATTGATCGATTTCAGAGTAAAATAGACCTAAAATGTCTTGTATTAAGGTTTGAGTTCGCCAATACATTCAGCATTCGAACAATGCTGAATGTATTGGCGAACTCAAACCTTAATACAAGACATTTTAGGTCTATTTTACTCTGAAATCGATCAATAGTTTTCGAGTTCGTTTTCGAGTGCTCCGCTTTAGACTAAGCACACAGTAAACATGGTCTTTGGTTATAGTATAATAGTATGATAGGGTTTCTATAAAAATTTCGACAATCCGCACTTGCGTGCGTCAGCGTGGTGGACTACGGCCTAAACCCTTCTCATTCTGGGAGGAGACCCGTGATTTGTAGTGGGCTGGTAATAGGTTGATAACGATGAACTTGTTTTAATAGAGTTATTACATTCGCTAACATTGAGTCATTATGAATACAAAGTTAAAAAAAAAATCGTAAAGCAAACAATAGGTTAGGATGAATCTGATATTCATAGGAAGGTTTGATCTAAAATTCATGGAAAATTCACCATAGGTAATCTAGTTCAACGGTTCGTTCTTGTTAGTTTTCGGCGAAACGTGATTCCATCACGCGGGGCTACGCTACGTGTACCTACTTTTTGTTCGAAAGATGAACTATGTGTTCATTTACGAACATGTTTTATTCCGTTTATTGCTTTTGTTAGACCCTTGGTACCTATTATGATAGATGGTACCTATATGATCGGCTTACAACTCCCGTTGTACACAATAAAATAACACGATAATGGAATGAACATTGCACATTGTGCTATCGAATTTTAATCCGCACATCGGACAGGCAACTGTCGATATAGAACCGATATTCGATATCGTTTTATTATTCCAAAGGATTTCATGTTTATTTACGTTCCGTACAATCCTACTAATATTATAAATGTGGATGTTTGGATGTTTAAATGTTTGGATGTTTGTTACTCTATAACGGCGCAACTACTGAACCGATTTGGCTGAAATTTTGAATGAAGATAGATTATACCCTGACTTAAATAGGCTAACATAGGCTACTTTTTATCCTGGAAAAATTCATAGTTCCCGCGGGATTTTGAAAAACCCGAAATCTATATCTATAGCTATAGGTAGATTACTATGGCAAACTTCCTTGAAAGTAGGTATAAAGGTTGGAAAAGGGAGCGGAAACGGAAACCAGATATCCACGATTCCCTCAGGATTTGTGAAAAATCGAAATTCACACGGGCGAAGCCGCGGGCAAAAGCTAGTTTAATATAAAAGGTGGAATTAGGGCCCGTGCATACCTCTACTCTTATTTAATACAAGCGGATACCCGCGACTTGGTTCGCGTGGATATTGATTTTTAAAAATCCCGTGCAAATTCTTTGGTTTTCCTAAGCTCCTTTGAGCTCATACCTTACTAAAACTGTTAAAAGTTCACTGGCGGATGTTTAGGTACATCAAAATGTAAATATCCGCCACTGAAAGTCCCATTAAAATCGATCCAGCCTTTCAGGGATTAGCCGCTAATCTTTAAAGTATCTCCTTTCTAACAAAAAAATGAATGAAATCGGACCACGCGTTAATGAATTACAGCTAAGTACACATTTTTACTTTCATCCTCTCGGCCCTCTCCCAAGGGAACCGTGCTGAATTTCGGGATAAAAAGTATCCTATATGTTACACCATAGTATGAACTTAAATCATGCCAAATTTCATTTCAATCCATTTAGTACTTTTTGCGTGATGCGCGCACAAACAAACAGACAAAAATAGCTTTTTTACGTTCTATTACTTATCCCTAACATCCCCCAGTTATTATTTTGCAAAAATCTTCAATGTACAGATACGGCAATTCTACGATTTTATTATATGTATAGATACATAGAATAGATAGATAGAAGATAAATAAACAAACAATAAATAATTATTATGCACAAACAATTAGGTATTACAAACAAACAAAACTCCGTATACAAAATTTCGATAGCTGTGAAGAATCAAGCTACAATAAACCACAATAAAACCTTTCCAAGACGGATCGCCCAATACCGGTACCTACAATCACAGGCATTATTAAAACGTACGGCCGTAAATCCGGCGGCCCTTCCGGAAAAACATTCGACAGTCTCCCAGGACGTCCGTATATCCGGAACTAACTCCGTACATTAATTCGCTCCGGCGGTGGACTTTGTTCCCTAACTCTTATTAATGGCGCCGTCGGTGGTAATAATTGTGGGATTTTTCCACGGCCAAGTTGATGTTAAAAATTGAAGCATTTGTGTGGAAATCCGAGGAGGCTTTAGAGAATAATCGTTTATACTAGAAGCAGCGCTGAAAAGCCCATATCATCTCTTATAACTATAACTAAGTAAACTACATCTACTTTGAAAAAAATTAAGGGCCTATTTCACCACCTTCTGAATTCTGATAAGTGTCGGATAGCTTATTGAGAACTTTTGTCTTTGTGACGACTTGTCACTTGACTGACATATGGCTTAACATAGAGTGACGAAACTTACTTACGTTACTTACTTAACTTACTTACGTTTAGGCTATCCGACACTAATTATCTGAAGGTGGTGAATCAACAAGCAATAAGTAAAACGATAAGTAAAACGATCTCTCTCCGACCGCGTCGCATTGGCGTCCCATCGGACTATGAGAGTGAAGGAATAGAGAGTGTTTGCGCACACACTTGTGTTCTATAATATCTCCTGCGTAGTAGGCTAGTCTCCGCCTCGGTTGAGATTGGCCGCTTTGGCCGAATATCAGTCGGGAGGAAAGTTAGTCTGCTTACTTAATCGAAATCCCATCACGAGAACATAATATAATTAATTAATGAATTAAACGTGACCCTACCGACAAAACCGTGCTGCCAAGCGATTTAGCGTTCCGGTACGATGTCGCGTAGAAACCGGCCAGAGGTATGGGATGAGTATGGGTTTAATAAAAAATACCATACTTCTTCCAAGTTAGCCCGCTTCCACCTTAGACTGCATCGTCACTTACCATCAGGTGAGATCGCAGTCAAGGGCTCACTTGTAGATGAATAAAAAATAAAATCAGCCAACTGCGAGTCGGGCCTCGCTCTTTTATGGTTCCGTACATAATTATGAACAAATATAATATTTTGGGTCTAAGAAACATTTAATTTCCGAGCTAGACATCGCAACAATCCGTGAAAGAAAAACCCAAAAAATGTTCGTAGTATTGCTCCGTTTTTACCCTTTGGGTACGGAACCCTAAAAAACACCTAAAATTGTTCGAAAACAATCTGAAAATGGCCTTCATATAATTTTTAATACCGAATTAAGTAACTCATAATAATATTAATATGCTGGTACTCGAAAAACGCAATATACCGGGCCGTGTTCTCAGTACGGAGTGCTGCCGGCTCGTTGGTTCCGCGTTATTGGATTTGATACCGACTTGTTACCTGCGGACTCGGAGGTAGGGATACCGTGTGACCTCTGGTGTACGGGACATACCGGGATATACCGGGTCGTGTTCTCAGTACGGAGTGCTGCCGGCTCGTTGGTTCCGCGTTATTGGATTTGATACCGACTTGTTACCTGCGGACTCGGAAGTAGGGGTACCGTGTGACCTCTGGTGTACGGGACATACCGGGATATACCGGGTCGTGTTCTCAGTACGGAGTGCTGCCGGCTCGTTGGTTCCGCGTTATTGGATTTGATACCGACTTGTTACCTGCGGACTCGGAGGTAGGGATACCGTGTGACCTCTGGTGTACGGGACATACCGGGATATACCGGGTCGTGTTCTCAGTACGGAGTGCTGCCGGCTCGTTGGTTCCGCGTTATTGGATTTGATACCGACTTGTTACCTGCGGACTCGGAGGTAGGGGTACCGTGTGACCTCTGGTGTACGGGAAATACCGGGATATACCGGGTCGTGTTCTCAGTACGGAGTGCTGCCGGCTCGTTGGTTCCGCGTTATTGGATTTGATACCGACTTGTTACCTGCGGACTCGGAGGTAGGGGTACCGTGTGTCCTCTGGTGTACGGGACATACCGGGATATACCGGGCCGTGTTCTCAGTACGGAGTGCTGCCGGCTCGTTGGTTCCGCGTTATTGGATTTGATACCGACTTGTTACCTGCGGACTCGGAGGTACGCGTACCATGTCGCCTCTGGTGTATAGGACAGTACGGTATTAAAATATTTCCTCATTGTTTTTCAGGCATAGCGGTGAATTCAAAATATGTGCATGGGCGCGTCGTTTACACACACACACACACATACATTTAAAAATTTGTCCATTGTGACGAAGTTTCCTGTACCTTTTTAGACACTGTCCTTTAGATATTCTTTTTAACTGCGTGCAAACTTTAGCGACCTGGAATTTTGACGTGGGTACAAAGGATCGCGGCAGGAAGGATGTTGACCTCGCACAGCAAAACGCAGCATTGTAAAACCCCTCAATACGTGGTGGTATCTCGAGTAAGTCGCTGGCAGCCGCAGGATACAAAAATCTTATATTCGTCCCTGAGCTGAGGTGCGAGAGCAAACTCGTGCAGATTCGTGCCGGCTCACAGCGTTTGCACAACGGTGAAAGTTTGTGTGTGTGTGTGTATGTGTGCGTGTGTATGTTTGTTACTCTTTAACGCCGCAACTACTGAACCGATTTGGCTAAAATTTTGAAAGGAGATAGATTATGCCCTGACTTAACACATGGGCTTGTATCCTGGAAAAATCCACAGTTACCACGGGATTTAAAAAAAACTAAAATCTATAGCTACAGCTATAGGTAGATTACTATAGCAAACTTCCTTGAAAGTAGGTATAAAGGTTGGAAAAGGGAGCGCCCACGGGAACCGGAAGTCCACGATTCCCTCGGGATTTGTGAAAAACCGAAATTCACGCGGGCAAAGTCGCGGGCAGAAGCTAGTACCTAATGAGTAAGTTTTCTTTGTGAGTGGATTGATTGGCGTTCTGCAATCAATATAATTATGTACATTTGGAGCTCTAGTTTGAATTACGAATATTGTTCAGATGGTCACCCCACTCGCAAGTAACGTTAAGCAGTTAATGCTTTTAAGGCTTTGGCTAAACCGTGCGTGAAGTCGAGTAAGTGTATGAAGTCAAGTGTACGGGGTTGTTTGCCATCGCCGTACGCGCAGTAGGTACGTAGGTACTTAACAGCTAGACTATTTGTGAGAAGGTTGCTGAACAGATATTGTTACTTAGGTACCACTTACGAAACTACCTTGATTATTCCAACCATTTTTAACCCCCGTCGTTTTTGCGTCGTCGTCGTTGTTATAAGTTTGACGTGTCTGTGTGTGTGTGTGTGTGTGTGTGTGTGTGTTTCTGTTCCCCTGTGGCGCTCAAACGGGTGGACCGATTTGAATGCGGTTTTTTTTTTGTTTGAAAGGTGAATTAGTCGAGAGTGTTGTTAGCTATGTTTGATGAAAAGCGGTTCAAAATGGCTGCCGCTACAAAATGGCGGATCACATATTTTTCACAACTTACTTAATATGGGTATCAAATGAAAGGGCTTGACTAGTAAAATAGCACTATTGCAAATCCAAGATGGCCGCCGCCACAAAATGGCGAATGTCGGGAGTTTTTTTTAATTTTTAATTTATACATACTTGTTAAAGTATTATGGCTGAGGAATGTCACCTGCCTCGTTGGTCTAGTGGCTAGCATATTCGACCGCAGATCATGAGGTCCCGGGTTCGACCCCCGGGTAGGGCAAATAGCATTGGAGCAGCGGCGGGTCTAAGCTCTAAATCCCTCTCAGGCCACAGGCCTCCTCTCTCCTATGAGAGAGGAGGCCTGTGCCCAGCAGTGGGACGTTGAAAAAGGCTGTAGTGGTTGGTGGTGGTGGTGTCATGTCAGGTATTTACCCACTTGCTTCTCTTGCGTGCGTTACAACAGGAACAAGTATAAATTAAAAAAAAACCCGACATTCGCCATTTTGTGGCGGCGGCCATTTTGTATTTGCAATAGTGCTATTCTACTAGTCAAGCCCTTTCACTTGATACCCATATTAAGGCAGTTGTGAAAAAATATGTAATACGCCATTTTGTAACGGCGGCCATCTTTGATCGATTTTCATCAAACATAGCTAACAACACTCGACTAATTCACCTTTAAAAAAAACCGCATTCAAATCGGTCCACCCGTTTGAGCGCTACAGGGGAACAAATTTTTTTTTTTCAAATTCAAATTCAAATTCAAAATTCATTTATTCAAAGTAGGTACACTGTACACTTTTTGAACGTCAATTTAGGAACAGGCAATGGTGATAATTACTTCATCTATATCTATACTATAACACCCCATCGTTCTTGCGTCGGGGGTTAAAAAGGACGATCCATAGTGCATTCTGCACATTGTAATATACATATCCTCCTGTTTGAAGCAGAATAAGCTTTGTTGTACCAATGCCCTCTCTAGTCTCTACCCTAGAAACGTATTTGAAGTCGCCGCTTGATCACAAGCAAGTGGATACAATTTGCACAGCTTCTCAGCAAACATGTATGTACATATTTAGCATACGGCCCGCGCCGCCCCCCTCACATAGCGGAGTGGAGTGGGCACGAATTAGCAGCAACATTAATCAAGTTAGCGATACTCGAGACGGCTCGGATCGCGACTGACTGACTCCTCAGCCGTTAGCGTACGTATCGAAACTTACGAGACCATGACGTGAGCTTCTCGGAAACCGTTTTACCGTGGTTTTACCCGACTATGGAAAAGCCAAAAAAGGAAGGGTTATGATTTTAGCAGTCTATGTATGTATGTATGTATGTATGTATGTATGTATGTATGTATGTATGTATGTATGTATGTATGTATGTATGTATGTATGTATGTATGTATGAGATTCTGTGTGTACCACCGTAGCGCCTAACCGATTCTGATGAATGAGGTGTCAATTAATCACTTAAAACTAAATGTTAATATAGTTCACGTTTACAAAGCAGCCCACACAAAACACCAATTCGCTCTTCAGCGATTGGACGAGAAATAAAACTGGCTGATAAATTACACTGGTCTGCAACGAAATCCTCCTTTAAATAAAAATATGATAAATATGAAGAGCTTAATATGCTGAATCTAGATCTGCTTCCTATTCTTTGCTATCACGTATATTTTATTTTTTATTTTATTTTTTTAAATACCTCTAAATTCTGTACTTTTTGTGAGTCATTCTTACATTAACGCTAGTTTATTCAGTCTGTATCGTATTTTTCCGCACAAAAACGACTTGGGTTGATAGAAAGAAAGAGAACAATATCAACTGATGATGATTTTACACTAATGCATACGTTTCTGCAGTTCTCGCTGTGACTCCGTGGCGCTCAGTTTGATATAAAGTTGTAAAGTGACTGTTGCTGATTTTAACCTAGTATATCGGTAAGTTTTATATTATATTGATACATGTAATTAAAATTTATGTGCAGTTTCAACTATATAGCAAAAAAGATTAGAACGTGATTAAAATAAATTTTATTTTTATAGTAAATTTAATTTTGTTGCAGGTACAAAATGCCAAGGATTTGCAAAAACTCTCCTGCCGTGTTTTGCTACATTTGCGGTAAATTTACCATAAAATCTCAACTGTGTTCCGTTGAGAGTTTATTGACTAGTCTGGTTAAAATCACTTATGTGCATTATTTTGGGATTCCGGTCGATGATAGAGACAAAAATGACTTCCGAAAATATGCTACAACAGTTGTTCAAGAACTTTTAGAGGTTGGCTCAAAGAAAGTCATAAAACCATGCCATTCTCAACGCCCATGATTTGGATGGAACCTCAAAACCTTAAAAACTATTGTTACTTTTGTATGACTTCGACAATTTTCTTGGAAACAAAAAAAAGTGAAACCACCCATAGACCTTGTCTTGCAACATGGTACTTAAAATTAATTTTTTAGATTCTCACTTAGATTTCTTTCCCGAAAATCTTGGAGCGGTATCTGATGAACACGGTGAATGATTTCATCAGGGCATATTGCACATTGAGAGGCGTTACAATGGAAAATGGTCGAAAGCAATGTTTGCCGATTTTTGTTGGTCGATTCGTCGCGAAACTTCACTAGAAAATATAAAAAGAAAAAAACTACCAAGTGAAATGATATAAGTAATAGTAATATTTAATTACATTGTCTTATGGTTTTTAATGTTTTTAGTGTGATTATATGTAATATTTTGTCCTAGTTATATTAAAACGATGATTTATTTTCAAACAAAAAATTGTTTTCTTTGAAAATTCCCTCACAAAAAATATATACGTGATACATATTTTTTAAAACCAAGTTTCTGTAGAGAAGTATCACATCTATAATAATCTTGCACAATAATAAGAAGGAGCGCAAAAAAAATTTTTTTTGCAGACCAGTGTTATTTTATACTTACTGTAAACAAAATATGCAGGTAAGTTAATTCTTAAAGCAATCGACAACTCATTTACGAATGAAACTCAAGTAAGTAAAAGTGCACATGCTCCGGCCTCCGACTTGTATGAAGCTCGCTAAACTTTGTCAAAGAATGTTTTAGGCCGAGCGGAGCTTATAATTTCGCTTGGGCTCATTTCAAAGTTCCCGATGAAGTGCACTTCGTAAGTTGAGTTCTTGCGTGGAAAAAGTTAAATTACCGAATACATACTGCAATAAGGTCGCCGTTGTTGTGTTGAATGAAGTCTGTCCACTGAAGCGGAGCGGAAAGGAGGGAGCGGAGAGGAGGCGAGCGAAGCGGAACGGAGCGGAGGAGAGTGGAAAGGAAGAGAGCGGAGCAGAGGCGAGCGGAGCGGAGGCGAGCGGTGCGGAGCGGAGCGGATACGTATATGCTCACATCATTAAGTGATGGCGTGATAAATTTCTCACTTCATCGTAATAATCAATGAATTATTGGTCTGTTGACACGTCTCAGCAGGGCTATTCTGTAAAGCCATTTTCGAATTATAGAGAGTGAATTCGAGATGAGTTTGCTAATTTGTCCTCTGTAAAACTCGATAGTACAGGTCTTCTCACTCAAACTCACTTCACTTCGCAAGTGCGTAGCAGATGTTTACAGAATATCAAACCAAGGTGAAGTGAGTTTGCTTTCGAAGCGAGTTATTTCACTTGAGTGAGCTTCGATATCGAGATGGTATTTTAGAGAATAGCCCTACTGCTCCGCTCCGCTCCGCTTCGCTCCAACGTACACTCACTATTTGATAGACGCCAGTTGCAGCGATCCCTATTATAAACAGTTTTGGAATTATATTCTTAATAGTTCTGTATTTAGGTTATTAATCCCCGACGCAAAACCGACGGGGTGTTATAAGTTTGGCGTGTCTGCGTATGTATGTCTGTAGCGGTCAAACGGGTGAACCGATTTGAATACGGTTTTTTTGTTTGAAAGTTGAATTAGTCGGTAGTGTTCTTAGTTGATGGAAATTATTCCAAGATGTCCGCCACCACTAAATGTCAAATGTCGGGGGTTTTTTTAATTTTTAATTTATTCTTGTTATTTGTAAAGCCTTTCTTTAAACACTAGCGAAGTTCAACCACAGAGGTTCAACCCCTCGAGAACTTTCCGCTGCACCGCATAGTTTTTAGTGCTCGCTTTATTGTGACCTAATTGGCGCAGTTCGGAGTTTCGATCATGGAATTTTTTGAAAAAATGAACTGTATAGGTCCTGTTTTGACGTTCTGAATTTTGAATCAAATATCAATACTCAGTAAAGCTGGTAAAACTCCGCGTAACAAATTGCAAAATTGTACTTTCCCAAAAGTAAGTTTATTCGTTCAATAAAGTAAAGCGAATGTCACATTGGCTTCGAATCGCTTGAAATAGCTACAAGTATAAATTAAAAATTTAAAAAACCCCCGACATTCGTCATTTTGTGGTGGCGGCCATCTTGGATCGATTTTCATCAAACATAGCTAACAACACTCTCGACTAATTCACCTTTCAAACAAAAAAAACGCATTTAAATTGGTTCACCCGTTTGAGCGCTACAGAACAGAGAGACACACACACATACAGACATGTGAAACTTATAACACCCCGTCGTTTTTGCGTCGGGAGTTAAAAAATAAACGGGTTGTCAATCACATGTCTGAGGCTTACGACAACTTTATACTAAAACTACTTATACTCACATAATGGCGCAAAAATTAAATTCCGCCAGTCGCCGTCGCCAGCGCCACAAATCATGAGCCTATAAAATTAAACGCGCCTCCCGGTGATACCCTGCGCCCTGCCTGCAGGCGCACCGTCCACCAACACGCGATGCATATCGTGCGCTAGCTGATGTCCGCGCCCTGCCTGCAGGCACTCCGTATCGTGTGTTAGCTTATGCCTGCGCCCTGCCTGCAGGCATACCGTATTGTGTGTTAGCTTATTCCTGCACCTTGCCTTTAGGCACAACGTATCGTATGTTAGCTTATGCCTGCGCCCTGGCTGCAGGCACACTTTATCGTACGTTAGCTGATGCCTGCGTCCTGCCTGCAGGCACACTGTATCGTGTGTTAGCTGATGCCTGCGCCCTGCCTGCAGGCACACCGTATCGTGTGTTAGCTGATGCCTGCGCCCTGCCTATGGGCACACCGTCCACCGACATGCAATACATATCGTGCGCTAGCTGATGCCTGCGCCCTGCCTACGGGCACATCGTATCATTTGTCAGCTTATGCCTGCGCCCTGCCTGCGGGCAGACCGTATTGTGTATTAGATTGTGCCTTATTAGCAAACACACGATACATATCGTGTACTATAGTTGTGTACTTAAACTGCTGTTATCAGTGATACTTATTGACTACCTATACTTTGGGTTAAAATATTTTCACGACCTAACCAATGAAAAATAAATGTGAAAAAAAAAACTGTACAAAATGTGGCACAGAGACTACTTTTGATAGGCTACTTTGATCTCGGAAAAAAGGCGTTTTTACGGAATTGTGAAAAAACCTAAATACTGAAATCCCCGGTCTGGTAAAACGATGCTAATACGAAAATACTATGACGAAATTCTATGGTTATGTTATGGATCTAATCACTAATCAAGACCTTTGTTGCTAGCTTGTTAAAGAAGCTATGTGAAATTGGTATATCTTTTTCTATAGCTTTGAAGAGCACCACAGCCCTTACAATTGTTTATTGCGAGGGGACGGTAAATTCACATTCATTGCCGCGAGCTTATAATGAGGTAGTGTATTATGTGACGAATTTTTTCACTACATTTAGGGGTAATTTTGTGTTTAATTTTTGCATATTGAGTAAAATTAATGATATGTAATAATTAATGTCCTCTCCCGACCGAATTTCGGCCTTACCAACTACGTAGGAGATATTATAGTGCACAAGTGTGTGCGCATACACAGGTACACTCTTTATTCCCTCACTCCCATAGTCCGATGGTACGTCAATTCAACACGACCGGAGAGAGATCGTTTTGCTTACTGCCTCGTTGGTCTAGTGGTTAGCATATTCAACTGCAGATTACGAGGTCCCGGGTTCGAAAGCCCGCCAACCGTCAGCAGTGGGACGTTGAAAATGCTATAAATGCTATAGTGGTGGAGTGAGATCAGGCGCAGGACCGATGGCTTTACGTGCTCTCCGAGGCACGGGGACACGCGGGGGTGTGTATCTAACACTGCCAACTTCTAACTCCGGGCTAGCACTGAGAATTTCTTGACACAAAAACCCAATGCCTCATAATTTTTTGGCCCGACTCGGACATCGAACCCAGGACCTCTTGATCCACAGTCGAACATGACCGCTAGACCAACGAGGCAGTTATAGAGACACTATCGATATTTCAGTTGGAATGGCATTCCGAACCAGTGGTAGATTCAATTGACGATTCAAAAGTACAGTTTGTAAAAATGTATTTGAATAAAACACTTTTCTATTCTGAGTGCTTAGTCTAAGATCGGAGCACTCGAAAACAAACTCGAAAACTATTGATCGAATCACAAGTGAATTCAGAGCAAAATGAACTCAAATACTCTTATTTTAAAGTCGTAATTCCATAGTTCGAATATGTATTTTACAACATTTCTGCTTGGGGCGCTCGTTGTGTTCGAATGCTGAATGTATTGGCGAACTCAAACCTTAATACAAGCCATTTTAGGTCTATTTTACTCTGAAATCGATCAATAGTTTTCGAGTTCGTTTTCGAGTGCTTCGATCTTAGACTAAGCACTCTGTTCTATTGTATTCGGTTCCATCATTTCGTGGTCTTTGATAGGCTGTGGCCTGCAAATGACTGCTCACTGCACATAGTTTAAGTACTACTCTAGCGGCACGCTATGATGGCCGGTTTGACGTTTGTCCGCTCATGAAGTTCCGTATTAATTGATAACGACTTTGAAGGAAATAATTGTATTACTTTATTGACGATAGTGATGTGCAGAGATTCATAAATTTTATCGAATGTAGTTTTAGGTTTAGGACTCAAAATTTATTTATTAAATTGATTTCTTAAATGTATACAAGTGTAGAAAAATCAGTTTGCACCATTTAAGGGGTGAATGTACTTGTGAATATGAACAATTTTCACTATGTGGACAAACCTCTGAAATCGCAAAAAAATATCAATAAATTTTTAAAAATGGAATCTAATACGATCGTCACATAGGATCGCTGGCTAGCACAACTACTACCTCCGGCAAACTCGCGTCAATGCTCAATGCAAAACAAAGCAGTTTCGAATTGACGTTGCTTCGAAAAGTATAAACTGTCAGTGCAATGCGATTGTGATATAGTTTTGACCTGGCTTTGGATTTCAAATATTGATACTGCATTACTGTTGACCCTTGCTCGTTAATTTGGACTCTGTTCAAGCCCTTTGTTGTGGATTTCGTCGATATGACCGAACGTACGCAGAGAACTGTTCTAAATAGTCAGACACGTGAGTTCGTAATACGCCTTCGTAACTATTTCGATCGTGAAGCTCAAAATGGAGGGCCAATTTTACCTATAACGTCAGTGGTTGAACGCGTAGCTGATGCGCTTAATATTGGACAACGAACTGTTAGACGGATAACTAAAAAAAAATATGGCGAGACTGGCACAGAAGAAAATAAACTTCACACACCAAAAAAGAGAAAACGAGCAAAACCAGTCGTAGGCATCGATAGTTTTGATGCCGATGCTATCCGAAGACATGTTTACGGCTACTATTTACAGAAGGAGTATCCAACAAGAAAAAAGTTGGTGCATTCACTGAAGGAAGCTGGATTATTCTTCGGTGGGGAAAGTTCTTTAACGAAGATTTTGAAGACCATTGGATTTCGATACAAAAAATGTAACAAACGCAAAATATTGATGGAAAGATTTGATATAGCGATGGCAAGGTATACTTTTTTACGGCAAGTGAAAGAAATCAAAAATTGGCAAAATGTTGTGTTCTTGGATGAAACATGGCTTAATGCTAACCATACTGTAGGCCGTTCTTGGAACGATGACACAGCAGCATCTACTTCCAAAGTTCCTGTAGGAAAAGGATCGCGACTTATAATTTGTCACACCGGAACCATCAACGGGTTTGTCGAAGGTTCTCTCATGGCTTTTGCGTCAAAAACCACTGGAGACTATCATGAAGACATGAATGGAGAAAAGTTTACTGAATGGTTTACCTCAATGTTGTGTAGCCTCCCTGAACCATCTATTATAATTATGGACAACGCCCCATACCACTCGATGCAAATTGACAAGCCACCTGCCCAATCCCAAAAGAAAGCTGATATCGTCGCATGGCTTCGTAAAAATGGCGTAGATGCAAACATGAATATGTTAAAAGCGGAATTAGTACGTCTTTTAAAAGAAAACAAACCAACCAAGATCCGATACGTCATTGACGAAATAGCATTAGAACATGGGCACAGAGTTATACGGTTACCGCCTTACCATTGTGAGTATAATGCGATTGAGTTGGTGTGGGCTCAAATTAAGGGATATGCTGCAAGACACAATACAGAACCCCCATTTACCACAAAAAAAATGCTAAAATTATTAGAAGAAGCTTGTGAACATGTGACTAAAGGAGACTGGGAAAAGGTTGTGAATAGAACTGTTAAATTAATAAGGGAAGATTATGAAAGAGATGTGAAAATAGATAATATTATAGAAAACGAACATATAATTATTAATGTATGTGATGATAGCAGTGACGACAGTGAAAATAGTAGTATGGACGAATCTGATTAATTATGGCCTTTTGTGGCACCTTTTTTGGTATCTTTTGTATTCATATGTTTCTTGTGTGCATATAAAGTATGTATATTCATTTTCGTTCAAATATTCAGTTCGTTCAAATAAATTAAATAAACATATACATTTTTGTTTTATTAAACCTACTAGCGACCCGCCCCGGCTTCGCACGGGTAGTAGAGCATTTTATGCGTAGGTACTACCCGCTCAGGGATTAGGCAGCGTTATCGATGAAAGCTCCCAGGCGACTTTTACGACTTTTTACGATATTTTCCACAATGAACTTACTATATCTCACCTTATACCCGAATTACTAATTCCGTGGAATTCTGACGTTTCATAATGTTACCAGAGATAAAACAATTCCCACAAAAAAGATGAAAAATTCAAAACTTATGCAAATACAAATCAACTGCTGCATGTAGATATGACTTTCTAGTTTCCATTCTTAGCAATTTCTATTTTAGGGCGAAACAATTAATATTATTAAGCGGCTTAGAGCTTTATATGTTGACAGGGAATTAAAGTAGTTTGGGGTAAAATCGTACTTCGTAGATGTTAACCCTGTTCTCCATATAAATAACTCATCTGTAAATGAAAATGACAGCTGTCAGAATTAAGTCGATATTAAGTCAAAAATAAGGAGAAAAACTAAATATTTCAAATCAAATAAATTAGTGTATTTGGGACATAAGAAAGTAAGTTTTCACCAGATTCTGTGAAAAAAAAAAATTATTTTAAAAGATAAAAATAAAGAACCAAAAACTTGGTTTTTTGAACTTTTCACATAAATTTTGAGGTTATGTGAAAAAAGTGTAAATATAAAAGTTGTAGATCTTTTTATTACCTACAACTTTGCCATTTAATTTTTTTCCATAGGACTTCTAGTTTTGCCGGAAATCGAGATAAACCGTTTTTTACCCTTAAAACTCCCCCCCTTTTTTCCCGAGCTCAGATCGCCCGTAAATTATTTTTCCTTGTATTTTATAATATTCTCCTCCTTTTCCAATGGGTTTCATCCTACGTACTGTGATTTTTTTTTTGGTTTCAAAAATTATCGACAATGGGCTATAGGGAGAACCGCGGCCGCCGACGCGCTTATAGGCACGCTCCCGCGCCGCCGCAATTTTTAAATCTGTAATATCTTCGAAAGTATTCATTTAAATCATATGCTGTAAAGGACCATATGGATTTATATAAAATCAACAATGCATTTAAGGTATTTAATTAGATAAGGATTAATGCTGTATTGGTTGAAATCGCTTCGAAAATTAGCCATTATTTGTCGTAAAAAGTAAATGACAAAAAAATGTTATTGTGGGATATCCATAAGAGATAGACATATACCATCGCGGACTTTTCTGTAGACCTTTTCAATGTGTACAATACTTAGTACATTATTTTGATAAATCTCGTAGGGTTCAGCCTGCGTTTGCAATGTAAGCGGAAAAAATGTAATTATTTACGACATCACATTAGAAACCTCAAAAATAACAGTATTTCTCCACAATTTAATGGATGTTATTATACATATAAACCTTCCTCTTGAATCACTCTATCTATTAAAAAAAACCGCATCAAAATCCGTTGCGTAGTTTTAAAGATTTAAGCGTACAAAGGGATATAGGGACAGAGAAAACGACTTTGTTTTATACTATGTAGTGATTTAATCAGGTACAAAAACAAAACTTAATTGTTTTTTGTTCGAGAATAAATTGACATTCCACATCACTATTGTAATGTGTCAAACCGGCCATCATAGCGTGCCGCTAGTGTAGGTACCTAGTAACCTAACTAGAACTAGAACTAGATGTTTTGAAAAATTGAAATCGTTTGAAACGTGTTTGAAACTTTGAATTATTACGAGTCTTAAAAAAGACTTACAAAAATTATGCATTAAAACGATCTCAATCAAAAGATTAAATGGTGCCTGTATCCTAAACTGTTAAACGAGATATTGTTCTAAGAACTGCTATCCAAAAGTGCGAGGCAATATCGCCCAGCGCCATCTAGTTCTATAATAATTAATAGCGGATGTGAAAGGACCGCTATCGGAAACGACAGGTAAAAGTAGTGATGATTTCTACTCACGAGATACCACAAAAAAATGCGAAAATAAATTAAAATAATACTAAGTTAATAGTGGGACTTTTAATTCGATGCAGTAAACTGACTGAATGCGGTTTTTTTTTTGTTTGAAAGGTGAATTAGTCGACAGTGTTGTTAGCTATGTTTGATGAAAATCGGTCCAAGATGGCCGTCACTACAAAATTGTGAATTACATATTTTTTCACAACTCCCTTAATATGGGTATCAAATGAAAGGGCTTGACTAGTACAATAGCACTATTGCAAATCACAGATCTGCCGTCCTAACGAAGAGTGCAATAACTAGGTTTTGACTACTTTCGAGATATTTGCAGTTAAAGATTTAATTTTTGTTTTGTGTGTATCTTCGTAACTATAAAAGCTATTGGTTTGAAACTTTTACTGAACGACAGATAAAATAATGCTTAATTTTATGTAGTATATTATATTTGTACATAAGTTTATATACACACTAAAAACGCAATAATGTATTTATCATTAGGACTTATGAATTGTTTTGATATAGCATTCCTAATCATAATTGCAATAACTACACTACTTATTGCAGTTTTTGTTAGTAAACCTACATACTACTTATTTGTGTAGCACAAACTATATGATGCCCTATAGTTTCTTCCAACCATATGTACGGTTTTCCTTAGTGAATTATTTTAATTAGATATAAGGTGATTGCAAGAACATAATAAGAATAAAAGAGATTTACCAAAATAATTTAAATAGGTTTTTATTATTTAAAACTAATAACTTACATGACGATTTTCGTATCTGTAACTGAATTCAAAAACATAGAACTTTCATATAACCGTCCTACCCCCATTTTACCCCCTTATATATTTTACATAGGGGAGAAATTTCCTATAATATTTTCTAGGCTGATATCTACGCCCTAGAAAGAACCTACCGTCCAAATAAAACAATAATTAAAACTTCACAAAAACTTTCATCCCCTTTTTTACCACCCTTAATGGGAGATTTTCCAGAACAACTTATACAAGTTTTTATTATTTAAAATTCATAATCTAAATGCCTATTTTTATATCTGTAACTTCAAAAACATACAACTTTCATATAACCTTCCTACCCCCATTTTACCCCCTTAGGGGAGGATTTTCGTGAAATCTTTTCTAGGCTGATATCTAAGCCTTAGAATAAACCTACCTTCCAAATTACAAGTTGATAATAACAATAATTAAAACTTAACATAAAAACTTTCAACCCCTATTTTACCACCCTTAAGGGAAGATTTTTCAGAATAAAATATACAGGTTTATATTATTTAAAACTAATAATCTAAATGCCGATTTCAGGTCTGTAACTTTAAAAACAGGACTTTCATACAAACTTTCTACCCCCATTTACCCCCTTAGAGGAAGATTTTAGGAATGTTAAATAGCCTATAACCTTTCCGGAAAACTGTACTACCAAATGCAAAAATAATTTTTCAAATCCGACTGGTACTTCCAGAGATTAGCGCGTTCAAACAGACAAACTCTTCCGCTTTATTATATTAGTATAGATATCTAGTTTTTTTTTTATTTTTGATAATTTTCATTTGTCTAATTCTAATTCTCTCCAATCAGGTGCATGTTTTTCTTTGACTTTCAATGAAAATTGTCCCCTTTCAGCCAATGACTTTTGACTTCCAAAATTTTCTTTAAGTGGTTGTGTTTCTAATTTTGTGCTTGTAAAAGTAAAAATCTACGAATTTGACAATTTTACAACATCCACAAAATCGTCAAAATCAAAAACTTTTTGTTTATTTTAACTTTACTTTAGTATAATACATTTAGTAAGCTAGACATTTTAAGTTATAAGTTTCCTTATGATAACTGCAATAACTCTTACTTCTTGCGCTTATGACTAGTAAATGTGCCAAAAATTTATAAAACGTACTACAGTCATAAGTGCAATAACTGGACTTATTGCGATTATTTTATGTAATATTACAAAATATCAAAGCTATCCAAGTCATAACTCAAGATATTTCGGTTATGATTAGCTCCTTACACATCGTTATATTAGATATTGCAGTTATGGTAACCAACAGAACCGAAACTATTGAAGATACAAAAAAGACGTCCAAGACGAAAATATAGAGCTCATTTTCCTGATTACGGATATGGTCTTAAGTCAATTTGACCAAAAACTCGACTTATTGCACTCTTCGTTAGGACGGCAGAGATGGCCGCCGCCACAAAATGGCGAATGTCGGGGTTTTTTTAAATTTTTAATTTATACTTGTTCATGTATGGGAGCCCCACTGAAAAATAATTTAATTCAATTTTTAATTCAATATTTGTTTTTTTTTTTATAGGAATAGCGGGAAACCGAGCAAGCGGGTCACATGTTAAGTGATTACCGCCGCCCATGAACATTAGCAGCACCTGAGGAACCACTAATGCGTTGCCGGCTTTTGAGGAAGGGGACTGGCTCTTCAGCTCGCTGCCGGAACACATCGTATGCTTTGTGGCAGATTGCGGCTGAGGTGTGGTCGCTAGCCAGGCGGATTCGGGGTGGAATCTTATCACAAAGCAAATGGTTTTGGGTTAAGCATCAAATACCAAAACAGGTTTGTAACTCATTTCGTTTACGAGCTATAGACCTGTGACCGGCGGACAGACAGACGGACAGGCAGACAGACAGACAGCAGAGTGGCATTAATACTTAATAGGGGTCCGTTTTAACCCTGTGGGTAGGGAACCCTAATAAAAAAGGATTTATAACAGTTTATTCTAAGCCGGAAGCGCCGCCATATTGGCCGTGGGGCGGGCACTTCCGGCGCATTCAGTTGCTTATCCGTTAATTGAGTTGTCGCCGGCCAGCAGCGCGCCCTTTGATTGCAATTAAACCTCAGGCCCATTAACGAACTACACATTTGAATGTGAACAACTTTACATGTCATATTTTCGGTGTTTGCAGTTACGGAGCTAGGTAAATATTATTGTTATTATTAGAGAGCACTATAATATGTTTATGCCACTTTTAATACTATAAAGCGCCTAGATATCAACAAATCTGGCACTAAAATTACACTTAAAATTTTCAACAAAACTTGCCACACTTACCACCTAAGTACATAACGAAAAAAATTGGCATGAAATGTGAACACTTTCATTTGAAAAAATCGTCTGAAATGAAAGTGCATGTGAACGTTTTCTATCGATGAAGTGAACCAATTGGATTTTATCTAAATTTTGTATCTACATTTTGACAATATACTTAACTACTTAATTCTTATTTATTTGCAATCAATATACTACCAAACAACAATATAATGTAATTTTTTTTTTTGCCAAATTAAATATTAAAATAAACTGATAATTTGTAACTATAACGCAACGGACTTTTCGGTCAATTTTAAGTTTTAACACATCTGGTAATTCATTTGTATATCAGCATGAGCCGTTTCACAACAAAAACGGTTCCTTGGCATATTCTTTGAACGGGCATCGCAACAATTTTTCAACCAACAAAGCTTTTTGTATCTCATCATGAATTCTTAATTAAAAACTCTCGTAAACCCGCGGGTGACCCCCTAGTCGTTAAGGGCAACTTTTTAATTAACTAACTCGTCCAAGGTGTAAAATTAATTAACATGTGTAAATTGACACGTAACTGAGTACAAGTTTTGATTAGCTGCGAAATATTTAAGCTCCGGCAAGTGACTTAGATTACGTTCCGTATTCCCGGGACCAATTTTGAATTAATTAATTATTTTAACTTAAATGTGATTAAATCCATGTAAATCCGCAAGTCAAATGAAATTAAATGAAATGTATCAGTTACGTATCTAGACTAATAATTGAAATCACTATTTTAGTTCTTATTTTAAGTAACTTTTTATGTCTGAAGTAAAATTCCTCAAAGTTAACTTCTGTTCATATTATGAACTGTCCATATAAAACCTAGCAAGTATTGTTTAACATTCACATTTGATACACATTGAAAACTATAAATGAGATAATATTCATTTTTTTTTTAATTTACTTTAATTTCAAATAATAAATAACTAAGCATAATTTTAAAATAAATAAGTAGTTTTAATAGTTTTTTATGACCTGTTATTATTTTAGTTTTTAATTTAGAATTGTTTTTCTAGGTCTGTATTACACAGACCTACCTACTTATTACTGTTACGATGAACTTAGTATGTCTTAGGCCTTTATCAGCTACATTATGTGCATAATTACAATGATTAACACTCATTAAGGCCATCGCGATAGTTTTATTTGCTGTGTGTGAGGCTCTATACCTAATTTACTAGCTTCTGCCTTCGCCCGAACCACACACATACACACACACACACACGCACGCACGCACGCACGCACGCACACTCACACATACCCACACACACAAACTTTCGTCTTTAATACTTAGAATTTTTTGACATAAGAATCCAATACTTAACATGGCCCGACCAGGGAATCAAACCCAGGACCTCGTGATCCGCAGTTGAAAATTCTAATCGTTAGACATTGAGACAAAGATCTAGTAAAACAATCTATCATTATTTATACAACAAGCTTTATTTTAGAAAACAATTATTTCGTTCCATTGCGATAGTGAAAAAATTTATCATAAAAAACGGTTTATTTGTTTGAAATAATCGCGAACATACATATACATACACACATACGTATACGTCATGTATCAAACACAGAACCTCCTTTTTTGAAGTCGGTTAAAAAGCGAGTGCAACCGTTCATCCCCAGCCTCTTCTTCGGAACTAATAAGCCCAGCTGAGCCCGGTCGCCTCTATCTCGCAGGAACAACAGGTGCGATTCGCGCTCCATTAAACTTTGGACATTTTTATAGCATCCCCCCGCGTCAACCTCAACCCCCGCTCTTAGCAAACAAGGGGAGAAGGTATTACTTACCAGCACAACTTTATATACACCCGTTTAAAAATATGGGTTTATTTATGCAATACTAGCGTCTGCCCGCGGCTTCGCCCGCGTGAATTTTGGTTTTTCACAAATCCCGAGGGAATCGTGGATTCCCGGTTCCCGTTCCCGCTACTTTTACCAACCTTTATACCTACTTTCAAGGAAATTTGCTATAGTAATCTACCTATAGATGTAGCTATTTTCTGTTTTCTCAAAATCCCGTGTGCAGTTAACAGTATGTTTAATTTCATATACAACAGGTGACAACCCTAGGAGAATAGGTATAAATTATGGACTTTGTTAAAAAGCTTCCCCTCTGTAGGGATATCTACTCATGTGCTATGAGAGTGAGGGAATAGAGTACACCTGTGTTTACGCACACTGCCTGTTGTATTATCAACTAGCGGACCCGGCAGACGTCGTCCTCCCCGCTATTAGCGCCACCTACCGGGTCCAATTTTTCTACTTATAAACCTTCCTCTTGAATCACTCTATCTATTAAAAAAAACCGCATCAAAATCCGTTGCGTAGTTTTAAAGATTTAAGCATACATAGGGATATAGGGACATAGGGACATAGGGATATAGGGACAGAGAAAGCGACTTTGTTTTATACTATGTAGTGATGTTCGTCATACCGTGAAGACGACCCTTGCTTGCGTTTGAGATGGCTTTGCACCTACAATTATCCAGTAGGTATTCCTCTGAGCTGAATTGTTTCCAAACTCCTTCTAATACGAGTTAGTTGTAATATCATCCAACAAATAGCAGTGGCGGAACAATGGCACGAGTCGCCTACACCTGTTGGCGGCCATAACTCTGAGCCAACTTAAGCCAGATTTATGGCGCCCGGTTTACCACACCGCTGTATGGTACCTGGATGTGACAAATCTCCAATTTTGCTCCAATTATACTAGACTAGCGACCCGCCACGATTTCGCACGGGTAGTAATTACCCGCAACTATCTGACCATACTGTTGTTGTAGGTATCTCAAAGGATTAGGCAGCGTTTTCGATGAAAGCTCCCAGGTGGTTACACAAAACCTCAACAAGTTATGCTAAATAAGCTAAGTTATGCTAAACCTTCCTCATGAATCACTCTGTCTATTGGTGGAAACCACATGAAAATCCGTTCAGTACTTTTTGAGTTTATCGCGAACAGACAGACAGACAGACAGGGGGTCCGTTTCTTTCATCATCATCGTCGATTTTTAGTGTACACTTCGGATGAAAAAAAAAATGTACACTCATCACTATGGATGATTCATCCAAGATGAACATTCAAAATGGTAAGTGTGAATGAGTCTTTAGGTTGAGAAAATAATCTGAAAACGGAATTTTCTTATCAGTGAAACAATAAAGGCTTACACAACGTGCAAACAATATACACATCATGCATAGATAAGATTTGAACATAAAATAATATCTAATAATAGGGTTTACTTAATTTTAAGGGGAATTACTTTCGATTTTGAGATGTTACCTCTACCCGCTCCCTCTACGCTCCCTCTCATACATCTTCCTGTAGCTCTTATCCCTTCCGACTAAGTAAGAATGGCCTCGACCAACCGGAGCGCGCTAGGTACTTGTAGCGCATTTCAGGTAATGCGGAGTGCGCCTGGCCTGCCTATAACTACCTACCTAATAAAAATAAGGCCTTCCAGCGTCTCTACATCCCGGACTCATATTCACAATGGCTGCACACAACTAATGGGTTTCAAATGGAGGTATTACGGTGTGAGGTTGATATGAAAACATTGACTTTCGCCCACTTGGGGATTTTTTACTTTTTTATACCGTAATATATTATATATTTTTTTTCTATTACCAAGTACAATGTACTGACTGCCTCTTTTTTAAGCTCGTGTGCTTTGTTACACGCTTTTTATTTGCTTCACCTGTATGTTTTTATGTTTGTATGTTTGTAAACGACTCCTTTGGGCGCGATTTTGACCCACTTTAAACGGTCATTCAAACTTTGTAGATTTATCGAGGACCGATGACAATACACTAATTTGATAAGATTATTCCATTATTTGAACTACATATAAGGTGATATAAGGCATGATCCAAAACACGTTTTTAAAATTTTCGTCTGTCAGTTTGTATGGGCTAATCTATGGAACATCGATAGTTTTTTTATTCCCGTAAACTGTCAAACAAACAAACTGTCAAAAGTAGCTCTTATAACAGCTTGCGGGTGCGGAGAAAGGAATTTCAATTTAACTCTGTCAAAAAGGACGATGCATAAATAGTTAACTGTTTTTTTTTTAAATTTTAGTCAGCATTTCTCATGCATTTCTTAAGAACATGTCAAATGTTAACTAACTAATTTGACAGAACCAAATTAAAATTTCCTAATTGATTTCTACTTTGGTACGCCAGCTTTGGAACCACCAACATTATGTGTTTTAACAACAGAAAAAAGTTCAAAAATCTAATTTAAAAAAAAATCTGAAAAAATTCATAGAGAACTGATTTTGTTATGAGATCTTTAAACTCTTGTGAACAATGTAGGTAAGTAGAATCGTGTATGCAAAGTATGCCTAGAAGTATAGGTGAAAAGAATCAATTAAAACAAATCGCTACGTGACTACGATTAAATTATTTACGCGTGAAGAAAATAGTCTAAGAGCTGATAAACTTTGATACAATAATAATTATTCAAAATTATTAGATTCAAATAGATTATATTTTACGTGTACGTGTAACACACGTAAAATAATCTATCTACGCAGTAAGTTTTTTTCAAAACCGAACTCTATGGAATGCGAATCACACTATGTCAAACGTATAAAACAATTTTTGAAAAACAAAATTCCCTTTTACGTAGAGTACCTACTTATAAAAAAACTCCTAAAGAGTGATGATAAACTTGATGATGAAATGAAATTAATGAAATGATGAAAGTGATGATAAAAAAATGTGTGAAATTCAAAATCTATACTAATAAATAAAATTGAAGTGTCTGTCTGTAATTTCGAAATAACTACCTCATATTAAGCTCATATGGTTATTTGAACCGTACCATAACCGAATGACACGTTTTTAATTTTTTTGTCTGTCTGTCTGTCTGTCTGTCTGTCTGTCTGTTTGAACGGGTTTATCTTCGGAATGGCTGAACCGATTTTGACGGGATTTTCACATACAAGTAGATAATTAACCAGGGAGTAACATAGGCTACTTTTTTAACCGACTTTCAAAAAAGGAGGAGTTGTGTTTTTCTACCTATGTACACCGACATCTCCGAGATTTCTGAACCGATTTGCGTTATTTTTTTTAATCGATAGAGAAACATTGCGACACTGTCTTATAAAAAATTTAGATTCCAACTCCTCAATCCTGATGCTGTAGGGGACCTGATCCCCAAAACTAATGGGATTTAGAAACTGTCGGTTATTGAAATTGATATTGGAGGTACCAATTAAACACTTTAACGTTGAATGAACTCGAGTAGGTACATATCCAACTCCTCAACCCTGATGCTGTAAGGAATTGCATTCCGAAATCGTGGGGATCCCACGGGATTTTTCCGTTTTGGGGACGGGTTACTACAGATAGGCTACTTTTTGTTCTGGAAAATCAAAACTTCCCACGGGATTCTTAAAAACCTAAATCCACACGGGCGAAGCCGTGGGCATCATCTAGTGATAAATAAAATCAAAGTGTAGGTAAGAACTAAGAACTTTTCAAAAGATTTTATTCTCGTTCAATAATTTCTAATTGTACAAATTATTCAACCTGTTAGGTACATCAGTTTCATTTATGAACCGACTTCCAAAAAGGAGCAGGTTTTCAATTCGACGCGTATTTTTTTTACTAGGTGTCCAACTCCTAGCCTATTACGCGTGAAGCAAAAAGATTTATGTTTCTTTTTTTCAGAAAAAGTAAGTAAGTAAAATGGCAAAAAGATATGTAAACCTATTTATAGCCTATCTCTAATAATTCCAAGCCATTTTAAACTGCAGCGTGGTTCAGTTGAATAACGCAAGCATTAATGTTTATTTGTTTTTACCACGATTGTGCAACGCAATGAAGTGGTTATAATACTGTCTATAATATTATGTTTGTTCGTTAAAACTACTAAATTCTAAAAACTAAACACATGAAGCGATTTTCATATTATGGTTGCTGCAATTGTCAGTAAAGAAATTAAAATATTGAAAGCACAATAAGGCGAGTAATATGATTTACCGACTGTGTAGTGTGTAGTGTAGATGTTTTGCAATCGCAATTTTCAAAAAGCGTTGACACATTAGCCCTCCCCGAACGCGTGTCAATATAAAAAAAACGACCAATGCGCATAATAATTTTATAATACTAACCGACTTCAAAGAAAAGAGTTATCAATTCGACAGTAATGCATGTAATATTATTGGACCTGTAAAATATTCTCATAAGATAAATAATTAATCTATAAGGGCTTCTCAAATACACAATTTCATAGGTTCACGTTTGTCTGAAACATACATACAAACGCGGATTTCTCCGAAGCTATTGGTCGGATTGTGACCATTCTTACTCTGGCTCACATTTACTCCAACTTAGGGGGTGCAAGTTTCATCAAAATCGGTTCGTTCGGTAGTTTTCGAGATAATGGACTGTTAAGTGTATGGTGAAGTCAGTTTCACGTGAGTCTTGTTTTATTCGAAAGTATTCATCATAATAATTATTGTTGACTCACCCTGTATAGCGCCGGCCCAGCAGAGCCAGAACAGCGCCCACTTGGCCGTGCGGAACCTCTGCAGCCACGCGGGCCGCAGCACGCCCCAGCCGCAGCGCAGCTCGCGCTCCGACCCCCACTCTCCTCTGTCCACCTGAACAACGAAAAATACCACCGTTACTTCACTTCCATATACCAACTTGTTACCACCACCCCACTACTACAGCCTTTAACGTCCCACGACTGGGCACAGGCCTCGTCTCTCATATAAATTAAAAATTAAAAACCCCCGACATTCGCCATTTTGTGGTGGGGCCATCTTGGATTTACTATTGCTATTGTACTAGTCAAGCCCTTCCATTTGATACCCATATTAAGGGAGTTGTGAAAAAAATATGTAATGCGCCATTTTGTAGCGGCGGCCATCTTGAATCGATTTTCATTAATCATAGCTAACAACACTCTCGACTTATAAGTAAACAAAAAAACCGCATTCAAATCGGTACACCCGTTTGAGCGCTGAAAATGATAGAAACCTCCATGTTGCTCCAATGCGGGTTGGCGGGCTTTAACGACTATTGTCACATGAGTAGAGTAGAGTCTTGAGACTTGTCTTAAGATCTATAAGTTAGCCTACATCAAATAAATTAGGCATTTTGCTTTTTTAAGAGAATTTTCGAAGGTCTGCTGGAAGGGATACCTATACCTACTTATCTTTCTTTCTTTTAGGATGCTTTTTGACCTTATTATCCCCGCTTACTTCTTATAAACCGAGTAAAGTAAGTGTATCTTTGTATCGTTAAACGGGTCGTCCTATTTAAAGTGGATTAACCAACAAAGCACCGGAACTAATAATTTTGTCACATTCTCCGTTTAGATCATGATTTAATGCGGCACATAATAGCCCCCGCCGACCAACTGCCCACGGAGAAACAACTCGAAACATTCCGTTCATATTATTATCATTATAAGAATAAATGGTTTCAAAGGTTGATGACTAAAGAGTTTTTTTTCCTTAAAAGAATATTAGCCATGCTGTAACATATCTCTAGAAATGAAGGATCAATTGAGCGTTTGGTGGTACAGGGTCAGGTGGAAGGAAAACGAACTAGAGGACGTTCACCTACTCGATGGACGGATTTGATAAAAGCTGTGACCCAGACAACTGTGGTGGAGTGCTCCCGCAACGCCATAAACAGACAAACAAACAGACAAGTGGAGAAGCATCGCTCGGGAGGCGGTGCGACCCAAAACCAAGAAAGACGATGACGACGACTGATATGCCTATCGTCCTAGCAGGCACGACCACTCTGTCAAGAGTGCACGATTGAGAATTTCACTTATTTTCCCCTTTCCCCTCCAAATAAGCGTTAAGCTTGTGTTAGGAGTGGGTGAGACAATTATTAGTGCAACGGGTGGAATTTGAACCGTCGACCTTTCCGGTTTTCAGTCCGTGACCTACTGGGTTATTCTGTAACTTAGTTAGCAACTGAAAATAGTTGCCAACGAATTAGTTTGATATCCACTAATCCTAATTTTAAGCATAATGTAACTTTTATTTTAGAACAAATAAAGATTATTATTATTATTATATACATTGCTGCTTTACTGTGGGGAATATTAAGTGTTTTCATAATTTTACACAGTAAAGCAGCAATGTATATCGAACTAATTCGTTGGCAACTATTTTCAGTTGCTAACTAAGTTACAGAATAACCCCCCTGACCACACGAGTAGTAAATCTACAGAGGGGAAGCTTCCACAAGCGGCCCGCTGTAGGTATACTCACACAAACACACTCACCAACGGTTCACGGACGCGCGCTACAGTTGGTGACAAACACGCGCATATGTGTGAGTGTACCTACAGCGGGCCGCTTACTAGAAGCTTCCACTCTGTAGGGTACTCTGTGCCCTGACCGTTGCGCTATTGAGTCTATTATTTCACTAGATCTAAGCTTAGCACTTGCTAAGATCGTATCGATCGATCGTCGACAAAATATTTTCTTGGTTAATTTTTAAAAATTTAAATAGCTTCCTGCTTTTTTAACTCTGTCCCTTTTATGTGATTATCAATTTTTACTTCTCGTGAGTTCCAAATTCTTATCAGTTTCTGGACATTTAACGACTTGCTCTAGACTGCATTATTGTAATGATGCAGTATAAGGAAAAGTCTTAAAGTATTTGGTATCTTATCATATTTCGAATGTTAAAATGTCTGAATATGATTGAGTATGACTTTAACAGATCACCATCTCACAATATCACTTAAAAGCCTAATGTCCAAGTATCTCGAACTAGTCTCCCATTCGTCGCCAATTGAACTATTTTCCACCGACTGCCAAGCACTAGTGACGTTTCGTCTGATGAGTGTCTCCGATGATCTTAAGGTGTAGTGTAGCGGCTACGCAAGACTTTACCTCAGACTGCAACAAATTACCGTCGAACGCAAGTCTATTAACCCCCAGTCCCCACCAGCACCACAACATTTTTAACGTCCCACTGCTGGCCAAATGCCTCCTCTCTCATAGGAAAGAGGGATTTATAGAGTTTAGACCCACCACGCTGCTCCGGGCGGCGTTGCGGGTTGGCGGGCTTTTGACAGTGTTAATAGCCGGGACCGACTGCTTAACGTGCTATCCAAGGCACGGGGTGAAACACCGCCAACTACCAACTCCGGGCTGGCACTGAGTATTTCTTGACAGAAAAACCCAATATCTAACAATTATTTGCCCGACCCGGGAATCGAACCCGGGACCTTGTGATCTGCAGTCGAATATGCTAAACACTAGACCAACGAGGCAGTTATATAGTATATACATACCTAAGAATATTATACAATAAAAAATATGACAATAAGTAAATGCCGGGATGTAGTAGGCGTGCCAGATTGCTGGATAAACTTGCATTGAATCATACCGCAATTTTTAACTGCCACTTCAGATTATTTATTGCTCTAGACATGTTAATAATTCGAACAACTCTTAAGTAACATAATGCATTCAACGTTGCTAAAGAGCTCTCTACGGTTGGACAGACAATTATAATTGAAGCAAATTAAAAGTCTCGATTGCTAAACGGTTTATTGGCGGGCTGAAATCCGATTGGTTGGAATCGTCCTGTAGAATATATTTCTGGCACATGCTTGGAAAGGGAAAAGATATAATAAATAAATAAATGATGATTAAACAAAAATAAATGATTTCCTAAGATAACCGAGTTTTAGACTGTGACAATATTATTTAAAACTAGCCGACCCCCGCGACTTCGTCCGCCTGGATATAGGTTTTATATAGGATCGGACTGGATCCCATAATCCTTTTTTGTACCTAACCTAAATGTAACCTAAGTTACTCCTTATAACATCACCTATCTGCCATTGAAAGTTCCATCAAAATTGATCCAGCCGTTTCGGTAATTAGCTGGAACAAATAGACAGATCGACAAACATAAATTTAAACGCACACCAGTTTAAAATAAGCCGTACGTTCAAAGATCCGGGTCCCAAGTTATTTGAACACAATAAATGTCTGTCATTTCTGAATTAAAACACCTATGACCTTGAAATATTTACGGGACAATACTTAAAGTACTACCTTTCTAACAAAAAAAGAATGAGTTAAATCGAACTACGCGTTAATGAATTACAGCTAAATACACATTTTAACTTTTATCCCCTCTCCCAAGGGAACCGTGCTGAATTTCGGGATAAAAAGTATCCTATGTCCTACCTCGGAGTATAAACTTAAATCGTACCAAGTTTCATTTGAATCCATCCAGTAGTTTCGGCGTGATGCGCGGCCAAGATACAGACAGACAGACAGACAGACAGACAGACAGACAGACAGACAGACAGAAAGACAGACAGACAGACAAAAATGAAACAAATTGCAGATTTGGCTTCAGTATCGAGTATAGAGTGCCCTCCAATAAAAATTTTCAAAATATCTTCAATGTACAGAATTGGATCTGTTACAGTTTTATTATATTACTAGCTGACCCCCGCGACTTCGTTCGCGTGTTTATAGGTTTTATATAGGATCGGATCGGATCCCATAATTCTTTTATGTACCTAAACTAAATGTAGCCTGTTACTCCTTATAACATTGAAAGTTCCATTAAAATCGATCCAGCTGTTTCGGAGATTAGCTGGAATAAATAGACAGAACGACAAACATAAATTTAAACGCACACCAGTTTAAAATAAGCCGTACGTTCAAAGATCCGGGTCCCAAGTTATTTGAACCCAATACCGAGGATTGTAATGTCTGTCATTTCTGAACTAAAAAACCTATGACCTTGAAATATTTACGGAACAATATAGAAAGTACTACCTTTCTAACAAAAAAAGAATAACTTAAATCGAACAACGTGTTAATGAGTTACAGCTAAATACACATTTTAACTTTCATCCCCTCTCCCAAGGGAACCGTGCTAAATTTTGGGATAAAAAGTATCCTATGTCCTACCTCGGAGTATAAACTCAAATCGTACCAAGTTTCATTCGAATCCATTTAGTAGTTTCGGCGTGATGCGCGGCCAAGATACAGACAGACAGACAGACAGACAGACAGACAGACAGAAAGACAGACAGACAGACAAAAATGAAAAAAATTGCAGTTTTGGCTTCAGTATCGATTATAGAGTGCCCTCCAATAAAAATTTTCAAAATATCTTCAATGTACAGAATTGGATCTGTTACAGTTTTATTATATTATAGATAGATAGATATGTGTAACGAAGCTTAATTGAAAAAAAAAATTGTTTTAATTTTTAAGGATTTATAAAATAATCCTTTTTATATTCTACATGTTATGCTAATAAATATAACTAAGTAATTAAGTAAGTTAAAATAAAAAAAACCATTAAATATTTTTTAATAAGTAAGTTTTGTTACTAAGTAGGTAAGTCTATTTTTTAAGAAAAACTAGAAATAACACACTGCTTAGCATAATATATTCGCATCAAAGAAGCCATTGTTCTTTGTGCTAAGTTTCCGTTAGCTTGCAGTTAGGTATTATGGTCGTTTATTCACTTCATTTATTCACTTCATTTGTGAGGTTACGGATGTAAAAGTTGAGCAAAAAGATAGTTACACAATTAAATTACATATTGAGAATGATGGAACAGGAAAAAACAGCCTATTCCTTAGGACTATTAGAGCTTATATCTATTATCTATACATATGGAATTCTTTGTATACAATATACCTACAATCTACATATAATAAAATCGTAGGCTTGCCGTAACTGTACATTGAAGATTTTTGAAAAATAATAACTGGGGGATGTTAGGGATAATAGAACAAAAAAAGCTATTTTTGAAATTTTTGTCTGTTTGTCTGGTTGTCTGTTTGTCTGTTTATCTGTTTGTCTGTATATTTGTGCGCGCATCACGCAAAACCTACTGCATGGATTGAAACGAAACTTGGTACAATTTAAGTTTATACTACGGAGTAACATATATAGGATACTTTTTATCCCAAAATTCAGCACGGTTCCCTAGGGAGAGGGGATGAAAGTCAAAACGTGTATTTAGCTGTAATTCAATAACGCGTGGTCCGATTTCATTCATTCTTTTTTTGTTAGAAAGTAGATACTTTAAAAATTACCGACTAATCTCTAAAAGGCTGGATCGATTTTGATGGGACTTTCACTGGCGGAAGTTTACATTTTGATCTACCTAAATATCCGCCAGTGAACTTTTAACAGTTTTTAGCATGATATGAGCTCAAAGAAGCTTAGGTAGGAAAAACAAAATGATTTCTACGGGATTTTTAAAAACCAATATACAGTTAAAACCGTTTATGGCGACATCGTTTAGAATAACATACCGGTTATATTAACCGTAATCAAAGGTCCCGGCTGAATGCTATATGACTGCCTTATAAAAAACTTTGCTTTTTACGACATTGGTTACTTCGACATACCGCATTAAGCGACCACATTTGACCAATGTTTTCGGAGAATTGTGTCTGTAGAACGACCAGCTTAGCTGTATTGTAAACTTTGAATAGGCATACTTAGTATAATGGTCAATGGTTATTATCGTAAAAATAAACACGTGTTGAGTTTAGGGTCTTTTGTAATTCTTAGAAAACAAAACACGTGCATGCCGTAGAGTCAAAGCCCGGTTCTTCAAATTTCTTCAGTCAGTCAGTTTCTTACTTAAAACATATTGTTAAATTAATTGTGAAACTTTTAAATGTCGGAAACAACAAGAAAGCAAATTAATATCGAAGAAAAATCGCGTATTATTTCAAAGCTATAGAGCGGAATTCTAAACAAAGACTTGGCTTTAACTTGGCTTTAACGGTGAAGGAAAACATCGTGAGGAAACCTGCATGCCTGAGAGTTCTCCATAACGTTCTCAAAGGTGTGTGAAGTCTGCCAATCCGCTTGGCCAGCGTGGTAGACTATGGCCAAAACCCTTCTCACTCTGAGAGGAGACCCGTGCTCTGTAGTGAGCCGGTAATGGGTTGATCATGATGACCGCCAATTTACTAGGTAGGTAGTTGATAAAATAAACTGCTGTGAATAAACGGATATAACACCCGATTCATACCATACTGCTAGGTAAAGACCTCTGCAGTGGTCAGATTCTAGTGTGATACCTACTTGAAGTTAGAATAAAGCACAGGATGCCTTTTGAAGCTCATAGCGTTTAAACGTCATTGAACCAGGTATCACTCGTATCACATTAATCTTAAGGTACATTTTACAGTGGCATGTTGGCATAATCTAGTCGTTGCTGGGGTTATTGTAAGCCTATTGTAGAGCAGATTCCATTGAATGGGTTCAAACGTAGGTACGTGACATGGTTGCTAGAGATTAGATTATAAGTTACACATGCCTCATGTCTTCTAAGGATATCACTATATCCATACTTCGGACTAACGAAAAGCGAAAGTGTGTCTGTCTGTTTATAGCTTTTCACAGCCCAAAAGTTTAACCGATTTTGATGTTTGGTACGTAGTTAGCTTACATCCCGGAGATAGACATAGGCGACTTTTTATCCCGGAAAATTAAAGAATTCCCAAGGGATTCTTAAAGGTCCATCCGTTTAACCGATTTATACGATAGAGGTAGCTTGCGTCTCAGATATTGTCATAGGCTCCTTTTATCCCGGAAAACAAATAGTTCCCGCAGGATTCTAAAAAAACTAAATCCACGCCGACGAAGTCGCGGGCAACATCTAGTAATATTATTATAAAACAAAGTTCCCTGCCCCGTCTGTCTGTTCGCGATAAACTCAAAAACTACTGAACAGATTTTCATGCGTTTGTCACCAATAATTAGACAGAGTGATTCATGAGTGGTTTACGTGTATGATTAGTTAAGGTTCTGTGTAAATGGTTGGTTCTGCCTGGGAGCTTTCATCGAAAACGCCGCCCTATCCCTCTGCCCTAATCCCTTATTATATATTAATAACAAGTGTAAATTGAAAATTTAAAAAACCCCCGACATTCGCCATTTAGTGGCGGCGGCCATCTTGAATTTGCAATAGTGCTATTCTACTAGTCAAGCCCTTTCATTTGATACCCATATCAAGGGAGTTGTGAAAAAATATATCATCCGCCATTTTGTAGCGGCGGCCATCTTGGACCGATTTTCATCAAACATAGCTAAGAACACTCTCGACTAATTCACCTTTCAAACAAAAAAAACCGCATTCAAATCGGTCCACCCGTTTGAGCGCCACAGGGGAACAGACAGACACACACACACACACACACACAGACACGTCAAACTTATAACACCCCGTCGTTTTTGCGTCGGGGGTTAATAAAACAATGTATGGTGGGATAGTAGCGGGTTTACTACCCGTGCGAAGGAGCCGGTCGCTAGTAATGAAAAAAAGGAATATTGGGATTTGTATTTAAAACAAGTTGATGCCACAGCGATTTCTTCCGCGTACTCTGCTTTTCATAGACAGAAAGTCTCCGGTGTGCAAGCTTCTAGGCCATTCGTCCATAGCCCAAGAGCCCACTGCGGCCAGACCTTCGTTATTTTATAAAAGCTCGAAAGTTTATCTGTGTAAGTCTCCTACACAGGTAAGAACGACAAGCGACTATGATTTTGGGATCATCGTTACTTTGAGAGAAAACAGGTAATAAAGGTGTAAAAAATCTTACTTCAAAGTATAAAGTCTAATTTTTTTATAGATAAACCATCATTATAATTACGTTTGGATAAGTAATGATGTGATGTCGTATTTATAGCTTGAGTTTAACGATATGCCTTTGACCTGTGTATGTAATTACCTACAGGTTGACACCTACGACATAGCCATTGAAAATCCTTGAACTGCGCCTAACCGAGACAAGTTCAAATACTTATAATAAATCAGCTTGAACCTAATACTAATTTAAAGCTTGTAGGAAATTAGTTGAAAAATTTCAAATGTACTTACATTTAGGATTTTTCGAGGGATGCGCATTTTGTAGCACATGAGTAGAAAATCTTTTCGTGTGATACTACTCAGTACGATAAAATGAAAACATTATTTTACCATAAAATATTATTTTCTATAAATCCTAGAAAAATTAGCAAGAAGTAAAGACTCAATTCTAAGTTTTTTTTCTCTCTCAAACATGGAATTTGTCCTAAATCTTTTTAGAAAAATGGTATTCTGAAAGCGTTTTTTTTATATAAAAATATATTTTGGTAATTTCTGTAGAGACTTAATTACTTTTTCCACTATAATTTAATATTACTTTGATTAAATTAAGTATTAAATTAAGTAGACATTCAAACAGTTATCTAAAAAAATCAATCACTCAATACCTACCATCTTAGCTCATCAACCAACTCGTTCAACCAAAAAAAGAAAGTCCGATTTCAAAACATAGTCAAAGAGTCACAAAAAAGTTTCAACGTATTTTCGATCGTGAAAAGTTTACCGTACTAACGGGAGCGGTTTGACAATGCCTCCCGGTTCACCCCACGCGGGAAACTGAGGGTTCACGTGACCCGCGACTGTATATAAACACTTGGTGGTTAGAACATGTAACATTTTTAGATGCTGCTCTGAATAATAGTGGTTAAGTAAATGTCAAAATTAAGTGAATGCAACTTTTTCATTAAACAGATGGGGCAATTTCAACAAAGCCGTTTTTTCTTGAATTTCGGTGGACTTTTTTATTATTAAGTTTTTTCAACTTTGAACTATGGTTTATTGTTCTTCTTGTTATTGTTTATGCTCTTATTGAATGCCATCAAAATATGTCTTATAAACTCGTGAGAATACGTGTTTAAAATTTTAATGCCACCGAAATGATAAAACTAGCCACCGAAATGATATAAGTAGCCACCGAAATGATAGAAACTGTCCACCGAAATTAAAATTCACTGAAAATATATTAAATATACTACTGAGCAGCCTCAACTATACACTTTAACTAAATAGATGCACTCTTAGCAAGTGTGAAAGGTTGTATACTATCATGAGTGACAATGTGTTAACCTAGTTACGTATGTTCTACTTAATTTTAGATATTCCTCTGGATTTCACACAAAAAATGCACCTACCTACAATAAAAGGAATAGAATAAAACTAAATGAAAAGACATATTTTAATTAACGATTTTAATCTTAGCTTAGCAATAATCAGTCTTTTAATTTCTACTATTCTAATAATTTCGCACTTACTTAAATACAGTGTAAACTCTATATTGCGATACTTAAGGGGCTTCTAATTTTATGGAGTTATTGAGATTTCAGAGTTGTCGTTAAATGAAGAGAAAAAAAAACAATATTATGATGCATACAGTGACTAATAAAGTATACAGTTAGAAAGTCTGTGACCAACCAAGAATATATAGGAAGAATATATAAGAATATATATAATGATAACGTATAGATAATGCAGATGCATTATTTGACTGTGTATTTCAAGTTCCATTAGATTCTAAATCATGATTGATAATTGAGTGTCACACTGAGTGTTTGTCGAGTTGTCTGAATTTTGTATTTTTTTTTTCTTATAATAATATGCTTTCGAACTGGCTGCATTTTTTTTTGCGTAGATTTCGGAGCTTGTGAGAATTTAATGCACTCCTCGAAAAAATTAATCCTGTAGCTTTTCTTCTTGCATATCTCTCTCTATCTTTTCTAAGAAACTCTTCTCGATCGCTTTTAATTCGTTGTTTTTTTTTCTGTTCGTATAATCTTCTTTTTTCCTTTCTCTCATCTTTGGTCAATGTTCTCAATGGGAAGGAAAAAATTATAAGGAAACCTGCATGCCTGAGAGTTCTCCATAACGTTCTCAAAGGTGTGTGAAGTCTGCCAATCCGCTTGGCCATCGTGGTAGACTATGGCCAAAACCCTTCTCACTCTGAGAGAAGACCCGTGCTCTGCAGTGAGCCGGTATTAGGTTGATCATGATGATTTTACAAAAAACTGATGAACAAAAAATCAAAACTTACTTATATTTTAATATACATAGGTGCTAAGCTCGTTATTTACTAGAATTTTCCTTTTTGGTTTGGTTTTCGTTTATTTTTCAGTGTTTTTGACCACCTACCTTCTACCTACCAACAGTTCATGTATTCTTTTTGCGACCATTTCATAAACTTTCTCTATTGAGTAAAAAAAAAAAATTTGTGTAGAACCAAATATGGGGAAAATCGGTGTACAGGTTCAATATTTTGATGACATAAGTAAGTGTACACTTATGTCAATTTGTACATATGAATTATATGAACGTAGGTATAATATAGTTACTAAAAACTTCCTGAAAGTATGTTAATTACGATAGCGAAAAAATTATCAAAATCGGATCATTAGTCTTTGAGATAATTGCGGCCATACATACGAATGTACATACATATGTACATTCGTACGGGTCAAATACATAAAGTCTTTTTTTGAAGTGGTTTAGTTAAAAAATTACCTGCTGGCCTGAATTTTCATCAAAACAAATAATAATCTACCAAAATAATAAAACAATCCACCGAAATGAGACAATTAAACACCGAAATGATAAAGCAATCCACCGAAATGAGATAATTAAGATTTAAAAAAACCGAAATGAGAATTTCTATCATTTCGGTGAGATTTTTGTCATTTCGGTTGACAATTTAGCCCACCGAATCCACCGAAATGATAACACCGAAATTAGAAATACGGACAAAAATTTGCATTACAAGAAGACTATTTATTACAAGATGATATGAATATTACACAAATAAACGTATTGCTATTACGCACTCTTGAATAGTTTTTTATATGTATTAACTAATTGCAAGACAAGTTATACCTGTACACGGAAATGATAAGAAGTTTGTCACATGCCACCGAATTGAACTACTTACTTTTTTTGCGGGAACACGCAGGCAAGCGGCGCATTTCCTCCTACGATAAGCACATAGACCACACTGTTACCTACATTTTAAGCGCACGAGGGGGGAGCTAGAGTTATCCTATGCAAAACTACAATCGATTTAAAAAAAAACACCGAGATGAGAGGACTTTCTGGGACACAAGCATTTTTACTTACCAGTTATTAAACTAAGTAGATATTATCATAAAATTATTTTATAACTATACTGTCACTATTCACAATTTAAATAAAAGTAGCCATATACCTTAATAAGCAATACTTTTTGATTTATGAGGGAAATTACATTGAAAAAGGTTGTGAGGACAGCTACCGAAATGATAAATTCGGGGCTTTAAAAATTTTTTATTTCCTAACCTGCAGTCCTAATCAATAAATATTTATTGTCTCGCATAGGTATCTACCTATTCTACCTAGAAAAAAATATTAGATCTTTATACTAACGTTGGACAGTACCGATTTCACCCATGCCGTGCGAATTTTGCTGTTGGGAAATCCACCCAGATATTTACCGCTTTTCTAGCTTTCTGCGGCTTTCATGAGCGGTTTTTGTTGATGAACCAATTTCTTACTGCTTGTTTGCGCAGTTTTGTAGTGTGTTTCAAAAAGTACAAGTATTTTTTTCTTATTGCAAATATATTTAAGTACTTTTATGAGTACTTAATTTTACTTATATTAATAAGTAAAATTAAGAGAGAAAAATAATAATCTACTAAAATGACAGTTTGGTGTGCCTGTCATTTAGTGAAATTATATATTTTTTGCTTTGATTTTTATGATATAAAAAATACCAAATGAAAAACTTTTATCTTTCATTTTATTAGTTCAGGACGTTTCCTTCAGTAAATATAATATATTTGTGTGTGAATTAAATAGCTCGCCAACCTGCATTGGAGCAGCGTGGCGGGTCTAAGCTCTAAAGTCTTAAATATTTCGTAATTACCGATTCAAAGTATTGAACTACATACCTATATTTACATTATTTATAAACAACAATATTTTTACACTATTTTTTATAATAGGGGTAGTGAAATACTAGGTAATATTAACTCCATCAAGGGTAGTGAAATTTTCACTACCCCTGATAGAGTTAATAACGTTTTATGTGTAGTTCTCGCACACGCTGGCCGCGTGTTACCACTGCGCAGTGCGCACGTGCCGCGAACTTGATGTGACTTTAATTTGATTCCCCTGCGAAATTAAAAGCTCCCCATATTTATGGGTTTTGGGAGGGAAATGGGAAAATAGCTGCTTAAAACCAAATTAGCTTTTTGGAAGGAGTTGGCTGGTAATTTTCGTCACAAGTCGTTTTTTCTTGCTCTAATTAATGCCATCAGTTTTCTTTCTTTTATTTTAAGTTATGTTTCTCAAATAATAATGGTTTGTCTGTTTGTTTATGTGCATATTACACTTAATTGATTGAGATGAATCTTTAGTACCTAGCATTTTGTTTTCATAGCCCGTAACTGCGTTTTCAAGCAAAAAGTTTCAAAGTATGCGAACATTAGAGCAGCCACGCCGCAACACAGAAATTCTCTTGCATGATTTTCATGAATTTTCAATATTTACTAGTGACCCGCCCCAGCTTCACACGCGTACTAATTACCCGCTAGTGCTACTATCCCACCAATTATTATTATTATTATTATTATACATGGGATTAGGCAGCGTCTTCAATGAAAGCTCCCAGGAGGCATGACTTTTTCCGAAATGTTCAACAATTATCGTCATATTTCAATCAATTTACACAAAACCTTAACATATTATACACCTAAACCTTCCTCATTAATCACTCTATCTAGTGGTGGTAACTGCATGAAAATCTTTTCAGTAGTTTTTGAGTTAATCGTAAACAGTATAGCTGCACCTCCAAAACTTTATCAAATACTACATATCGAAAAACTGTAGGGTAAAACCCGGATAGATGCCGCAGTTGGATAGATGCCTCAGTGTCAAAAAACCTGACTTCCCAAACTCGCGACTATAAATTGATAGTTTAAATAAGAAGCGCAGGCCCCCCAAACCTCAGGCCCCTACATACATTTGTATTAAAACAATTTGTTTCGCTTGTGCGTGTGATTATCTCCGCAGCGAACGCGGCAAATCCTTCAAAGTTTTAGAGGCGAGTATTTGCCGTTGTATAACTTTTGAAGTAGTAGAAGATTCTGTTATATTTTTTATTATGTCAATACACTGGTTCAATAAGTGTACACCTAAGTGTAAATAATCTCTCTTTAGTTTTTAGTTTATTTAATAAATAAAAGGGCATCTATCCATATCAAAAAGGATAGTTGCCTCGATTTTTCGAGGTATAGGTGCCCTTAGAGGCATCTATCCCCTAATATACCAATAGATATATCAAGTATTTTTTTAATATTTTTAATGTCCTTTTATATTTTTATTTCTTTTTTCAATAAATTCCTGATAGTTTTAATATACTTCGGGGCATCTATCTCTTTCAGCCCGATCTGTCCAGTGGTTTGAGCTGTGCGTTTATAGATCAGTCAGGCAGTCAGTCAGTCAGTCACCTTTTCCTTTTATATATTTAGATAATAAAATCTTATGAAACTATGTATTTTGCTTATTTTTTTTCATAGGGCATCTATCCTTTTTAGTATTTTCATAGTGGGGCATCTATCCACACAGGTAGGCATCTATCCCCAAAAAAAAGGGTCTGCGAAAAGTTAAATTCTGAAAAATCTGTAATCGTTAGGACAACAAAAACAAGTCGTAATGGAACCCAAAAGATTAAACTAGCTATATTCATAAATATTATTTGTGATAAATTAATATTTTAAAAGTTATGAGGCCATTTCAAAAAGAGGGGCGTCTATCCGGGTTTTACCCTAATATGTAATGCAAAATGAACCCAAGAACTCAGTCGTAATTCAATACTTCGAATATTTATTTTACAACATTTCTGCTTGGAGCACTGGCTGTAAACGAATGCTTGAATGTACGGGCGAACTCAAACCGTAAAATAATCGAGTTTAGGTCCATTTTACTCTGAAGTCATTGTGTTTCGATCAGTAGTATTTAGTAAAGTTTTCGAGTTCTGCAAAGTGAGACTAAGCATACAGACAGACGCGGCGGCGGATTTTGCTGTAGTGTTATTGTGTTGTTGTATGTAGTGATAGTATTACCGATCGAAGAGTGCCATCGTCTCTGCGCGCGCGAAGGTCTATGGTCTGGAAGCCGTCGTCCAGGCCCTCGAAGGCTTTGTTGATGACGCCTCCCGCATCCTCCGGTAACATTGTACACTGTAAAGACAAATAGTTTCTAATAATACTTAGGTCAAACAGTGTTTGGCTAGATAATTGTTTAAGCAACTTTTTTGTATTCTGATTAAATAAATTAAAAAAACCGGCCAAGTGCGAGTCGGGCCTTTTAGGGTTCCGTTTACATAATTATTTGGGTGTAAGAAACATTTCATTTCCGAACTAAGATATGGCAATTAACCCAAAAAATGTTCGTTTGTTTTGGTCACAGCTTACAAACTCCATTATGAATCGTTGTTGTCAGTATTTTTTGTTTAAATACAGTATAATATGGTACATAATATACCGAAAATTCATATAAATGGTCTAAAACTGACAACTTTCAACACCAAATACCAAAACTTCAAGTTTTTTAACTCATTTTGTCTACGAGCTAGAGACCTGTGACCGGCGGACAGACAGACAGACAGAAAGCAGAGTGAAATTATCTAATAAGGCTCCGTTTTTAACCCCGGCCCCGACGCAAAAACGACGGGGTGTTATAAGTTTGACGTGTCTGTGTGTGTGTGTGTCTGTCTGTTCCCCTGTGGCGCTCAAACGGGTGGACCGATTTGAATGCGGTTTTTTTTGTTTGAAAGGTGAATTAGTCGAGACCATCATGAAGAAGTCATCTTCACCGTTGCTCAACATATTTAGGGGACGTGGCCAGAGAGAAAGTGAAAGGAGGGTAGATGACTAAGCGGGGATAGAATATATAAGACCGCTCATTTGACACGTTCGTCACTTTACAATCGTCCGTTGTGAAGTCGACATCTCCTGAAGATGCTCCGGTGTCGGAGCGAAACGATCGTCGAGTTAAATTTGTGGTGAATTTGTGTGGTGTTGTGCCTACAAATTTGTCACTGTTAGCGGATTTTAGCAAAGTAATTTTGTGTTCATTGTATAAGTAATGACTTGACTTTGAATATTTGTGAATTTGAAGTATTGATATGTTCGTTCATTCAGAAGCTATAAGGCTCTAACGGACGGGACAGATAGATAGATAGACGTTCGGAGATCTCGCTTCGTTCGGTGAACTTAATACTAGGATAATGAGCTTCCTTTAGATATCATTAAGGATATTACTTATTGTTGGCTCAAATCGTCAAAATCTTAAAACCTGATCTGGGGACCAACGCATACAGGAAAATGTTACTGGCCATTACAAAAACGGTAAAGGAATGTATGAAAGTAAAAGAAACGGGGGCAGGAATGCGGGGGTCATAACGGCATCATATTTTGTCTGGCTAGTGCACAATTATTCAGAAATACTGGTAAAAAGCTTCCTAGTAATGTGTAACTTACAAGTAAGTCGTAAAACCTGCATATAAAACTCTTTTTTATTATATTATCATGATTCTTAATTAAACCAGTTTTTTTTGCGAAAAAAGGTAACGAAATTAAGATTACAGAGTAATATATGCATAGAGGTTGAATGACATGAATTTATTCATGGTTGGCTGTTGGCGGCGAGTGCGCGCAAAATTGCCTTTGACTTGCTCTGTGCACCAACATCACCTGTGTAAACTTGTATTGTATGAGTTTACATCATAAAAAATTATACCCACTGTAAATGGTATTGTAGCGTGGTAAATGATAAGTAGTTATGTATAAAAAATTATTGTCTTACGAGAGCAAGTCGTCTGCGCAGAGTACAGGGAAACCCTTTGTGGGATTTAAATAATATAGATTCCGAATTTTATTGAATCGAGGCTATTATCAAGTTATGCGGCAGCGTTCGGCTTTACATTCCGCTGCCCACAACGTTTTTTTTATTATTTATACATTACTAGCGGTCCACCCCGGCTTCGCCCGTGGTACATGTTATAGCCTATAGCACTCAAGAATCACGTACATATCCTACGGTGAAAGAATTTTTGAAATCGGTCGAGTAGTTCCTGAGATTAGCGCGTTCAAACAAACAAACTCTTCCGCTTTATTATATTAGTATAGATATACAGGGTGACTGGTAACAGGATACATTCCTTGCAGGGGCTTAAAGTAGAGCTCATTTGCAGTAAATTTTTTCATATAATGTCCTATCCGAAACTTAGTCGTTTCCGAGTTATTGAAGATTTAAGGTTTTTAGCAAAAAATTCCAGTTTTAAAGTTAAAATTAGTTGCTGAAGAAAATCATACCCGGTTTTGTTAGTTTTTTTGTTGTTTTCTGATAGAAAAACGTTCAGAAACTCAATCAAAATCAAAATAAGCTAGAAAATACCGTTAACTTTTCAGTTAAGGCCTAAAAACCACGTATTATTTTTAAGAAAAAAATCGAATTTGATGAAAAGCAATAGTATTTCTAAAAAAAAAATGTATGGAACGTTACGTACAAATTACTGAAATAACTTCCTTGATTCATTAGCTATCCAAAAAGGTACAGATGTCTACAACTTTTTTCAAAACCTCGATTTTACTAACAAAATTCTGAGAACTGACGAGTCTCAATTTGACCGGGATGGAATCACAAAGTATCATAATTTACATTATTGGGCGGCAAAATGAGAAAACCTAAAAAAGAAAAAGAAAGGGCACATCAACGGAGGTATTCTGTAAAAGTATGGATAGGATTAATCAATTTAACATCTAATTGGCCCGCATTTTTCCCTCAGAATTTAAAAAAAACGAATTAGGTGAAAAGAATATTAATTCAAAAAAAAAATGTATGGAACGTTACGTAAAAATTACTGAATTACCTTCTTTGATTCATTATCTATCTAAAGAGGTAAAGATGTCTACAAAAAACTGCAATAACGATAGGTGAACCTATTCCTTGTCCAGATTTAACGCCTTGAAACTTTTATCTGTGGGGCCACATGAATGATTTGATGTACGCTTACCCCATTATCACAGATGAGCTTCGCGAGTACTCTTCGTGCAGCTCATGAAATACGTAAGAATTAGCCAACAAGAGTCACTGAAACGGAAATACGAAAAAGGTTTTGGGCTTGTATCAGACAAAGAGGTTCACAGTTAGAGCAAGTTTAAAATTAGATTTAGATTAAGATTAAGATTAACACTAAGATTTAGAATAAAATAAAGATTAAAATTTAGATTAAAATCATAACTAGTTTTTCTTTTGCGAACCTAAAATATGTAATTACTAATAATTATTAGTTAGTTTATTGTTATTCCTAAAATTAATCAATTAGTCATTAAACTACTACAAGTTTCAAATTGAATTAAAAATCGTTCTTGCAGTTTTTTGTAAATATCTTCACCTCGTTGGATAGCTAATGAATCAAAGAAGTTAATTTAGTAATTTTTACGTAACATTCCATACATTTTTTTTTTAGAAATAATATTATTTTCACCTAATTCGTATTTTTTAAATTCTGAGGGAAAAATGCGGGCCAATTAGATGTCTAATTGATTAATCCTATCCATACTTTTACAGAATACCTCCGTTGATGTGCCCTTTCTTTTTCTTTTTTAGGTTTTCTCATTTTGCCGCCCAATAATGTAAATTATGATACTTTGTGATTCCATCCCGGTCAAATTGAGACTCGTCAGTCCTCAGAATTTTGTTAGTAAAATCGAGGTTTTGAAAAAAGTTGTAGACATCTGTACCTTTTTGGATAGCTAATGAATCAAGGAAGTTATTTCAGTAATTTGTACGTAACGTTCCATACATTTTTTTTTAGAAATACTATTGCTTTTCATCAAATTCGATTTTTTTCTTAAAAATAATACGTGGTTTTTAGGCCTTAACTGAAAAGTTAACGGTATTTTCTAGCTTATTTTGATTTTGATTGAGTTTCTGAACGTTTTTCTATCAGAAAACAATAAAAAAAACAACAAAACCGGGTATGATTTTCTTTAGCAACTAATTTTAACTTTAAAACTGGAATTTTTTGCTAAAAACCTTAAATCTTCAATAACTCGGAAACGACTAAGTTTCGGATAGGACATTATATGAAAAAAATTGTTGCAAATGAGCTCTACTTTAAGCCCCTGCAAGGAATGTATCCTGTTACCAGTCACCCTGTAGATACATTATGTGCCTATAAGACAGTACTATTGTAAGTTATACACATAACAATCAGTCTATAAACTAAGTATGTAAAATTAGGGGTCAGTACTAAGTATATAATCATAACAACAAAAACCGGCTAAGTGCGTGGCGGGCCACGCGCAGTGTAAGGTTCCGTAGTCATAATCCTCGAAAAACAGATATAACTCTTTAACCTGTGAACCCTACTTAGCCATGATAGTTTTCCTTTAAAATTGATTATATATACTACTGCTGTACATTTTTTCAAGTTCCTATATACTGCCATTTGGCTGATAGAGGAGGGGGGGGGGGGGGGGGGGACACTTGACTGTAATAAAAATTAGCACTTTAAAACATCATATTTTACAAACGGATCTAAAAATCGAGAAATGATGTTCCCACACCCACAGTATTTTTAAAAGACCTATTCAACGACACTCCACACTATGGGGTAGACGAGAAAAAAATATTCATCCCCAATTTACATGTAGGGGAGCTACCCTATAAAAAATATTTATCAAAATTTTATTTCACCACTTTGTCGGCGTGATTAATATTTATACCCATGCCAAATTACAGATTTCTAGCACTAATAATCTCTGAGATTAACCGAGGCCGGACGGACAGACGGACAGACAGACGGACGGACATGGCGAAACTATAAATTTAATGTTCCTTGTTTACTACGGAACCCTAAAAAGCTAGGTACGTCTACTAGATAATATAATATGGTAGGTGTAGTGACAGCGTGGGGTGCTAGCCAGGTAACCTCCAAGTGTGCCTGGGTGCTGCTGGTCCTCTTGGATACGTCCGAGGGGAAGAGCAGTATTCGGGCCGGTGCACCCCGGTAACATCTATACTTTTAATAAATAAAATTGAAGTGTCTGTCTGTAATTTTGAAATAACTACCACATATTAAGCTCATATGGTTATTTGAACGATACCATAACCGAATCACACGTTTTTAAAATTTTTGTCTGTCTGTCTGTCTGTTTGAACGGGCTAATCTTCGGAACGGCTGAACCGATTTTGACGGGACTTTCACAGACAAGTAGAGGATTAACCAAGGAGTAACATAGGCTACTTTTTAACCGACTTTCAAAAAAGGAGTTGTGTTGAAATCGGTAAGTACCTATGTTAAAAAACGCCCTGATAGGTATTTTCGCTGCGCGCAACGGCCGCGTACGCGGTGCGGCGGTACGCCGCCGCGCGGCGGGTGGGTGCGGTGAAGAGGGTGCATGCTCCAATCCAATTCCAATCTTCTCCATTTCGAACGAGGGAGCTAATGCGTGCGGATGTGTACTGCGTTTGTTGCGTGCGTTTTCGTAATTTTTATTTTGAATCGGAGATTTTGTTTTTATTAGGGGTTATGATGTTTTTTATTTCTTTAGTTTGTTTTAGTCGTATGTATGTCGAAGGCAGGGTCACTGCCAACCACGCCAACGGGCCAGTCAAAACTACTGAACAGATTTGGCTGCAATTTTGAATGGAGATAAAAAATTCCCTAAGTAAGTATAAAGGTTGGAAAAGGGAGCGGGAACGGGAACCAGAAATCTACTTATCCCTCAGGATTTCTGAAAAACCGAAATTCACGCGGGCGAAGCCGCGGGCAAAAGCTAGTGGTTAATAATTTCGGGGATATTGTTAGCCATGGCCAATGACCTGCCGGGGGGAGGTTTCTCCGCGTGTCCCTCTGATTAGCAGAGGGCACTGCGGATGAAACTGGGGGTGAGACACCCCGCGGCGGGGGGCAGCGATGCCCATCGCGGGAGGAAGAAAACCTCGTTAAAAAATTACGGGAGGGCGCGAGCCTCTGGAGGGACAGCCCAGAGGCGAGCGGGAGCCCCAGCTGGGGCGGCTACCGGACACCTGGGATGCATACTTTGGGTTCCCCAGGCGTCCAGCACACAGCATGAGGGTCATGCCGTGGTGGTTTTAGTGGGTATACCCGGTTGGAGTCCCACATAACCTTCGTTCTGCCGCATTCGGCCGCAGAACGGGGGTACCTATAAAAGGTTTCCACCACGTCAAAAAAAAAAAAAAAGGTGTAGTGACAGCGTAAGATTAATATTGTAGTGGAGAGTTGTGGAGGAGAGGTTGGCCTGGAGTGCATCTTGTCCCGGCGAGAGTTTTCCTTCAGTTGTGGCCTTTGTGTGTGTGTGTGTCAGGGCCTATTCGATGTACCAAGAGCTAGCTTCCCTATGCCACAGTCGCGTAATGTCAAGGTCTATGGTACAAACAAACCACATGCTAGCTTCTCTTTGCCATAGTCGCGTAAAAATTGTTCAACCCAATATAGACATAAGAAATAATCACGCCATGTCGCGGCTCATGCGTAGCATGTGATTGTGGGGTGACGTCACAAATTCTAATTAAATAGAAAGGCGTGCGCGCAACATTGTGCACTGCGGTTCCCATGAGCGGTTCGTGATAATTTATTTACCCATACTAATATTACACTTATAAAGCTGTGATAGCCTAGTGGTTAGGACGACCGACTTCTAATCGGAGGTCGTGGGTTCGATCCCGGGCACGCACCTCTAACTTTTCGGAGTTATGTGCGTTTTAAGTATTTAAATATCACTTGCTTTAACGGGGAAGGAAAACATCGTGAGAAAACCTGCATGCCTGAGAGTTCTCCATAACGTTCTCACGCGGTGTGTGAAGTCTGCCAATCCGCTTGGCCAGCGTGGTAGACTATGGCCAAAACCCTTCTCACTCTGAGAGGAGACCCGTGCTCTGTAGTGAGCCGGTAATGGGTTGATCATGATGAGGTACCTACAAAGTAATTAACTGGTAGGTACTAAACGTTTTAACGAAAACCATACACCAAAAGTTGTTTTCTCATGTTCCCTCATCCAGAAACACGGATGAGGTCACGTTATAACATCTCCAAACGCTACTTACCGTTATGCTAACATAAAGAAAACATTGAGCAAAACTAGAAATGCCATTAATAATTCATAAGGTCTAAGATAAACTCAGCAATTCACTAACTGTAAATATTACGTCCGGTTCCTATATTATGATTAGCAAGAGGCAACCCAAGTAACACAAAACTGCATTAAAAGATGATAATATGGACAAGTATAAATTTAAAATTTAAAAACCCCCGACATTCGCCATTTTGCGGCGGCGGCCATCTTGAATTTGCATAGTGCTATTCTACTAGTCAAGCCCTTTCATTTGATACCCATATTGAGGTAGTTGTGATAAAATATGTAATACGCCATTTTGTAGCGGCGGCCATCTTGGATCGATTTTCATCAAACATAGCTAACAACACTCTCGACTAATTCACCTTTCAAACAAAAAAAACCGCATTCAAATCGGTCCACCCGTTTGAGCGCTACAGGGGAACAGACAGACACACACACACACACACACACACACACACACACACACACACACACACACACACACACACAGACACGTCAAACTTATAACACCCCGTCGTTTTTACGTCGGGGGTTAAAAATACATTACACATTATAGTACATACAAATGATACATACTTACAAATGATAGTACCTACATAGAAATGAATGATGCTTTTTTATTCAGACCTTGACTGCGATCTCACCTGATGGTAAGTGACAATGCAGTCTAAGGTGGAAACGGGATAACTTAGAAGAGATATAGCAGTTTTCGTTAAATCCCCATCGGTTCTAGTTTCTACGCGAGATCGTACCGGAACGCTAAATTGCTTGGCGGCACGTTTTTGCCACGGCTGAAGCCTCCCACCAGAACAGACTAGAGACAATTTATAAATTATAAAATCCCAAATTGTCGCTGCCGGAAATCGAACCCGGGACCTCCAACTAATAAGACCACAGCGCTCACCACTGCGCCAGGGAGGTCGTCATGAGCCTAACATTATTTAAACTATGGCATAAACGCAAACACTACGATGTTAATGTTACGATGTGTCTGTTTGTCCGGGCTTTTCGAAATGGCTGAACCGATGTTGCCATTACATTCATGAACAGATAGAGCATGAGGTAGGTAGGTAGCAAGTAGATATACAATGAGTGATCTTCACTATGAAAACCTTTAAATCATAGAAAATAAATGTGTCAACTGAAACATAAGGATGAAGGAGGCTTTTCAGAATACGGAAGACATTTAATGAAAATCAAATTATCTAATTCCTAATACATTCATAACTGAAAACTTATTGCATGTTCAATAGTTTCTGAATAAAACGGCTGAGACATACAGACAGACAGATGGACCTATACGACAGAATTAGTAAGGGTTTCGTCTTACTATACCTACGGAACCCAAAAGCATGTAACTCGTCGGGGTAGATAGAGCACCGTGTTCGAAGAAGGAATATTATATGGGTCTTACAAAAAAGAATACGGGCTAAATCAATTTTTTTTGTAAGTTACCATCTTAAACAAAAAATGTGCAAAAATAAAAAAGAGTTAGTAAGTAAGTAGTTAACAAGTAATAAAATATAATCTAAAAGATTGAAAATTAAACCTAATTAACCTCCTTTTTAACCCCCGACGCAAAAACGACGGGGTGTTATAAGTTTGACGTGTATGTGCGTGTGTGTCTGTCTGTTCCCCTGTAGCGCTCAAACGGGTAAACCGATTTGAATGCGGTTTTTTTTGTTTGAAAGGTGAATTAGTCGAGAGTGTTGTTAGCAAAATGGCAAATGTTAGGGGTTTTTTAATTTTTAATTTATACCTACTTGTTTAGAAGTCGGTTAAAAAGACTCCTTTCAAAACTATAAACACAGTCTGACATATGAGTCACACTCACAGCTGCACCCGCGTTGATATCGATCATTATGCGCAACCAATCGATCGCTACTGCAGAGAATCGATTACGGAATTTTTATAATTAAGAAAAATATTATATAAGTAAAATATGCCCTGACATACTTACCTACCTAGAAAAAGAAAAAAGTAAAATCCAGGTCAAATAAAAAAAAATATACAAGTTCTATACAAAGGCATTACGTACTGGTAGGGCACTAATACCTACTACCTATGTGCCCTATTGAGACTTCAAAAACTTAGACCACGGTATCGTAAAAAACAAAAACAAAATCAAAATCGGTTCATCCGTTCGGGTGCTAGGTACGATGCCAAAGACAGGCACACACACAGAGACAAGATGTCAAACTTATACCGCCCCGTCGTTTTTGCAGGGGTTAAAAATAAAATAGGTTGGATAGGTAAAAAAATAAATAAATATTTACATTTTGTAATCCCTTATTTCATCGTTCGCAATCCGCACAATCTAAACGGAATTTAAACTGATAAAAACTGCTACACTACAATTATTATAAAACACACAATCGGAACACAGGCACAGATTATATTGTGTCACACTTATGTAATAAAAAGTAAAAGTGAAATGCGCGCGAGTCGGACGCGGTTCGAATTTTGAAATTACTTTTCGCGTTGGCGGCGAACGGAACGTCCGGCGTTTCAACTGTCGCGCGGTGAACTGCTGCGCGCGCGCGCATGTAGTGCTGCGAAGGTGACATAACAGGTTGAACTGTCGATATTCATTAAATGTTAAATGTTAAACAGTAATTGTTGAATCCATGTTAAAGAAGCTGCCCTTAATGGTCACGCTGGGCAGGCGGGTTGGCCATTGCACTGGTGTCGCTGCTGCACTACAACACTGCACAAAATATGGTTTTCGTCATTTATTGATTGTCAGGGTCTTGTTTGTAGACCTGCAGGAGGAAGGTGAGGTTAACAAATCGAATGATAGGGTGGAGGTGCATTCTCCTTCTCCCATTTGTATAGAGTTAGTAGCAACGAGAAGATCCGTAGCAGAACCAGAGTTACCGACATAGCTCATCGTGGAAACGCAGGGTGGGAAGACTCCACCAGCGTCGTTATTTCTCTATGACAAAGTAAGTAAGTAATATCATCTAAGTAATATTATAATTGCAAAATCAACTCTGTCTGTGTGTCCGTTGAATAAATCTTGACAAAAGACACAACTTGAATCCCGGAGACGGATCACAGGCTACTTTTTATTCTGTAAAATCGACGAGTTAAGTAAGTAGGTACTACAGGATTTAAAAAAACCAAATCCAGGCGAATGAAGTCGCGGGCTGGTATCTCTATTGGCCGACACCACCACCACTGCAACCACGGCATCAAAAATCCTTGAAATCCTAACAACAGACATTGTGACCCTATCGGAAGTATGGCTACATATTCGACGAGTGACGAGCGAAGGCAAGACCTTAATCTAAGTACAAGCAAGTAGGTATAGGAAGCTCTATTGTTAAACCTTAGCAATTAATCCTACTTAGCCGGTGCCTACTTAGATGCTACTTAGGTCTTGACTGAAGACCTATGTTTACACTCATGTAACTTGATACACCCAACATTCCGCACCTTATTAATTAGGTATACCAGTGCAAGTGTGTTAAGTCAGTCAAGAAAGAGGTCCCCTATTCGATTCCATGTTAAATAGGTTTAGAAAAGCATAATCTACAAGTATAAATTAAAAATAAAAATAAACCCCGACATTCACCATTTTGTGGTGGCGGCCATTTAGGATTTGCATGGTGCTATTCTACTTATCAAGCACTCAAGCCCTTTCATATGATACCCATATTTAGGGAGTTGTAATGTAATCCACCATTTTGTGGCGGCGGCCATCTTGGACCGATTTTCATCAAACGTAGCTAAGAACACTCCCTTCTGAACATCTTTCAAACAAAAAAATAAACTAGAGCGCAACGATGGAACAGACAGACACACACACACACACACACACACACAGACACGTCGACACGAATACACAATTTTTTGGTGCTGCTTTTTAATTTTAAATATTTAAATTAATTTAATTAAAATTTAAATATTACTTACAAATGTAAGTAATATTTAAATTTTCTCTAGGGAAGGCGCTGGGAAATGATTCAACCGGCGAAGTTTTGACTGCCCGATTTTTAGTTTGACCGCCTTTTAGTTCCATGTGGGTGGGACACAATCCATTGTCCAGCCCATTGTAACGACAATGTTTTGGCTGATACAATACTATGTCATAGAGCTCAAAGTTATCTATACATCTATACCTACATATAATAAAATCGTAGACTTGCCATGTCTGTACCTACATTTAAGATTTTAGCAAAATAATAAGTGGAAGATGTTAGGGATAAGTTAGAACGTAAAAAAGCAATTTTTGAAATTTTTTTGAAAAGGAACTTTTTTCATCTTTAAAAAGGATTTCTTTAATGGAATTTTATCATCTTAATCTGGCGTGCGTTGTATTTGTCTGTTTGTCTATTTGTTTCGGGTGATCTCCGAAAGGCTGGATCGATTTTGATGGAACTTTCACTAGCAGATATTCATATTTTGTTGCGCCACTTTTAACAGTTTTAGCAAGGTACGAGCTCTAAGGAGCTTAGGAAAAACAAAGAGTTCCCACGGCATTTTTACAAACAAATATCCTCGCGAACGAAGTCGCTGGTATCCGCTTGTATCTAATAAAAGCATTGATGGCATCAAATCTCTCCCGACCAACAACTATGACAGGCGGAGACTAGCCAACTACGCAGGAGATAATATAGTGCATAAATATGAGCGCCAAGTAAGGCACATTCTCTATTCCTTCAGCCTCGTAATCCGATGGAACTCCTTTGCGACACAAATACCTGGAAGGAACAGTCGCAAGTCGCAACACCGACGGCTTCTGAAGCTCTTCACAGCACCGCACACTGGGCCACAAGTGACGGCGACTAATGGCCCCCACAAGTCATTTTTCCGCAGTCTGGGCCACAAGTGACGGCGACTAATGGCCGCCACAAGTCATTTTTCCGCAGTCTGGGCCACAAGTGACGGCGACTAATGGCCGCCACAAGTCGCGGGAGAGATTTTTCATACATTTTCTTGTGGCTCGAACGCGGCCACTCAGTGTGCGGGTGGTACCATATAAAATGTATGAAAAATCTCTTCCGAGACTTGTGGTCGGCCACTAGTCGTCGCTACTATAGGTGTGCGGAGGCTGTCAAGGCACGGAGGTGTCTTATTTTCCCAACTCCGGGCTGCTATTGAGAATTTCTTGACAGAAAACCCCGATAAATTTTATAGTTTTTGCCCGAAGCGGGACTCGATCCCAGGACCTACTGAACCGCAGCCACAACAAACTAAGCAACTAAAACAACGACGCAGTTAATCAGGGCAACGGGGCAGACGAAAAATTTCGACACTCGACGGTATAAAAACTTTTTTCAGGTCTTTACTAAGATGCAAGGTAAGATAAGGTAAAGTCACCCAATTCGGAGGTATTCTAAAATTGGCACCCAATTCGGAGGTATATAGAAAAACAGCGTTTTCAACCGATCACCAAGCTCTTTTTTACTGCAACATATCTTAATCAATTGATAGTTTATCATTCCATAAATAAATGACGAAATAATTGGTTTTATATGTATATGTTTTAAAATAACCGGCAAGTTTTACATTAGCAGCCGGCCCGAACGCATGTTTCATACATTTTGGACCTTGTGCATGAAATACCTACGTTTTTTTAAATAGTGTTTATCCGTTAATTTTAAGCTTTATTTGTTTTTATTTAGATATGAATATTTGAAGGACTATATTTGCAATCGAAAACAATCAACTTTTGTGAATATTTGTAAAGAAATTAAGGTGAAAATACGTTTTGAAAATACCTCCGCATTAGGTGCCAAATATTTTAGCCGGTTCCTAACGCGGAGGTATACCGCAGAATTGCGATTTCATAGACTTAATAGGTTTTTCAATTTTTAGGGTCGTTTTATGTTAAATACGTCTTGTTTCAGCTTTGATTATTTAAGTAGGCTATTAGGTTAAAGAGCCCTAATTATGAGGTACACTTTGGCCTCTAAATCACTAGTTATACCGTATCAAAGTTTACCTATTTAGGTAATTTATTGATAGATTGTATGGGGAAGCTAAAGAAAATTAATTAAAAAGAAAATTAAATTTATGCATATTTCGATGCAATTTTGAGAGAGTATTGTACATATTTACGAAGATAATCTAATTAAGCTTTAAATTATTTGTTTATTATGGAAAAACCTTTTCTTTTTTAACACTCAGAATTAGGAAACGTGTTTTTTGTTACAAAACCCAATTCCGAGGTATTACCTCCGAATTAGGTTCTATGAGCCCCTAATTATGTGGTATGGATAGAAATATATATTTTAATATATATATATATATAGCTGCTCGTGCTGATTGGATGACTGACTCACTCACTCACTCACTCACTCATTGATCACCTCTCCTGTTAAATTTTGTATAATTTTTTTTTCACAAATGGTTTCGTATGGAATACAAAAATTCATTCAGAGGAAAAATATGGAAAGAGCTGATGATTGAGGATTTCGGAGACGGGTGAGGAGCACGCTTAAAGTATTGAAGATAGGTAGGGGGTGCTCAAGCAAATGCAACTCAAAACGTCATCCAATTGGCAGTGAGCTAAAAAACATTCAAAATGGCGAAAAAAAGATGGCCGCTATACAAATTTCGTCGGTGTCCATCTCGGAGGGTATAAAAGATGGAAGAGTGGTTTCTTCGCAAAAGATGATCAGGATCGGAAGGTCTACTCGATGAATAGAAAAAAATTCAAAATGGCGGAATTTGTTTTTCCATAGAAAATGTATGCCGAATATTGAAGAAACTTTGATGCGATTCTTTGGAGAACTCTCAAAAAAAATATGGGGATACAATATGATGACTAAGGGTTTGGAAGATAACTGAGGAGCCCAGGCAGGGTAGCAAAAAAAAATAGCAGGCAGTTAGTCAATATCAAAGTCAAATGTCAAAATGTCAAAACGTTAAAATATAAAAATGTCAAACTTCAAAATGTCAAATGTCAAATGTTAAAATGTCAAAATGTCATAATGTCAAAATGAAAAAAATATTTTGTGTAGGAAAAAATGAATTCCGCCATCTTGATTTTTTTTCCGTTCATCAATTAGGTCTTGATCATCATTTTCCAAACAAAACTTTTCTATCTTTAATACTTAGTGCGATAGACACCGATGAAATTTGTATGGCCGCCATCTGGAATCCGCCATTTTGGAGTTTTTTTTTTTCAACCAGTGCTAATTGGATGAGGTTCTGAGTATTTTTTGTTTGAGCAGCCCACATCTATCTACAATACCCTGCCCGGGCTCATCAAACATCTTCCAAACCCTCAATCATTATGTCTTCCCATATTTTTCTTTGAGAGTTCTCCAAAGAACCGCGTCAAAGCCTTACATAGTTTACAACTTGTAGTCTCTTCAATATTCGCCATACATTTTCTATGGAAAAATAAATTCAGCCATTTTGATTTTTTTCAATTCATCGAAAAGACCTTCTGATTCTGATCATCTTTTGCTAAGAAACCACTCTTCCATCTTTTATACCCTCCGAGATGGAGACCGAAGAAGTTTGTATGGCGGCCATCTTTTTTTCACCATTTTGAATTTTTTTTCAGCTTACTGCCAATTGGATGACGTTTCGAATGACATTTGCTCGAGCACCCTCCACCTATCTTCAATAGCTTAAGCGTGCTCTTCAACCGTCTCCGAAATCCTCAATCATCAGCTCTCTCCATATTTTTGTTCCGAATGAATTTTTGTCCTCTATACGAAACTATTAGTGAAAAAAAACATACAAAATTTTACAGGAGAGGTGATGAATCAGTCAGTAAATCAGCACGAGCAGCTATATATAAATTAATATATAATATTAATATTTTACACACAAACATATAAACAATTACATACGTATCGAATTGATTTTGAAATATATTAATAAATACAGTTCATTTTTGAACACCATGTAGAATTCATTCTACTCGTTTCCCTTTGTATTTTGTACCTCCGAATTAGGGGCCATTTGCCTCCGAATTAGGATTTTTACCTCCGAATTGGGGGATTCGGACTTTTTTCATATTTTATTTAATTTTACATTTAAATCAGGTTTTAATTGTTGTCCTTTTAGGATATTTCAAGAGTTAAATAAATAACGCTTCTGATAAAAATAGCCAGTTCTTCAGAAAGGTGTAGTAAATGCTTATTTTTTGACGTTCTTTCGAGTTTTGATGAAAATACCTCCGAATTGGGTGCCTTTACCTTAAGGAAGCTTGACACACCGCCCGAAGGTTCGCGGTCTAGGGAGTGTGCCCTGGCGCGCTCTTGTTTAGTGTGCTAGTAGTATTGTGGGGCGAGGACAAAGGAGTCGGCCCAGTTTTTATCAGCACACAGAACGGGCTGCAATGAGGCCTTTCAGGGTCTTTTATGTTGCCTTGTCTTTGATGCCGAGTATTTCACCTTTTTTTAGGATAGCTTCGATTGTTTGTGTAGGTTGCAATTTTCTATTATGTATCAATACTTATAGCAAGGGCGTCGCCAGCTGATGGTCAAGGGGGGGGCAAGTTGATGATATTATAGTATGGGAAAAGTACAAAGTATTGTTGGTACAGTCCAGAGCTTTTGAAGCTGGTTATGAGCTCTTAATTTATTTTCGAATTAGAATTTTTCAATGACCTCGTTTCCATTTGCACCAGGTTTAATTTAGATACTTAAGCAAAATATAGCATATCTATATTTTTTCAAATCTCTAGGGGGGGGGGGCAACTGCCCCCCCCTGCCCCTACCTGGCGACGCCCTTGACTTATAGAGTGGTCATTCGACGTTTTATATTATGATTGCGCAAAAAAAAAATATCTGTGTTGGTAACTTTTTTTTTTAATATAATTTAACAAAACATACATAATTACATACCTACCTACTTAACGAACATACACAACGCAACGCTCTTCCACACGTTGCGCGTTGCGCGAACAGCGTTGGATCCAACGTTGGGGCCAACTTTGGAGCCAACGCGTGAAGCGCATGAAGTACCTACGTAGATCTCTATGCACGTAGTGTATGACGTCACTCGTAAAACTTCCTTGAAAGCCTCCAATAGAGCCTTCGACCGCCGTTGCCACGACAACGGCATTTATTGACAAAATGTGACACAATTTTGAAATTAATTTACAAAACTGAAAAGTAAAAACATCTCAAAAAGAAAAATCTCCAAAATGGTGTTAATTTTAGTATAAATAATTAATTACTTACTACAATAATAATGAAGTTACTAAAGATTCATTTGAGGTACCATCCACCGGGGATTATCTTGGAGTATTTGCAAAAAGGTGTTGTAAAAAAGAAGGACATTGACCTCCTGGATTTGAACTGCAAGTAAGATCAAAATTAGTGCACTAATATCAACAATTCAGTGATAAGCCTAAGTGGAAGAAAGTTCCAGGTTCTATTCTGATTATCATAGCAGTCGATGGCCCGATACTAAGATATCGCATACCTACCTCAAACTCTAGCTTTACCATTTTATGAAGACTAGCGACCCGCCCCGGCTTCGCACGGGTAGTAGAGCATTTTATGCGTAGGTACTACCCGCTCAGGGATTAGGCAGCGTTTTCGATGAAAGCTCCCAGGCGGCTTTTACGACTTTTTACGATATTTTCCACAATGAACTTACTATATCTCACCTTATACCCGAATTACTAATTCCGTGGAATTCTGACGTTTCATAATGTTACCAGAGATAAAACAATTCCCACAAAAAAGATGAAAAATTCAAAACTTATGCAAATACAAATCAACTGCTGCATGTAGATATGACTTTCTAGTTTCCATTCTTAGCAATTTCTATTTTAGGGCGAAACAATTAATATTATTAAGCGGCTTAGAGCTTTATATGTTGACAGGGAATTAAAGTAGTTTGGGGTAAAATCGTACTTCGTAGATGTTAACCCTGTTCTCCATATAAATAACTCATCTGTAAATGAAAATGACAGCTGTCAGAATTAAGTCGATATTAAGTCAAAAATAAGGAGAAAAACTAAATATTTCAAATCAAATAAATTAGTGTATTTGGGACATAAGAAAGTAAGTTTTCACCAGATTCCGTGAAAAAAAAAAATTATTTTAAAAGATAAAAATAAAGAACCAAAAACTTGGTTTTTTGAACTTTTCACATAAATTTTGAGGTTATGTGAAAAAAGTGTAAATATAAAAGTTGTAGATCTTTTTATTACCTACAACTTTGCCATTTAATTTTTTTCCATAGGACTTCTAGTTTTGCCGGAAATCGAGATAAACCGTTTTTTACCCTTAAAACTCCCCCCCTTTTTTCCCGAGCTCAGATCGCCCGTAAATTATTTTTCCTTGTATTTTATAATATTCTCCTCCTTTTCCAATGGGTTTCATCCTACGTACTGTGATTTTTTTTTTGGTTTCAAAAATTATCGACAATGGGCTATAGGGAGAACCGCGGCCGCCGACGCGCTTATAGGCACGCTCCCGCGCCGCCGCAATTTTTAAATCTGTAATATCTTCGAAAGTATTCATTTAAATCATATGCTGTAAAGGACCATATGGATTTATATAAAATCAACAATGCATTTAAGGTATTTAATTAGATAAGGATTAATGCTGTATTGGTTGAAATCGCTTCGAAAATTATCCATTATTTGTCGTAAAAAGTAAATGACAAAAAAATGTTATTGTGGGATATCCATAAGAGATAGACATATACCATCGCGGACTTTTCTGTAGACCTTTTCAATGTGTACAATACTTAGTACATTATTTTGATAAATCTCGTAGGGTTCAGCCTGCGTTTGCAATGTAAGCGGAAAAAATGTAATTATTTACGACATCACATTAGAAACCTCAAAAATAACAGTATTTCTCCACAATTTAATGGATGTTATTATACATATAAACCTTCCTCTTGAATCACTCTATCTATTAAAAAAAACCGCATCAAAATCCGTTGCGTAGTTTTAAAGATTTAAGCGTACAAAGGGATATAGGGACAGAGAAAACGACTTTGTTTTATACTATGTAGTGATACACTGTTACCAGATAAATTAAGATTAAATAGGGTAGGCATTTTACGGTACTAGTTCAGCAGGTCACGACTGCACAAACAAACAAGATGATTATTCTGCTCAAAAATTATATTAATTATTTATTAATATACGTTTTATTTTAATTACACTAATATTATAAAGGCGACAGTTTGTGTGTGTGTGTATGTTTGTTACTCTTTAACGCCGCAACTACTAAATTTTGAATGGAGATAGATTATGCCCTGGCTTTTTTTCTTTTATTCTGGAAAAATCCAGTTCCCGCGGGATTTTAACCGAACCAGGAAAAAACCGACTACTACAGTTACAGTTATAGGTAGAGTGGGAAACGGGAACCGGAAATCCACGATTCCCTTAGGATTTGTTAAAAACCGAAATTCACGCGGTCGAAGCCGCGAGCAGAAGCTGGTTTAAAATATCATTGTATCTGTTTATAATATTATGTACCATTTTCAAATATTAGAAGCCCTAGTAAGTATGCCTTAACATCTCCTGCTACCTTATTGCTGCTGCTTGCCTTGCTAATTGTAACTTACGAAGTCGTGAGTGAAGTTAGCAGAAGACGCAACACCGCGACTAGGTATTAGCATGTGAAGAAGGCAATATAACTGTCTTCTGTAAAACAACATAATTCCATAATTCTTCTTTATTATTATTCTATAAGTTTGTATGTCTGTCAGTTTTAAGTATTATTAAAGCAATATGATCAATAAATAAATATATATGGAAAAAAAAAAATCCAGAAGATCATTTAATATTTTAACTAAATCAACAATTATTAAAATATCTGACACTTCACAGTTCAGACATAAAAGAGGTAGCCAACAACCTGGTGCAGAAGGAGCCGCTCCTCGCTGCGGAGGTCCAGCAGCAGTTGGCGCAGTGCCTGGGGACGCTGAAGAAGAGGATCGAGCACGAGGGCCCGGCGGGCAAGCGGTACTACATATACAACACGCTGCAGACGCACGTGCTGCCCCTCACCAATGTGTGCTTCAATAAGATCGGGAACAAGTAACTACCAGTATTTCTCTTAAACAGGATAGGAATTAGGAAATCTTACTCTAGGAAGCGAATAAGTTGAAATAGGTTCCTTTTTAGGGTTCCGTACCCGAAGGGTAAAAAACGGAGCCCTATTAATGTCACTCGGCTGTCTGTCTGTCTGTCTGTCCGTCTGTCCGCCGGTCACAGGTCTCTAGCTCGCAGACGAAATGAGTTACAAACCTGAAATTTTGGTATTTAGTGTAAAACGTTAACCCAAAATCAAATATTGAATTAGAAATTGAATTAAATTATTTTTCAGGGGGGCTCCCATACATGAAAAAGGAGCCGGAAAAAAAAAATTTTTTCTTTACCCTAGCTTGTGGGGTATCATTGTTTAGAACTCATTAAGTAGAGTACAAATATATATTTTTTTAATTTTTATCTCAAAAAATAAGGGAATGGGAGGCCATCAAAGTTGTCAGTTTTAGACCATTTTTGTGACGGGGGCTATCTCAAAAACTAAACTAGTTGGGAATATGATATTTCAGTATATTATGTACTATAATTATGCTCTATTTAAACAACAAATACTGAAAACAACGATTTATTAAATAGTTTATAAGCTGTGACCAAATTAAACGAACATTTTTTTGGGTTTTTCTTTCACGGTTTGTTGCGATGTCTAGCTCGGAAATTAAATATTTCTTAGACCCAAAATATTATATTGTTCATAATTATGTACGAAACCCTGAAAGAACGAGGCCCGACTCGCACTTGGCTGATTTTTTTTCATAGAAAATAAACAATTAAGGCAAAGGCCCTGCAAGTGACGTATATCCATTGTCCATCAATGGACCTCAAATGGTTGAGACAATGCCAAGTCGATGAATTAGGATGCAGAGCTTTTGTTTAGATTGGTTTACGAGACCTCCCTGGCGCAGTGGTGAGCGCTGTGTTCTTATAAGTGGGAGATCTTACGTTCGATCCTGGTAAGGTAAATTAATCTGGTGTGATGTTAGAAGCCTCGCATCAGAAGGCTCTGGCTAGTTTCCACTCTACCGGCAACGATGTGCTGCCAAGCAATTTAGCTATAAACCGATTAAACTACCATGACTTTGATAATAATTCCCGTTCACTATTCCCCAAGTTACTCGCTTCCATCTTAAGCCGCATCATCACTTACCATCAGGTAAGATCGCAATCAAGGGCTAACTTGTCATTAACGCTTGCAGGTGTATTTCGGGCAGCTACGACCGGACTTGCAAGATATGGGACGTGGAATCGGGCAAAGAGCTCAAAACGCTCTCTGGTCATCAGAATGTCGTCTACTCTGTTGGATTCAATTTCCCAGCGTGGTAAGTAGGCACTTAGATTATTTATTTGCAGTTTTACAAAACTTTTAAACGAGTGGATAGTATAACAAGCTGTAGCCTGTAGGTATCTATTTGAAAGGTTCTTTACAGTACCGCATTGCTATGGTTCTGTGGTGTCTACGTAATCTTCTTTTAAAGCTTTCGTCGAAACCTCTAAATAAGCATGTCGTACATTTTTGAAAATTACTTGTTTCTTGGATTTAAATTGAGTCAGTAACCGAAGTCGGTCGTCAGCAGTCGTTAGAGTGGAAGGCTATAGAAGGCTACGAAGGCTACAAACATGATTTTTCAGTCACGCAGCCAAGAAGAGCGGTACAAAAATAAACGATACCTATACTTACTTACCTATTTATAATAATTAATTGATGTCAGTTCCAACACATCCTGCCTTGTTATTACTTCTTGTCTTGTTTATGATTTCTTATCTTGTTTAAGATTATTTCTTATCTTTGTTTATGATTATTTCTTATCCTTGTTTATGATTATTTCTTATCTTGTTTATGATTATTCCTTATCCTTGTTTAGGATTGTTTCTTATCTTGTTTATGATAATTTCTTATCTTGTTTATGATCATTTCTTACCCTTGTTTATGATTATTTCTTATCTTGTTTATGATCATTTCTTACCCTTGTTTTGATTAATTATTTCTTATCTTGTTTATGATCATTTCTTATCTTGTTTATGATCATATCTTTCTTGCTTATGATTGTTTCGTAGCACCCGAATAATAACCGGTTCGTTCGACAAAACGGCCAAGATCTGGGAGCCGGAGACGGGCGCCTGCCTGACGACGCTGCACGGGCACGCGGGCGAGGTAGTCGCGGCGCAGTTCAGCAGCAGGGGTGACCACGCCGCCACCGGCTCTATGGACCATCTCGCCAAGTTGTTCGACGCTGAGACGGGTAAATATAGAAAGAAAGAAAGAAAGGAAGGAAGGAAGGATGGATGGACGGAAGGAAGGAACAAAGTAAGGAAGAAATGAAGAAAGAAATAAAGAAAGTTGTTCTAAAAAGTTCTCTATGGTGTCATTTAATACAGATACGGATACGGACACAATGTTTGCTCATGACATTACTCACTAGTTGCACAGCTCAGCTTAAGCGCCATATAGGCGAATGCGCAAACAACTGCAGGTCACTGATGTTAAGCTGTGACGTCACATAGTTGTATCCAAAATGACGCACATAATTTGTTACTGTAAGTAGTAATTATAATCTCTCTAGTTAAAGGATTGTCTTTTGGTGTCATTTGCTTATACTTAAAAGAGTCAGTACAAAAAACTAGAAAAAGGACAAATTCCAGAATGGCATGCAAAGGCGGCCTTTAAACGATGCCAGACCTAATTTAGTGCTTGCATTGCTCCTACTCCTATACCCGTATTACTAATTCCCTGGAATTCTGACGTTTCGTAATGTTACCAAAAATAAAACAATTCCCACAAAAAAGATAAAAAATTCAAAACTTATGCAAATACAAATCAACTGCCGCATGTAGATATGACAAATGCCTGACAGACACTTCATGAATCATGGTGATAATGTCATTCGACATCCATTTTTAAATAATTTTTTTCAATGTGCTTCTTTTGTTTTCTGTTGCTGTCAGTGTGCATTTTCTAGTTTCCACTCTTGGTGTTTTCTATTTTAAGGTGAAACGAGTATTATTACGCGGCATATGGCTTTTTATGATGACAGGGAATTAAAGTAGTTTGGGGTAAAATCGTACTTCGTAGATGTTAACCCTGTTCTCCATACAAATAACTCATCTGTAAATGACAATGACAGCTGTCAGAATTCCGGGGAATTAGTAATACGGGTATAACTATTTAATTTATAAAACTTACTTATTAATCAAATCAAATCAAATCAAATAAACTTTATTCAAAATTGGTACACTGTACACTTTTTGAACGTCAATTTAGGTACAGGCAATGGTGATAATTATTTACGGAAACTTAAAACTAAAACTACGAGGGTTCCAAACGCGCCCTGGTCTGAGAAGAGCCCACAACAAACTCAGCCGGGTTTATTTTTTTTTTATTATCACCATCTTACAATATGGTATAATAGCCATAATAATTTTTTTCAAAGAAAAATGAACCGACTTCAAACCATTCGAACTAAAAAGTTTAAAATAATGTTTTATTCATTTAGATTGACGATTAAACTACCTAACTCAAATAATATAAAATTTTTTGAAGTCGGCGCCAAATGACTCATACTTTTCAAGTCGAAAATATGCTCCCCGAAATCGATTCCGACGAATTGAATGTGGTTTGGCGCCGACTCCAAAAATTATATATTATTTGAGTTAGGTAGTTTAATCGTCAATCTAAATGAATAAAACATTATTTTAAACTTTTTAGTTCGAATGGTTTGAAGTCGGTTCATTTTTCTTTGAAAAAAATTATTTTATGCTTTTTAGTGATTTGTTTTCTTTATATTAATAATAATATAAATGAGAACTATGTAAAATAGATTATGACCTATATATTATTAATTATTATTAAATATCCTGTGACATATTACATACATTTTGTGTGTCATACTAAGTATAGGTGAATGGTTTTATAATGTTCTAACCCAACCTAACCTAACTTCCGATCTATACAAGATTAGTTTGTATGCGTACTACTCTTGTGTAATTTGGAAAACCTTGATTAAAAAGTAATTTACAATCTATACGTGACCAGTTTCAGACCTTTGCGGGTTGGCTTTGTATAGGATGGAAATACACGTAACCGTGCACAAACACCAAGGAATCACTCTATAGTACAGCTGTACTGATTTCGGCCTAAAAGTTTTTGCAAAAGGTCAATGTTACGTAGGCGTAGCAGAGTGAAGTCTTTGGACAGAATAGCTATATTAGACTTCAGCAATAGGTCTGGCAATATCAGAGAACATATTAGTGACATATGTATACATTTATGGTTATAACTTCGTATGTAATAATGATAACTCGATGTGTTATATACTAAAACCTTCCTGAAAGTATGTAGATTACGATAGTGAAACAATCATCAAAATCGGTTCATTAGTTGCGGAGATAATCGCGAACATACTTACATACATACATACATACATACATACATACATACATACATACATACATACGGGTCGAATACAGAACCTCCTTTTTTTGAAGTCGGTTAAAAATGATTTGAACTGTTGGCTTTTAGAGCAATCTATGTCCATGGATTTTTGTCATTAAAAAAATCTTTTAAGCTATAGTAAGTAAGACTTTTCAATTAATTTGCGTTTAATAAAACCTTTGAACTTATTGAGAGACATATCCAAAATGTTCTCTGGCAACATATTATAAAAAAGTACAGAATTACCAACAAATGATTTTCCAACTTTTCGCAGCCTAGTAGGTAGTGGGCAACACAAGTTTATCTTTATTTCTAAGATTAATGTTATGACAGTCACTTTTTTTCTTAAATTTATCGATATTTTTGTGTACATATATTAAATTTTCAAGAATATATTGGTTATAAACTGTCATAATTTTAACTTCCTTAAACTTATTTCTCAGTGACTCTCTGGGTCCCATATTATATATGGCACGAACAGCCCTCTTCTGCAGCTATTTATATTACTATTATTTTTCAATAGGCACAGAAATACAAACGTATGCGGGGCACACGGCTGAGGTGATCGCCTTGCAGTTTGACCCCAATGAGGGTCAACGACTCATCACGGGCTCTTTTGATGGGACCATCTCCTTGTGGGATACGAGGCTCAAAGAGTGAGTATAGTTTAATCATTAAAAATTAATATAACATTTACGGGCAATGCAACCTTAAATAATGAATGCTCAAACATTTATGTCAGGCGCTGATATAACAACCCAATTAATAACCAAGCCTTTTGTAAACACTAAAATACTCAGTACTTAAAACATTAAACTGCTTCATTACATTTTGGCAGGTTCACATACCCACCATAGTTTCTTGAATATAAATTTGGCAGAATACCTCATCTGTTCCTTTTTCCTTTAAAGAATATCCCGGATCTCTCTCCAGTCGACCCGAATTGGAGGGAAAAAGAGGTCACAATATGTATTTGCGCACACACTTGTGTACCTACTAGAATATCTCTTTTGTGATAGTCCGGAGTCCCCATTAAGATTGGCTGCCGTAGAGAAATTTTGTCGGAAGTAACTGTTTAACAACTGATCTACATAAACTCTACTTTCAGTCGCGTGTCAGTTCTCCGCGGGCACGAAGGCGAGATCTCCAACGTGCAGTTCAACTGGGACAGCTCCCTGGTGGGCTCCGCGTCCCTGGACGGCAGCGCCAAGCTGTGGGACGCGCGGACCACCGCCTGCCTCGCCACTGTCGCCTCGCATACTGATGAGGTACACTTGCCACCAGCTTGCACATCATGGAAGGGTACCTGTTCAACTGGAGTGGTAAGAAGTGGAGTGGGTTACCGATAGCACCTTGTGTACCGGTAACACCTTTGGTTGTCTGGAAGAGATCAGTTCTCCGCGGGCACGAGGGCGAGATCTCCAACGTGCAGTTCAACTGGGACAGCTCCCTGGTGGGCTCCGCGTCCCTGGACGGCAGCGCCAAGCTGTGGGACGCGCGGACCACCGCCTGCCTCGCCACTGTCGCTTCTCATACTGATGATGTACACTTGCCACCAGCTTGCATATCATGGAAGGGTACCTGTTCAACTGGAGTGGTAAGAAGTGGAGTGGGTTACCGATAGCACCTTGTGTACCGGTAACACCTTTGGTTGTCTGGAAGAGATCAGTTCTCCGCGGGCACGAGGGCGAGATCTCCAACGTGCAGTTCAACTGGGACAGCTCCCTGGTGGGCTCCGCGTCCCTGGACGGCAGCGCCAAGCTGTGGGACGCGCGGACCACCGCCTGCCTCGCCACTGTCGCTTCTCATACTGATGATGTACACTTGCCACCAGCTTGCATATCATGGAAGGGTACCTGTTCAACTGGAGTGGTAAGAAGTGGAGTGGGTTACCGATAGCACCTTGTGTACCGGTAACACCTTTGGTTGTCTGGAAGAGATCAGTTCTCCGCGGGCACGAGGGCGAGATCTCCAACGTGCAGTTCAACTGGGACAGCTCCCTGGTGGGCTCCGCGTCCCTGGACGGCAGCGCCAAGCTGTGGGACGCGCGGACCACCGCCTGCCTCGCCACTGTCGCTTCTCATACTGATGATGTACACTTGCCACCAGCTTGCATATCATGGAAGGGTACCTGTTCAACTGGAGTGGTAAGAAGTGGAGTGGGTTACCGATAGCACCTTGTGTACCGGTAACACCTTTGGTTGTCTGGAAGAGATCAGTTCTCCGCGGGCACGAGGGCGAGATCTCCAACGTGCAGTTCAACTGGGACAGCTCCCTGGTGGGCTCCGCGTCCCTGGACGGCAGCGCCAAGCTGTGGGACGCGCGGACCACCGCCTGCCTCGCCACTGTCACCTCGCATACTTATGAGGTACACTCACTTGGCAGTTGGCACTTCTTTGCACATCATGGAAGGGTTCCTGTTCACTGGAGTGGAGAGTTGGAGTGGGTTACCGATAGCACCTTGTATCTACAGTTCTGTTCCTTTACGCCTTTGGCTTCTTGGAAGAGATTGATATAGTATGTACCGATATGGCCGTCAAATTGTACCTGTTAGGTACTAATGTATGTATACTATAAGTATACTATATGTATATGTATGTATACTATAAGTATACTATAAGTATGTCTTGTACTAATGATTTTAGGCTTGGTCTCGTCACACGAGTAGAAAAGGAACAGAGAGGAAGCTACCTACAAGCGTCCCGCAGCAAGTACACTCACACATAGCGCCGCTCACGCACACACGGGCTGTCACGGACGCTCCGCTAGTGAACAGTTAGTTGAATAACGTCAAGGCTGTCGTGTGGTCGTGTCGCGAGAGTTATTAGCGAGAGTTTAGACAACTGTGTACTTAAAATAGTGTAAATTATACTTATAAAAAATTAAGTGTTGTGTTTAGACAAATATGCCTCAGTATTGTACAGTATGTTTAAGTTCCACTATCTATATCTATACTAATAAATAAAATTGAAGTGTCTGTCTGTAATTTCGAAATAACTACCTCATATTAAGCTCATACGGTTATTTGAACTGTACCATAACCGAATCACACGTTTTTAAAATTTTTGTCTGTCTGTCTGCCTGTCTGTTTGAACGGGCTAATCTTCGGAACGGCTGAACCGATTTTGACGGGACTTTCACATTCAAGTCGAGAATTAACCAGGGAGTAACATAGGTTATTTATACATATTTTTTAACCGACTTTCAAAAAAGGAGGAGTTCTGTTTTTCTACCTATGTACATCGATATCTCCGAGATTTCTGAACCAATTTGCGTAAATTTTTTTTTAATCGATAGAGAAACATTGCGACCCTGTTCTATAAAAAATTTGGATTCCAACTCCTCAATCCTGATGCTGTAGTGGACCTGATCCCCAAAACTAATGGGTTTCAGAAACTTTCGGTTATTTAAATTAATATTTATCGTTGAATGAACTCGAGTAGATACATATCCAACTCCTCAACCCTGATGCTGTAAGGAATTGCATTCCGAAATCGTGGGGATCCCACGGGATTTTTGCGTTTTGGGGTCGGGTTAATACGATAAGCTACTTTTTGTCCTGGAAAATCAAAAGTTCCTACGGGATTTTAAAAAACCTAAATCCACACGGGCGAAGCCGTGGGCATCATCTAGTAAAAAATAAGGATATTTCTTTTTTTTGTACCCTAGAGATCAAGTGAAGTAAGTATACCTACCTTTACATAATATTATATTATCTACACAAAAAATTAATGAAATGAAATTAATTGAAATGAAATTAATTTATTTATTGTAGGATAGCATGTGCCACTTATGATATTATGTCAAGACTCTACCACTGGTACCAGTGGCGTAGCATACCTTGGCGGGGCCCCGTATAAAAATTTGTTTGGGGGCCTTTATGAAGGGTAAAGATTTCTCACAAAAGAAAAAAAAAAGTTTGCATAAAATTAAAAGCAATACTTATTTATTCATCATAATTATTTATCTGTCACTTTTTCTAATTCAAATTAAATACATACTCTCCTTGCCTTTTTTCGGCAAACTAATTTATTAAATCATTTGATTATGACTTTAGTTTTTCTAAAGATTCTGCCTCTATGTACAACTTTTTAGACAACATTTTTTGACTTTTGTCATTTCTGAAATAAACAAAAATTTGGGAAGTTTTTGTTAATTTTTACTTACGCACGTCGAGTGCCCCCATGGCTTGTGGGCCCCGTATAATTGATACGGCATATACGGTGGCTACGCCCCTGACTGGTACGGAAATCAGATTCTACTCAATAGAATTAGGTAAAACATTGCCAGGTAAGTTAAAATAGCTCCTGTACACAATGAACCATTTCGATGGGCCTATCTAAGGTACCTATCTAAGTAACTAGGTACTTAATTTATTCAATTTACTAAAGTAAGTAAGTATCTAGGTACTGTCACGCGGGCGAAACCGCGGGCAGAAGCTAGTATAATATAAAAAACATTTTATTCCAATCATTACTACATATCTTGCTAAGTATATAATATTTTTATTTTTACCCATAATTTTTCACATGCAACAGGTGACAACCCTATCAGAATAGGTATAAATTTTGGACGTTCTTAGGTAGCTTCCCTTCTGGTTATTCTGTGGTCTCGTCGTGACCACGGTCCATGTAACTGGATCGAAATATCGACAAACAAACAAACATTTTTAGCGTGGTATGTACCCGTAGTTTTACATTAGATTATGTCTTGTACTTACTATTAAAGTTTTCTGTATCGTCTGTATTGTGGTCTAGAGTAAAATTATATTCATTCATTCATGTTTCAAAATGTATGTCTTCACTTTGACCAGTTTGGATGGACAATAGCTTCAGCGAAGTAGAGATTAATACATGTAGGAAACATGTACCTACTTCAAATCGCCGAATGTATTCAGAGCTGGGTAACGGAGCTAAGGTTGCGGTTATTCTGTGGTTGCGGAGCGATGAAAGGCGCGGGGGAGGGGTGAGGGTGGGACAGCTTAACGAGATCACAGATCGTCGCACATACAGACAGCAACTTAGTACTCCAAACTGGGATCTCATGATTAGTCATGATCCGCAGAGGAATAAGCTAAACTTCTGGATCTACAAGGCAGTCCGTCTCGATTAAAATACTGTCAATAGTAAATAGTTAACCGTTAAAACCTGACTAATCGTTAATATTAAAATGCATTTTCTTTCTTGCACAGGTGCTGGACATCTGCTTCGATTGGGCTGGGCAGCGCGTGGCGACGTCGTCGAGTGACAACTCGGCGCGCGTGTATGATGTCCGCGCGGACTTCAGGGAGCTGGCGGTCATGCGGGGGCACAGGGAAGAAGTGTCCAAGGTAGATATTTTGAGGACAGGTAAACCTCATTCACATCAGCCTCTTCCCGCCACACATTTTATATCGTTGGTCCAACTTGTTGGAGGGTTCCCCACACTGCGCTCTCTTGTGCGGTTCTCTACTCCAGAACCAATTTGACTAGAGCCATTTTTAACCCCCGACGCAAAAACACTGTGTTATAAGTTTGACGTGTCTGTGTGTGTGTGTGTGTGTGTCTGTCTGTTCCCCTGTGGCGCTCAAACGGGTGGACCGATTTGAATGCGGTTTGTTTTGTTTGAACGGTGAATTAGTCGAGAGTGTTGTTAGCTATGTTTGATGAAAATCGATCAAAGATGGCCGCCGCTACAAAATAGCGGATTACATATTTTTTCACAACTCCCTTAATATGGGTATCAAATGAAAGGGCTAGACTAGTAGAATAGCACTATTGCAAATCCCGCCGCAAAAATGGCCGCCGGCACAAAATGGCGAGTGTCGGGGGTTTTTTAAATTTTAAATTTATACTTATAGACTTTAGTTCTCAGTACCTTCGATGCGGCGCTTTGAATCGGCACAAGAATCACCCCATTGAAATTTTGTATGGTCACAACCTGACCAGCATATGAGGAGTCAGTGGGTTGATTAAAGATAGGTATAGACCCACGCATTTGTGGAAAATTACTGCACGTACATTTTAATAAATGAAAAAGTAAGGGTCGAGGCATACTCAGAGTCGAAGAGCATCGGAGCGTTAAGCAAAAAATGTTCATGGCATATTGGCACCTATGTATCTCTATGGCACAACATGTTTACAAGCAAACGAATGCGCAAATTCACCGCAATTAAGGCGCATTCGCTCGTCCTTTTTTTATTGATAGAAATCTATGCCTTGTTAAACAAGGCTTGTTTGTAAAGATACGTGCCATTATGCTGTGAAAATTCGATTTGCTTCGATGCACTTCGAATCCGTGCTAGTATGCCCCAACTCTAACGTTCGATTGTAGTACAAGTTCAATAATTGTGGTACATTGGTGAGTAGCTGACGTGATCGCTCGCAGGTGTGCTTCAGCCCCGCGGGCGGCTGCCTGCTGACCGCCTCGGCGGACCGCAGCGCCAGGCTGTGGAACACCACCACCGGCAACTGCCTGCAGGTACTAATTACAATGCAGTGAATACAGTGAATATAAAATTATTTTGCTATAATCCGCTAACAGTGACAAATTTGTAGGCACAACACCACACAAATTCACCACAAAACAAACTCGATGTCAACTTCACAACGGACGATTGCATTCGTCCGTTGTGAAGTCGACATCTCCTGAAGATGCTCCGGTGTCGGAGCGAAACGATCGTCGAGTTTGTTTTGTGGTGAATTTGTGTGATGTTGTGCCTACAAAGTCACTGTTAGCGGATTATAGCAAAATAATTTTATATTCATTGTATATCATGGAATTCCGCAAAGTAACGCCTGCTTCCATTCAACGTGAATACAGTGACATAAAAACCTAAAACAACCTGGGTTTTTTATGTTTGCCTTCCAAAGTACAGAGCCCTCGGTGTACGGATTTGACTCGCACTTGGCTTGGTTTTCGGTTATCACTTTTTCGATTTTGATGCAATTTCTTATATTACACATCTCAGGGCAGATTCTTAGCTTTGCTTTCTTAGCTCAGGGGGTGGGGGTTCAAGATAGGCCATCCAATGGGCAATTCGTCGTCGGTTTTTCCATAATCACACGGAGTGCGTCAGGCCAAGTTCAGGCCTTGCGTGCATTGTGTATATTCACACGAAACACTTCGCGCTGTTTCAACCCTCTCATAACTCTGGTGAATCTTAGATTAAGGATTGATCTTTAATCCTTAATGTAAGTTTTATATGTACCTATACTTATGTGTTGTTGTACTGTAGGTGCTGTCTGGGCATCAGGGCGAGATCTTCTCGTGCGCGTTCTCGTACGCCGGCGACGCCATCATCACAGCATCCAAGGACAACACGTGCAGGATCTGGAGGTGACTCGACTGGTGGTTCTGATGCGCAATCCGACGGACATCAACACCGACCTGGCGTTACTGATAAACAAAACGTTACCATTATCACAAGAGTAGATTAGTACAGAGGGGAAGCTTCTACAAGCGGCCCGCTGTAGGTATACACTCACACATATGCGTACGTTTGTCACCCAACTGTACCGGTTGGTGGACCGAGCGGGCGTCCGTGAACGTGCGTGAACCGTTGGTGAGTGTGTTTGTGTGAGTGTACCTACAGCGGGCCGTTTGTATGAAGTTTTCTCTCTGTACTTATCTACTCGTGTGCCATTAGCCCATTATGTTGTTAGGTATAATTAGGTTCACGACATGGTTGGAGTGCGGGCAACGTGTGAGGCACGGGGGATCAGATGGGCTATTCTCTAACTTAGTTACCAACTGAAAATGGTTGCCAACGAATTAGTTCGATATACATTGCTGCTTTACTGTGTGAAATATAAACAGTGATTTAATTTCCACACATTAAAACAGCAATGTATATCGAACTAATTCGTTGGCAACCATTTTCAGGTGGCAACTAAGTTAGCTGGGACTAACTGACGCTTTACACGTTGCTCGAACTCCGAGATTGTCGGGAACTACGAAATCTGCGCGCGTTCAGAATGGGACGGAACCTTGTCGAAGTGATTTGAAAATGTCAGTTCTAGAGCAAAGTAGAGTTAGCAAAGAAGTTCCAATTGTTTATTTAAGTATACTTTATGTATTTTTACGAGCCCTCATACACAAGAAATGTCTCAAGTTTTTTATATCTATATCTATAAAAATTAAAAATGAATCCCTATTTTCCTTGGTCACGGCATCACGCGGGAACGGCTGGACCAATTTCGCTAATTCTTTTTTGTTGTTTGTTATTGTCAGAAGAAGTTCTAATGATAAAAAAAAAAAAAAAAAAATTGAAACCTGACTCAAACGACGGAGAAAAAATCGTTTATTGCACGTGGTCCCTGCGCGTAGTCCCTGTAAGGGACCACGGGTAATTTTTTTTAAATTTCAGCCAAATCAGTTTAGTAGTTGCAGTGTTAAAGAGTGACAAACATACACACACACACAAACAAACACAAGTATTCGCCTTTTTAATATTAGTGTGATAAGACTGATACATTTTATATTCGGTAGCATTATATTTCCCGCAGGGACCACGGGTAAAAAATTGCCCGTGGTCCCTTACAGAGACTACGCGCAGGGACCACGGGCAATAAACGATTTTTCTCCGTCGTTTGAGTCAGGTTTCAATTTTTTTTGACTACTTTTTAAACTAAGTAATTAAAAAATAAATAAATTTGATGCATTTTGGGCTAATCAACCGAAATTTTCTGAAATAATACACCATTTTCAACAGCAATAACTTAAAAACTTCCTTACTTAATAAGGGATATACTGTATTAAATAAACAAAAGTTTATCAAATACTTAGTTGTTTTTTTATGGTTTTTTTTTTACATAAAAAAAAAAGAAAAACTTTGATCCGTCTTCCTGCAAATTTTACAAAATGTCATGTCGCTTAGATCAATTAGCCTTTCAACCGTCGATAATAACAATTTTATCTCGAGCTATGACGCGAATTTGCCGACGGTACGGCTGTCGGGCATGCAGCGCATGCCTCAGTTCCAAAAGGTTGCATCACATTCTATACGCGCGGAATGCGGACTAGGTAGGACCTACTCGTGTTTTCATATTCAATTTGTTAAATAATAAAAAATAATGGAACATTTTGTTATCTATGAAAATATGTGAAATGTTTTTTTATGTCACGTTATTTTATTAATATATATAATATAGCTGCTCGTGCTGATTCATTGACTGACTCACTGATTGATCACCCCTCCTGTAAAATTTTGTATGAAAAATTTTTTTTTCACTAATGGTTTCGTATAGAGGACAAAAATTCATTCGGAACAAAAATATGGAGAGAGCTGATGATTGAGGATTTCGGAGACAGGTGAGCAGCACGCTTAAGGTATTGAAGATAGGTGGGGGGTGCTCGAACAAATGTCACTCGAAACGTCATCCAATTGGCAGTTAGCTGAAAAAAAATTCAAAATGGCGAAAAAAAGATGGCCGCCATACAAATTTCATCGGTCTCCATCTCGGAGGGTATAAAAGATGGAAGAGTGGTTTCTTCGCAAAAGATGATGAGGATCCAAAGGTCTACTTGATGAATTGAAAAAAGAATCAAAATGGCGGAATTTATTTTTCCATAGAAAATGTATGGCGAATATTGAAGAGACTACAAGTTGTAAACTATGCAAGGCTTTGATGCGATTCTTTGGAGAACTCTCAAAGAAAAATATGGAAAGACATGATGATTGAGGGTTTGGAAGATGGATGAGAAGCCCGGGCAGGGTATGTTAGATAGATGGGAGGTGCTCAAACAAAAATTACTCAAAACCTCATCCAATTGGCACTGAGCTGAAAAAAAAACAAAATGGCGGATTCAAGATGGCGGCTATACAAATTTCGTCAGAGTCTATCTCACCAAGCATAAAAGATGGAAGAGTGGTTTCTGGGAAAAAGATGATCAAGACCTAAAAGTCTACTTGATGAACAGAAAAAAACAAGATGGCGGTATTTATTTTTCCATACAAAATATATGGCGAATATTGAAGAGAATGTAAGTTGGGAACTATGCAAGACTTTGATACAGTTCCTTTTCAAAATCTTTTTTAATTATTCGGAGAAAAAAATATGGAGAGTGATAATGATCGAGGGTTAGGAATATGGGGGAAGATATGTAGGTGGAGGCTGCTCAAACAAAAAATACCTGAAAACAAAACCTCGCGGTCCGCTTGCGGGCCGCGCACCCACGCGCCATACTAGTCTACTAAATAAGTACTTACCTATATACATATAATAGAACTGTTGAAAAAATTTTACCTACTTACCTATTAAATAAAATTAATATGCAAAACTTGAGTTAACTTATTTACATATTTTACCATTTAGGATAATATGCTCATGCTGGTCTTCGCGACTTCATCCGCGTGGGATTAGGTTTTAAAATTCCGTGAGAGAATTAACACCTATAGTAGGTAAGTACCTACCTAACTATCCGGGATAAAAAGTCATCATCATCATGATCAACCCATTACCGGCTCACTACAGAGCACGGGTCTCCTCTCAGAGTGAGAAGGGTTTTGGCCATAGTCTACCACGCTGGCCAAGCGGATTGGCAGACTTCACACACCTTTGAGAACGTTATGGAGAACTCTCAGGCGTGCAGGTTTCCTCACGATGTTTTCCTTCACCGTTAAAGCAAGTGATATTTAAATATGTACTTAAAACGCACATAACTCCGAAAAGTTAGAGGTGCGTGCCCGGAATCGAACCCACGACCTCCGATTAGAAGTCGGTCGTCCTAACCACTAGGCTATCACAGCTTCAGTCGGGCAACTGTCAATCATATAAAAAGTAGCCTAAATCATCTAATAGGTACCTACTTATGCTATCTATCAACTATCTACAGCCTTTTAACGTCCCACTGCTGGGTACAGGCCTCCTTTCTCATAGGAGAGAGGGATTTAGAGCTTAGATCCGCCACTGTGCTCCAATGCGGATTGGCGGGCTTTAACGACTATTGTCACGTGATAGTGATAATAACCATTAACCGGGACCGACTGCTTAACGTGCTCTCCGAGGCACGGGGGTGAAACATCGCCAGCTTCCAACTCCGGGCTGGCACTGAGAATTTCTCGACATAAATACCCAATAACTAACAATTATTTGCCCGACCCGGGAATCGAACCCGGGACCTCGTGATCTGCGTTCGAATATGCTAACCATAGACCAACGTGGCAGGTACTTAGGCTAATGTGCCTAATATTTGTGAATATAAGTAAATAATAACCGTCTGAACTTATATTGGTAGACTAGATGATGCCCACGGCTTCGCCCGTGTGGATTTAGGTTTTTAAAAATCCCGTGGGAACGTTTGATTTTTCCAGAACAAAAAGTAGCTTATCTGTAGAAACCCGTCCCCAAAACGGAAAAATCCCGTGGGATCCCCACGATTTCGGAATACAATTCCTTACAGCATCAGGGTTGAGGAGTTGGATATGTACTTACTCGAGTTCATTCAACGATAAAGTCTAAAATTGGTACCCCCAATATCAATTTAAATAACCAAAAGTTTCTAAAACCCATTAATTTTGGGGATTAGGTCCCCTGCAGCATCAGGATTGAGGAGTTGGAATCCAAATTTTTTATAGAACAGGGTCGCAATGTATCTCTATCGATTAAAAAAATTACGCAAATCGGTTCAGAAATCTCGGAGATATCGGTGACCGGTGTACATAGGTAGAAAAACACAACTCCTCCTTTTTTGAAAGTCGGTTAAAAAAGTAGCCTATGTTACACCCTGGTTAATTCTCTACTTGTATGTGAAGGTCCCGTCAAAATCGGTTCAGCCGTTCCGAAGATTAGCCCGTTCAAACAGACAGACAGACAGACAGACAGACAAAAATTTTAAAAACGTGTGATTCGGTTATGGTAGCGTTCAAATAACCATATGAGCTTAATATGAGGTAGTTATTTCGATATTACAGACAGACACTTCAATTTTATTTATTAGTATAGATATAGATTCACTAGATACGTAGTCCCGCTTGCAGTCAAAGGTCAAATGAGTTGATAACAGAATCAGCTGTACACTCGACGACTATTATACAACTGGCAACAATCTTTTCAACAATTTGAATCGTTCTGGAACTCTACGCCCGGGTCAATGACCCTTTTTAACCCCCGACGCAAAAACGACGGGGTGTTATGAGTTTGACGTGTCTGTGTGTGTGTCTGTCTGTTCCCCTGTGGCGCTCAAACGGGTGAACCGATTTGAATGCGGGGTTTTTTGTTTGAAAGATGAATTAGTGCCATAACCCACTGGCGCGACACGTCGCGCGCTGCAAGCCGCGGGTTGTCGCGCGCGTTTTTATTTTCTATACAAACTCTATGCAAACGCTTGCCGCAAAACCCACTGGCGCGGCGCGATTTCGTGCCGCGCCAGTGGGTTTTGCACGTCAGTTTTACATAGAGTTTGTTTAGAAAATAAAATCGCGTGCGACAACCCGCGGCTTGCCGCGCGCGACGTGTCGCGCCAGTGGGTTATGGCACTGAGTCGAGAGTGTTGTTAGCTATGTTTGATGAAAATCGGTCCAAGATGGCCGCCGCTACAAAATGGCGGATTACGTATTTTTTCACAACTTCCTTAATAAGGGTATCAAATGAAAGGGCTTGACTAGTAGTATAGCACTATGCAAATCCAAGATGGCCGCCGCCACAAAATGGCGAATGTCGGGGGTTTTTTAAATTTTTAATTTATACTTGTTTGGAGTTTCGTTCGTGACTCCTACTTCTGTATCTTAGATCCCGAAGTACAGGTGGCTACTGACTAGACTGATCAAGCTTCTGTGAGGTCAACTATTTTGTACCAGCAGTTCATCTATTGAATGTTTTTTTAACTATGCAGTTGAACTATTTTCTTGGTCGTGTTGACATAAAGTAAGAAAGTGACAAAACTTACGTTTAGGCTACCCGACACTTATCAGAAAGTGGTGCAACAGACCCTTAGGGTTTTTTTTTTTTTTTTTTTTTTAAGTTTTACAATTGTCCCTCTGACAGAATCAGAGCCTATTTCTTCTGTGTACTCTTTCACTCCAGTTCTATCGTTTATTCTGCTCGCACTTCCATTCTGCATACCTTGTCTTTCTTTCATTCTTTCTCTTTCAATGCCCAGATACATTCCATTAACTTACTAGCTACTACATTCTTTCTTATTATTAACTTATATTTTATTTATTTCTATTTTATTGCTTATATCTAGTATTATTATAACTTAACATTTTTGTCTTAATATTTATCTTAAACTATGCTTATTTCTATTTTTAGTTTACAATATTATGCTTTGTGATTTTGTTATATGATGTACTTTATATTATTACAAAATATATGGTCATCATATTCTTTATTACTTGTTTCTTTTAACAACCGTTCCTATTATTTTCAAGCAATAGTCCATAAACTTTTTCCTGCGTTCATCTGTCATTATAATCTTTATGTTTTCTATTGTCAGTTTTGTGTCCAGTAAGTGTTCAATGTCATATCTTTGTCTTTCAAATACTGGGCAGTCAAGGATAATGTGGGGGACGGACTCATTTTTGTCAGGGTCACAGACACATGAGGGACTCTCTTTGCACTTAAAGCGGGATAAGTATTCAGAGAATCCCCCATGGCCAGTAAACAATTGGGTATGGTAATGGCCAGTAAACAAACCTATTTTAAAAGTAGATGCTAGTTAACAACCCTTAGGGTTGTTAACTAGCATCTACTTTTAAAATAGGTCCTACCTACATAAGGTTAACCTTACTTTACTTTTGTTACATAAATTCAGTGGGTGAACATTTAATCATCCCCTATTTGTTTGGGGGTGGAAAGAAAAAAGAATCATCAAAATCGGACTACTCTGTAAAAAGTTATATTGTGTTGACCTAAAACCACCAACTAAAAACACCGAAGCGTCGAATACAACCACCTCCTTTAACAAGTATAAATTAAAAATTAAAAAAACCCCCGACATTCGCCATTATGTCGCGGTAGCCATCTTGGATTTGCAATAATGCTATATTCTACTAGTCAAGCCCTTTCATTTGATACCCATAGGGAGTTGTAAAAAAATATGTAATCCGCCATTTTGTAGCGGCGGCCATCTTGGCCCGATTTTCATCAAACATAGCTAACAACACTCTCGACTAATTCACCTTTCAAACAAAAAACAGGGGAACAGACAGAGACACACACACACACACAGACACGTCAAACTTATAACACCCCGTCGTTTTTGCGTCGGGGGTTAATAAATAGGACAACACACGCACACACGCACACACAAACGCACAAACGCACGCACGCCCACACCCACACATTTCACACCCACACGTTTATATTGTGTTTATATTATTATGATTGGTTAGTAAATGGATCGGTCGGTTTGCTATCGGATTACACTGTAGTTAGCCACTGTACATTACGTCACTATGTAAGTAGGTACCTATTTTACTCCACACTCCACTACCGCCAGCGAGTACTCGTTTATTATTGCAGTGCCGGTTGGAAACAACACACGCGCATAACATAGTATTATTATTTACCAAAAACATATTATTTACCACTATGATAAACTTTGAAACGCTAAGTTTGTTGCTAATACTAGGTACAGGTGTTGTGAAGTGCGAATATAAGTATGAAACTAAATGGTTTCAAGTGCCTTTGGACCATTTCGGGTATCAGAGGAACGAGATTTTCAACATAAAGTATTTGGTGAACGAAGACCACTGGGATAAGGGAGGTGGGCCCATATTCTTTTATACGGGCAATGAGGTAAGTTTTCCTATACTTTATTTATTTCCACGCTAATCTATCTCACGACCAGTACCACTAGAGCCCTTTCACCTCCCACTGCTGGGCACAAGCGTCCTCACTTGAGAGGGATTTAAAGTTTAGACCCACCACGCTTGCGCTGCTCCAATGCGGTTTAGCACACTCTTACTACTTTTAGTCAAGTGATAGTGATAATTAGTGTAATTAAAATAATAACACTGATAATTTCTTGACAGAAAACCCAACAAGTACCTAACAAATGAAGATTTTCTCCTGTTATAAAAAAAACCGCATTGGAGCGGCGCGGCGTGGTGGGCTCAATCCCTCTCTCCTATAAGAGAGGAGGCCAATAGTGTAACAGTAGGGCAACGTAAAAGGGCTGTAGTCCCGGTGGTGGTGGCACAGAAAGAAGTTTGACTTAATATCGATAGGTTGGTGTACTGTTACAATGTGTTCGCTGATGTTTTATCGTATTCGTTTAAACAAAGAATCAATGCATTGGTCGCTTGCCATCAATCGTGACAGTATTACGTTACAATGTACCTACCTAAGTATGTAAATATTGTGTTTGTCTGATCACCAGGGTCAAATAGAGACGTTTGCACAGCACACTGGTTTCATGTGGGACATCGCGCGTGACTACAGGGCCAAGTTGGTCTTCGCTGAGCACAGGTTATTTTGAGCAAAGAACCTTCTTTCTAGTCCTCAACATATCTTGCAGTCCATCTAATCTTCTTCAGTTATTTTTCTACATCTTTTCTATGCAATCTGTGGCGGCCTCCACATCTGCAAGCTATGTGGCGGTTTCCACATCAATCTATGTGGCGTTCTCAACATTAATGCGTGCTATATACGAACCACATACGAAGTATCTATAAAGTGAACGCAAGTTGCAACGCCGCACAACGCAGAAAGTCACGATAAAACTGGATATCGTCATTCGTCTAGATTCATGGATAGATGACTTCTAAAGTTCTAACGAGTCGCAAAGAACACGTGTGGTGCAAAAACTCGGCGGTTGGAATTCTAGATCTATGCCAAGCAGTTGACTTCCATAGCTATCACACTAATATTATAAAGGCGAAAGTTTGTGTGTGTGTATGCGTGTATGTTTGTTACTCCTTAACGCTGAAACTACTGAACCGATTTGGCTGTTTGGAATGGAGATATATTATACCCTGGACACATAGGCTACTTTTTATATCGGAGAATCATAGAGTTCCCAAGGGATTTTTAAAAACCTAAATCCACGCAGACGCAGTCGCGAGCACCAGCTAGTTTGTCATAAATAGCACCACGGCGACTTCCTATATTTTTCATTTTCATTCGGGTTTCATCTAATTGGTTGTCTCATCAGGTACTACGGACAGTCCATGCCCTTCGGCAATAAGTCCATGGACAACGAGCACATAGGATACCTGACGTCCTCACAGGCGCTGGCGGACTACGCCGACCTGCTCAACTTCCTGCAGGGCGACAGGTTGAAACCTACATACCCTGTCATCGCTTTTGGAGGTAAATTTACCAATCACCATCATGAGTATCATCAAGTCAGCATGCGTGATTTCTCTTTGGTGATGGCGTTTCGTTCGACGGTACCCTGAAGCCTGAAAATCATGTTTTCTAGATTGACGACCTCCCTGGCGCAGTGTTGAGCGCTGTGGTCTTATAAGTGGGAGGTTCCGGGTTCGATTCCCGGCAGGGGCAATTTGGGATTTCATAATTTCTAAATTGTCTCTGATCTGGTCTGGTGGGAGGCCTCTGCCGTGGCTGGTTACCACCCTACCGGCAAAGCCGTGTCGCCAAGCGATTTAGCGTTCCGGTACTATGTCGTGTAGATACCGATCAGGGGTATGCCATATCTCTTGCAAGTTAGCCCGCTTCCATCTTAGACTGCATCATTATTTACCATCAGGTGAGATTGCAGTCAAGGGCTAACTTGTAGTAGAATAAAAAAAAATTGATTTTAATGAAAAAGTTATCTTGATTGTAGAAATTAAATTTTGGAAATGTTACTCCAAATAATTTCAGGCTCCTACGGTGGTATGCTATCGGCCTACTTCCGCATGAAGTACCCTCACCTGGTCACAGGCGCCATCGCAGCGTCGGCGCCTGTGCACATGTATCCAGGCATGGTGCCGTGCGAGGTCTTCCACAGAATTGTCACCTCCAGCTTCAAAGTCACCAGCAAGAAATGCGTGGACAATATACGGAGCTCGTGGAGTGAGTTGAGGTAGGCATGTTTCGAGTGTCGTCTGTGGAAATTCTAACGTAATAAATCTAAAATCTACAGATTGAAGGTCCAGAAAATATGTAGTAGGTATAGCGTGTCAAAAATAATCTATTCTGTATTGAGAATACCATCTGTTTTACAATACAAATAAAATGTTTGTCTGGTTTAAATTTTTAACCTTCAATCCGTAGATTTTGAATTAATTTCGACTTTAATAATATTGAACTTAAAATAAGAAAAAAAACCTCAATAGCGCAACGGTATGGACTGAGAAACGTAAGGGCGACCGTTCAAATCCCATCCGTTGAAATATACCTACTTGCACACCTACCTACATATTATTTCTTCTTGCATGCTTGCTGTAGGTACTTAGAATAGGTACCTACTCAGGGTTTACTTATACCCATTGTTGACTGCCTTTTCGAACTCTTACCATGTGACCGCCAAAGAACATACATAGAAAATGTTACACACAAAAAACTGATTGTTACACAGAATAGATCAAATAATTGTCAAATTATCGATTAATAAACTGTAGTAATTCATACAGAACGTTCCTCGGAAACCAAACCAACAGCGACTGGTTGAAAACCAACTGGAACCTCTGCGAACCCGTCAAGAACTCGACAGATGTGCAAACCCTGGTGGACTACCTGCAGACCATGTACGAGACGCTGGCGATGGTCAACTACCCGTTCCAGTCCGACTTCCTGATGCCGTTGCCCGCGCAGCCTGTCAGAGTCGCCTGCCAGTATTTGAATGAGGAGTTGAATGGAACGCGTCTTTTTGAGGTATCTTGAATCTTCTTTTAAGATTTATTTTCTAGATATCTTAATGTTGCCGTCAGATAACTGCTTGACTTGGATAGCTACGCTGGACTCAAGCCATTTCAATTAAGAAAACCATCTGCAAGATAGGTAATTTTGTATCTAGCTCGCTCCGGTTGGTCGGGCCCATTCCATAGCCCTTACGTAGAAAACCAACTGGAGCCTCTGCGAACCCGTCAAGAACTCGACAGACGTGCAAACCCTGGTGGAATACCTGCAGACCATGCACGAGACGCTGGCGATGGTCAACTACCCGTTCCAGTCCGACTTCCTGATGCCGCTACCCACGCAAACTGTCAGAGTCGTCTGCCAGTATTTGAATGAGGAGTTGAATGGAAAGCGTCTCTTTGAAGTAGGTACCTACCTACTTATCTTCTTTTCAATTTTTTTCTATTTAACCCCCGACGCAAAAACGACGGGGTGTTATAAGTTTGTCTGTGTGTGTGTGTATGTGTGTGTGTGTGTCTGTCTGTTCCACTGTGGCGCTCTAACGGGTGGACCGATTTGAATGCGGTTTTTTTTGTTTGAAAGGTGAATTAGTCGAGAGTGTTGTTAGCTATGTTTGATGAAAATCGATCCAAGATGGCCGCCGCTACAAAATAGCGAATTACATATTTATTCACAACTCCCTTAATATGGGTATCAAATGAAAGGGCTTGACTAGTAGAATAGCACTATGTAAATCCAAGATGGCTGCCGCCACAAAATGGCGAATGTCGGGAGTTTTTTAAATTTTTAATTTATACTTGTTTTAGTTAGCCCTTGACTGCGATCTCACTTGATGTTAATTTGTGACGATACAAGATGAAAGCGTATATAGTCTAAGATGAAAGCAGGCTAACCCGCTTTCATCATAGAGATATTATGGTAGTATTTATTAAACCCCATACCCTGATCGGTCTCAAACCGACATCGTACCGGAACACTAAATCGCTTATAGCGACACGACTTTGCCGAAAGGGTAGTAACTAGCTGATGGCTGAAGCCTCCCACCGTAACAGACCAGAGACAATTTAAAAATTATAAAATCCCAAATTGCCACTGCCGGAAATCGAACCTCCCACTTATAAGACCACAGCGATCACCACTGCGCCAGGGAGATCATAAAAAAAATCCTTCATTTTTCCTTTATTATATAATATATTCCTTTATTATGTATAAATGATGATTATGACTACGGCATAATTTTATTTTTCAGGCTATGGGAAAAGTGGTGGCGGTGTATGCAAACTACAACGGCAAAGCCAAGTGCGTGGACTACAGGAGCAGCGATTACATGAATCTAGACGCGAGTGGCTGGGACTACCAGGTATAGTCATGTACAGCTTATCTACCAAATTCAAATTTAAAAAAATCCATTTCAAATAAATTTTATCCAAAATTTTAATAAGTACACTTTTTGAACATCAATTTTTTTCAAATACCTACATAGAAGTGAGGTAATGGTGTAATTACTTACGAGAATTTAATACTTAAAACCTAGTGATATGATATTCCAAGAGCTCCTAACTTTGGTTATGGTAACGATCTCCGAAATGGCTAATTCTGGGTTCATATTATGATGAAGAGTAACTCTCTGATGCCGAATATTATATCACTACCGAAACTATGCATATACTTTGATATCCATAAGAGTGCTAAATAGTTCCATTTTTTATGGCAAAATAAGTTAATTATCGTGTTATTGCTCGTGCTATTGCTCGTGTACTTATTAACCCCCGACGCAAAAACGACGGGGTGTTATAAGTTTGACGTGTCTGTGTGTGTGTGTGTGTGTGTGTGTGTGTGTGTGTGTGTGTGTGTGTGTGTGTGTGTGTCTGTCTGTCTGTTCCCCTGTGGCGCTCAAACGGGTGGACCGATTTGAGTGCGGTTTTTTTTGTTTGAAAGGTGAATTAGTCGAGAGTGTTCTTAGCTATGTTTGATGAAAATCGGTCCAAGATGGCCGCCGCTACAAAATGGCGGATGATATATTTTTTCACAACTCCCTTGATATGGGTATCAAATGAAAGGGCTTGACTAGTAGAATAGCACTATTGCAAATTCAAGATGGCCGCCGCCACTAAATGGCGAATGTCGGGGGTTTTTTAAATTTTCAATTTACACTTGTTATGGTTTACACAAAGTAGCCCTTGCTTTCATTCAACATCTTCACGAATCGCTAACGATTTTCGAGCTACGGTAATTATATTATGTCTTGAACAGGATATTTAAAGAAACGAGCTCCCTACTTACTCAAAAAAAGCCAGCCCGGAGTTGAAAGTTGGGGGTGTCTCACCCCTGTGCCTTGGAGAGCACGTTAAGCAGTCGGTCCCGGTTTCTATCACTATCATGTGTCAATATCCCGCATTGGAGCAGCGTGGCTGTTCTACTTCATCTCTAATTCCCTCTCTGCTTTGAGAGGAGGCCTGTGCCCAGCAGTGAGACGTTAAAAAGCTGGTGACTTCAACCTCTGGTTTGTCAAATTGCCTTCAATGGCGATCAATATGAATTACCAAGGAATCTCTGAATTGTTCAGGCATGCACAGAAATGATAATGCCGATGTGCACGACGGGCAAGGACGACATGTTCGAGCCCCAGCCCTGGAACTTCACCAAGTACGCGGAAGAGTGCCACAGGAAGTACAGCGTGTACCCGCGCCCCCAAGCCGCCAGGATACAGTACGGCGGCGACAGGATCAAGGCGGCGTCGAACATCGTCTTCAGCAATGGACTGTTGGACCCTTGGGCTGGAGGTAATACTGGTGTTAATATTGCATATAAGCTAGATGTTGCGCTAATGAAGCTTTATTAGCTCTATTATTTGTAGCGCATATAATAGAGCTAATAAAGCAATAGCGCAATGGTCGGACCCCACCCGTTACACTATTCTATATACAAACGGAAGCGGTTCGTCGCTCCTCGGCTGGAGCGTAGACAGAGAAGTAGGCTGGAGGAATATTTATTTATTAATCTAAACATAGATGGCGCTGTAGCATTTTAGATCACAGTTGCAAATGTATATTGATAACTGTATATACAAACGGAAGCTCAGTTTATAAAACGATTGTCCCGTAAATATTTCAATTATTTTTGTAGGAATGCCGATCGGAATTTCAATTTTAACAATAACATAAGTCATAACAGTATTAACAATTAACAACCAATAGCACAACATGTGCTATTGGTTGTTAAATTATTATTGTTAGTGTGTAAACTGTAACTTGTAACTTGTAAGTGACCTAAATTTCATCTATGTGTAGGTACCTAAGTATGTAGCCAAAGTCAACCTCACCTGCGCGCGGTGCACCCTGCCAATATGCTAACGAGACCCTGACGCTCTCAGTCCCCTCTACCGTTATGCCTGATAGCACAACGTAATCTAAGTAGATGGTATCACCACTTTGTGGTAGGATTGTACCCCGAGTCCGCCTGGCTAGCGACCACACTTCAGCCGTAATCTGCTGCAAAGCATGCGATGTGTTCCGGCAGCGAGCTGAATAGCCAGTCCCCTTCCTCAAAAGCCGGTAATGCATTAGTGGTTCCTCAGGTGCTGCTAATGTTCATGCCTCATGGGCGGCGGTAATCACTTAACTATTGTACGTAGTACTATTATATATTCTGTGACTTAAGGCCGCTCTCTTCACGCGCTTCTCCATACAAACGTATTACGCCTATTATTCTAATATTTGTAGCAATAGGTCTAAAGTTAAGCCAGATATCAATTTATATCTCCATTATCTATGCCATAAAATAAAAATATTAGTAAAATTATATTTATTTTGAAAGTTATGACGCTTGAAAAATCACTATTTTTGGGCAAATTTTGGGGCAACTTCGTGCGTAAATAAACTATATAAGAAACTAGAAAATTGAAAAACGACCGAAGTCTTATCATAGGTTACTTCATAATAATTACAAATGTCTTTAGTTCATGTAAAAAATTGCCAAATATTTGCTAAAATAGGCGAAATACCAAACCTAGATTTGCATCTTTTTACTTTGCCGTTTTTCACTAAAAATCATGATATCTCAAGCAAAATTTATTTATTTAATTAATATATTATTTATTTATGTATATATTTTTAGTACTCTTCTTTACTGAAGACGTCTCGCTCTCTAAATGCAGAAATCACTGTTTTAGACTCCACCCACCAACGATTTGTCGATGCCATGGAGAGGACTCTTAACCTCAGGTGACCCGCTTGCTCGTTTGCCCGCTATTATTATAAAAAAAAATAAGTTATGATTGCCTCCTCATCAGGTGGAATCCTCAACAGCATCAGCAGCACGGTGACGGCGGTGGTGATCGTGGACGCGGCGCACCACCTCGACCTGATGGCCGCCAACCCTCAGGACCCGGAGTCTGTCAAGTTGGCCAGGAACATCCACCGGCAGAACATCGACAAGTGGCTGAGAGACTTCCGCGAGGAGATAACAAAGAGACAGTGAAATAAAAACACCGTGGTTTTTAGGCTACTACACACTCAACCCAGTGAATAACTGGAATAACGTTATAATAATACAATACATATAACATGTACCTACTACCTAGTACCTGTTACTTTCATTAAGTAATAGTAGTTTATGAAACGGTTGCATAATAACTAATTATGTAGAGTTTCATACACTACTTTATCTAAGCTCATCAATAGGTATCTTACGTATAAAAGAAAAGACTAAGAAATTAACAAAATTATTTATTATAATAAGTACCTATTCATGTTTTGGATATTGCAATTTATAAATGTACTCAATTCTTCAGGGGAGAACGTTTTTGCATTTTTTCCCTTAAAGCCCTGCGATTTTCTTTTTAAAACAGCAATCAGTCTTGTGTATTTAATAATATCGATTTGGTTGTAGATAATCAATATACTTTTGAGCATTGAGTATTTAGCCCATAAGGACAAAGACTTAAATTTATTTGATAATTCTTGGAAATATGCTAGCATTACATTTTCTGAAAATGAAGTGGTTTTTTTCAAAATTTTCCAACTCATGGTAACATTTATCGTAAATTTTCTTTGATTTTGCTGGCAAAAGATTATTTGTCATTCCCGATGCTATTTCCAGAATGTCTGGTGGAGTTAAATTCTCTTCAGTATCACTGCTAGACATTTTTCCGCGCAACAAAAATCACTTGCAAAATTTTGAGTAACAAAAACTGAATAGTAAATAAATAATAAATTAAAAATTTAAATAATAGGCGCCAAAATTCAATTGTCAATTTCGAATGTGCGGTGCGTGCAGTGCGTCTATGGTCAATTATGGTAGCACTACACTCTGTCCTCTGGCCGCATCTTGCTACCGCCACACTTTCGCAGTAGTAGTAATAGGGTAACTTTGATAGCGGGATAATCATTGTAAGTAACAAAATTAAACTAACTAACTATTGTAAACTAACTATTGTACCTATTTCTTTTAAAATGTTTCTTTTGTTTAATTTATGTTTTTTTGGTGTACAATAAAGTATTAAATAATAATAATAATAATAAACACCCGGCATGGCTCAAAAATACCAGAACCCAGTGCCTGTACTATAATGTAGAAAAAATTATTTTTCAACACACTTGCTCATAAAGTGGCTCTACGTTCACCACAATTAGGCAGATAATTACTCCTATTATTCAAACTGTGACTTTTGTTTTACTATTATTCACATGTGAATTATAGAGTTTTATTTTTAATTTATTGGTTGAGTTGTTCCTTTGTTCTTAAAAAAGTTTCGATACAAAAAAGATCGTATTCAATAGTACAAATAAATTGATGTACCTTTTGCTTGCTCATTTCATGTAACTTCGTATTTAAATAGATAATTTCAACTTGTACGTGTTTAATAAATAAAACTTTAACTCAAATATAACTTTCGTTTTTTCTGTAATAAAGAAAATTTGAAATTCCCCATATTGTACGTGGCTATAACCTATCCGCAAAAAGCCAAATAAAACAAACCTCATTCATTCTATAGTCTATGGCCGATTGCCATTATAAGATGCGCGCGCATAGGGAAACTGATTAATTTTTCCCGCCATTGCGAAATGCCATAGAAAACAAACCTCATTCTAATATAGTCTATGGTCGATTGCCATTATAAGATGCGCGCGCATAGGGAAACTGATTAATTTTTCCCGCCATTGCGAAATGCCATAGAAAACAAACCTCATTCTAATATAGTCTATGGCCGATCGTACAGATGCGCGCGCATAGGAAAACTGATTAATTTTTCCCGCCATTGTGAGAAAATTTTCAGAACTCGTTTTCACTGTTGAATTGAACTTACAGTTATTTATTAATAAATTAAAATGTCTACAAGTACTAATTATGAAGAAAATGATTTCTGTTCTACACCGCCCGATATAAGATGTGAAGCTCTTAAAGTTGTGGCAAGTTTACTACCTCAAATCACCAAGGAAATATATCTATTTTAGTATTATTTTCTTCACAAGTGTGTTGAAAAACGTCGTATGCTACACGTGTGTATTGATGATTACCGTCCTCGGCTATCTTAAGACCCTCACCTAACGGCTCGGGTCTCAATAGCGCCTCAGCGGTAATCACCAACATTACACACTTATAGCATAATGTACTATTTTAACATTGTTTTGCAATAATTTCCTAACAAAGTAGTGTTATAATGAACTTTTTTAATTTTTTTTTTAAATATTATAGATGCATGTGAATAAAGTAGTCCAATATATGACACATTTTGATTTCATATTCGGAATTTTATGATATGAGAGTAGATAAAATATAAAATTCGGTTGAATATTTTTTATTTCATTGATTAAATATTTTATTATAATCTTCCGTCACATTGTCGTTGTTTGTGGTCTGTGGATTACGGATCACAGCTGCATTAATACACACTGGGAATCGAAGATTCCGTACCGAAACCGTTGACTGAAAAATGTTTTCTTGTAAAGTGGCTAGGTATAGAGTGGACTTGCCGCAATGTCTGGCACTGATGATCAATGATCATGAATTTATTGAAGTATCATGCGTGAATTGTTTATGTATTCTGTCGTAGTGAAACATATTTTTTTCGACAGTGTACCTATGAATTGCGCATGTGAGCCGCGGGCCCAGGGATACCTCACTTAAGGCATCAAATATCTCTCGCGCATTCGTACCTATACTAATCTTCAGATGCCACTCCATCACGAGCTCTCAACGATTTAAACGTAGGCTAAGCTAAAATTGTAACAAATGTTAGCTTAGCCTACCATAGCCTAGCCTTACGAATTTCTTAGCAATATTAATACTTGTTTTATAGTAAAAAATCATTTAAGATGAAGAAAAAACAGTGGAGCATACGCCAAACGGTCAGTATCCACTTGGACAGAACACACTGGACACTGTACCACACTAAGCGAAATTATACCCTCTTGTACCACAGAGTACATTATATATTATACTTTATCACTGTACTTTTACTCGCCTTGCCACTTCGCTAGAGACTTGACCTATGTATATCGGGCTTAAGCAGTTAATTTTTTTTAATAACAAATGTCAACGTCAGAGAAAATTATAATTGATCTGTTAACTTGAGTTTTTTTCTAACCTAAAATTACCTACCAGGCTACCAAAATAAATAGAAATTATTAAAACAAAAATATTTTTCTGCCTACAATTACTTTTACAATTAAATAATGAGTCCTACATGCAAGTACTGTGACGAGATCGAGAACAAGCAGACCCGACCCGGATTGATATGCGAGATTTGTGTATGTTTCGTTCACTTGGATTGTTTACGTAGAGAAGGGACGCCGGGAGACTTCGCCTGCGACGTATTCTTCGATTACACGTGTGAGGACTGCTCTCCGACTAAGGAAGAGGTGTTCAAACGTAACAAATTCCCGTGGTAAGTGTTGGTTTACTTTAAAAAGGTCAAAGGAAGTAACCTAAAGTTCGTGGTACAATCGACCGGCTTTTAATACCTCTTGCTGGCTGATTGAAAAATTATCATAATCTGGATCATGCCAAGCCAAGAATTGGCATAGCGAACCCTAAAAGTCTCTCGTAAACTGTATTGAATCGGATTCTCGCTACATCATGCTCAAACCGGACTGTATACACGCAAAGGTTTCTTATTCCAATAAACTTTTACAAAGTGCTTTCGAGTTACCAAGTGAATGATGAATCTATATACCACTATTAAAGCAACTCATTCCTATGGACTTTGTTTTTACATTACAACTAGATTTTTCAATAAGTTTGCATATAAAAGCTTCAAACCAATTTAAAGACATTTGATGGACGCAGTTAGCCTATTTTCACATTGGAAGATCAGTTCTCAATGCCAATACAACTAACTGCATCAGAGCATGTACTTCTTGCCAGTTGCAGCACAACCAGAAGTACATGTAGTACAACCAGACTTCAGTGGCAAGTACTTCGGTGGCAAGTAACTTGCCACTAAAGACTAATTTGTTACAAGTTGCTCAGTGTAAATCCTGCCATTCGTGATAATGTATGTGCCATTGTGATCAGTTGTGTGTGAGTTGAAAACTGGTTTCGTTATGGTCACCTATTGTAAGAAGATACTTGTGTTTCAGGGTGAATGTTCTACTGCTGACGCTGAACCACCTCAGCATCCACATGCAGGGCATCAGCAACCATGGCTTCTTCCACTACAAGACGCACATATGCTTCTTCATTGACAGATACTGGGCGCTGCTGTTTGGAGCTAACTGGTGAGTCACAAGTTAGTATAAGACTATACTATTACTGACTTTATGCTTTTGAAATTTTCCCTTTGTCACGCAATACAGATATTGTGGCCAATTCTGTTGTACACAATCTCTAAACCTAAACTAAAATGACAGGTCTAAATTTATTCCTATCTCTTTCATAGTGCTCACTGCAGAAAAGGATAGCAATAGATTTAGGCCTGTCATTTTAGTTTAGGTTTAGAGATTGTGTACAACAAAATTGGCCACAGTATAATGAAATTGTAATGAACAGTAAAAACATGACATCACAACCTACCTACTAACACTTCTACATAACTATTGTTCCAGCAAACAGAAAAAGAACTGGATAGGCACGATAGCGGGCGCCCTGTCCGTGTACAGCAATCTGTTCTTCCGCTCAGGCTCCATCGCCCTGGGGGAGACGGGCTGGTGGAAACTGCTGCATTCCTTCTCGCCTGCTGTTGCAGCTCACATAAGTAAGATTCCAACAAAAAATATCTTAGAACCATAATGTGTAAAGCATCCAAGTGAAACAAAAAGATTGGTTGTCTATAAAGTCTGTTTACGGATAATTTTACATATCGTATCTGTATCCATGCACAGGATAGCCTTGAGTTAGCTGTTGAGGCATGAAAAAGTAACAGACGGACAGGCACACTAACACATTTATAATATTAATATGGAAGTATGCAGAAGTGTACTTCTTTCTTATTCAACCGCTCCGCGATAAAACTACAAATCAATGTAATTTTTGCATGGATATACTTAGTTGAATACAGAGTGACAAAGCATACATGTTATTTCTGGAAAGTAAAAGGGTTCCTGCAGGATTTTTAAAACCTAACTGTACGCAGACGAAGTCACAGGCAAAAGCTAGTATTTCCAATATTACTAAGGTGATATTACTGTTGTTTCAGATCAGGAGATGTCTCGTGACCGGCCCAAGGGTCGCGCGCGCAACCAATTTTCGCTTGACAAAGCATTGTTCGTGGCCAAAGTTACCATGTTAGGTGAGTCAAAACTAAAATAATTTCACAGGCCTAAATCTAATACTGAAGCTATCATTTTAATATCCTTTCCAATATTGCCTTTGGAAAAGGTTAACATTATTTTTAAATATTGTGTCAATCTTGAGAGATATGTGTGAAACATGAAAATTTTCTTGCCGAAACTTACTTTAAATTCAGAAACCTTCGCAGATGTAACGCAGAACAATCCACCAAATTTAGATTTTTATTTGTATAAATAAGTATAACAGTATTTTTCAGGTTACCAGGAATACATAAACAACGTGGTGGAGGTCCCGCTCAAGCCTCTGGAGGGCGTCGCCAAGAAGCGGCGTCGGCTCGACACCGACGACGCCGCGCCCGCCGCCGACGCGCCAGAACTGTTCGACCCCGACAAAATGTACCTCGTTCCGTTTTTATATTATACAAGGTGTTAGGCTACCAAGAATATAACATAAATAACTTGCCAGAGTTTCCGCTGAACCCTTGCGATGGCCACGACGACTTGAAAAGATCCCTTCAAACAGTTACAGCTCAAACAAAACTTCAAAAAAGTGGTCTGGATGCGACCACCAGGTCCACACGACTAATTTCACAGTGGAAAAAAATATATACCATAAAGTTTGAAGAGTTCCCTCGATTTCTCCAGGATCCCACCATCAGATTCTGACCTGACCAGGGATCACCTGAAAAGTATGTCCTTTAAATAAAAGAATTATCCAAATCGATCTAGCTACTTGCCCCGCGCTTTCTTCCGTTTCCGAAATCTCACTAGTACGCAGTTGAATACACTTTTTTTGTACACTAAGTGCCTGTTTCACCACCTTCTGATATGTATTAGATAGCTATCTACAACTTTTGTCTTTGTCACTCGACATAAAGTAAGAAAGTGACAAAACATATGTTTAGGCTATCAGACACTTATCAGAAGGTGGTGAAACAGGCCGTAAATTAGCAAACGGGTTTTAGTTTACTAACTTTATCTCTTGTAATGTAGCGGCCACATATACGGGATATGCCATTGAACATAGCGATAACCGTAGATATGGCCGCTCTAATGCGTAAATCTGCCATTGAAACCCTTTGATCTGCCAAAATTTACCGCCATCCGACCCAATGCCCAATGGCATATTCCGTATGGCCGCGACATAAGACAGTATAGGTTGTACAGGAGCGTCAGCCGCACTCAGCCGCGGCAAGGAGTGGGAGTGTTTCGAGGAGCCCGCCGACTCCTCGCTCACGTACTTAACAGCTAAGGGGCAACTACAAAGACGTGGAGAGTATGTTCCGAGGGCTCATAACAAAAACTCTCCACTTCAAAAATGCGTTTTTTAACATAGCGTGAAGGGAAACATTTTGAGGAAACCAGCATGCCCTACAGTTCCGTTATAATATACATAATATTATATTCTGTATTGTTATCAAAGGCGTGTGAAGATTACCAAGCCAAACTTGGTCAGTGTGGTGGACTATTAAACCCTTCTCATTCTGAGAGGACTCCCGTTCCCTGCAGTGGGCCGGTAATGTAATGATTCTCGATACAGGTCTTCTCTCAGAATCAGAATGAGGACACCCGTGCCCTGTAGTGGGCCGGTAATGAGCTGATGATGGTGATAAGCTGTGATAGCCTAGTGGTTAGGACGACCGACTTCTAATCGAAGATCGTGGGTTCGATCCCAGGGCACGCACCTCTAACTTTTCGGAGTTATGTGCTTTTTTAAGTATTTAAATATCACTTGCTTTAACGGTGAAGGAAAACATCGTGAGGAAACCTGCATGCCTGAGAGTTCTCCATAACGTTCTCAAAGGTGTGTGAAGTCTGCCATTCCGCTTGGCCAGCGTGGTAGACTATGGCTAAAACTCTTCTCACTGAGAAGGAGACCCGTGCTCTGTAGTGAGCCGGTAATGGGTTGATCATGATGATGATGATGATGGTGATATGTACAGGAGCGTCAGCCGCAGCCAGCTCCGCGGCAAGGAGTGGGAGTGTTTCGAGGAGCCCGCCGACTCCTCGCTCACGTACCTGACTGCTAAGGACAACTACAACGACGTGGAGAGCATGTTCCGAGGGTTCAGCTTCACGCCCGCCTGCGCCATGGTGCAGCCAGTGAGTGTTGTCATTTACACTTATTAGCCCCCGACGCAAAAACGACGAGGTGTTATAAGTTTGACGTGTATGTGTGTTTGTCTGTTCCCCCGTAGCGCTCAAACGGGTGAACCGTTTTAAATGCGGATTGTTTTTGTTTGAAAGGTGAATTTGTCGGGAGTGTTCTTAGCTATGTTTGATGAAAATCGGTCCAAGATGACCGCCGCCACAGAATGGCGGATTGCATATTTTTTCACAACTCCCTCAATATGGGTATCAAATTGAAAGGGCTCGACTAGTAGAATAGCACTATGCAAATCCAAGATGGCCGCGACCACAAAATTGCGAATTTCGGGGGTTCTTTAAATTTTTAATTTATACTTATCATACATAAAATGACAACTGTCAGAATTCCACCGAATTAAAAATCCGACTATAGTCACTATGAAATGGTTATACCGCCATTTGTCGGTCGTCAGAACCTCGTCTGTTGATTAGCAGGGGGCAGTGCGCTCCCTTACCCCCCAATAATAATCATTTTTCAATTCCGTGGAATTCTGACGTTTCGTAATGTTACCAGAGATAAAACAATTCCCACAAAAAAGATAATAAATACAAAACTTATGTAAATAAAAATCAACTGCCTCATGTAGATATGACAAATGCCTGACAGACACTTCATGGTGATATGTCATTCAACTTCCATTTTTGAATAAAAAATTTTAATGTGCTTCTTTTGTTTTCTAGTGCTGAGTATGCACTTTCTAGTTTCCACTCTTAGCGATTTCTATTTTAGGGCGAAACGACTAATATTATTACGCGGCTGAGGGCTTTTTTATGTTGACAGGGAATTAAAGTAGTTTGGGATAAAATCGTACTTCGTAGGTGTTATCCCTGTTTTCCATACAAATAACTCATCTGTAAATGACAATGACAGCTGTCAGAATTCCACCGAATTAAAAATCACTCTATATAATGATAGCGGTGCCCCTTACACCTGTTATCCAGTTGTGATAACTAGATGGCGCTGCGCGATGTTACCCCGCACTTTTGGGTCGTTGTTCTTAGAGCATGAATATCGTTATTTTGATGTCATCTCGTTAATGGTGAGCACTGAGCTCCCTCAACTGAGGACCTGTAGAATTTTTGTAAGTCTTTTTAAGACTTTCGTAATTCGAGTTCGTTTTCTAAATTTCGATAGCGGTCCTTCTACACATGTATAGGCATTCCGAGTTTGCGAACCGTCAAAACACTAAATACTACGTAGGTATCGATAAGCTCTAATATGTAATGCAAAATGAACCCAAAGACTCTAAAGTCGTAATTCAATACTTCGAATATTTGTTTTACAACATTCTGCTTGGGGCGCTGGCTGTTTTCGAATGCTGAATGTATTGCCGAACTCAAACCTTAAATTAAATAATCCAGTTTAGGTCCATTTTATTCTGAAGTCATTGTGTTTTGATCAGTAGTATTTAGTAAAGTTTTCGAGCTGTGCAAAATGAGACAGCATACTGATACACGATGCCAGCTGACCCCTATGGTCAAAACAAATAAAATCTAAAAGATTGAAAGTAAAACTGACTTCACCACGCACTTTAACAGTCCCTATCTCGGAAACTACCGAACCGATTTCGATGAAACTTCACTGTTCCCTAAGTTGAAGTAAATGTATGTAAGCCAATAAAAAAAAACAATCCAGAAATCCGCGCACAAACATACATGAACCTGTGAAATTCTGTATAATATTTGTTCGGAAGCCCTTATAGATTATATATATATATGAATATTTTGCAGTTCCAATAATATTACGTACACACACAAAAATCACCCTTTTTTCCAGAGCGATACATCCAGCACGCTGTCGAACTGCGAGTCGTTCGGCTCGCCGCCCGCCGAGCCGCAGTCCGAGGACGAGAAGCTGGCCGAGGCGAAGAGAGCCGACCACAAACCGAAGAAACCCGACGAGAAACCCACCTTCCCCACCGAATCCCTCTTCTCCACGCTGCCCAATTCCGTCGACATGCCGTGGATCGACAGGGAAGAAGAGGAAGATGAAAACGACAGAACGGATCTGGTCAGTATGTTTATACAGATTTTTGTAATTAGTTTTTTTAAACGACATTAAACAAGCTATAATTTAAGAAAATTAAACCGACGATATACTGAAATAAAGCATTGTCCATATTTTGAAAACTAGTGAATCGATTTTGAAAAAACTTACACATCTCTAAGTTGAAGTAAATATAAGGTAATAAAAACCGGCCAAGTGCGTGGCGGCCCACGCGCAGTGTAGGGTTCCGTAGTCACAATCCTCGAAAAACAGATATAACTCCTTAACCTGTGAACCCTACTTAGCCGTGATAGTTTTCCTTTAAAATTGATTATATACCCTACTGCTGTGAATTTTTTCAAGTTCCTATATACTGCCATTTGGCTGATAGAGGGGGGGGGGACACTTGACTCTAATAAAAATTTGCACTTTAAAACATCATATTTTACAAACGGATCTAGAAATCGAAAAATGATGTTCCCACACCCACAGTATTTTTAAAAGACCTATTCAACGATACCCCACACTATGGGGTAGACGAGAAAAAAAATATTCATCCCCACTTTACATGTAGGGGAGCTACCCTAAAAAAAAATATTTATCAAAATTTTATTTCACCACTTTGTCGGCGTGATTAATATTTATACTCATGCCAAATTACGGATTTCTAGCACTAATAGTCTCTGAGATTAACCGAGGACGGACGGACAGACGGACAGACGGACGGACATGGCGAAACTATAAGGGTTCCTTGTTTACTACGGAACCCTAAAAAAAGAATAATCACAATCCGATTAATACTTTCGTAAATATAATTATGTAGTTATATTAATTATTATTAATCCTACTAATATTATAAATGTGAAAGTGTGGATGTTTGGATGTTTGTTACTCTATAACGTCGCAACTACTGAACCAATTTGGCTGAAGTTTTGAATGAAGATAGAATATGCCCTGACTTAAAACATAGGCTACTTCTTATCCTGAAAAAATCCACAGTTCCCGCGGGATTTTGAAAAACCCGAAATCTATATCTACAGCTATATGTAGATTACTATAGCAAACTTCCTTGAAAGAAGGTATAAAGGTTGAAAAAGGGAGCGGAAACGGAAACCATATCCACGATTCCTTCAGGATTTGTGAAAAATCGAAATTCACGCGGGCGAAGCCGCGGGCAAAAGCTAGTTTATCATATTTTGTTGGCTTAGGTACATATTTTATTTCAACTTAGGGAACAGTGCAAGTTTCGAATTTAGTTCAGTAGTTTTCAAGATATGGCCACTTTTCTCTTTTCAGTTATTCTTTATTTCGGCGCGTTAAAGTCCGTTTAATTTTTCCTATATTGTAGCTTGTTTTGTTTGCACTTTAAGGTCCTGTTTCACCACCTGATAACTGTCGAATAGCCTAATCGCAAGTTTTGTCACTTTATGTCAAGTGGCAAAGATAAAACTTGTGGTCACGCTATCCGACACTTATCAGAAGGTGGTGAAACAGGCAATTAATGTATCGAATAAAACGGTACAGGTAGAAATAACCCCGTACGAGGAAATCCAGCTGCTGAAGAGCGTGGAGAATCTCATACCCAGAGTGAAGGAACCAAACAAGAAGGCTTACTTGTGTCGTCTCAAGGCGAAGCTGGCGCTGAGGCGGCTGAAGAGACACCACCATTTGCCTGTGTTCGATTTAGATAAGTACGTAACCTGAAAATAATTAATGAAACGCTTCAAAAATAGACCATAAAGAGCAATGGCGAAGTTCCAAAAATCGTTTTTTCACAGGGTTTGTGTTTTGATCCTAATGAATACCAGAAATAAAAAAGGCTCTAAGTACCAAATTTTTTTTTCGTTTTTATTACTCTATCATGTAGTATGTTCCCTCGCCATTAACCTAAAATTGGAACTAAACGACTAGCGTAGTTATTTACTTGGTAGTTACGGCTCTAAGAAGCGTGGAGGTATAAGACGCAGGAGCGTAATTCTTTAAAAGGGTGTAAGTCCGCTGTCGCGTGCTTCAAGTAATATGAAAACGGCGGAACTTACACCTGTTGTTGCCGTCACGGGTAGAAAAGACGTAAACATTGTGATAAAAGTATGCAAATAGTAAAAAAATCATTAAAGGATGCCGGTAAATAATATCAGGCATCTTAGGGCAAGGTGACTTCAGAAAAAAAACCGCCACCTGATGAGTTAATTTGATTTTATTGATTTTATAACCTACAAAAAAATTTTTTTAGTTACTAGATGTATATTGAAGATTCTTTCTGTGGTTTAAAAATAATTCCCTTTTATTAAGTTCATATTTGAATACTATTAATAAAAATGGGTCTAAGTTCCAACAATCTTTTTTCTTATAGGACTTAGACCTTTATTTATGTTATAACGCAAGGCACATAGAGCCTTATTTATGTTAATTAGAATTGGACTTAAGGGTTTTCTTCAGACTGATTAGAAAATGTATGTTCATTGTACTAATTATTAAACTGAGATACTTAATTTTTGCTTCATAAACGCATTTTATAGTAATAATAATAATATCATTTTCAAAATATAAAATATTTGCTGTGATGATTGCTTATTATTTAAAACATAAATTCCTCCGCTTTTTGTTTTTGGTACTTAGAGCCTTTTTTATTTCTGGTATTCAATTCAAAAAGTAAAAAGCCAAATTTTTTTTATATATTTTTTCTGAGAACTGCCTCGTTGGTCTACTGGTTAGCTTATTCGACTGCAGATCACGAGGTCCCGGGTTCGATTCGCGGGTCGGGCAAATAATTCTTAGGTATTGGGTTTTTCTGTCAAGAAATTCTCAGTGCCAGTCCGGAGTTGGAAGTTGGCGGTGGTTCACCCCCGTGCCTCGGAGAGCACGTTAAGCAGTCGGTCCCAGTTATTATCACTATCATGTGACAAATAGTCGTTAAAGCCCGCCAACCCGCATTAGAGCAGCATGGTGGGTCCAAGCTCTAAATCCCTCTCTTCTATGAGAGAGGATGCCTGTGCCCAGCAGTGGGACGTTAAAAACAGCTGTATTGGTGGTGGTCGTGGGCACGACTTGGCCTATCACGTATTTCCGACTTGACCTTGATTTCCGGGACACCCTGTTTAATAGGCGTAAAAAGGGATTTTCATACAAAAAAAAACAATATTTATGTCCACGTTTTGAGACTGTTTTGCACAAAATTTGAACTTGTTTCAGAACTGTGAAGATACTGGGGGGCTATGTGACAGAAGATCCCAGGGTTGTGATGAACGCTGAACGAGTTTTAGACAGGTTCCAGAGATCGGTAAATTTAGAAACACTATACTTATGTATGTTTCTGATTTGAAACTTCATAGCATAATAATCATCATCACCATCATCATCACATCATCGTATGTTTCTGATTTGATACTGCATAGAATAATCATCATCATTAGTATCATCATCATCATCATCATCTAGCCACCGGCCCACTACAGGACACAGATCTCCTCCCAGGCCATAGTCCACCACGCTGGCTGAGTGTGAATTGGTAGACTTCACACGCCTTTGAGAACATTATGGAGAACTCTCAGGCATGCAAACGCAAATGTTAATGCAATTGATATTTAAGTGGCCTTTTTTATAGCCCTCATAATGAGAAGTAATTTTGTTCTCGTCCAGTATCTAATAGACAACCTGTGCGGCACGATACCCAGCACCAACTACGGCACGGTGCTGCTGTCGCGCATCGAACCCGCGACCTTCCGCTCGGCGTACTCGGGCGCCACACTCAAGCCCTACATCCGGCGGGACTCCACCTCCTCGCCCACGTGGCTGAGGCTCATGGACGAGCTGCTCAGGAGGACCAACAGGTGAAGGGGGCTTTTTCACATACAGCTTCTGGTGTGAAAAACAAACATACAAGATGTAAGGGGACGGCTATCGGAAACGAAGACAAGTATAGTAGTGATTATTATTGACAAGATACCACAAAAAGAAACGCTAAAAAAATTAAAATATTTTCTATATTTTTAAAAAGTTCGCAATGTAATGCAATCAACTGACGCCTAAATATCTAAAGTTGTCGTCGACCGCCCGCCGCTCGCGGAGCACTGACCCCGACTTGTACGCATTATTCATTGCTGGTTTAAAAAATACTAAACCATTATAGTTGGGATATTACAAACGTGCGAACTGAGTCATAAATCATTTTTATCGGACTTCTCGCTCGCATTTACAGGCCTTACAGAACTGGAAACTGTTTCTCTGGTGCTGTGTGTAACAGTAAAATAGTATTTGTTGATACTCGATACCAAGTTATTAAGTAGAAAGAGCCCTCATAACCCTATGATAGTAATGTTTTATGGCTCAGTTCGCACGTTTGTAATGTCCCAACTATAATATTTGTAGTGTAATGGCCCAGGGAGATGAATAATTGGTTATCTGTAATGTCTCCCTGGGTATTTCTTATAATAAATAATACTACAAGTATAAGACAATTTTTTTTGGTATTGTATTGTGTTTAGGTAGTACATATAATAATAGCGCTAAGTTGTCTCGGCAGGCACGTGTGCGACTACTCGCCGCCGCGGCGCGCCACGCTGGACTTCTCGTACGTGCGGCCGCAGCACATCCCCGCCGTCAACAACCTGTGCGCGCAGTTCTTCTGGCCGGGCATTGACTGTGAGTGCACACAGATGAATGAATTAATGATAAATGAATGACGAATAATATTTCTTTCTTGAATATAATATTATAAAATTGATCTTGATGTTTAGTGTGAAATCTGTCTTAAAAGTCTCACTGCGGTTAAAACGTTCTTAAGCCTGATTTACACGTATTAAGATGTCAAGTAGTTAACTAAATTTTAACTTAATTTTAAGCAAGTTAATTTTAAGTAAGCGTTTTCACGAATCCAGACTTATCCGAAATTTAGTAAAGATCTCAAGTTCATACAGTGATAAACAGCGAAGTGCGAGAAATAATAAACTCTGTAATTCTTTACGTGCTCAGCGAAGTCACAGAAGAAATTATCAATGAAATTATGGAGTGTAAACTACTGATTAGTTTGCGTCTTCACTAAATTGGACCTGTTCAAACGTGCTGCGTAGCTTCCACCCACCGGCGGGAGTTGCGCGGGGTTTGGAGGGCGCGGCTACTTACGAAAAATAGACAAAATTCTATTCTGCTTGTTTACTTGCACACTAAATTTTAACTTGCAACTTATTACTAAATTCATTCTTTACATGCATTATTTCACTTAAAATTAAGTTAAAATTTAGTTAACTACTTGACAACTTAATGCGTGTAAATTAAGTTTAACAAGAACGTTTATACTACACCTGCTCGGAAAGTACCTTCTGGTTTTTCTCCTATCGACGGTCAAAAGTACGTCATTACTGTCAAACAAATATGCGGGGCGAAAAGAACTATGAGATTTCATTGTTAACGCGCTACAGCGGAAATTCCATTTATGAAATTCCATTACTAACGTGCTTTTTTCTTTTTAATTTTTGATAAAATCCGATCAGTACATGAAAAAAAACCCATTTCGACAAAAGACGACATAAAAAGCACCTATAATAAAATAAATAAGTAACCGCCACGGTAGATGGCGCTGATGTCGGTATGTCACCGAGCACGACCGGGGTCCGCTATTTTAAATAAATTCATTTTTAATTAATACAATTAAATATAAAGTAAAAGTAAAAAATAGAAAATATAAATTTTTCGCGCTATTTTCTTTGTATTTTGTGAGTCGCTTTCTTTTGTTTTACCTATCCAAATTTTCAATTTATAAAATTACAAATAACTTTAGGGAACTCGAAGTGTCTAAGTAGCAGTGTTGCCAGCACGGTCATGTCAAAAGTTACCTAAAATAAATAAAAAAGTAACCTTTTAGTGTAAAAATAACCTTTCGTTTTGTGACGTGATATTAACGTCTTATAAATAAATGAACGCCAGTTGCACGTACGTAAAAGCATGACTCATTGTCACGTACCTACCGCGTGCAAGCGAAAGCGCGGAACAAGCGATAGAGAAAGCACGATCAGCCAGCATAGCCGAGGCCAGAGCGTGCAAGTGAGAGCGCGGAACAAGCGATAGAGAGGTAATGTTTTCTTATGACGTTAACATGTAAAAATGTCGTCCGTAAACCGACTTCACAGACAACAATTTTTTTTTCTAGTAGAAAATTGTATTACAAGTTATTATAATTCATGTTGCTTGTAAATAACTTGCACAAATATTCATTCAGACTGCATTCCTGTGCTGCATTCAGACATTGGTCGAGATCGGTCGAGAATTGAGATGAAACGAGTGTGAAAGAGAAACTGATGAGAAGAGTTGCAATAAGAACCACAGATGACAGAGTATTTATGAAGATTCGAAAAATCACCTAAAAGTTACCTTTTGAATAGTGTAACCTAGAAGTAACCTGATCGAGCTAAAAATCACCTAAAAGGTTACAAAAGTAACCTTCTGGCAACACTGCTAAGTAGTGAGCCGCCCAACGCCGCCGGAATTAAAAATATGTGGCCAAGCAGTTATTGTTATATTGAAAATCTCTTAACCAAGATATCTAGAAATAGATAAAAATAGATACAACAAAGCATATGAAGATTTTTTACAATGGAAACCCAACGTCTTTTTCTGATTGATTTCCGGTAATAATTTTAATATTTTTGATTATTTTATTATTTTCCTCGCAGGTGTAGTATAAAGCACTATGTATCCCTTCGGGAGAAAGTGCGATTCCTCTCGGGTGTATTGCGGCCCTACGGCCTACGGCCTCGGGCCTCAAACTACACCCTCGTAGTAATCGGTCACTTTCACCCGTCGTGGAACAATGTACTATTAAAGCGCCAGGAAGATTTTGCGCTAAAGCTTCTCCGAGAAGTTTTTGCGATTTGTTTACTTTTTAAGACAGCTAAGGAAAATCAGTTTGTAGATGTATTGTTATTTGTTTGTCAGTGACGGAGGCGCTCGAGTACCCGGAGTTCAGCTGCGTGGTGACGTACGGGCGGCTGGTGGTGGCGTGCGCGTTCCTCGTGCCGGACAGTGGTCACAGCGAGGCGTACATCTCCTTCGTGCTGGTGCGGCCCGAGTGGCGCCGCGCCAAGATCGCCTCCTTCATGCTCTACCACTTGCTGCAGGTCAGTGTACCTACATGCCAGACCGCATCGTCACTTACCATCAGGTGAGATCGCGGTCAAGGGCTAACTTGTAGTGAAAAAATTCGTTGTATGTAAAATCGGTTTACGAACTATACAAGAACGACGATAAGAAAACAAAGAGATAAGTGCGTCACAAGCCGAACTCTTAGACTGATCGTGTCTACTCTATCGGTTGTTCCGCGCTCTCGCTTGTACGCAATACGTGACAATGAGTCATGCTTTTTCGTGCGTGTAGCCGGCGTTCATCGATTTATAAGACAATGTGGCCAATTCTGTTGTACACAATCTCTAAACCTAAACTAAATTGACAGGTTTAAAAATAGTGCTATCCCCTTCAGCAGGGAGGATTGTGAAAGAGACAGGAATATATTTCGACCTGTCATTTTAGTTTAGATTTAGAGATTGTGTACAACAGAATCGGCCACATTATCACGTCAAAAAAATTAAAAATCGTGAGTCAATTTAGGTCACAGCGGGATCAACCTAATAGGCAGAAGATATTATAGTCCACAAGTGTTTACGCAAGCACAGGTGCTCACTCTCCATTCCCTCACTCTCACAGGCGAGAGATCAGGCTCAGAACCGACGGCTAATTCGTTGCGTGTATTTCTTGTTTGTTACAGACTTGTTCAGACAAGGATGTGACACTGCACTGCTCACCCACCAACCCTGCCATATTCCTGTACCAAAAGTTCGGCTTTAAAGTAAGCATTCAAATCGAAAATATAATAAATAATAAAATATATATTAGTCAAACACTTCACAACAAAGTTCTGTTGTCTCTAAATTAAACTAAATCTCAAACTAAACTAAACAGTTTAAAAATAATGCTATTCTTTTCTGCCGGGAGCATTGTGAAAGAGATATAAATAGATTTAGACCTGTCATTTTAGTTTAGTTTAGAGATCGTGTATGACAAACCATTAAATATAAATATAATATAAAGTAGCTTGTCCTGACTGACTGACAATCAACGCACAGCCAAAACCACTGAAGCTAGAAACTTGAAATTTTCACAATAGCTTCCTTTTATAACGTAGGCGCACACTAAGAAAGGATTATTGCGAATTCTACCCCTAAGTGGGTTAAATGGGGGATGAAAGTTTGTATGAAAGTCCGTCATTTTTAAAGTTATATATCAATGAAAATCGGTATTTGTACTGTCGGTTAAAAATAAAGAATTACGTGTTTCAGGATTTTTGGGAATTCCACCTCCAAGTGAGATTTATAAGAATCCAAGCGGACGAAGTCGCTGGCATCTGCTAGTTAAATATAAATATAACATTGACTAATAAGTTGTAGCCTGTACCAATTAGTCCAGTAACTTTAGGATTTGCTAGTATGGGGTACCTTGCGTTAAATCGGGTAGTTCTGATTTTTTGCAGACTTGTTTATGATGTTTGCCTAATGATTAATCCAAGTTTGTGACCTCGAGCGACGAACGCAACTTTGTCAAAAATCGAAAAAACCGCGAAAATTTCAGATTGTTTTCAGATTTTGGCAATTATAACCCAAAAGGACTAGTTCTTGACACTACCTTTTTAGGGTGTTTTTAAAGTAGAATAAAATTGCTACAATTTACGCCCAAAATCAGCTCTGTAGGCACATTACTTACTGAGATGCTCGCGACTTCACTCGCGTGAATTTTTAATCTCATACAAACTTCCATCTCCCATTGTACCAACTTAGGGGTAGTTTTTCCAAAATTCCTTCAACACGTAATTTTTAACCGAAATTCTAAATACCAATTTTCATGGATATAACTCGATAAATGACGAAAACGTGATGGGGTCTCATTTAAACTTTCATCCCCTACTTAACCCACTTGCGGATAGAATTTTCAAAAATCTTGAAATTCATATTTTTTATTTTTTATCGAAAGCTCAAATACCAATTTTCATGGATGTAACTTGAAAAATGACAGACTTTCATACAAACTTTAATCCCCTATTTAACCCCCTTAGTGGTGGAATTTCCAATAATCCTTTCCTAGTGTACACTTATATCATAAAAGGAAACTACTGTGAAAATTTCAAGTTTCTAGCTTCAAGAAGCTTGTCCTGACTGACTGATCATCAACGCACAACCTAAACAACTGAAAGCTAGGAACTTGAAATTTTCACAGTAGTGTTCTGTTGTTAGTAGTGCTCTGCAGTGAGCCGGTAATGGGTTGATCATGATGATGTCTTCATATTATGTTATGGGTAATGCAATTAAGTAAAACTTGTGTGCTAAAACTAATCTTTTATTCCGGTTTTGAAATAAATCCCTCCAACAGAAGATAGTCGTATATCTTCCTAGTTTTGTTCACATCAATTTTAATTATGCGTCTCGCATCAAGCAGACGTAGATACCCAATCTTGTTATTCTCAGCCACTAGTGACCTTTTGATTTCTAAATAGTTTTGTGGTGTTAGTCGTATTGCTGAACATAGATTCTTCTCACTCTCTGATAGAAGGTGGAAACCAGGTAAATCCATAATATCCAATGGTGTAGTTGTTTTTCTATACTTCCTCATTGTGTTACCAACCCATAACTTGGGTTTATTTGGTGACTGGCTGTCAAATTTCTTCATCATGATCATAGTCGCATATTTCTGTTCTTTGCAAGCTAACTCATTCTGTTGTCTCAGCCGCATAAACAATTTCGATGAATACAATGTTTTTATACCTTTCTTCCGAAATTCGCATAATCTAACAATTTTACTGAACAATTCCCCTTCTAAACTTAAAGACTCCACGAACGCGTCAAACTGCATTCCTGTCATGAACTGCATGAAAGACAATAACTTTTCAGATTTAATCCGCATTAGCATCGGATCGAACGTTTTCAGCCATGATAACAGTTTATTTGGCATTATAAGACCATGGTTTTGTATTATTCTGTAGCGGCGTTGCCTTTCTCTCAACCGAGTGTTCAGAGCGTTGACTAAACTAACTTTTAACGCTTCCATACACTCATCCTCATCATCGGGATAACTGCCTTCTAAATTAAAAATGTTCTCCGCATTATGGTCGTAACTGAGTTCAAATTCGGATCTATAAGCATTGTATCCGGCTAAAAGTTGATCCGACTGGTTGTTTCTCGGTGGGTAAAAACTTAACTCTGTATTGTATAAATAAGGAGTTAGAGGTTTGGGAAACAGTGACTGCTCGGTTTCTGGTAACAATTTCAGCTCATCGTATTGTACTTTTTCTATGTAATACTTCTTATAGTGCTCCTGACACTCCAATTTTGTTCTGGTGTGAACGCTTTTTGATATTTCCTCCCAATTTCCGTAACCATATGTAGAAAGAGAGGAGAGCAACTTGCATTCTTCTTTTGCTGACCAGTTGCAGTACTCGAATAGAGGGAAATCGTTTCTTCTTATCGCGTATTTATGATCGTTTCTATGCAAGTCTTTTTCTTTACCCAATGAAAAACACATGCTGCACAAGTTGATCTCACATTCACAGCACTCGATGTAAGGTTCGTGAGCGACATCGCTGCATATATCACAGTTGACTTGCAGTAAATCACTAGCCATTTGTTTTTTTTTTTTGCAGGTAGAGGAGTTGATACAAGACTTCTATGAGAAATACTACGATATCGACTACAAAGGCTGTCGGCACGCCCTGTTTCTGCGACTAATACGATAATAAAATGTGTTTTATTAGCTGGTTGTTTCTTTTAATTAAAAACAAAAACTGCGTTTCTCGTATAATTAGCTAAGAATTAGTAGATACCTTAAAAGTTCTATTATAGTATTTCAATTTTCAAACAAAACAATATTTTCATTTTCGCAGTCGCTACAGATTTTTTTTGTAATTATGTTTTGTCACTGTCAAGTGTCAAGTGTCAGCAGTGTGACCACATTTAAATTGGTCAATCTACTTCTGCAGCTTCAAAAAACTACCGAAATATACCACAGTTTTGGTAAAAACTACCACAAATCTACCTCACTAATATTATGATAAAATAGAGACGAATCATGAAATAAAACTATTTTTTTTTTTTTTTTTATTCAGTATAGACATACGCTTGGCCACTATCATACCTGATGGAAAGTGATGATGTGGCCTATGATGGTACGCGTTTGCCTAGGAGATGCCTATTCACTCTCTTTTTAAAGGTACCCAGGTTATAGGTGTCAGGAAACACAGATTTCGGAAGGGTATTCCAAACCGTAGCCGTACGTATAAGGAACGAAGACTTGAATCTCTTCGTTCGCGTAGCTGGGACATCGACGACATAGGGATGGAAACCCATCCGATGTCTTGCGGTACGGTGGTAGAAAGGTGATGGGGGAACAAGATCGAAGAGCTCCTGAGCGCACTCTCCGAAATATATCCTGTAAAACACCGACAGGCCGGCAACCTTTCGGCGATGGTCGAGACTTTGAAGTTTTCTCAGAAGAGGTGAGTCTTCGCCAATGAGTCTCCTAGCTCGACGATCTACAGCATCCAAAGCCGCCAGTTGGTATTTTGCGGAGCCATCGTAAAGGTGACTGCAGTACTCCATGCACGACCTTACTTGAGCTTGATATAGGGTAATCAGTTGCTGAGGCGTGAAGTACCGCTTGACCTTACCAAGTATACCAAGATTTTTTGCCGCAATTTTGGCCTTAGCTTCGATGGATTTTCCGAAGTTTATGGTTGCCGAGATGTCGAGACCTAGGAGATCGATATGATCGGTGATTGGTACGGATATATTTCGGAAAGTAGGAGCCAGGGTGAAGGGACTCCGTTTTGCCGTGAGCAGACACGCCTGTGTTTTAGTAGCGTTGAACTCCACCAAGTTGGAATCACCCCAATCAGAAACTTCTTTCAGGGTGGTGTTCAATCGTTCTACCATCGCCTCTCTGAGTTCTCTGATTTCAGAACTGCTAGCGCGCGGACTGGATGTGTATCTCTCCGTTACAGTGCTGTCATCAGCGTATCCTAGTATTCCAGGTTTTAACAAATCATTGATGTGCAGCAAGAATAGTGTAGCGGAGAGAACAGACCCTTGAGGGACACCGGCATTAATAGCCATAAGATTCGATGAGCAGCCATCAACGACTACTCGAAAGGATCTTTCCCTCAAGAAGTCAGATATCCAGTCGCATAAGCTCGGTGGAAGACCATAGGCTGGAAGCTTGCTAAGAAGGCTGTCGTGCCAGACCCGGTCGAAGGCCTTAGAGATATCAAGAGAGACAGCTAGTGCCTCTCCGTGTTTCTCTATAGCTTCACCCCAAACGTGTGTGGCATACACGAGCAGACCGCTTTTGGCGAAACCCAAATTGGCGATCTGAGAGGAGGTCATTGGACTCCAGGTATGCTAAGAGCTTGGAGTTAAGTATACGCTCCATGCTCTTACAGAGTAATGAGGTGATAGCGATAGGTCTATAGTTCGCCGGATCAACACGAATGCCTTTCTTTGGTACAGGTTGTACATTCGCAGTCTTCCAGGATTTGGGCACTCGAGCTTCACTTAGAGAGAGACGATACAGGCGTGTCAGAACAGGAGACAATTCAGGAGCACAATTCCGCAAGACAATTGCTGGAATCCCATCGGGACCGCTGGCTTTGTTCACATCTAGAGACCGGAGTGTTTTGAGTACCTCTTTTGGGTAGATTCGCACCACGGGCATTGCGGAGTCGCAAATAGAGATGACAGGTGGGCGAGTGTCTCCGGCATCTAGTAGCGAACTTTTGGCAAACTGAGAGGCAAGAAGATTCGCCTTCTCAGATGCTGTAAAAGCGAGCGAACCGTCTGGTTTAAGCAATGGCGGGAGTGATGGCCGACAGAAGTTCGATTCTACCGATTTAGCGAGGGACCAAAAGGCTTTGCTGCCACAGGGGTAAGAAGCTACTTTGCTCCCGATGCGCTTGGTGCGGTCAAATTGAGCTTTCTTTAAAACCCTCTTGTGTGACTTGGAAGCGACATTGAATTCCCTCTTTTTGAGTTTCAAGTCTGGAGCATTATGACTTCGAGCATCAACCCAGGCTAGAAAAGCTGAACGTTTACGGGCCTCAGAATGGGCGCATTCAGCATTGAACCACTTCGGGGTTTTACCATCAAGGGATACGTCAGCGAATGGTATAAAATATTCCATTGCCTGACGTATCACCTCGGAAATGGAAGTTTCGCAGCTTGACGGATCATCGGAGGAAAAGCATATTTGCTTCCAGGGATATGATGCGAAAAAGTGACGCATCTCATCCCAGTCTGCTGACTTGTACCGCCACACTCGTCTTTTGCAACCAGGGCTAGAAACGGGGGGGGCAGTAATTAGAAACAGACCTAACTAGGCAATGATCAGAAGAGCCTAGAGGTGCAGTGACAGAAATTGAATATCGGTCTGGATCTGTAGTCAGCAGTAGGTCAAGACAATTGGGAGTATGTCCATCAACGTCCGGAATCCTTGTCGCTTCTTGGACCATCTGGGAGAGGTTGTGGGATAGGGCGAATGTGTATGCCTCTCTTCCAGCGTGGTCAGTCTTCTGGAATGGAAATAGCCAGTTTTGATGGTGAGCGTTAAAATCCCCCAGAAGAACGAGTTGAGCTAAAGGATAACGCTGCTGGACAACATCAGCTGTTTCACTCAAGTACTCAAATAGTTGGGTTGTCTCCCTATCACCACTGTGTGAGCGGTAGACACAGGCGTAGAGCGTTTGCTCAATACCAGAGTCTAGAAGACACCACAAGACAGAAAAATTGGGTACCTCTAGATTTTGTAGACGCCGGCAGCAGATGTCATTACGAGCATACAAGCATACCCCGGCATGAGGTCTGAAATTGCACTCAAGAGAGTACCCGGGATATTGAAGGTATGAAATATCCGCTGGATTTCCAATTTGCGTCTCGGTGAGGAACAATAAGTGCGGCTTCTCGGTCTCCAGGTGGTGGTGGACTGCAGTGAGGTTTGAGTGCAACCCTCGGATGTTAGAAAGGTGCACTTTGAGTGAGAGGAGGTGCAGCCGCTGTTTGTACTTCTTTTTCTTGTTCTTGTGTTTCATGATTTTTTTAAAAAAAGGGGTAAATAGGAAGAAGAATGGCAGTTGAACAAGGCGATACGTTTTTAGACTCCACGATCCACGAAGCAGCTATACTATTGGAAGGCTCGACAGGAGACTGCGGGGACGCCCGAACCCCCCAGGGAATCGCCATCGGGTCCTCTCACCGGTCGCCAACCGGCACGATGGAAGCCATCCCTGGATTTTTCGCAAGGTGGCGGGGCAGCCTTTCATAGGTGGCGAACCTACTAATTGGGCCCCCTACTACCTGCGGTCGGCCAGCGGTGCACCGTGCTTCGGATCCCGCTACCCTCCAGATCGAGACGTCCGGTACAGTTACCACGTAAATCGGGTCCTGTCACTAAACGCAGCGCAACTGTGCAAACCCATTCCCCTTAAGCTGGCTTATACGAGCATCACTCCGGAACACGACGCATCGCACGATGAATCGTTTAGCGGCGTGGCTTTGCTCGATGGGTGGTTCCACTAGCCACGGCCGAAGCCTACCACCTGTGTGTGTTACTCGTTTGGCACCACCCGGGGGTCACGTGTAGGGTATCGAGGGTTACAACCTACGGACGCGAGTAACTCCAACCCCCAGAAACTATATTTCATTAGAGTCTGGCCAACGAAAGTAGAAAATCATAAAATGCCGATAATTTTAAATAAGATTGTTGACGTGGAAGAATATTGCAATTGTAGGCTTTACAAAAGGCATTGTCTCCTTCCGATGATTTAGTCAACCACTTTGAAAATAAAGAGTTTTGCTCCCACTCCGTACGATACTGCCTTCCGTATTTTCTTTTCATGGCGATAAATTAAATTACAAAACAAAGAAATCGCTCTCGATATGTGCTCTTCAGCTCATAGTACTCGTAATCTTGTATTAAGTCGTACATATAGGTAGGTACATTAAGTTAAAAGTTTAGGTAGACGTGCCTACTTGCGAACGGGCAAAGAAGATTAATAAAACAAGACTAGCTATGACCTGTTATGGATGGAGAAACCCCGCCCCAAAAATCTTACTAAACAGAAGGTTGCCATATACTTGATCCAAAATCTACCAAATCTATCGGAGAAAAAATCAATAATGTGTAATTATACCAAAATCTACCCAACAATTTTTAACTACCACAACAAGCCTTAAATCTACCAAAAAAGTAGAAATCTACCACATGTGGTCACGCTGAGTGTCAGTGCCACTGGCTGTCAGCTGTTAGTACCTAAGATATTGTAATATATACTCTAAATAGATGTCAAGTTTACATCTGTCTGTGGTCACAAGTTTTTTAATGACATTTGACAATGACACGTGACGTGCTAGTGATGTAACTATCGATATTTTGACTGTGAGGATCTATAGGGACACAAATACAATATGCGTGTTTAAATATGTGGACCATACTCTAATATTACATTATGCGAAAGTGTGTCTTTCTGTCTTTTACCTTTTCAGGGCCCATCCAATTTGGACGAAATTTTGTACACAGACAGCTTGCATCCCGGGAACCGATATCTAAGGCTACTTTTGTCTTGCAGTATCAAAGCGTTCCTACAAGATTAATAAAATAAAAACCTAAGCTCACGTGAATGAAGTCTCGGGCATCATCTTGTTAGGAAATACAAGAATAATATGTTTCATATTATAGTATATTTTTAACCGACTTCAAAAAAGGAGGTTGTATGTATGTATATATGTATGTATATAAGTATGTTCGCGATTATCTCCGCAACTAATGAACCGATTTTGATGATTTTTTCACTATCATAATCTACATACTTTCAGAAAGGTTTTAGTGTACACATCGAAAAATATACATATATATATATATATAACACAAAATATACATATCCTTCTAGAACCTTTGTTGTGCCTTCTAGAACTGAAATAAAATCGAGTCTTTTTGGAGTCGATGAAACTTTATAAACGGTGTTTCGAAAATACGATCATACAAGCTATTTTTAAGAAAAATTAAACCGACTTCGGTCCAGCAATCTCAGAGGAACCGCGGTGCACCAGTCAAAAATATTAGTGACATGTGGCTACATTTATGCGTGTAACTTCGCACATACGAATGGTAACTAGGTGTGTTATACATATACTAAAACCTTCCTGAAAGTACTTAGTGAATTATTATATAATAATTAAATAATAATATAATATTATATTACAATAGTGAATTGTTTTGTCTCGAAATACAAAATATTAAACCTATTTATATTAATAGGTAGTAATATTATACTTCGTGCAATTTGCACATTGCACACGTTGCACATTGCACGAAGAACCGATGGACGTTGGGGTCCCAAGGTGCTTGAATGGCGACCTCGCACCAGCAAAGGAAGCGTAGGTAGACCCCCCCACTCGATGGACAGACGATCTCAAGCGAGTCGCTGGTAGCCGCTGGAATCAGGCGGCACAAGATCGTGTGCTGTGGCGATCCTTGCAAGAGACCTATGTCCAGCAGTGGACGTCCATTGTTTGAAACGAACGAACGAACGAACGAATATTATACACTTACTAAATTTCTTTGAACATTAATGTTTATGAGTATGGCCGCCAAAAATTGTACTTTCAAGAATAAAAAAATGTCCTTGTCATTTTATTCAACACCAGGTTTTTTTATATGGTAAATATGGTAGTTTTTAAATAGTTTCAGGTTCACTGTGTTATATTTATTATTATAATAATAGTTTAAATTCATTTTGAGTGCATTTAACAAGCTCAATATTTTTTTTTGTAAATGCTTATTTTAGTTTCCATACGAGAGTCATGTGTCCCACTTAGGCATTCTCACACTTGAAGTCACAAAATTATGCACAAATCTATTGTAACCTGTAAAATTTTGGTATTTCTAAATTATTCTGTAAACTTGTGGATACTTTTAACAAGTTCTAATAAAAATAACTTAAAAAATAAATATAAAAACTCACTTTAAACAATAGTCCCACTTTTTTTCACGAATGATACTTCACGCAAGTTACCATAAAATAACACCCTAAATAACTAGATTTAACCGAGCTACAAAAATATTTTAAGCAATGGCAGCACCAATTCCATGTTGGCCAACCTATAGACAAAAATCGCCATTTTGTTTCTGTCATAGTTGATCTTTAAGGTAGTCGGCATTTTTGTCTCGGAACATTTTAATAATTTAGAGTGAGAATTATGCAAGGTAAGAATACAAATTTACAATACTATTAAAATTATGTGTGTAGCTTTAGTGTTTTAGTAACAAATAAAACTATGCGGCGTCTTATTACTACAAAACTTTGACGAATGAAGGCTTTTTAGGTTATGTCCAACCATATTTTGATTCACGAATGATACCATGTGTTACTATTGTGTTACGTAACATTCGTGATCGGCTGTTAGGGGTAGTACTCACTAGAGAATCTAAAGTAAAAAATTAACTTTTTTACAAAAAGAGAACCCACTTCAAAAATTATCATGTTTCGGAAGTTGGTGCTTTGGTTGTGTTGATACTTTGCAGTGCCTTGCCACCGACTTCCGAAATTTTAAAGTTATTTTCACTCTGTAGTTTATGAAGTCTGTTCCCTTTTTGTGAAAAAAAAAATATTTCAAGCTTTTTAGTTTCTAAATACTCACATGTGGGGAATACAGAACCTCTCTTGTTGAAGTCGGTTAAAAAGCTTCATAACTTATATTTTTTGTAAGTAATAAGCATTGTCGTGTATTTGTGTCCGCATTAGTTTACGAACCAGAGATCCTGCGTTCAAATCCCGTGGGAAAATAACTTGCCAAAATAGACATTAATACAATAGGCGTTATTTACACGACTTTATAGAAAATATTTTATTTTTAGATGGTTTTGACGGCGGCAGAAAAGCAAAAACGATACAGAGAGCGAATGCGAGCTAACAACCCGGAAAAATTTGAAGAAGCTAAGCGTAAAAATGCTGCGCGAAATAAAGAAAGAAAAAAAATTTGCGAATATACGGAAAGTGAAAAAGCTATCTTAAGGAAACAGTGGAGAAATAGAAAAAATAAACAAAAAAATAAACGAAAAGAAAATGTTGCTGAAAATAGTAACTATAACGATCAAACTGACAATAGAGCACGATTAGCAGAAAGAAAAAGGTTTAAAAGACATTTGGCCATTGTGAAAAACAATTACGAGACCAAGATCAGCAAAATGACAAAAAATATTTTAGCACTTCAAAAAAAAAATTATCGTTTAATAAAAAAGCAAAAATCTTTAATGGCACGTATTGAAGAGTTGGAAGCAAAAAATGCAGAATTGTTAATAAATATTGTTCCTACGAATACAGTTCAAGATGATATTGAAATGACGCCACTTACAAAAACCGATAGCTTTATAGAAGAAAATATTCCCAATATATCTACACCAGAAAAACAAAAAGTGAAAAGACAGCTTCTTAATTATAACGTTTTAACTAATGCTCTACAAAACACTTACAAAAATTCTAAAGATAATAAAGACCGAAATGTTCTTAAAAGAGTAGTTGAGAATGATATAGTCAAAAAATACAAGGCAAAAAGCGTAACTACAGCTGTGTTGGGATTGAGAGGAAGAGTTCGTCACAGAAAAACTATTTTGAGAAAAAATGAGAAGCTTATAGAAGAAATTAAGCAATTCTATGTAAAAGATGATGTTAGTCGGGCAACAGCCGGGAAGAATGAAGTCAAAACTTAAAAAAAAAACAAGCAACAGCGACGCTATTTATTGAAAAGTCTGAAGGATCTTTACAAAAAGTATAGGTTGGAAGGAGGCAAAGCAAAGTATACTGCATTTAAAAAGTACCGGCCTTTCTACGTTTTGCGTCCTAAACTCTCAAACAGAGAAACGTGTGGATGTATTAAACATGAAAACATGATGCTCAAGATTGAAAAATTAAAAAAAATCGGACTGATAGAAAGCAAGGATTTAGATACAATTTTCTCCATAGTACAATGCGACTTGAATTCGAAAGAATGTGCATATGGGGAATGCTCTGATTGTAAAGATAATTTTATTTCCTTTAACTGGGGTACTCATAAACAAAGTGAAACAGTTACTTACGAAGAATTTAAACTAGATAATTACGAGTATATAAATAAAAAAGATAATCAAATATCTATTACTAAGAAGATGGAAAAGAAACATACAAGTGAGACATTGGAAAATTTTGTAGAGAAATTTAACAAAGAACTTAATATCTTAAAAAAACATGTTTATAATATAAAACACCAATATCACCAGTACTCATCGTGCATCAAAAACTTAAAAAACAATGAAGTTGCAGTACATATAGATTTTAGTGAAAATTATACATGCAAACTTTCAATAGAAGTTCAATCTATGCACTTCGGTGCTTCGAAACCACAGATAACAATTCATACCGGTGTCTTATACACAAGTGAAAACAAGCCACAAGCATTTGCTTCTATATCGCCCAGCAACGAACATGGTCCAGAGGCCATATGGGCCCATCTTGAACCTATTCTTAACCATATTAGAACAGAATTCCCGACTGTGTCAGCTGTACATTTTTTTTCTGATGGCCCTACTAGCCAATATAAACAAAAAAAGAATTTTTTTTTGTTTTCAAAATACACAAAATTGTTGGGATTCCCACACTCAACGTGGAATTTCAGTGAGTCTTCTCATGGGAAAGGAGCCGCTGATGGGGTTGGTGGTGCGATAAAACGCAGACTAGATGGCTATGTGTCACAGGGCACAGATATACCAAATGCCCAAACAGCATTTAAAATTCTCAAGGACTCTGATACTTCAGTAATGACCTTTTATATTTCAGAGGCTGATATTGCCAAATACACAATATCAGAAACTCTGACTCCAGTACCACAGACAATGGCTCTTCATCAAATTGCGAACACAGAGACAGCCGATGTCATTAATTTCAGATGTTTGAGCTGTTTTTGTTGTGATGTCCTGTTTCCGAAAGGTTATTGTGAATGTTTAAATGTTAAAAACCACCTACTTGTTCAAAACAAAGAATCTGACAAAGAAAGTGATACAGAAAATAACCCTGTTCGGAATAAAACAAACCGAGCCATTAAGAGAAAAAAGAAAATATCAGAATTAAGTGAAATATCTGACTCGGAGCAAGAAGAGAAAGAAAACAGAAATCAAATAGAGAAGATTTGTAGAACAGGAAAAAACACAAAAGAAAAAATAATAATATTATCAGACGTGAGGTATAGACCGGAAAATCGTGCCTTCTGTATCAAAACATTTGGAAATAGTCAACCGAAGCTCAAAAAAATTGACAAATCTGATCCATTACATTTATCACATAAAAAATATATAAATTTATATGATAATCCAATTCCATCCACGTCGACTATGTCAGAACTATGTGGAAAACAAAATATTATACTCAAAAAGGTAACAAACGATAATACTCAAAAAAATATATTTCGCAAGACGCAAAAAATGATTGATTCTGACGCAAGCAGCACAGAAAATGACGATGATTTTTCTGTACATGATACCTCAGATGACGAGCTATTTATACCCGATTCTGACTCTATTTCAACGTATATAGAAGATCAAGAAGAAAGCAATGTAACGAAAAAATTCATGGAATCAAAGACAGTACAAAGTGATGGCAACAGCGCACGTGAAAAAGTTAAAGAAAAATCAGGACATCATAACAAAGAACAATTTGAAAAGACTAGAATAACCACAAATACTGACAAATACCGAGAGCTTTCAGGTGCCGAAGAAGAAAGACTTGTTAGTATAGCTGACATCGGAGAAGTACCCGGTTATGATTATTTTTCAGAACTTACGGAAGAAAATTGTGGTGAAGATAAAAAAGATATGGAACTAAAGAAAGTGAAAAGCAGCAGAGATGGCGCATATGAAACAGTAGAAGAAGAAACAGGAAATTGTAACAGTATACAATTTGAAAAGATTGAGATAAACAAAATCACTGACAAAGACTGTGAGCTCCCAAATATCAAAGAAGTTTTATGTATAGGTGATAGTGTATTAGTGAGGTATTTTCAAAGACAATCTTGGAAATATTATGTAGGGTTTATAGAAAGTGTAGAAGTTAATGAAACCATACGTTATGCTGTGCGGTTTTTAAAAACAATTTATAAACCCACGTTAAAATTTGTACCTACAAAAATAGATCGTGATGTTGTTCCTGAATTAAGTGTGGTAAAAAGGATAGAAGTAGAGTTAAATGGGAAAGCATATTTCTTAAAAAATACTTCTGATCAAATTTTCTTTTAGCTAAGTTAGATTTATTTTTACTTTAACGTTCGGCATATTGCCGAAGAAGAAACGTTAATTCGTGTGTCACGGGTTGTGTTGTATTTTGTAAAAGTTAGTTTCAAGATGTTTTTTCATTGTTTAGTTCAAAGTAAGAAAGTTAAAACTTACAAAGTTAATTTACAATTCATAGATTTCCAAATATTTTAATATTGTTACATTTTGTAAGCTTAGTCTTTTTGACCTGATATCCACTATAACGAAAAATAAGTCATTTAGGACGATATGAGGTCAAGAATACTTATTTTTATAAAATATTTTTCAAAAATTTTTAATTTTCTATGTTAAACCAAGATAAAAATATTTGATATGTAAATTGTAAACTTGTTAAGTATTTTTTTTTTCTATAATTTCTAATTTTCGTTCGTTAAACAAAGACGTTTATATTTGAGCTTAGTTTTTTATTTATTTAATGAAGACTGATAATGCCATTTTTTATAATTACTGTTTTTATTTCGTAATTAATGTCTTAAGTTTATAGTGGATGATTCTTGCATTTATAAGTATTATAGAAATACAAAAAACAATTTCATTTGAAAAATAAAACTTTTTCTTTAATATTTAAATTTGTTTTATTGAGTTTAAAAGTAATTTAATCAAATAATTTAATTAACAATAAAATAAAATAAATAATACAGAAATGTAAAAAAAAAATTCTCCTGCATTATTAGTGTAATGTACACTAGGCTTAACAAAATCACGTATGTTACTTACATTCACGTATGTTACGGTGTGTTACGATTTCACGACTGATATTGTACAATATTTGGCGGCCATACTCTTATACGTCGTTTATTACGTTTATTACGTTTAATGTTAACGGAGTTAATGTGCGAATGGAAACTTCATTGGCGGAATTTTCTTCTGCATTACAGACATCCATTGGTAACGGTTCTCTTGCCTTAAATTAAAAAAATCAGACGTGGTAGAACATTTTTCACGTTTCGCTTCAGCGTTTTTCATACACCAATAATAGCTTTTAGGGTAAAACTTTTAAAACGTGCCGCCTTGATATGGGTTATGGGATGGGGGGAGGGAGAAGGTAAATCATCCAGTGTTGAGGTTAGAATTGATTTTCGTTGTTTTCTTGAAAACGATGAATTACCTTATTATAAGAGTGTTAGCATTATACTCGTGGACCAAACATCTATCACTAATGACTATTTTATCTCTGAATTCGTGCCAAAGACTATTAAGTCCACGGAAGAGAGAAGGCAGGGGAAGTGAAATGCACCAAAACTACTATAGGAACCGCTGTCGCCAAACTCATACAAATATACCGTTAATCATATATTGCACTACAAAGAAACAAATCGTTTGATTTGTCGTTTTAAGTTTAGTCAAAACTAGCCTACTTCACATAACTCACAGATTTGGAAACAAACCCTGATTTTCTAGAAATAAGATTTATTTTGCTTTAACGGAAGAATGTATTTATGAGCTATAGTCACACTAGATTCGATTGTCCAATTAATTCCGCTACTTGACAATAGATGGCGCTGTATTGCTACTCATTGAATTATCTATCGATATCGATAGATACTCGTTATTTTGTTTATTCGCAAAAAGAAAATTAAAAAAGGTAATTATAAAATTAAATAAAAGTGCTGGTATGTATGCACTGATGAGTAAATAAAAATGTTGAGTAAAAGCCATTAAAACTTTAGTGATTGACTAAAATGTAAAGTTATCGATTCTTAATTTTTTTACTATTTGGGTTTTGACAATGACTTATATATTAAGAAAAGCGATATATTATTATTATTATGAATCAAAAATAATACGATATAAAAAATGCCTACTTATATAATACGATCAATTTAGACTTCCAAGATTACAATATTCACACCTAGCTGAAAATTGGTAGGATTGTTCAAAACACTATTATAAATGAAATGTGAAAAGTCCTCATCGATCCGACACCTGGAAAAAAATTACTCGGTGTCAAAGTTTTCACGGGAAATTTTTCAGCAAAACGGTAAGTCTTATCATAAAATTATTTTAAACAAAATTGTAGATCAGATAATTATCTATAAAAATGTCTGTATACTTTTTTTCCTAAGAGCCACCGTTTTTGAGATATAACGATTCAAAAAAATTAATTTCGAAATAAAAATGAGGGGCTGGGTTTCTTTTTACCCAAAATTCTGTGGTGGTGGTGCAATCTTGTATTTGCATAGTGCTATTCTACTAGTCAAGCCCTTTCATTTGATACCCATATTAAGGGGGTTGGAAAAAAATATGTAATCCGCCATTTTGTAGCGGCGGCCATCTTGGACCGATTTTCTTCAAACATAGCTAACAACACTCTCGACTAATTCACCTTTCAAAAAAAAAAAACGCATTCAAATCGGTCCACCCGTTTGAGCTCCACAGGGGAACAGACAGACACACGCACACACACACAGACACGTCAAATTTATAACACCCCGTCGTTTTTGCTTCGGGGGTTAATTAATAATAACTGTATCAAAAATCATCGTTTGGTCGTTAAAATATCGATAACAATGTACTTAGCTAACATCATGACATCTCTACGACCACGACCACCCGATCGGCGTCCATACCGTGAGTCTAACGTCTTAGTGAAGGAATATATTTATATAGTACAAGTCCATTGCGTCCTAAGACCGACCGATTCAATGATTGATTTCTACTAAGCAAGCAATGGATTTTGTTCATAATGAGATATAGACTTCTCAATTTAGCACATTTTTAGCATAATGTAAATATACAAAATAATGTTTTCTTGTTTTTTATGGAAAATAACAACAATAGCTTGTACTTAAGTGTGAAATGAGATGCCATATTTTGTATGATTCACTTTTTTGCTTGATTTTTTGCAAACAACCACTGAACAACACGGCATTTTGTTAAAAATCGAGAGCGGTGAAGCGATCGTTGGATGACATTCGACTCAAGACAAAAACGGTTCTCAGGTGTATTTAACGCCAGAAGAGTTCTCAGGAACCACGCCCCCTTGCCATATCTCGTCTAATTCATTTTATCTATGATTAAGTCCAACCCTAGTATTTGCATGTATTTTGCACCTTCACACAACACTAGCATGAAATTATGGTATTATTACAAATATTTGATATTATTATAATTACCAATGTGTCTATATTCGGCAAAAATAATAGCGTTTGCTTTTAAGCGCCTCCATTTTAAATTGTTTTTGGGCACAAATCAATTAAGTGTGAAGTGTTTTGAACAAATATGACTGTGTTTCTGCGATGTCCAATATTGCGGTCTTATTCTTTGTGCCCATTCATTTCTTATTTTTGGGTTCTTTGGAAATCTGTAACAAATAAAAATTTAGCGATCATGATACAACAATCTAGCACGCGGAAATACACGTAAGTATTCATTGTGTGTAGTGGCTACGGAATCTAATGTTCAAAAATTAAAAAAAACCCCGACATTCACCATTTTTTGATCGCGGCCATCTTGGATTTGCATGGTGTTATTCTACTAGTCAAGCCCTTTCATTTGATACCCATATTAACGGAGTTGTGAAAAATAAATAATCTACCATTTTGTAGCGGCGGCCATCTTGCAGCGATTTTCATCAAAATAGCTGACAACACTTTCGACTAATTCACCTTTCAAACAAAAAACCGCGTTCAAATCGGTTCACCCGTTTTAGCGCTACAGAGGAACAGACAGACAGACAGACACACACACATACACACACACACACACAACACACACACACAGACACATCAAACTTAACACCCCGTCGTTTTTGCGTCGGAGGTTAAAAATTTTATCGCACGTAATCGATATGCAATTTTAGTACATCACTATGCTAAAAAACATAACCTTTATTAGTCAACAGAAAATATTTAAAAAATAGGCAAAAATCGGTGTAGAATTGAACACGATGACGATTTCCAAAAACTACAAATAACGTTACATAATTTTAGATTATATTTACATACAAAACTATCAAAACTCACCGATGAAATGATAATGTTTCTTTAAAATTTTCTTTTCGGCCCCTATAGGAATTACATTCTTTCACAGCACATGACATTATAATAAAACTACGGAAAATTTATCAAAAATAACTTAAGATCAAACATTTATAAATTCTTGGAAGAAGAACACCAAAATAATAAAAATTTATCAGCCTCGTAATGTATGTTTTTGGAAAATTATGATGCGACTAAATTCAATGGTCAATTGACATAAAACATGCAAAAACAATATCTAAACAATCCATAAAGTTATGATGGTTTATGAGACGTACCTATTTAATTTGGTAGGATTAAATTTATTAAAATTTAACAAATAAGTCCATTTGACAATCAATTTAGTGACATGCTTAGAAATAATAAAAAGCAAGTGCGATTCGGTGTTTCATTTACACCTAGACAGGAGTCATTTAGGTTAGGTGAGTACAATAACTGTACCTCAAGTTAATTTTTAGCTTCAGATCTCTTAGTTAATAGATCAATGGTTAGTACTTAGTACTTAAGTAGCACAAGTTAGTAGTGATGTGCAGAATCGATTATCAATAAACGATTAATCGATTATTAAAATGATCGATTGCAATCGATTATGATTTTGCATAATCGATCATGCGATATAATACATTTATAGAAATACGTTAATTATCAAACTTTACTAACAGCTTTCTGTTATTAATTGGCTTGCTAAAAATATATGGTTTGGCAACCCTATCATTGCAAAAAGGGGATTCCCTCAAAGTTTATTTTAGGCTTTGTTCATACCAAACGAATAGTCAGCCGCCGACTGTGAACGAGTGTTACGCAGTTTACTGCTTTTTTTTTACATATTCAACTTTTAAATCACACCGAACCGATGATACCTTCCAACCTTTACCAACTTGCCTTGCCTTTACCAACTGCAGTGCTATTACGCTATGCGTATCTATACATATACTAGCTGCGCCCCGCGATGTTACCAGGCAGTATGATATAGGCCTTTTAGGATATTGTTATACAAAAATAGTATCGATAGTATCGATACTATAGAAGAACGATATAAGTTTAGGAGTAATACTATCGATAGTATTGATAGTATCGAAAACTCACACTATTGATAGTTTAATGAACTGCGATAGTATTGCCTTCCAATATTACAACCAATCAGGTAGCAGTATTCCAGTATTGCTAGTAACAGTGACACCTTAACTGCCGTCCTAGAACGAAGAGTGCAATAAGTCGAGTTTTTGGTCAAATTGACTTAAGACCATATCCGTAATCAGGAAAATGAGCTCTATATTTTCGTCTTAGACGTCTTTTTTGTATCTTCAATAGTTTCGGTTCTGTTGGTTACCATAACTGCAATATCTAATATAACGATGTGTAAGGAGCTAATCATAACCGAAATATCTTGAGTTATGACTTGGATAGCTTTGATATTTTGTAATATTACATAAAATAATCGCAATAAGTCCAGTTATTGCACTTATGACTATAGTACGTTTTATAAATTTTTGGCACATTTACTAGTCATAAGCGCAAGAAGTAAGAGTTATTGCAGTTATCATAAGGAAACTTATTACTTAAAATGTCTAGCTTACTAAATGTATTATACTAAAGTAAAGTTAAAATAAACAAAAAGTTTTTGATTTTGACGATTTTGTGGATGTTGTAAAATTGTCAAATTCGTAGATTTTTACTTTTACAAGCACAAAATTAGAAACACAACCACTTAAAGAAAATTTTGGAAGTCAAAAGTCATTGGCTGAAAGGGGACAATTTTCATTGAAAGTCAAAGAAAAACATGCAGCTGATTGGAGAGAATTAGAATTAGACAAATGAAAATTATCAAAAAAAAAAAAAAAAACTAGATATCTATACTAATATAATAAAGCGGAAGAGTTTGTCTGTTTGAACGCGCTAATCTCTGGAAGTACCAGTCGGATTTGAAAAATTATTTTTGCATTTGGTAGTATAGTTTTCCGGAAAGGTTATAGGCTATTTAACATTCCTAAAATCTTCCTCTAAGGGGGTAAAATGGGGTAGAAAGTTTGTATGAAAGTCCTATGTTTTTAAAGTTACAGACCTGAAATCGGCATTTAGATTATTAGTTTTAAATAATATAAACCTGTATATTTTATTCTGAAAAATCTTCCCTTAAGGGTGGTAAAATAGGGGTTGAAAGTTTTTATGTTAAGTTTTAATTATTGTTATTATCAACTTGTAATTTGGAAGGTAGGTTTATTCTAAGGCTTAGATATCAGCCTAGAAAAGATTTCACGAAAATCCTCCCCTAAGGGGGAAAAATGGGGGTAGGAAGGTTATATGAAAGTTCTATGTTTTTGAAGTTGCAGATATGAAAATAGGCATTTAGATTATGAATTTTAAATAATAAAAACTTGTATAAGTTGTTCTGGAAAATCTCCCATTAAGGGTGGTAAAAAAGGGGATGAAAGTTTTTGTGAAGTTTTAATTATTGTTATTATTATCTTGAAATTTGGACGGTAGGTTCTTTCTAGGGCGTAGATATCAGCCTAGAAAATATTATAGGAAACTAGCTTGTGCTCGCGGCTTCGCCCGCGTGAATTTCGGTTTTAAACAAATGCCGAGGAAATCGTGTATTTCCGGTTCCCGTTCCCGCTCCCTTTTCTAACCTTTACACCTACTTTCAAGGAAGTTTACTATAGTAATCTACCTATTATAGCTGGAGCAATAGATTTCGTTTTTTTTTCAAAATCTTGTTGTTGTTTCACACACACACACACACAAACTTTCGTATTTATAATATTAATGTGATTATAGCTGTAGCAATATATTTTGGTTTTTTCAAAATCCCGTGGGCACTGTGGATTTTTCTAGGATAAATGCATGCAATGACAGCAAACTATTGCAATAATGTGTCATGTGAGCGTGATGACCCTGACTAATCAGCGAAATCTATCGTGTTTTTGGAAGTCTATATGTATTTAAGTCCCACAGGAACACTTTTTCCTGAATAAAACGTAGCCTATGTGTTAAGTCAGGGCATAATCTATCTCCATTCAAAATTTCAGCCAAATCGGTTCAGCAGTTGCGGCGTTAAAGAGTAACAAACACACACACACACACACACACAAACTTTCGCCTTTATAGAATTAAATATTAGTGTGATAGTGTGATAGATAATTTGAATTTGAAAACTGACGTGTAAAATGACGAACGCTCATACACACCTTCGTCCCCTATTTAACCAACTTAGGGCTAGAATTTACAGAAATTCAGAAAGATAATTATATTCTTCTTTATTTTAACATAAAGCCCAAATACCTATTTTCGTGGATATAACTTGAAAAATAAAACAGAGTTACCTATGAACTTCCATCCCCTATTTAACGCCTTTAGGGGTAGAATTTCCGTGAATTATAAAAAATTTCGTTATTAGTCTTTAAACCAATGTTCATGAGTATAAATTGAAAACATTGTCGTGAAAATGATGGACTCTCATACAAACCTTCATCCCCTATTTAACCCACTTGGGGGTAGAATATACGAAAATTTAGAAATAAAATTCTTTATTTTTGATTTAATATCAATTTCCTTTAAAATACCAATTTTTAAGGAAATAGCTTTAAAAAATACAGAGTTTTATATAAACTTCCATCCCTTATTAACGTACAGCTTTTATACCAATTTTCATGGATGTAACTTGAAAAATATCGTAAAAATAATGGACTCCTATACAAACCTTCATCCCCTATTTAACCCACTTGGGGGTAGAATTTTAAAAAATCCAGAAATACGTAATTCTTTATTTTTAACTGGAAGCCTAAATACCAATTTTCATGGAAATAGCTTTAAAAATGACGGAGTTTCATACAAACTTCCATCCCCTATTTGAACCCCTTAGGGGTGGAATTTCCAAAAATCCTTTCTTAGTGTGCACCTACGTCATAAAAGGAACCTACAGTTAAAATTTCAAGTTTGTAGCTTCAGTAATTTAGGCTGTGCGTTGATATCTCAGTCAGTCAGTCAGTCAGTCAGTCAGTCAGGACTTTGAATTTTATATATATAGATTTCTCCCCTATGTAAAATATATAAGGGGGTAATATGGGGGTAGGACGGTTATATGAAAGTTCTATGTTTTTGAATTCAGTTACAGATACGAAAATCGTCATGTAAGTTATTAGTTTTAAATAATAAAAACCTATTTAAATTATTTTGGTAAATCTCTTTTATTCTTATTATGTTCTTGCAATCACCTTATATCTAATTAAAATAATTCACTAAGGAAAACCGTACATATGGTTGGAAGAAACTATAGGGCATCATATAGTTGGAGCTACACAAATAAGTAGTACCTATGTAGGTTTACTAACAAAAACTGCAATAAGTAGTGTAGTTATTGCAATTATGATTAGGAATGCTATATCAAAACAATTCATAAGTCCTAATGATAAATACATTATTGCGTTTTTAGTGTGTATATAAACTTATGTACAAATATAATATACTACATAAAATTAAGCATTATTTTATCTGTCGTTCAGTAAAAGTTTCAAACCAATAGCTTTTATAGTTACGAAGATACACACAAAACAAAAATTAAATCTTTAACTGTAAATATCTCGAAAGTAGTCAAAACCTAGTTATTGCACTCTTCGTTAGGACGGCAGTTAAGGCAGAGTAAGTAAGAATGATTTAGCACTAGATACATGATGATACATCAGCTATAATTGGGGAACGATACTATCGGCGGTTATTAAACTATCGATAATGTAATACTATCGATAGTTGTACATTTGCTCAGTTTACAGCACCCAGGCGAAATTGCTCAGTTGACAGCACCGGCGCAATATCGCCTGTCTATCGGTTTTTTATCGGATATACTTTGGAGAGTGTGCTCAGGAACTATTTAACCTGGTTTCTCCTTCACCATTTCACCACAGAACAGCGAGAAGTCGTGAACGTTGGCATCCCTATGTGGTTGACGTTCAGTCAGCTCGCACGAAGCGCTTTCGATCAACTTTTCTCATACGAACCGCTACGGTGTAGAACGCCCTTCCGGCGTCCGTGTTTCCCGCCTCGTTCAACTTGAGTGCCTTCAAAACAAGAATGAATAGGCATTTTCTAGGCAAGCGAGTTCCAACTTAGACCTCATTATTGCTCTCTAGGCATGATTGTCGTCAAGCGTAAGCCTATCATACAATAAAATAAAAAAATAAAATAAAAACATACTATCGATAGTATTGATACTATTTTTGATTTAATATAACGATAGTATTACATAAAAAAATCGATACTATCGATACTATTGATAGTATTATTATGTAATAGTAATGATCCTATCGATACTATTGCTTCCAATCAATAGTATTAGTTAATTTGTGATATTGATAGTATCGATAATATCGATAGCACTATCGACATTGTTACTAGTTCTCAAGGTCATCATTCGATAGCGAAACTATCGATAGTTGGGCAACTCTACCGTACACGTGAGCTCGTGGCATATTTTGTTGACCCACATCCCGTTTCATTGCGTTCACGTGTCTCTCATGCATAAATATTAAACACTAGATGATGCCCACGGCTTCGCCCGTGTGGTTTGTAAAAATCTCGTGGGAACTTTGATTTTCCAGAACAAAAAGTAGCCTATCTGTAGTAGGTAAGTAGTAACCCGTCCACAAAACGGAAAAATTCCGTGGGATCCTTACGATTTCGGAATGCAATTCCTTACAGCATCAGGGTTGAGGAGTTGGACATGTACCTACTCGAGGTCATTCAACAATAAAGTCTTTAATTGGTATCCCCAATATCAATTTAAATAACCGACAGTGCCTAAATCCCATTAGTGTTGGGGATCAGATCCCCTACAGCATCAGGATTGAGGAGTTGGAATACAAGTTTTTTGTAGGACAGTGTCGCAATATTTCTCTATCGATTAAAAAAAAAATTACGCAAATCGGTTCAGAAATCTCGGAGATATCGGTGTACATAGGTAGAAAAACACAACTCCTCCTTTTTTGAAAGTCGGTTAAAAAAGTAGCCTATGTTACTCCCTGGTTAATTCTCTACTTGTATGTGAAAGTCCCGTCAAAATCGGTTCAGCCGTTCCAAAGATTAGCCCGTTCAAACAGACAGACAGACAGACAGACAGACAGACAGACAGACAAAAATTTTAAAAACGTGTGATTCGGTTATAGTATCGTTCAAATAACCATATGAGCTTAATATGAGGTAGTTATTTCGATATTACAGACAGACACTTCAATTTTATTTATTAGTATAGATGATCTAGGACCTAGGTAGGTATAATGATAGGGACGTAGGTCTATTTAAAGAGACCTTGATCTTGATTGGCTTCTCTTTCTTAAATTATTAACATTTTAAACAGTCTCATTTCAGCCATTTTCTAGTATATTGTAGCAGCTAATGCTGCTACATACTTAATAGAAAGCATTAAAATAATGTGGTATTTCAACTGGAAACTTCTAGTTTTTCCTTTTTTATGTTGTTTTTAGATTTATTTTAATCTATATACCTACTTATACTATCTTATCTATATACTAATAAATAAAATTGAAGTGTCTGTCTGTAATATCGAAATAACTACCTCATATTAAGCTCATATGGTTATTTGAACGCTACCATAACCGAATCACACGTTTTTAAAATTTTTGTCTGTCTGTCTGTCTGTCTGTCTGTCTGTCTGTCTGTTTGAACGGGCTAATCTTCGGAACGGCTGAACCGATTTTGACGGGACCTTCACATACAAGTAGAGAATTAACCAGGGAGTAACATAGGCTACTTTTTTAACCGACTTTAAAAAAAGGAGGAGTTGTGTTTTTCTACCTATGTACACCGATATCTCCGAGATTTCTGAACCGATTTTCGTAATTTTTTTTTAATCGATAGAGAAACATTGCGACCAAATTGCGACCCTGTTCTGTAAAAAATTTGGATTCCAACTCCTCAATCCTGATGCTGTAGGGGACCAAATCCCCAAAACTAATGGGTTTTAGAATCTTTCGGTTATTTAAATTGATATTGGGGGTACCAACTAAAGACTTCAGCGTTGAATGAACTCGAGTAGATACATATCCAACTCCTCAACCCTGATGCTGTAAGGAATTGTATTCCGAAATCGTGGGAATCCCACGGGATTTTTCCGTTTTGGGGACGGGTTTCTACAGATACTACTTTTTGTTCTGCAAAATCAAAAGTTCCCACGGGATTTTTAAAACCTAAATCCACACGGGCGAAGCCGTGGGCATCATCTAGTCTTACTCTTACTAATAAATAAAATTGAAGTGTCTGTCTGTAATATAGAAATAACTACCTCATATTAAGCTCATACGGTTATTTGAACTGTACCATAACCGAATCACACGTTTTTAAAATTTTTGTCTGTCTGTCTGTCTGTCTGTTTGAACGGGCTAATCTTCGGAACGGCTGAACCGATTTTGACGGGACTTTCACATGCAAGTAGAGAATTAACCAGGGAGTAATATGGCACACTGTACGTGACCATAAAATATACATTTTTGTTATTCCATTTTTAATGTCAAATCAAATGTTTTATAATTACTACTACTTAACCGACTTTCAAAAAAGGAGGAGTTGTGTTTTTCTACCTATGTACACCGATATCTCCGAGATTTCTGAACCGATTTGCCTAATTTTTTTTTTATCGATAGAGAAACATTGCGACACTGTCCTACAAAATATTTGGATTCTAACTCTTCAATCCTGATGCTGTAGGGGACCTGATCCCCAAAACTAATGGGATTTAGGAACTGTCGGTTATTTAAATTGATATTGGGGGTACCAATTAAAGACTTTATCGTTGACTGAACTCGAGTAGGTACATATCCAACTCCTCAGCCCTGATGCTGTAAGGAATTGCATTCCGAAATCGTAGGGATCCCACGGAATTTTTCCGTTTTGGGGACGGGTTACTACAGATAGGCTACTTTTTGTTCTAGAAAACCAAAAGTTCTCACGGGATTTTTAAAAACCTAAATCCACACGGGCGAAGCTATGGTGTATCATCTAGTTTTCCAATAAGTTTCTTCTTTGATAAAATAGACGCATGTGTTTGTTACTAATTTTACTCAATTATAAACCGTATTACTAATAAAGTATGGATCACAATCGATACGTCGTGGATTACGGTCTACTAGAACCGAATCGACCGATATATTTCTCCTTCTCTAGTTGCCTCCCTTTCGAAAAGCGACACATGTGTATATTGGTCAGTTTTCGTTGCGTATTTCTTGAAATAAAAGTACTTTTCATCAATATGGCCCTGGAACTTTTTTTTAAATCACTTTATTGTGATTGGCTTGTATTAATAAACTTGAATTTCATTCGCCAGGCGCGACTCACACTGCATCACAACCAAAATGGGGACATTGAAAACACACTGTTTGCATAAGCGACGTCAAGTCTACGTTTCAATGCACGGTTGTGGATGAACAGCTGGAATTATATTTATCTCTCTCTAACGCACGAGTTCGCGTAGCGTTATTTATGCTACGTCTCCCTTGCGCATCGAGTGAAGGCCCCAGAATGTTCTAGACGTTTTAATGTATATATTTTGCCGCGACAACGGCGCGGCGTTTCATTCATTTGTGAAGTAGATAGTGTGAACTTGTGAGTTGTGTTGTGTGTGAAAATTGTGGATATTTCAGAACTTTCATCTAGTTTTAGTGGATTTCATAAAGGACTATTATTGTAAGTATTCCCAGTCTTTAATTTGTCAACATTTAAACATATAATTGGTGCAATTCTGTCATTAATTCGCGAAAATGCGAACATTCGAAAGACGTAGGATTGCGCGAAGTCTGCAAAGTCTACATCTCCAAAAAAGGTGTCGACGAAAGGCTAAAAGACTTCCTCTTTGTTTCAGGTAAATATACAAAATGGGAAAGGACTATTATAAAATATTAGGAATAGCGAAGGGCGCGAACGATGACGAGATCAAGAAGGCGTATCGAAAATTGGCTTTAAAATACCACCCGGACAAGAATAAAGCCGCCGGTGCGGAGGAGAGGTTCAAAGAGGTGGCGGAAGCTTACGAAGTGCTCTCGGACAAGAAGAAGAGGGAAATATACGATGCGCACGGAGAGGAAGGCTTGAAGGGAGGTATGGGCGGCCAGAACGGACCGGGCGGCGGGCAATCTTTCTCGTACTCTTACCACGGGGATCCACGAGCGACGTTCGCGCAGTTCTTCGGCTCGGCGAGCCCGTTCCAGGCGTTCTTCGACCTGAACGGCGGTTCGGGAGGCACTACCATGTTCTTCGACCGCGACATGGACGTGGATATGGACCCATTCGCGAACATGGGCATGGGGCAGCGCGCGCAGGGCGGCCCGGGCGGCGCGTTCCGTAGTCACAGCTTCAACTTCCACGGCTCGCCCAACAGGAAGGAGAAGACCCAAGATCCGCCCATAGAGCACGACCTCTACGTGTCTATTGAGGATATCGCCCGGGGATGCGTCAAGAAGATGAAGATCTCGCGCCGCGTCATTCAGCCAGACGGTACATCCAAGAAGGAAGACAAAGTGTTGACGATCCATGTTAAACCTGGTTGGAAGGCGGGCACCAAGATCACCTTCCAGAAGGAGGGAGACCAGGGCAGGAATAAGATCCCGGCGGACATCGTGTTCATCATCAGGGACAAGCCCAACCCGCTGTTCAAGAGGGAGGGCTCGGACATTAGATACACTGCCAAGATTTCACTCAAACAGGTATGTTACTAAGTTTGTTTACTTGTCTTTGTTCTTTTGTATTGACAAATGTTTGTTTACATTTCTGAAAACAGCTTGCATATTATTAAAATCAAATTAAATTCATCAAAATCTGTTCAGATGTAACTATATTATTAGTGTCAGATGTTTAATAAAACTGGACCAAACATTATCTTAAGTAACACATTCTATTACATCAAAATAAAAATTTCACATAGGTATAAGGGTTATTCACCCTTATGAATAATTCAAATTGGTTCAATGAACTCATGTGGCAGGGTTGTCACCTGACTGATACTTTTTTAATTTGTTTGAGCCATCCCTATTTACTGGGGTTTTGTATTATTACCATGATGTATTTATTATTGGGTTTTTTCATAGGATCATACTGTGGCCGATTCTGTTGTACACAATTCTCTAAACTAAACTAAATTGACAGGTTTAAAAATAGTGCTATCCTTTTCTGCAGGGAGCATTGTGAAAGAGATAGGAATATATTTAGGCCTGTCATTTTAGTTTAGGTTTAGAGATTGTGTACAACAGAATTGGCCACACTGTCTCAATTAATTTCAGTGGGAATTACTGTTAAATGGCAAAGTTGATTCATGTTTTATTGCCTCTTGAATATGACTCATCAATATCAGGCCAGCATGTTAATTTAATAACATGAATATGTAATACATAACAATCTAGAAACATCTTATCTCTATGCTATTTGTATTTTATGTTATTCTTGATTTTAAGTATAATATAATATAACAAAGATCAATGCTTTTTCCAAGCATTTTGCAAAAGATGCTAAGTTTTACATTCAAGTAATTTGACACTTGGCACCAAGTATAATATTTTATTATGCATACTAGGTTCTGAATTTTATTTAAATTACAATACAGTTTTAATACATTTGTGTCTGGCAGATAGATTGCAAAATTGTAGTTTAGGTGCCAGTATAACTATTGCAGTTTACATCTGCACTATTGCTGAACTGATGACTTGGTCAATTTAGATTAGACTATAAATGCTTACTTGCACATTGGACCAGCCGGCACAGTTGGTCAATAGTTACACTGCAGTTAGATTAACTGCAGTATAACTGTATGCAATATAAAATGCAGTCATCAATATTGTGGTTGATCATGCTTGATTTTGAATTAACTCTGTGCAATATTATAGGTATGTACTGTACCTTAATCAATTTAAAGTACTTGTCCACTAAACTCCGTTTTCTGTTGTTGCAGGCACTCTGTGGCACCACCATTGAGGTACCAACGATGTCAGGTGAGAAGTTAACTGTAAACCTTCACGGAGAAATTGTGAAGCCCTACACGGTGAAGAGGTTCCCAGGGTATGGTCTGCCGTTCCCCAAGGAGCCCACGCGGAAGGGTGATCTGCTCGTCGCATTTGACATTAAGTTCCCGGATAGACTTAGCACAGCCTGTAGAGAGATACTTATGGACACTTTACCTAATTAGTTTACTTTTGAAGACTATCGGGTAACCTCATTAGCAACTCAGGGCTCTATGCTGTATACTTAAATGCTACTTAATTTTTGAGGTCATCTTAAATGTTGTAACAGCATTGTTTTTGGCATTTCACAAACCAACAATGTTCCTTATGGACAGGTTACGGATGGATTGGATTGCGGAAGTTGGACATGTAATATGGTAGAAGTAATTGAAATTGAGACTGCCCTTAAATTTTAAGCAGCATTTTAGCACACGAGTAGTAAATCTACAGAGGGGAAGCTTCCACAAGCGGCCCGCTGTAGGTATACTCACACAAACACACTCACCATGGTTGCGCTCGTTCCACTAACCGGTACAGTTGGTGACAAACATGCGCATATGTGTGAGTGTACTTACAGCGGGCCGCTTACTAGAAGCTTCCCCTCTGTAGGTACTCTGTGATTTTAGTATTACAGCTTAGACATTCAATACAAAAGAATGTGTAAAATGCACTTTTTGATACTAAATTGCCACATTCATACATCTTAGATTACAACCAGTTTTACATAGTCAACTATTTCTTTCCTTTTCTTTCTTACTTCAAGTAAATGTATCATCAAAGTGCGTTTCACACATAAGGTATTGAATGTCACAGCAGACAAACCCCAAGGAGTATGGAATATGCTCAAGTGTTAATGGGACATTCCTAAGTTTTCAATATTTAGTTGCTTCACTCATCCTATACCTAATGATGTGAGTTTAGTTGGCGGAAGAGACTTGTTACCTTTTGAATAGGGGTGCTTGGTCTTCCATACAATGGGGAACACACTAAAGCCTCCTTAGAAAATCAAGCATGCTTGGTATTTTCTTGCCTTGAAACTTTAAATGCTCAATCAAGTGTTTTGACAATTTTGGTGTGGTTGACAAGCGAATTTTTTAATTTCTCAATTTCAAGCTCATGTTTGATATTAATTGAACATTATTGAATTACGGTTGTTGAAGACAGCAGGAAAAGTGTCTAGTTTGGCCATGCTTGGTTTCAAGCATCTTGTGAAGCACGGAAATGCTTCTCAATCTTTGATTATGTAAGGAGGTGTTAGTTTGACTGCAGTTGTCTGTAGTAACAAGAGAAAATCTCACAAATATTAGAAATGATTTTTTTTTTTGTTTCATCTTTCATAGGCATCTACAGACTTGCCAACTCGGTAGTGTAGTTTCACCTTTCAGCATGAGTCCTGATTTAACATCTTGTCTGTAGATTGGGTTGAGCCTGTAAGCTTGATCCAGCCTCTGACGTAGTTGGGATGTGTTTCACAACTTGTTGGCACATCTGTAGATGTTTGAAAGGTGAATTTAATTTAACTAAAGTGTGTGTGAGTGTTTTCTATCCGTTTTAGAATAGGAAGCAGTGAGATTGTGACTTACTGACTGTTAACTGTATTATTTAATTTTGTAAGTTGTAAATATTTTTTAACTGTAATGTAAATATTTGATTGATAGTACAGTGATTGTAAGTTTTAGGTTTTGTTATATTTTTTGACTGATTGTAATAAAGTTAATTATAATAGTGACATTATTTCAAAGCTTTCAGTGACGAGGCCCTTAACACATTTCAAGTCTACCATACAATCTGCACAGTACTTGAGTTTTTGTTGATTGAAAGTAAATTGGATGGTGTGTATGTGATTTAAGTACACTTTTAAATGGGTTGGTAGACTTGAACGTGTATAGCGCCCCTTGAATATAAATTCATATAGTAATATATTAATTACTGTTGTACCTATTTAATAGTAATATGTAATTATCATCACAAACATAAGTAGTAGCAAAATATGTCCATCTTGACTGTTTGATAATTGACAAAAAAACTTACTACTTATAATTACTGTGAAAATAAACATAATTAAACATTTGAAACTTGGTTTTTTATTTTACTTCTGTTGCCTGAATTCTATTTGAGGAGCGTTGTTTCAAAACTCATTTTGTCCAAAAATGTGTATTTTTCAAAAATAGCCGTTTTTAATTTATGCCTTTTTCTTAAAGTTATATGTAGAAATAAATATACCATGCTAAATATAAAGCATAATATAGCATGTCTGAATAAAAAAACAAATAGTGTTCTATAGTTTTTTATTAAGTTAATTAAGCATAAATATTGGACAAAATATGTTTTGAACCATTTGTATGGACATAATACATTTTGAAACACTGGTTTATGGACACAATACATTTTGAAACACTGGTTTATTTTCAAAGCATATTATGTACAAAGAAATGATTCATATTTTGTCCAATAATACCTACTAAACAAGTGTAAATTGAAAATTTAAAAAACCCCCGACATTCGCCATTTAGTGGCGGCGGCCATCTTGAATTTGCAATAGTGCTATTCTACTAGTCAAGCCCTTTCATTTGATACCCATATCAAGGGAGTTGTGAAAAAATATATCATCCGCCATTTTGTAGCGGCGGCCATCTTGGACCAATTTTCATCACACATAGCTAAGAACACTCTCGACTAATTCACCTTTCAAACAAAAAAAACCGCATTCAAATCGGTCCACCCGTTTGAGCGCCACAGGGGAACAGACAGACACACACACACAGACACGTCAAACTTATAACACCCCGTCGTTTTTGCGTCGGGGGTTAAAAATAAAAAAACGCTTATGGCCTATATTTTATGCACAGAGTATGCATAAAATAATGTTTATCTACTCTCATATCATAAAATTCCGAATATGAAATCAAAATGTGTCATATATTGGACTACTTTATTCACATACATCTATAATATTTAAAAAAAAAATTAAAAAAGTTCATTATAACACTACTTTGTGGCCGATTCTGTTGTACACAATCTCTAAATCTAAACTAAAATGACAGCTCTAAATATATTCCTGTCTCTTTCACAATCCTTCCTGCTGAAGGGGATAGCACTATTTTTAAACCTGTCAATTTAGTTTAAGTTTAGAGATTGTGTACAACAGAATTGGCCACTTTGTTAGGAAATTATTGCAAAACAATGTTAAAAAATAATTTTTTCTACATTATAGTACAGGCACTGGGTTCTGGTATTTTTGAGCCATGCCGGGTGTTTATTATTATTATTATTTAATACTTTATTGTACACCAAAAAAACATAAATTAAACAAAAGAAACATTTTAAAAGAAATAGGTACAATAGTTAGTTTACAATAGTTAGTTAGTTTAATTTTGTTACTTACAATGATTATCCCGTTATCAAAGTTACCCTATTACTACTACTGCGAAAGTGTGGCGGTAGCAAGATGCGGCCAGAGGACAGAGTGTAGTGCTACCATAATTGACCATAGACGCACTGCACGCACCGCACATTCGAAATTGACAATTGAATTTTGGCGCCTATTATTTAAATTTTTAATTTATTATTTATTTACTATTCAGTTTTTGTAACTCAAAATTTTGCAAGTGATTTTTGTTGCGCGGAAAAATGTCTAGCAGTGATACTGAAGAGAATTTAACTCCACCAGACATTCTGGAAATAGCATCGGGAATGACAAATAATCTTTTGCCAGCAAAATCAAAGAAAATTTACGATAAATGTTACCAAGATTTTATGAGTTGGAAAATTTTGAAAAAAACCACTTCATTTTCAGAAAATGTAATGCTAGCATATTTCCAAGAATTATCAAATAAATTTAAGTCTTTGTCCTTATGGGCTAAATACTCAATGCTCAAAAGTATATTGAGTATCTACAACCAAATCGATATTATTAAATACACAAGACTGATTGCTGTTTTAAAAAGAAAATCGCAGGGCTTTAAGGGAAAAAATGCAAAAACGTTCTCCCCTGAAGAATTGAGTACATTTATAAATTGCAATATCCAAAACATGAATACTTATTATAATAAATAATTTTGTTAATTTCTTAGTCTTTTCTTTTATACGTAAGATACCTATTGATGAGCTTAGATAAAGTAGTGTATGAAACTCTACATAATTAGTTATTAAAACACTCGTGTAATACTATTAAAAAACTCGCCTGCGGCTCGTTTTTTAAACTAACACTCGTGTTTTAATAACCTCTATTATGCAACCGTTTCATAAACTACTATTTCACTGTATTAAATCAAATTTATATATAGCACAACATATATTAAATCTTGAGTTATTATGAATGCATGGAATTATGAATGACAAAATTGTTCAGTTCAGGTTCCTTTATTTCATAACTGAAACAAAATAAATTCATATTGTAGCCAGAATCTTATAACTGCCGATAAAATACAGTTAGAGTCGTATAATAGTACAAAGAAACAATAAAACGATAATTTAAATATTCCTCGCCTCTTTGTTTTGTTGTTTTGTGTCTTTTTTTCTTGAGCCAACTGAATGATTTCCTACTAGGACTCCTTGCATCATGCTTGTGCAACAATATTAAAATAATTTTGTTTAAATTACTAAGGGCTTGTTTCACCACCTTCTGATAAGTGTCGGATTTTCGGATTATGTCAAATGACAAAGACAAAAGTTGTAGATACTTACCTTACTTATCAGAAGGTGGTGAAACAGGTCATTATTTAAATAATCGTACAGTTTGCCGCCACAGACAGACCATAATAAATTGTTATTTTGCTAACAGGTGGACAGACTATGTTTTGAAACACCACTTCACACGGACAAAACATATTTTGAAACAGCGCCTCATTTTGACATTCGATTATTTACTTGACAAATTCGGTTTTTATGCACTAACTTTTGCTAAGTTAGTTACTCTTGCATTTTAAGGCCATATACAACGAAATCTCTTATTTTGATTACTATGGACAAAATACGTTTTGAAACAACGCTCCTCATTTATGCCGTAAGGCTCAATTTACATTGAAAGAATGGAATGGAATGGACTTTTTTAACGAAATTGTACATCTTATAAATTATAATGAGTTTTATGTTAACTCTGTCAACGTACTAACTAGATCGAGTCACAAAAATGGGTTGCGCGTCTCGCGCGGAATGCTCGCGATTTCGAGAATTCCTCTAGCTACTTTGTTATATTATACAATGTATACAATTGACATAAAGTTCATTACTCTATGCTTTGTACAAAAAATTTGCTTCCATTCCGTTCCCTTTCAATGTAAATGGAGCCTAAGGCCGGCCTCACACAGCCGGAATTCAGAAAGCACAGAAATGCATACAATTTCACTGTTCCCCACACACATTCTGATTTTTTCAGATTCTTAATTTTCCAGATCGATCTGACAAAATGTGAGCCCGGCCTCACACAGCCGAAATTCAGAATCTGAAAAGGAGAATGATCACCCCTGACCCAAACATTTACACAAAATGTAATTTATTAAAAATTATCTTACGAATATATGACAATTTGAAAATTAATAATTATTAATGCTACACTTCACGATAAAAAAATGTAATAAAAAAGGAATTAAACCGTCTTTTCAACTTCCCGTTTAAGTCTGACGGCCATTTGCATTACATTCTACGCATAGGTACATGCCCAAATAAAAAGAGGTTTGTTATTTTTTAAAAAATAATTTCATTTAAAATAGAACGGATATTAATTATTTAATTAATACAGTATTTTATTTGTTATTTGTTGTAAATCGTACAATATATGCTTAAAGTAAATAAGTAATAATTAATATTTTTTTTTATAATATTGTTTTAACTTCTTTGCGTTTTGTGCAATGGAATATAATATAACTACAACCTTTTTAATTTTGTGTAACGAAACTTATTTCAAGATGTCAATGTGACATGTCATTGTTTTAGTTGTGTGTGACGCTAATGACGTCTACTCTGTTTACATTTTGAATGTTTATTGTAGCACAGCGGAGACCAATATTAATTTGGTTTATTGTTTTTGTATTGGATATCGTTGGACAGGTATGTTAAGTATAGTGCGCGCCAAACAAATAGTTCAAATCGGCACGAAAGATACACGGCTTTCCTTACTACTTTAACAATTATAAACTACACATAACCTAGAATCATTTTCAAACTTAAACTTAGATTTATTTAAAACTACAAGTCCTAGAGGTATTAAAATGGTGTGTTTGGTTATCAGGAATAAACCTGCAATAAATGCTGCATACAACACGCTTGTAAACGACTGGGTTACACGCCCATAGATTTTTGGGCATTCTCCTTTCAGATTCTGAATCATTCCGGCTGTGTGAGGCCGGCTTTATGGCAGTTCAACGGTTCAACCACCCAGTGACCCGGGCGCAGGTATGAGGTCAGAGTTCCTTTTTTATGACAATTTTTTTGACATAAAAATCGATGAACGCCGCACGCACGAAAAAGCACGACTCATTGTCACGTCAGTACCGCCTAGCCGAGAGCGCGGAAAAGCGATAGAGAGGCAATTGTTTTCCTAGGACGTTATCACGTAAAATTATCGTCCGTAAACCGACTTTACAGACAACCAATTTTTTTAAGACCACGAAACTTATGTCGTCACCATCGACAAATCGCAGTTCTCATATTACAGCGAAATTGCTCGTTTGCAAAACATGTGAGGACCGCGATTTGACATCTCATCTCATGCGGCCCAGTTTCTCTAAACTGAATGTGTAGGTACCTAATGGAGCGGCTGGTATACTACGGAATAGCTTCTTATAACTGCAAATAACTTGTGGCCCTTGTGGGACACAATTTTTTTTAATGTAATGTGCGTTGTGTCGTCTACTGCAGTGTTTGTAATTTAAACACCTGTGGAGGAATGAAGTGGCCTTTCAAGTGGCGTCATCCGCTGGCACGGGGAGCGGACCTTGGCGCGGGCTGGAAGTTGTAACACCGAGGCCACTAAACGTGCTTTATTTATTAACTCTTACATTTTTGTTGCCACTAAAATCGCGTTATTTCATACAAAAAAGATGTCTTCGTAAAAGTTTTTAAGACCACAAACCTTGCCTTGTTGGGGACCAATACATACTTAACGGAAGATAATCTGCTCTCTTCATAATTGGCTAACGAAAACTCCCTTTGCGGGTCTGTCAGCTGTTTACAATGGCTGCGCATATCTAATTGGGACGCATTACTCTAGCGGCACGCTATGATGGCCGGTTTGACGTTTGTCCGCTCATGAAGTTCCGTATTAATTGATAACGACTTTGAAGGAAATAATTGTATTACTTTATTGACGATAGTGATGTGCAGAGATTCATAAATTTTATCGAATGTAGTTTTAGGTTTAGGACTCAAAATTTATTTATTAAATTGATTTCTTAAATGTATACAAGTGTAGAAAAATCAGTTTGCACCATTTAAGGGGTGAATGTACTTGTGAATATGAACAATTTTCACTATGTGGACAAACCTCTGAAATCGCAAAAAAATATCAATAAATTTTTAAAAATGGAATCTAATACGATCGTCACATAGGATCGCTGGCTAGCACAACTACTACCTCCGGCAAACTCGCGTCAATGCTCAATGCAAAACAAAGCAGTTTCGAATTGACGTTGCTTCGAAAAGTATAAACTGTCAGTGCAATGCGATTGTGATATAGTTTTGACCTGGCTTTGGATTTCAAATATTGATACTGCATTACTGTTGACCCTTGCTCGTTAATTTGGACTCTGTTCAAGCCCTTTGTTGTGGATTTCGTCGATATGACCGAACGTACGCAGAGAACTGTTCTAAATAGTCAGACACGTGAGTTCGTAATACGCCTTCGTAACTATTTCGATCGTGAAGCTCAAAATGGAGGGCCAATTTTACCTATAACGTCAGTGGTTGAACGCGTAGCTGATGCGCTTAATATTGGACAACGAACTGTTAGACGGATAACTAAAAAAAAATATGGCGAGACTGGCACAGAAGAAAATAAACTTCACACACCAAAAAAGAGAAAACGAGCAAAACCAGTCGTAGGCATCGATAGCTTTGATGCCGATGCTATCCGAAGACATGTTTACGGCTACTATTTACAGAAGGAGTATCCAACAAGAAAAAAGTTGGTGCATTCACTGAAGGAAGCTGGATTATTCTTCGGTGGGGAAAGTTCTTTAACGAAGATTTTGAAGACCATTGGATTTCGATACAAAAAATGTAACAAACGCAAAATATTGATGGAAAGATTTGATATAGCGATGGCAAGGTATACTTTTTTACGGCAAGTGAAAGAAATCAAAAATTGGCAAAATGTTGTGTTCTTGGATGAAACATGGCTTAATGCTAACCATACTGTAGGCCGTTCTTGGAACGATGACACAGCAGCATCTACTTCCAAAGTTCCTGTAGGAAAAGGATCGCGACTTATAATTTGTCACGCCGGAACCATCAACGGGTTTGTCGAAGGTTCTCTCATGGCTTTTGCGTCAAAAACCACTGGAGACTATCATGAAGACATGAATGGAGAAAAGTTTACTGAATGGTTTACCTCAATGTTGTGTAGCCTCCCTGAATCATCTATTATAATTATGGACAACGCCCCATACCACTCGATGCAAATTGACAAGCCACCTGCCCAATCCCAAAAGAAAGCTGATATCGTCGCATGGCTTCGTAAAAATGGCGTAGATGCAAACATGAATATGTTAAAAGCGGAATTAGTACGTCTTTTAAAAGAAAACAAACCAACCAAGATCCGATACGTCATTGACGAAATAGCATTAGAACATGGGCACAGAGTTATACGGTTACCGCCTTACCATTGTGAGTATAATGCGATTGAGTTGGTGTGGGCTCAAATTAAGGGATATGCTGCAAGACACAATACAGAACCCCCATTTACCACAAAAAAAATGCTAAAATTATTAGAAGAAGCTTGTGAACATGTGACTAAAGGAGACTGGGAAAAGGTTGTGAATAGAACTGTTAAATTAATAAGGGAAGATTATGAAAGAGATGTGAAAATAGATAATATTATAGAAAACGAACATATAATTATTAATGTATGTGATGATAGCAGTGACGACAGTGAAAATAGTAGTATGGACGAATCTGATTAATTATGGCCTTTTGTGGCACCTTTTTTGGTATCTTTTGTATTCATATGTTTCTTGTGTGCATATAAAGTATGTATATTCATTTTCGTTCAAATATTCAGTTCGTTCAAATAAATTAAATAAACATATACATTTTTGTTTTATTAAACCTATTTAATCAGGTACAAAAACAAAACTTAATTGTTTTTTGTTCGAGAATAAATTGACATTCCACATCACTATTGTAATGTGTCAAACCGGCCATCATAGCGTGCCGCTAGTGTAATATATATATAGCTGTTCGTTCTGATTCACTGACTCACTCATTCATCGCCCCTCCTGTAAAATTTTGTATGAAAAATTTTTTTTTCACTAATGGTTTCGTATAGAGGACAAAAATTGAAGTAGAACAAAAATATGGAGAGAGCTGATGATTGAGGATTTCAGAGACGAGCGACGGGCACGCTTAAGGTATTGAAGATAGGTGGGGGGTGCTCGAGCAAATGTCACTCGAAACGTCATCCAATTGGCAGTCAGCTGAAAAAAAAATTCAAAATGGCGAAAAAAAGATGGTCGCCATACAAATTTCGTCGGTCTCCATCTCGGAGGGTATAAAAGATGGAAGAGTGGTTTCTTGGCAAAAGATGATGAGGATCCAAAAGTCTACTTGATGAATTGAAAAAAAATTCAAAATGGCGGAATTTATTTTTCCATAGAAAATGTATGGCGAATATTGAAGAGACTACAAGTTGTGAACTATGCAAGGCTTTAATGCGGTTTTTTGGAGAACTCTCAAAGAAAAATATGGGAAGACATGATGATTGAGGGTTTGGAAGTTGGTTGAGGAGCCCGGGCAGGGTATTGAAGATAGGTAGGAGGTGCTCAAACAAAAATTACTCGAAACATCATCCAATTGGCAGTGAGCTGAAAAAAAGTCCAAAATGGCGGATTCAAGATGGCGGCCATACAAACATCGGTGTCTATCTCACCAAGTATAAAAGATGGAAGAGTGGTTTTTGCCAAAAGATGATTAAGACCTTAAGTTCTACTTGATGAGCAGAATGATTCGAAGAAAAAATATGGAGAGTGATAATGATCGAGGATTAGGAATATGGGAGAGATAGGTGGAGGCTGCTCAAACCAAAATACCCGAAAGCGAAACCTCGCGGTCCGCTTGCGGGCCGCGCACCCACGCGCCCTACTAGTTTACTTAATGGGCGTTGTGTCGTTGTACCTATATTGTACTAAAATATACAGTGTGCTTTAAACACCTGTGAAGGAATGAAGTGGCGTCATCCGAGGCCACTAAACGAGCTTTATTTATTACAGAATATCTACACTTTTGTGGCCTATGAAAACGCGTTGTCCCTATAGAAAAAATAATAACGTCATAAAAAAGATAGTTTTCAGGACTTAGAAGCCGTTTGCCGAGGCTCCGGCTAGATAAGTTTTCGCTAATGTTCTCCTTGCTAATGAAACGCGTCTTTCGTGACCGCCCAGCAGACGGGGACATTGTGGCGCGCGCAGGCGTCCGCGTCATCAGCGTCACATTCGCAAGTAAAAATATCCGCAGCATGGCGCGGCGCGGCGCCGCCTCCACGCGACTTTACATCGCGATTAATTAAGTATTATTTACTAGAATAAATCATAGAACCTATGGATTCTGAGCTCCAAACAAAACGTTGAAGCTAACATTTTTTACCCGACCCGGGAATGGAACCCGGGACCTCGTGATCTGCAGTCGACTATGCTAACCACTAGACCAACGAGGCAGTATGGTATTATGGTAACCAATAATGATGAAAATGAGGATAAACAATTGGAGTCCAACCCGCATTGCGGGTGCAGCATGGCGGCTTTAAATCCCTCTGTTCTGTAAGAGAGGAGACATGTTCCCAGCTGTGGGAAGTTAAAGAGCTGTATTGTGTGATGGTGGATAAATCTTATCAGTTTAATCTTCTATAATAATATTATGTTGCGAATCATGTTTTCATTACTGCCTACCTACGTAGGTACTTCCTGGAGGAAAATACCAATTGTCTGTCTGTCTGGCGGCAAAGTAGGACAACGATGAAAGAAGAGTTCGATATTGGAAATTCATGTTTTCTTAGCCGTCATTTATGACTTAGCATGCACTGAGCATCTGGTGGAATTCCCGTCAAATGCAAGGACAACTTGGATAGGTTCAATGTACGGGAAAAACAATAATATTATATTATTATGACGTGGCAATAACTGGCAACACAAGAAGAGCAACACCCTTTCTTCCACTGACCTCTATAAATACCTAGAAGCATAGATATTGAGTAGGTACAAACTACAAGCACTGTACAGATATTAAATACATTAGTACAAGTACAGAAGATTCACTCCGTAGATTTAAATACTTAAATACCTAGCAACTCTTGTACCGACACAATAAAGTGCAATTCAGGTCGCCTAAGTGCTAACTACCTACCGTTATAACCAAGACTTTGCCTCTCTTTCTATCGCGTAGCTCTTATCCCTTCTGACTAAGTATGGGTGGTTGAATGGTCCCAACTAACCGGAGCGCGCTAGGTACTTGTAGCGGCGGGGTGCTAGCCAGGTAACCTCCAAGTGCGCCTGGGTGCTGCTGGTCCTCTTGGATACGTCCGGGGGGAAGAGCAGTATTCGGGCCGGTGCGCCCCGGTAACATGGTTAATCATTTTTCCTACGGGGATATTGTAAATTGTTAGCCATGGCCAATGACCTGGCGGAGGGAGTTCTCTCCGCGTGTCCCTCTGATTAGCAGAGGGCACTGCAGCGGATGAAACTGGGGGTGAGACACCCCGGGGCGGGGGGCAGCGATGCCCATCGCGGGAGGAAGAAAACCTCGTTAAAAAATTACGGGAGGGCGCGAGCCTCTGGAGGGACAGCTCAGAGGCGAGCGGGAGCCCCAGCTGGGGCGGCTGCCGGACGCCTGGGATGCATACCTTTGGTTCCCCAGGCGTCCAGCACAGACAGCATGAGGATCATGTCGTGGTGGTTTTTAGTGGGTATACCTGGTTGGAGTCCCACATAACCTTCGTTCTGCCGCATTCGGCCGCAGAACGGAGGTACCTATAAAAGGTTTTCCACCACGTCAAAAAAAAAAAAGGTGCTTGTAGCGGCATACCTACGGAGTGCGCCTGACCTAGTATTGATTGAAGCAACTTGATTACCGCCATTTTGGCGCTGATTGATTCTAAATAGGATAACTGGATATCGGAATAGGTACATACAGTAATACAACTTATGTAGGTTACCTAGGTAGGTAAGTACATCCTTATTTTCCTGATTTTGTTATGGTTTTTATGTTTATGTGTAAACCTACCTACGCTAAGAGCAGGAAACAGGCCTGAAAGTAGGTAACTAGGGCGTTCTAAATAATTAAAAAGGTCGATGAACACTGAACAGTAACCGTTTAATTGTTTAAAGGCATTTGGTATTCAGTGCTTCGGGCATTTGAGTCGAAAGTTTAAATAAATTAAAAATAGATTGACCTTTGTGGCGCAGCGGGTGAGACCTCGCAAATTGGACCTACTGTTCCCAGTTTGATTCCACAATGTAATCAAGCTCCCATTAACGGTGATAAAAATTGTATTCCTGGAAATATACCTATTAAAATTATGCGCTAAATGGTATGTTATTATGGGCACATAAATATCTGTTACAAGAAAAATAAAGCGATTTCTATGAAAAACGCAGTTTTTTTAGAAATCACCAATTATTAATAAAATTGTCCTTTACAAGCAAACTCAGTTATGCGGTTTGAAATAAGATATTATTTTTTGTTAAATATAGGTTTGTTTTTAAGATATACGGAACCCTCGAGATATACGGGACCTACTCACACTTGGCCTGGCGGGCTATACGCTCTTGTTGCCGTCACGCTTTGTGTTTCATTCGGGCCTTTATTTAATTGCCTTCCGAGGTCCATATGAAGCTGATCGCTTTCCGGAATCACGATGTAGGCGGCACTCGGCAGGCGCTGACATTTCACATTCTAGAGTAGGTTACTTACAACAAGACCACTTTCACTTCTCGCGAAATATAGGTACTCGTATCTGCGGATTTATTATAATATGGACGGGGCGGTACGTGTTTTTTGGCACTGGCTTGAGATATTTAAGTGTTTGCTCTCTTCAGTATTACGTGATCGAATTCGAGCGTGATAGCATGCTATTTCAATCGACACTTACGGGCGGGACATACACAAGAGCGAGATACACGATGTATAACTTCGTACGGCGCTAATCAGCGTTTGTTAATTTAAATAATAATTATTTTTTGCGAAATTAATTGTAAAAATTTTATACAACCACTTATAACAGGGATAGTACAAGTACAAAATGCTCACTCCATAAGTACCTACATACAAAAAGCGACTCTCATTTACCTACCTACTTAGTATTAAGTGGACGTCCTGATAATAGTCGATCTAATAAAGATCGAGCCATCTTCCTTAAATAATATTGTTATTATCTATGCATTCCATTCCGATCTAGATTCTGACGGAAAATATACCTACCTACTTGATACCTACTGAAAGAACATTCGCGATCAAAGACCGGCGTAATCACTTAACATCAGGTGACCCGCCCGCTGTTTTGCAGTTACTGGAACAAAAGGCAGTGAGCGCGTTGCATCCAGTTGCTTCGAGAAACTTGCGGTAATCGAGTCTTCACCGCTGTCGACCGGTAGTTGACCGACAAACTCGATTCTGCACTGTGTTGCCAGGAGATTTGTCGAAATAACCCTATTTTGTTTTTAACCCCCGACGCAAAAACGACGGGGTGTTATAAGTTTGACGTATCTGTGTGTGTGTGTGTGTGTGTGTGTGTGTGTGTGTGTGTGTGTGTGTGTGTGTGTGTGTGTGTGTCTGTCTGTTCCCCTGTGGCGCTCAAACGGATGGACCGATTTGAATGCGGTTTTTTTTGTTTGAAAGGTGATTTAGTCGAGAGTGTTGTTAGCTATGTTTGAAGAAAATCGGTCCAAGATGGCCGCCGCTACAAAATGGCGGATTACATATTTTTTCACAACTCCCTTAATATGGGTATCAAATGAAAGGGCTTGACTAGTAGAATAGCACTATTGCAAATCCAAGATGGCCGCCGCCACAAAATGGCGAATGTCGGGGGTTTTTTAAATTTTCAATTTACACTTCGCTGCTTAAATCGAAAAGGGCCACAAATCAAAAAAATTCGAAATCGTTTTTATTTCAAAAAAGCGATGTAAATAGGTCATATTTTTATATTCAAAGAAGACTCCCATAGATTTTGCATTTTTTGATACGAAAAAACACAAACGCCTCTTTTACATTTTCGAGTTTTTAAGCTAAAACGCACGTTTTCTATAAGTTAAAGTGCCATATTGTGGAATACGTCCATTTTGCACTGAAAAATCACGTAATTATATCCCTATTTCTATAGATCAAATTAAATCAAAAGTGCCATATTTTGAAATATGGCACTTATGGGCAAATTTTTTCAATATTTTTTAATTCTTATTTATTATTTAATTTTTTTTGTGTTTGAAGCAAATAGTTTTCTTTTCAGTCAAGTAATAATTATTTCAATTGTTTTTTATAAAGTGGCATGGCCATCTTAATTTATTTATGTTATAATGTTTTAGATTGCCTAAGTAAGTTGAAAAATATATTGATTTTAAACTTTTGTATTTTGACTTGTGTCTTATTTTTCAATTATTTACCACAAAACATTCAATTATTTTATATACAAAAGGGACTTATTTGCTAATATATCTTTCCAGACAACACTTAGGATATATTTCTTAGTATCATTAAATGCAGCTTTATAATACGCTTTTATCGGTATATAACATGCATATAATTGACAAGACAAACACAAAACTATATACTAAAAACAAATTCCAAAACTTTGAATGGCTCTCCTGTAAGAAAGTGAAATTCTGACTTGTGGCCCTTTTCGATTTAAGCAGCGACTTGTTGATTGAGAAAAGGTCAAAACCTTTAACTTTAAAACAACCTTGAAAAATCACAATAACATTGAATCCAATGTTATTGTAATTCTTTTGTTATCAAATAAATAAATATTGGAAACAATAATTTATTATCCACACCACCACCACAACAGCCTTTTAACGTCCCATTGCTGAGCACAGGCCTCCTCTCTCATAGGAGAGAGGGATTTAGAGCTTAGACCCGCTTTAAGGGATTTAGAGTTTATTTTTGTTTAAATTCAACATCATAATTATCTAATTATTATTACTTATTTAAAACTCCTTACCATAATTTTTTTTAAAAATTAAACAAAACTGCAAACAAATTTAATTTATATGATAATCTGAACATAAGTACTTACTTACTATACAATAACACAGGACACAGCTAAAACTTAGATAATATTGCCTAAATTGACTCGGGGTCTTACCCCGAGTCAATTTAGGCAATATTATATTCTGGCTCTTATTTCTGGCTATTATATTTATTTTAGGCTTATTTTAGGTTTCGTTCGCCACTTGGTCCACTTACCCCAGTGGTATTCCCACAAAAGTGGGAAAATATTACTAACTGGCAACACAGGGTGACATTGACAAAAAAACCAATGTCCAATACACGTGCGCGTTATAAAGTCACGTGTACAGTTGTACCACGATGACGAAAGGAATGGAACGAACGTGATGTCCGAAGGCTAACCGCACTGATTGAAAGAGCCTCTGATGAACTGCTTTAGTTACAGAGTTGACGCCTTCGTAATTTGTGCGAGTTACAATAGGTGTTGCGTTATCTTTTTTGCCTATATAAATTCTGTAACTCGTACATATAGGAAAGTTCGAACTCAATATTATGTACCTATGTAAAAATCAGGCTTTCTCGTACACCAAATATTTTTTGACGTGATAACATCTTATAAATCGATGAACGCCCGCTGCACGCACTAAAAAGCATGCTTCATGGTCACGTTCCGAGCGTGCAAGCGATAGCGGGGAACAAGCTATAGAGAGGCGATGTTTTCTGACCTTATCACGTAAAATTATCGTCCGTAAACCGACTTTACAGACAGTCAATTTTTTTTTAGAAACATTCAAAATCCGAATAGATAGAGCGCACAGTGATAAATTATACCAACTCACACTCATACAAAATTATTATTATACACAATAGATATTAATATTTTTTAAACGCAACGAAGCACGAAGCGCGTTATCAACGCTCGCGTCAGCACGTGCGCGCGCCACGTGCTCCGATAGGCGAGGCACGGCGAGGACTTCCAGAAGCGTCTACTAGCGCGTAAGATATCTACACATATACGCTAGTAGCACATGCTAGTAGCGCATAATATAAAATACTAGCGGTCCGCCCCAGCTTCGCCCGTGGTACATAATATATAGCCTATAGCACTCAAGAATCTCGTACATAACCAACGGTGAAAGAATTTTTGAAATCGGTCCAGTGGTTTCCGAGATTAGCGCGTTCAAACAAACAAACTCTTCCGCTTTATTATATTAGTACCTACCTATAGATGATAAGCTGGTTAAGTAATCAGAGTTTTGAATGTTTGTAAAAAATATTCACTCTTAACTCACTATTGTTAGAGCGTGGTGACTGGTGACTGATTAGTTTAGATACTGCTTGTTAATTTAGAAAGGACCGTATGGTGTTGCCGCTTCGAAGAAAAATACAGCAAAAGCCGTAGTTAGCGCCTAATTCTTATCTATACTAATAAATAAAATTGAAGTGTCTGTCTGTAATATCGAAATAACTACCTCATATTAAGCTCATATGGTTATTTGAACGATACTATAACCGAATCACACGTTTTTAAAATTTTTGTCTGTCTGTCTGTCTGTCTGTCTGTCTAGATTCCAAAGATTAGTTCCAAAGATTAGCCCGTTCAAACAGACAGACGTCTGTTTGAACGGGCTAATCTTTGGAACGGCTGAACCGATTTTGACGGGACTTTCACATATAAGTAGAGAATTAACCAGGGAGTAACATAGACTACTTTTTTAACCGACTTTCAAAAAAGGAGGAGTTGTGTTTTTCTACCTATGTACACCGATATCTCCGAGATTTCTGAACCGATTTGCGTAATTTTTTTTTAATCGATAGAGAAACATTGCGACACTGTCCTACAAAAAATTTGGATTTCAACTCCTCAATCCTGATGCTGTAGGGGATCTGATCCCCAAAACTAACGGGATTTAGGCACTGTCGGTTATTTAAATTGATATTGGGGATACCAATTAAAGACTTTATTGTTGAATGACCTCGAGTAGGTACATGTCCAACTCCTCAACCCTGATGCTGTAAGGAATTGCATTCCGAAATCGTAAGGATCCCACGGAATTTTTCCGTTTTTTGGACGGGTTACTACTTACTACAGATAGACTACTTTTTGTTCTGGAAAATCAAAGTTACCACGAGATTTTTACAAACCTAAATACACACGGGCGAAGCCGTGGGCATCATCTAGTAATTAAATAAAAACTGCGATTTGTTCATCTACTGGTACCCTGTCATTTATTGGTATCACCACCCTACACACCACACGAGTATAGGGTATCTACTCGTGAGTCGTGAGTCGTGTGGTACACACTGTATAATATACAGCAGGGCTATTCTGTAAAGCCATTTTCGAATTATAGAGAGTGAATTCGAGATGAGTTTGCTAATTTGTACTCTGTAAAACTCGATAGTACAGCAGGGCTATTCTGTAAAGCCATTTTCGAATTATCGAGAGTGAATTCGAGATGAGTTTGCTAATTTGTACTCTGTAAAACTCGATAGTACAGGTATTCTCACTCAAACTCACTTTACTTCGCAAGTGCGTAGCAGATGTTTACAGAATATCAAACCAAGGTGAAGTGAGTTTGCTTTCGAAGCGAGTTATCTCACTTGAGTGAGCTTCGATATCGAGATGGTATTTTAGAGAATAGCCCTACAGGTCTTCTCACTCAAACTCACTTCACTTCGCAAGTGCGTAGCAGATGTTTACAGAATAAGGTGCGTTGGGGTAATACCGGACGGATTTTCGACTAGTTGGAAGAGTGTCGCAAAAAATTTTTTTTCTCGAAATCCATACATCTTATATTAATGTAATATATCGCAAACGGTTAATGGTTAAACGTAGTTTAGCTCTGAAAATAGTTTGTTTATGTAAACTCAACGGTTTTTGTTTTTTACGTACGCAAAGTCAATACAATTTTTTTTATGACCATGATTGAGAATTGGCCACCAAGGGGTATGACCGGACATAAATTTAAAGTCACTTCTAGTGCTTGGAGAACAAAGTCTTGATAAGGAATACATTCGGTCTTTCCTATTCTAAAACATATTTGAATATGAATTATAAATGACTAGAAACAAAAATGTTCCAATCGATTCTTTCATTTTTGGTTTTATGCCATTCGAACTTACCCCTTATGTAAAAAAATTGTGATTTTGTGGTTCTCAAACTTTGGCATGCCACAAAGTAAGTAAAACGGTAAAGATCGGATGCATTTGCCGGTGCCCAGTGGGGAAGCCTGGTGTAGTAAGTACCTACTCAATTGTTAAATTTATTGTGTGTACAAGTTCATGTACGTGTAGCAGGCGCGTGTCTTATTGTAAACAGGAAGGGAGTAGGCATAAAAGAGTCGATTAGAATCGGAATAAAGGTATAGAACTTGATGAAGTAAAGCAAATGTGACTAAGTGGACCAGGATATCAGATATTTGGAAAAGGAAACTGAATTACTACTTAATACGTAAGGTCCCTGGTTTGCCTATGGATAAAACTTTAGGCAACTATAAAAACTAAGAAATGATTAGCAATATAAAATTCATTTTTTTCATTAGTGGTACTTATTACCCTAGTTCATGCTTGTAAGATAAGTAATTATAGTAACCAACTTTCAATAAACTTTTTTTTTAAATTGTCACATAATGTATCTTGTTATTAACGATCTATGAAAAGTACTCGTACCAGATTGAGCTATTAAGGCGCAAAATTTGTGTTTTAACTCTACTTTGGAATCTTACTATTACTCCGATTAATTAATCTTACTGTTAATCCGTTTTGGAATCTTACTATTACTCAGTAAAAGCAATATCGAAAGAAACCTCGTACGGCAGAAACATTTATGATTACTTAATAAAAGTTTGACTATCACTGCCTTATTTGAAACTTGCAAAGATCGGAAAATTTTCATCCGATCTTCACTTGCGAGGGGGTACACCGGATCTTCGCCAACATCAATGTTAGCTCTATTTGGATCAAATTAATCTCTTTGTGGCATCATAAAACTAACTATCCAGGCAAAATAATTACAAAAAAAGCAATATCTTCGCTAAAAAAGACAGATAAAAATAAAAGTTGAAGACCGAATTGACGAAAAAATTACGAAAATTACCTTGTTTTGTTTAATGGCGCATAGCACACGTCCGACTTGATGGAGCGATTTGCGGGAACCACGGGCCGGGGCTCAATTAAATGGCCTAATACACAATATTGCCCGCATTTAAAAATATGCCCTAATTCGTCCGAAATTTGAGTCATACGGTCTTAACCCACCTCCGATCTTACCCTAACGCACCTTATCAAACCAAGGTGAAGTGAGTTTGCTTTCGAAGCGAGTTATCTCACTTGAGTGAGCTTCGATATCGAGATGGTATTTTAGAGAATAGCCCTACAGGTCTTCTCACTCAAACTCACTTCACTTCGCAAGTGCGTAGCAGATGTTTACAGAATATCAAACCAAGGTGAAGTGAGTTTGCTTTCGAAGCGAGTTATCTCACTTGAGTGAGCTTCGATATCGAGATGGTATTTTAGAGAATAGCCCTACAGCTGCTGCTGTACCTACCTACTATTAAGTAAGTATTCTGTAGGTATTATCATGTGACTGTTCTACATAACAAGTGAAAAACCAAACTTTTGGATATACTTAGATAAGTAAGTACCTACCTAAGTATATAATATTATAGCAGCCAACAAAGTGCGTCGCGGGCGACATACGATTTTTCGAGAAGTTGTTAGAATTTCTAACAGAAGTTGGGTAGGTAATAGTTACTTACCTACCAGCGATTTGTTTACCTTTTATTTAACAACGTAGGAAAAATAGATTATAAGTAGCTATATCTGGTTATCTGTACGATGTTGATTGTTGATTTGCCAATGGATGTTTCCTACATGAACGTGCAACTGCGCACGACGCGGACGCGGACGATTACGCGCTTCGCGATAGAATTATTCAGCTTTACATGAAAATTGTAGTAAACTGTATGTAATTATTAATTAATAGCAATAACAAGAACGGTGATATAGAAGAAAATTTATATAAGTAGGTACTTAGGTACTTATTTGTAATCAATTAATCATTGAACGTCTGTACATAACAGGCCACCGATTGCATATAGGTACATATACGTAGGTATTTACTTGATTGCTACAATGTGATGATCGCATTCACTTTTGGCTGACACTCACTCGACTGAAATGTATTGTTGCACCAAAAATACCATAAATTCAGGCAATATCAACAATTTCATTGAGATTGTTGTAGCAAGGAATGATGCACATACATGCACAATTATTAATTTAAACTACCTCCCTGCCCCTGGCGCAGTGATGCGCGCTGTGGTAAAGTGGACAGACTCGGGTTCGATTCCCGGCAGGGGTAATTTGGGAATTCATTAAGAATTTCTAAATTTTCTCTGGTCTAGGACTCTTTCCAGATTAGCCCGCTTCTTCCATCTTAGACTGCGGCGTCACCACTAGGTAAGATCGCAATCAATGGCTAACTTGTAGATGAATTAGAAAAATGCTAAGAAAATGGCTCATTTATTGTGCCTGTGACGAAATTCGAAATTTCCCATTACAATTTAATTATCAGTTCCGGATACCTTCATATTACATCACTTTTCCTAGCAATCGGCGCTAAAATGGTAAATATCATATCTCTATAATAATTATATATTTTCCTAAATCAAACCAAACGGGAATTGAAGCCGGAACTCCTCGCTCGTAAAGTGGTCGGACGACGTATCGCATTCTAATTGAAATCCGCCCCAGGTCCTAAATATAGCCAAACAACACCCAAACGCCGATCGAAGCCGCGTTGGCGGGGTGACATAACTGCACTAGCGCCGATGGATGCCAATCCGATCCGGCAGTATGTATGTGGTATAGGCATCGAATGCCAAATCAGTTTTATTTGCGACGGCCAATGCCAAGGCGCTTAATGGGCCACTCGTGCAGATTTTCCTATTTCAAAACTTCATCTCTCTTGATTTGATTGATTCAAGATCACGAGAACGTAGGCTATTGTTATTTACACATGGGATTTTGATAGTTTTGATCAGGGCCGGATTATCCATAAGGCGGATTAGGCAACTGCCTAGGGGCCCCACGCCGACTAGGGGCCCACGGGGGTGCCGTAGTGTAGATGTAGAAGAGATTGAAGTAACAGTATACCAAAGGAGTCGATCGGATCGACTCGACTTTTGTGATAGAAAAAATATATTTTAAAAAGTAAGAAAAGGGTAAAGGAAAGGGGCCTCGAGAATTGCATTGCCTAGGGGCCCTGATAGGGTTTAATCCGGCCCTGGTTTTGATCATATACAAGTAGTAAATAGGTAAGTAAGGTTCTTACCTTACTTACCTATTTACTACTTTAAGCCAAAGCTTCGACAATAGTGTAACGGGTGGGGTTTGAACCGTCGACCTTACGGTTTTCGATTCATGCCCGACGTCCGACGACCGTTGCGCTATTGAGGATATTAACTTAAAAAATATTTCCAATAATTCATTCATAGCACGCGGTGGATTTGATGATATCCAGTCTCCTTCAAATTATTAAATACGTAAATATTTTCAAATAAATATACTTACACGCAAGGAAAAAGTATCGCTAAAACTTGGAACATCGAAATACGTAGGTAGTTCTCATTATTTTTATTGCATTTAAAAATTACTGGGCGCTCAACGGAGGTGGACAGTTGGACACTCAATTGTGAGATGATAATAATGCTAAACAATTACTATAAAGTTATTCAAAGCTTTGCCCTTGTCGTCTGCTAGTATGTTCATGTCGCGAGGGGAGGAGCGGGTCGCGCGGACCACACGCAGTTTCGTTTAGGGTCTCCCCATATCTATCGACGCGGAATCGGCCTGAACTGAGGCCTTATTCCGACTTTGTACATTGTGGTATAACCCCCAGCACGTAAGTTGACCGGTGACCTTCAAGTGTGCACAGCGTCGTACGAGTGAGCGGGACACAATACGATTGGAGAGCCAATCAGCGCTTACGAGGGATCCGCGAGAGCTAATCAGTGCTTACGAACGATCCCCACGCCCTCCCCGCGACTCCCTCATACCCCGAGATACCTCATTTTCGACTTCTGCGCATTGAAGGTCACCGGTCAACTTATTTGCCATGACTTGTAACGATGATCGAAATTCGAGGTCCGAAACACTATGACTTCAGAGTGAAATGAACCTCAACAGGTTTGTTTTAAGGTTTGAGTTCGCCAATACATTCATTTGTCTACAGCCACAGTGTCCGCGGGAATTTTGCTAAATAAATATTCCAAGTTTTGAATTACGACTTTAAAATAAGTATTAAATTACCTTTGGGTCAGTTTTGCTCTGATATTATAGTTTTTCAGTATTCAAATTCTAGTAGCGTTTTCGAGGTGTGGAAGCTCGGCATAACTACTAATCTGCAGTGCTAAGGGTGGAAACGGCGTCGCTCGAATCGGCTTGGCACAGACGATGCGACGCGATGGTGACTGACGGCAAACGGTGCTATGCCGATTTGCCAATCGCATACGTACGGCGCTGATAGCTGCTGAATAGACGACCGATTGACGTTAATGTTGATTGCGAGCAGTGATCACTGTGGTGATACGCACACGACTGAAGCCGATTCTGAGTCGATAAATATGGGGAGACCCTACACGCCGTTCGATGAGCGACGCCTACGCACTTTTATTTATAGGCTACTTAAAATATTTATAACATGCAATGTAATGTCTCTCAGGGTTTTAGCTTTTATAATTTCAGAACTGGACGCGTTTTCATGACGCTTTTATAAAACTGAAATGGGAACCGAGATTATCTTCTTTTTCGTTAACCGATAGACGTCCACTAATGGACATAGGTCTCTTGTAGGAACATACACATAACTCGGTCTTGCAGTGCTTGTATCCAGCGGCTCCTTCAGTCTCGTTTGATGTCATCGGTTCACTTAATGGCAACGCTGCGCTTTCCGATGTGAGGGTCTACCTTGGGACCCCAACGTTTATCGGTTCATTGAATTATACTCCTAGTTCAGTGTGTGCGGTTTTTAGTTAGCGGTTGCTAGTGTGGTGCGGGTTGTTACGTTCCCTCAAATATGGTTGAGCGAAGCAATGGCTGGATCATGCGTCATGCTCGTGAACGGGTGCCGCCGTCGGAAATGGGGCTACTTTTGTCTGCCCTTCTTAACGTGTAGAATTGTAAGCACCATTCCGAACCAGTGGTAGATTCATTTGTCGATTCAAAAGCACTTGTAAAAGTTTATCTGAATAAAAAATATGTCTTAGACTTGCCTTTACACAAGTTTAAGAACTTTATTAAAAGTATGCTCATAAAAAAAGCTTATTATACAACTGAAGATTATATAAACGATAAAAAAGCTTGGATTTAACTCGTTCCAGCAATGCGCGAGACGGCATTTCAATCATGTACATTAATAATAATAATTGTTATAATGTTATTCTTAAAAAAGAGCAACCGTCGAGTTTCTTGCAGGTTCTTCTCGGCTGGAACTGCATTCCGAACCTGTGGTAGACTCAATCGACGATTCAAAAGCACTTGTAAAAGTTTATTTGAATAAAAAACTTTTCTATTCTATTCTATTCTATTCTATTATATTCATTGCCACTTCTTTTCATTAATTTAAATTTTTGTAAGAGGTCCTTCCAGCTATGTACCTACAAACTAGCTTACTTACATACTGATCATGTTTCAACTTGATATGGAATTTGACTAAAGAGGCACTTCTCAAGGTTTCAAAGCCCCCTTAGATCCTACATTTGATCCCAAATTAGACCAAACAGAAATCGACCTCCTGCTTGTTTTCCAAGCGTCAACTTTTGTATCGAATCGGATAGTTTAGAAGTCGCTCTTCAGTATGGATAGGTGCTAATTATTATGCTAATTATGTCATTGATACCAGAACGACAAAAAGACTTTGGCATTCGTGAAAAAACCACCACTATAGATCTCCATCACCTTTCTTGTAAAACGATAAAAACATAGTTTTGTTTAGAGTGTGGATCCTAGCAACCAACGGTGACTCAGAATCCTTTAGCATTTTTATTTGGCTGTCCGTAGGAAGGAGATGGCCTTGAGTCCACAGACTAAAAGCAAGAAATGTACAGTGTTATAATAACTATTAAATAATGTAAGTATCACTGTAGACCATCCTATCCTTATAGAAAAAAAAATCAAAAGATCTACTTCTTAATTTCTCCTCAATATTCATTGTAACCTCGTGAAACTTTCCTAAGTGGCGATAAAATATAGAGTAAAATATCATACGCTACGCTTTTTGCAATGTAGAGCTCTCAATTGAGGAATTGAGTAGCTTACTTTTACTCGTGCCTTGAAAGAGCATGATACTTTTTGGTAAAGAGCCAATAGCATCACTTTGTGCACGTTTGTTCGCAAATACTCAGTCTGCTTTTTCTTTTCATCTGTGCGCTTGCTATATAAAAACTAATATACTTTCATATAGCAAAACCAAAATACATTGAAAATTCACTCTTATTGCGTTCCAATAAGAGCTGAAGGTATAAAACCAAATAATTAAAATAATTCTGTAAGGTTGATGACGTCATGGGTTATGGGATTGGTATCCTGAGTCTTTTATAGTAAAGCTCTTTTGTGACATAATGGCAAACGAGTTAAAAGGTAACATTCTTATATGAGGAAAGTGTGACAGTAAGTTTTTTTCACTGAGAAATTACTTGTAAGTTGTAGGTTCCGTAGAGTTGTTTTCCCTAATGATTTTCCTAATAACTATTTGTACAAATAAAGTGCTGCCAGACGGCTCCATTTTTATGGAACATTCTGATTTTCACAAGTTTAGGTAGGTATGTCATGGTCTCATACGTGTAACATGACATATTCGTGAGCATGTTCACGCGACGCAGCGTAGGACGGGTGGGTTTGAAACTTAGATTTTGTTTAGGATTTGTCTCCAATCCAAGGATTAAGATTGGAGACCAATCTAATCTAATGTAAGGTTTGAAGCAATAGCCAGGCATACTCCGATGAATCACAGCAGTCCAGCTGCATATAATGTTACAATTTGATTTAAATATACCTAGGACGTCGGTTTTTATTAATGTGAAACTTAAAAGTTTGTTTAGTATCAGAGTACCTACCTACCTATCAGTAACCTCATCGATTGCAATTTGCAATATTATTTTTAATCCTGTAGGTACCTACCTACTTTTATTGTGATTTGCGTGTACAACGAACTTACAAAAGTACCTAGCAACTTTGAGCAACTTTTCCAGTTTTTATATTTTATTTTTGAAAAAAAAATTCACGAATGAAAAGTAAATATTTTGGACGTTGTAAATTTGTAAATTTGCACAAAATTCATTAAATAAAACAATGAATGTACGAAAATCGAAAACACTTTAATATAATAGAGAGTTAAATTATAATAATATTATTTTCGTAATAAATAACTCAACTGAGGTGGTCTAAAGTATGACTTATGAGTTAAAATTATTATACCAACCAATAACTTACAAGACAAGAAATTGTACATTCTGAATAAACAGTAGGTCCAGAGGTAAAACTAAATATAAAGTGCCCATTTTCAAAAAATAAATATTATAAACCTGCCCATTTTCATAGAAACTATTCACACTAATCTTAAACTTGATTGACAGGATCAAAACATCGAGTGTCGCTTTCTGAATAGAATAACACTGTTTTTAGTCCTGAAAATTAAGTAAGCAGGACTTTACTTAAAGTGTTGTGTAGACGAGAACTTATCAGTTGTACCTACAAAAATTTGTTTTGGCACAGTAGCGATTCACAGAATATTTATATTTTTCTAGTTACTATAAAATACCTCAAAAGATTATTTTATTAGTAATCATAAGTAAGAATGATATATACCTACTTAATTACATAATAATAAGAATTTTATTCATTTTTCCTATAATTTATACAAAACCTGTACGTAAAATCTTATCATACATAAATTCTTCTTAAAAACTATTCAGAAATTGAGTTGTCCTATCAGCCCGAACTTCCCTTTTTTCAAATAAACTCAAACAAAAAGAAAAGAAGTTTTTCTTCACAGCTAATCGTTCCAAACTTAAAACTTATCTACAACGAGATACAATAAATACTTTTGGCGAGGAATTGATATACATATCTAATTATGTACCTACTTACAAAAACTCTACGTAACTATCTTGTTAATCTATTTTACTTACAACTAGGTACTAAAGAATGGATATTTGGAATGAGCCAATATAAACGGAAAATAGATACGTAATTAAATAATAAGTAAATACCGACATGGAATGAAGTTCATATTTCCCTATAGGTACTTAACAAATTGTAAAATTCGTGGCAAGAATTAAAAATTTCACTCACTACATTCTTTCCTTCTTATAACTCCCGGCACGTAAGTCGAGCGGTGACCTTCAAGTGCGCGCAGCGTCGTACGAGTGAGCGGAACACAATACGATTGGAGAGCCAATCAGCGCTTACGAGGGATCCGCGAGAGCTAATCAGTGCTTACGAACGATCCCCACGCGCTCCCCGCGACCCCCTCACACCCCGAGATACCTCATTTTCGACTCCTGCGCATTGAAGGTCAACGCTAGACTTATTTGCCGTGACTTGTACCTTGTATTGGTATCATTTATGCAATTAATTAAATAGGTACCTATCTTTTTAATATTTTTCAATATCCAGTCATAGACATTTTGATCCAAGGTTTTTTGGACGTGGATTTCTTGGGCTTTGGCGCTGGGGTCGAGGGTCCGGGGATCTTCCACGGTTTGAAATCCGGCTGGGGCAGTTCCTTGCAGTCCACCAGGGGGTTGGTGGCGCTGAGCGCTTCCATGACCCTGGGCTGAGCCTGGTCCAGGAGCTCTTCGTTAGCGCATATCACGCCGGCGAGGGTCGTTTTGCGTATTTCAGATAATTGCTCTGAAACAGAGTTTCCATGTCATTAGAGTTTGTAACGTCTACAAAATGGACGATGCAAAATGGCCTACCAACTGGTAAGTAGCGTCGCGTCGTCGTCGTTATAAATAGACGTCCGATGCAACGCTAGACATAGGTCTTTAGTAGGGACTTCTACACGCCGCGGTCTTGTGCCGCTTGTATCGAGCGGTGATGCTCCCTGCGACTCTTCTGATGCCATCGGTTCACCTAGTGGGGGGTCTAACACTAGAGGTACATTCCGGTCTGGTAACTATAGGATACAAGAGGTTTTAACAAATCCTGCCATCTTCACCTATCATTATGACCAGCCCATCATCGGCCTAATTACGTGCGGATCTCAAACGAAACACAGAAATAGTATAAATAATGGTAAATTTTCCTTACCCATACTAAATCCGATGATTTCATCAGAGGTCTCATACCAGAACCTGTCTCCGACCTTGAGCCTCAGGAACTGGTCTGCCACCAGGCAGGTCAGTGTGGGGCCCAGCAGGCGCCCTCTGGGCTCTTCAGCTAAGGCGCCCGTGTACAGGTCGATATCGTCTACATTGCTGTAAGGAATTCAAATTACTAATAGAACTGATTTTTTTCGAATCTCATCGAATATTCTGGAACTATTTTGTCTAAAGCTACAAATTAATGTGGCGTGTTGTGGCGTGACAGATCCCCCACCACCACATTCACATCAATGTGTTCCGTCCACCACGATATATGGATTGAGGGAAAGTCCAGGTCTTCCTTGTTTTTTATCGATGACAAGATTTCCTTAACTGTGTGATTTCATCAATGTGTTATCTTGGAGCATAGTTAAATACAGATTACTTAGTTATAATGTAGTCGTCTACAAGTGCTTTTTAAACCTCCGAAGGACGTAAAAATCATTTGATCAGTGTCGAAGCACTGTATGTAAATTGAATAGAATAGAATTTTTTTTTATTCAAATAAACTTTTACAAGTGCTTTCGAGAATCTACCACTGGTTCGGAATACCCTTCCTACCGACCGTAAAAAAACCAGCAAGAAACTTGAAAACAGAGAACCATTGTGCCTATTTAATACTTTGAAGAGATCTTGTGATTTTGCACTTACTTGTAGATTTTACAGATCCTGCTCAAGGACAATGGGTCGAAGATCGTCTGGAGGTCTGTGAAGTTCCTCGGACGGAACAGCCCGCAGTGCTCCCTCCAGGCGGGGTAGGCGGGCAGGCCGTGGTCCCTCCCGCGCTGGATGTTGAGGGAGACCAGGTCCAGGCCGCAGGGGAGGCTGTGCGGCGCGGGAGTTACCGCCGATGATGAGTTGGCGTGAGATCGTTCGAAGAGGTGATCGCTAAGCTGAAAACAATTTTTTTTAAATAACGGGCAAACGAGCAAGCGGATCACCTGATGTTAAGTGATTACCACTGCCCATGATTAGCAGCACCTGAGGAACCACTAATGCGTTGCCGGCTTTTGAGAAAGGGGACTGGCTATTCAGCTCGCTGCCGGAACGCATCGGATGCTTTGCGGCAGATTACGGCTGAAGTATGATCGCTAGCCAGGCCGATTCAGGGTACAATCCTATCACAAAGCGGTACCACCATCTAGATTAAGTTGTGTGGTATCAGGCACAACGACCCGTAGAGGGGACTGAGAGCGTCAGGGCCTCGTTAGCATATTGGCAGGGTGCACCGCGTGCAGGTGAGGTTGACTTTGGCCACAAAGGTGGAATTTGGACCACTTACAATACATTTACATTTTTAGTAAGTTTATTAAAGAAATGCAATCGTTGATCTAGTGGTTAGCATATTCAACTGCGGATTACGAGGTCCTAATTTCGATTCCCGTGTCAGGCAAAAATTGTCAGGTATTGCGTTTTCTGACAAGAAATTCTCAGTACCAGCGGTTGCCAGCGGTGTTTCACCGTCCTTGGAGAGCACGGAGGCCAACAGTTTCACCATGGAGGTTATTAAAGTTGGTAATTGAGAATTGAACACTGCTGTGTTGGACAAGGTTGAATTTTCATAATGAAATATTAAAAACTTCCTTGGGACTAAGACTCTTGCGACTATTAATATTATTGCGCTAATTGAGCTAGCATGGATTAGTTGAGATGATAGATGATAGATTGACGTTGGTTCCCTGGGAACAGTTCTGATGTGGGACGCAATCTGTGTTGACACGTTCGCACAATGACAACAGACAAACATTATCAAGACCGGGAGCCTGATATGGCAGAATCCGGATTTGGAGACCCTGAAGCTATGGAGTTTTAATGAAACAAAATTCTTATGAGACATTTAATTTCGGGTGATTGCTTTATCTGGTCACCAAATGAAAAAAAAACAGCCACGTGGTTCAGCGTGGTTTAGCCAATATATTTCTTAATTCTTGGTACCATTCCCCGTGGACATGGATAAAGTAGATATTTCAAGTGGGGGATATGAATGACAAGCCTTCCCACCAAACAACACACCTCCGTAGTGATGTGAGGGTCAACACCATGCACTGGAGTGTTCATGGCCGACTTCACAGCGTATTTGGGGCCCTTGTCCTTGTACAGGGCGTAGGGGTTGAACAGCATCTCGTGTAACTGAGTGTAGCTGACGGTGCCCGTGCTCGCGTCCACGTTGTGGATGAGACCCTGGAAATTATTGACAATAACTTAAATATTATGACATAAGTATATCTAATTTTTGAATTGTGAATAACACATATCACAATCTGTTAAGATGATAAAGGCTTAAATTCTAGGCTCCGTAAACTTGGCAATGTTCAGAAGACATTTTGGAGATATCTCTCTACAAGTTCAAAGTATGATAAATTATATCAGTAAAGGTAACATGTTGTACAACCTGGTTAAGTGATACAAAGAAAATGAAAACATACCGGCAGAAGCGTATGTGCAAATCTGAAGGCGGCGGCAGAGAAATGGTTGGCTATAGAGGGGTCCACATTAGGATCGTACACGTCCGCGTAGCCAGAGTCCATGATCGTCAGGTTCAGCGCCCACATCACGTCCTGACCTGGGGACAAGGTAGCACGTAAAATTATTCAGTGCCCATTATTTATTCATTATAAAGGACAATACACATGTTCAATCTGAACAAGTTATTAGACGGTTTCCCCGCTGAAGTCGCCATTCCAGCCATCTAATCTTACTTCAGAAGCTTAGAAGGCCGTCCAGGTTCTAGAGCGAAAACTTCATTTATCCTCCTTTCAAGATTAAATTTTCAGCAGTCCAAGCTGTGCATTGTCCGTTAGTCTGTCCATAATGAAATTTATATCAATCCATAATTGACAGACTGAATCCATGGCTTAGGAAGGCTGTAATCTACAGCACCAGGATTGAGGATTTGGGAACCTTACTTTAATTATAAAGTTTATACCTGGTGAATTCACTATCGACAATTCCTAAATCTTCGGATCTTCGAATCTTTAGATAGTCTTTAGATAGTACTTCTGCAGTATCAGAATTGAGGACTGGTGAAACCAGACATTTTTCTGGACCCATTCGCAAACTTCCTCCATCGATTCAAAAAAAATCACGCAAATCAAAGGTTTTCAATTTGTCGGAATGTTTTTATGTACATAATATTATGTTCGCCGATTATTATTCAAAGACGGCTTCTTCTTTTGTTTGAAAGGGTTGACTTTTGAGGTGATCTCATAGTAATCAGGTCAGGGTCGGGTTCTAGAGAAATTGAGGGAAATGTGATATTGAGGTCTAGTTTAATATTTCCTAAAAATATATAGCCTGTTGGGAGTCAGTTAGAAAACCAAACTTACCAAGTATAGCAGGCAGGAACTCGGCGTAAGTGATGTGCTGCATCTGGGCACCCACTATCCTCCTCGCCTCCTGGTACACGGTCTCGTCGTCCCAGGCCGGGTTGAGCTTCTTCAAGATGGCCGCCAGCCTGTTGTGCTGCCGCGCCCAGATCAGGTGCATTGTTGTGAGGTGCAGGTTCTCATTGGCTCTTTCATCACCTACGAGTTGGTGAAACAAAGGAGTGACATGAAGACGATTTTATTACGACGAAATCAACGCGCGACGCTCTAAGCTTTTGTATAAGTGTAAGTTTATTCACAATTCACAATGGATAGTTCTTAAATCCCTGTGACCAAACAAGCGAACATTTTTTTAGTATAAGTAAATGTACGAAAGCTAACATTTTCTAACTTTCTAACAACTTTGTTTAAGACGTTTAACCTTCCATTTTTAAGTCTGTATACGAAATCCTAATAGAGCGAAGGCCTCGCACTTAGTCGATTTTTATTTCCTGAAAAGGATAAGATGTCACGAAGTCACCAGAACATAGATACCAGAGTAATACATACCAGATTCAAAGCAATATCGTCCCTTAGCGGTCATCTCCACGGTGTTACAGCCGTCGTTGGGGTCGGTGGATGGCGGCAGCAGCTCCCAGGGCCCCAGCTTCAGCATCCGGAGCTGGCCGTCGACACCCTCGCGCAGCTGGAACGACTTGGTCTTCGAGAAGCTGTACACCGCTGACGCGTCGAGGAAGGCCGTTGCTTGGTTCAGCTGCTCGCGAGGACCTGGGGAAAGAGGAAATAAAAAATCATGATGTTACTACGTACCTACTAGTAAGCTTTGTTGTAGGTACACATTTGCAAACAGGATATTTGGAATTTGTAAAGACAGAAAAATTATTCAACTCTTGATGTTAAGTTCAAAGTTGATTGGATACGAGACACAAACATACAAATGTTAATGTCCTCAAAATGAGTATCCATTAAGTGCTCCAACTATTGGACTTACACTTAGCCCTGGTGATAACTGTTACGCAAAAATTAAGTAAGTACTTTTTATGTCAGGGATTAAAAAAGGCTTTTGGGTGAATGCACCAATCGTATCTTAAACTTTCTTTTGGTCTTCTGGTCTTGCTAGTGTTTCTGATCATGAGAAACTCAAAATACGACCTCCTCCAACTCATTATACAAGGCAAAATAAAGGGCAGACGAAGGCCTGGCCGAAGACGAACACGCTGGCTTAAGAACCTTCGCCAGTAGTTTAACATGAGTTCAAGCCTTCAAGGTCACTGTTTAGGGCAGTTGTGAACAAAGTCCAGTTAGCCTTGGTTGCCAACCTCCGGTAGGAGATGGCACTAGAAGAAGAAGAAGAAGGTCTTGCTGGGAAGTCGTACGTACCGAAATGGCAAGTGGGCGCCGGGGCGGAGCGCACGAACTCCATGCAAGTGACGTTGTAGTCCTGGTAGTACGGGTCCTCGGCGTCCAGCCGCACCGGGAAGCACTCCGGGTGGGTGCTGTTCTCCGCGCAGCACGATATCGAACTGCTGTTCAGCCCTGAAGGAATTTATGTACCACGTGTAAATTGTTTTAAAAACAAAATTCCATTTTTTACCCCCGACGTAAAAACGACAGGGTGTTATAAGTTTGACGTGTCTGTGTGTGTGTGTCTGTCTGTTCCCCTGTAGCGCTCAAACGGCTGAACCGATTTGAATGCGTTTTTTTTTGTTTGAAAGGTGAATTAGTCGAGAGTGTTGTTAGCTATGTTTGATGATAATCGATCCAAGATGGCTGCCGCTACAAAATGGCGGATTACATAATTTTATCACAACTCCCTCAATATGGGTATCAAATGAAAGGGCTTGACTTGTAGGATAGCAAGTATGTAAGTCCAAGATGGCCGCTACCACAAAATGGCGAATGTCTGGGGTTTTTTTAATTTTTAATTTAATATACTTGTGTATGAATAAATGTTAGTTAGCACTTCAAGCGATGATAGCCTAGTGGTGAAGATAGCCTCCTTTTTGGGGGAACCGATCCCCGGCACGCACCTCAACTTATCAAAGTTATGTGCGTTTTAAGCAATTAAATATCACTTGACAAACATCGTGAGGAATCCTGTATGCCTGAAAGATTTTTATAATGTTCTCAAAGGCGTGTGAAGTCACCAATCCGCACTCGGCCAGCGTGGTGGACTACGGCATAAACTCTTCTCATTCTGAGAGGAACCTTGTGTCTTGTAGTGAGCCAGTAATGGATTGATAATTTAGAACTTCTCGTATTTCGTTCTAGAACTGTTAAATTTCATTTCAGCAAGGTTCAATTCCTATTCTGAATGCGCGCGGCTTTAGTTCGATGGCGCGCGGATTATTACAGGATGAATCTTGATGATAGTTGGAAATATTGTCAGTACATCTTCCAGTTCTACAGGTTTCAAGAGCTGAAGGATGTATGTGATAAAGGCACTTTAAATAAGGTACATTTTCTAGTTCTATGCTTTATAAAGATGAACCGAACCCTTGCTGGATAGATGGAAATACTCTCAGTAAGGTACCTATAATTTTTTCTAGTTCAATTGGCTTAAAGATCTGAACCTCACCCTTCCTAATGCCCTTGCTAGATGGAAATATTGTCAGTAAGCTACATTTTCTCCTAGTTCCATAGGTTTAAAGGGCTGAACCTAACCCTTGCTGGATAGATGAACATATTGTCAGTAAGCTTCATTTTCTTCTCGTTCTATAGCTATAGGTTTGGCTGAACCTCACCCTTGTTGAGAGCAGTGGCGGTGATATCATGGTCGATGAACTGTCCCCACACCGCCAGCATGACGGTGAACTGCGAGTCGTGCGCGTAGCTCGGCCGGTGCACCGTGACGCTCACGTCGCGCGCGCTCGGCAGGCTGGCGCCGTCCACGCCTTCCCGCGGCGAGCTGATGCCTGGAGTCGATGTATTTAATAACTTTAATAATAAACTTTATTGCTTCACAAAAGATACAAGTATAAATTAAAAATTTAAAAACCCCCGCCATTCGCCATTTTGTGGCGGCGGCCATCTTGGATTTGCAAGTGATATTCTACTAGTCAAGCCCTTTCATTTGATACCCATATTAAGGGAGTTGTGAATAAATATGTAATCCGCCATTTCGTAGCGGCGGCCATCTTGGATCGATTTTCATCAAACATAGCTAACAACACTTTCGACTAACAATGAATATAAAATTATTTTGCTATAATCCGCTAACAGTGACAAATTTGTAGGCACAACACCACACAATCTTGTAGGCACAACACCACACAATCTTGTAGGCACAACACCAAACAAATTCACCACAAAACAAACTCGACGATCGTTTCGCTCCGACACCGGAGCATCTTCAGGAGATGTCGACTTCACAACGGACGATTGCAAAGTGAGTTCGTGTCGAATGAGCGGTCTTATATATACTATCCCCGCTTAGTCATCTACCCTCCTTTCTCTTTCTCTCTGGCCACGCCCCCTAAATATGTTGAGCAACGGTGAAGATGACACATTTATTTGCTCATTCAGCAATTCGACACTTCTACCGCTGTGCCCAACTATTTCCAATTGTTCCAACACGCACAGTCTTAAACTTTTACAGTATGTGTGTAAAATTTCAAATGTATGACCCTCGTCTATCCTATGTCCACTATCCAAAAGATGTTTTGCGAAATGAGATCTTTGAGGCTGGTTGTTTCTAAAGGCAGCCATATGTTCTTTATATCGAGTTACAAAATTGCGCCCAGTTTGACCAACATATATAGCACTACATTCGGGGCACTTGAGTTTGTACACACCTGACTTTTGTCCATTATTTAATTTATCTTTACCATTACAAATTCTTCTGAGCGTATTATTTGTTCTAAAAGCAGCGTGTACATCATGTGATCTAAGAGTCCTAGCAATACGCTCAGATATTGGTCCGAAATAGGTCAAACTGGTTTTATATTTATTTATTTTGTCTGATGGCGCTGGATATAGGTTTTTCTTGACCTGCACTAACTGTTGTTTTCTAAGTATATTATTTACAATATTAGGGTTATACCCATTTGAACGCGCCATGTGATAAATAATATTTAATTCTTTTTTATAATTGTCTTTTGTAAGAGGAACGGACACTAATCTGTGTATATAACTATGAAAAGCTGCAAGTTTATGTTGCCAAGGATGGCATGATGATGCGGGTATGGTTGTGTCTGTATATGTAGGCTTAATAAACATCAATTTGGGATCTTCCGCAAGCCTACATATACAGACACAACCATACCCGCATCATCATGCCATCCTTGGCAACATAAACTTGCAGCTTTTCATAGTTATATACACAGATTAGTGTCCGTTCCTCTTACAAAAGACAATTATAAAAAAGAATTAAATATTATTTATCACATGGCGCGTTCAAATGGGTATAACCCTAATATTGTAAATAATATACTTAGAAAACAACAGTTAGTGCAGGTCAAGAAAAACCTATATCCAGCGCCATCAGACAAAATAAATAAATATAAAACCAGTTTGACCTATTTCGGACCAATATCTGAGCGTATTGCTAGGACTCTTAGATCACATGATGTACACGCTGCTTTTAGAACAAATAATACGCTCAGAAGAATTTGTAATGGTAAAGATAAATTAAATAATGGACAAAAGTCAGGTGTGTACAAACTCAAGTGCCCCGAATGTAGTGCTATATATGTTGGTCAAACTGGGCGCAATTTTGTAACTCGATATAAAGAACATATGGCTGCCTTTAGAAACAACCAGCCTCAAAGATCTCATTTCGCAAAACATCTTTTGGATAGTGGACATAGGATAGACGAGGGTCATACATTTGAAATTTTACACACATACTGTAAAAGTTTAAGACTGTGCGTGTTGGAACAATTGGAAATAGTTGGGCACAGCGGTAGAAGTGTCGAATTGCTGAATGAGCAAATAAATGTGTCATCTTCACCGTTGCTCAACATATTTAGGGGGCGTGGCCAGAGAGAAAGAGAAAGGAGGGTAGATGACTAAGCGGGGATAGTATATATAAGACCGCTCATTCGACACGAACTCACTTTGCAATCGTCCGTTGTGAAGTCGACATCTCCTGAAGATGCTCCGGTGTCGGAGCGAAACGATCGTCGAGTTTGTTTTGTGGTGAATTTGTTTGGTGTTGTGCCTACAAGATTGTGTGGTGTTGTGCCTACAAGATTGTGTGGTGTTGTGCCTACAAATTTGTCACTGTTAGCGGATTATAGCAAAATAATTTTATATTCATTGTATATCATGGAATTCCGCAAAGTAACGCCTGCTTCCATTCAACACTTTCGACTAATTCATCTTTCAAACAAAAAAACCGCATTCAAATCGATCCACCCATTTGAGCGCTACAGGGGAACAGACAGACACACACACACACACACACACAGACACGTCAAACTTATAACATCCCGTCGTTTTTGCGTCGGGGGTTAAAAAATCGCCTCGACAACTTTCTGTACCATTAAATAAAACTTAACATTTGCCATGAATTTTCTATAAGGAGCATTTGAACTAATGAAGAATTTGTTTATGCACCCGGCCCCTAAAAATAGCCCACTAAACTCGTAAAATATAATACTATCATTTTGAGGGAACTGGTTACCTGATATGATAATGATTTTATCAAAAAGCGCTTACCATCACCATACGCAGCAGGGAGAACTCTCCTGAAGGGCGTGTTGGAGACGCCCCAAGAGATGGGATGGTCCAGATTATTGCAGGTGCCGTCCTGGCTCCTGTATTTGGAGAGGTCGCAGGGCGCAGTGGGCGGGCGGCAGTAGGCGGGCTCTTCGAAGGAACTATTCGTCGGTGGCCCGAAGCCTATACCGCCGCTGGGTACGGTGCGATCTGTTCTGTAATTGAATGAAAACATTAATTAGACATTGTTATTTTTTTTTAATCAAGTACAAGTTAGCCCTTGATTGCAATCGCACCTTATGGTAAGTCATGATGCAGTCTAAGATGGAAGCGGGCTAACATGGAAGAGTTATGGATACCCCTGATCGGTTTCTACACGGCATCGTACGGGAACGCTAAATCGCTTGGCGGCACGGCTTTGCCGGTAGGGTGGTAAACAACCACGGCTGAAGCCTCCAAACCAGAGACAATTTAGAAATTATAAAAACCCAAATTGCTCCTACCGGAAATTAAACCCGGGACCTCTCACTTATAAGACCACAGCGCTCACCACTGCGCTACGAAGGTTGTTGATTTAGGATTTTTATCTAGCACATAGATAGGTACCTAGACTGATTAAGATCAATTTCATATGGTATCTAACCATTACATTGTTGGAGGTCGTGATTCCTTTTCGTAATACAAGTCACGGCAAATAGGTCTACCGTTGACCTTCAATGCGCAGAAGTAAAAAATGAGGTATCTCGGGGTGTGAGGGGGTCGCGGGGAGGGCGTGGGGATCGTTGGTAAGCACTGATTAGCTCTCGCGGATCCCTCGTAAGCGCTGATTGGCTCTCCAATCGTATAGTGTCCCGCTCACTCGTACGACGCTGCGCGCACTTGAAGGTCACCGCTCGACTTACGTGCCGGAGGAGACCGTGTTATTCCCGGTGTAGTGCTAATTCGAGATGGCTTCCCACACCCTTCTGCATACGACTCAGTTGAGTTCAAAGGTCGGGGTTTCGACTTTTAGGTTTAACGATTATGTTAAACTGATGATGAATTTTAAATAAAAAACCCATCATATAATTAATACTGTAGGTAGGTATATGTCTGTTTTTATTTAGGTAACTATGTATAATGTATTATGTGTGTGTGTATGTGTGTATTAGTAGTTTAAGGCTATTATTCGTATAGAATTTCATGACGTCGTCGCGGCGGTGCGGTGAAGCCAAACTAGGGCGGATTGAATTTCGCGGTAAACGCTCTTCACACGACAAACGCAGCCGCCGCGGAATTTTACAATGGATGGGATATTGCATCCAAAAAATCCATACTTTTGTACTTAACACTCAGTCGCAGGGAGCCGTTGGATACAAGCGGAGCAAGACCGCGTCGTGTCGCAGTCCCTAGTCCCTACAAGAATATGCCAGTGGACGTTTATAGGTTAACGATGACTTTTATGTTTTATACTTTACGATACTCCGACTTTTAAATTCGATGCAGTAAACTGACGTTTTACTTTACAGACTAAGTACAATTTCATAAAGTTAGTTTCATAAAGTTTTGAGGTTACATATAATTAGGAATTTATTACAGGAATCTACGTAACATTATCTACTATATCCTCATAAAAATAAATTTTGTACTGTAGTAAATAAATATAAAATGAAATAATTAATGTTGTGATGATGTGAATCATTCACATCATTCACTTTTACCCCATTCCTATTTTTTTTTTCATCAAAAGGTACCAACCCATGAAACGTCAGATTACTGCATCGAATCAAAAGTCGGACTACAGAGGTGTCGTATGCTTTTCGGTGCGAGGTCACCATTCCAGTAACCTGAAACCCCAGTCCCCAACGTCTGTCGGTTCTTCGAAATATGTATCCCGTCCATCACTAGTTTCGTACAATTTCGTAGTCCATTGAGCTTTATTGGCTAAAACTCTAGCTCTTGTACGGATCTCCTCATTTCTAACTTGATCACGTAGAGAAACGTACGGGAAGTACTTAATTATGCTCTATCATTAAATGTATGTCCAATATGTAGAAACATAAATCTTTAATGTGATAAAAATTTATTTATCACTAGCTGATCCCCGCGACTTCGTTCGCGTGGATATAGGCTTTTATATAGGATCGAATCGGATCCCATAATTCTTTTATGTATCTAAACTAAATGTAGCCTAAGTTACTCCTTATAACATCAGCTATCTGCCATTGAAAGTTCCGTTAAAATCGATTCAGCCCTTTCGGAGATTAGCTGGAACAAATAGACAGACCGACAAACATAAAAAACGCACACCAGTTTAAAATAAGCCGTACGTTCAAAGATCCGGGTCCCAAGTTATTTGAACCCAATAAATGTCTGTAATTTCTGAACTAAAAAACCTATGACCTTGAAATATTTACGGGACAATACTTAAAATACTACCTTTCTAACAAAAAAAGAATGAGTTAAATTGAACTACGCGTTATTGAATTAGAGCTAAATACACGTTTTAACTTTCTTCCCCTCTCTCAAGGGAACCGTGCTGAATTTCGGGATAAAAAGTATCTTATGTCCTGCCTCGAAGTATAAACTCAAATCGTACCAAGTTTCATTTGAATCCATTCAGTAGTTTCGGCGTGATGCGCGGCCAAGATACAGACAGACTGACAGACAAAAATGAAAAAAATTGCAGTTTTGGCTTCAGTATCGATTATAGAGTGGCCTCCAATAAAAATTTTCAAAATAACTTCAATGTACAGAATTGGATCTGTTACAGTTTTATTATATTATCATAGAAGATAGAAGATGACTTAGGTATAGACAGCGAGCAATTCGTTAGAATCAACTTGTCATTACGCCTTAATTATAATTTTTCATCAACAGTGTACCCGATTGAAAAACGAAAAATAAAGTTTTAATATTATATTACCTATCTCGATTCTAAATCTAAATAACTACATGAAAACAAATACGCAGTGGATCGATCGGGCGCACAACAAGTATCTACCTATCTAATCGACGTTAATATACCGGACGCATCACATTACTATGATACTTATGAATGTTTCGAGCAACCGACTAAGCGTAGATCAGATCCTTTGATACTATTTCTATGACCAGAATTCAGATAATTGAATACATATAGGACATAGGTACTTAGCACTACTTCGCAAGGCGCGCTATATGCTAACGGCCGAAATCAATAACTTATTTAATTCAAACTTTACAGATTGAAGATCACAATTTGATCCAGATATTTAATAAAGTGTACCTAATTACATACATAAATTGTTAACCTGTTTGTAAACTGATGCGATCTCAAATCTCAATACGAGGATTGAAAAATAATTATTGACACATTTTACAACAGATATCTGGATTAATTCTTCGACCTTCAATCAATAGATTTTATATTAATTTTAGATAAAAGGTTATTAATTTTGACTATTAATGAAGTAATGAATATCGATCAACTGATACCAGTAATGGCTGATTTAGGGTTCACAGAATAAAGAGCAACTCTGTGAAGCCAAATACCTAGTTGTCAGTTTGCCCACGCGTTTATTTTCTTGGGTTTTGAAATTTGATCTTGAATCTGGCAATCCTAGCTAAAGTGCACAGTAGCTGATAATTTAATCAATTGCCATTGTCTCTCCACTCTAAATAATTAAGCTAATCGATTATAAAAATCTTATTATTTTTCCGTGAAGTTACGAATTTATCGGCGTCATTTTTAACGCTGCGTTTAGTGTGTGTCAGTCTGTAAGAGGCTTTCTCAAAGATATGAATTACACAGTGGCTGTTTAGCTATAATCTATTTTTGATTTCATAATTCCGTAATATAATATTTTATAACCTTTTCGGCTACCTTCAAATATTTATGTAGGTGATATTTTATAGCCAAAATACCTACGTAGGTACCGAACTTCTAAAAATTGTCTAGTCAGAACAGAAAGTATTTTAGTTCCTATGCCAATTACTTATTAGGCATATGGAACGATGATGGACATAATATGGATATGCTTTCAATTCAATAAAGTTCCTAAAAAGGCGCCAGATTAACTGTCTATATAGCTACTTATAGTGTATCTTTAATGAGGGAAATCTGCAAGAAGACTTCCTGAGAAAGAAATCTGCTTATGTAAGTATATTGTTAGGTAAATCGAAAACTCTCTCATCGGAGAATTTCTTGATAGAGAAACCCAATAACTTTACTTTTTTCGACCCAACCCTGATCTGATTCAGGACCTCGCTTATAAGAACCGACATTCGCCATTTTGTGGCGGCGGCCATCTTGGACTTACATAGTGCTATCCTACAAGTCAAGCCCTTTCATTTGATACCCATATTGAGGGAGTTGTGATAAAATTATGTAATCCGCCATTTTGTAGCGGCGGCCATTTTGGACCGATTTTCATCAAACATAGCTAACAACACTCTCGACTAATTCACCTTTCAAACAAAAAAAAACCGCATTCAAATCGGTCCACCCGTTTGAGCGCCACAGGAGAACAGACAGACACACACACACACAGACACGTCAAACTTATAACACCCCGTCGTTTTTGCGTCGGGGGTTAATTAAAAATGCACCGATACCTTTTCTACTACTGGGCTTGCCTCGGGTGTGCCTCGATGTTCTACTTACTTATTCAGCAATACTCTAGTCGCTTCTTCGGCAGCATAAGCAGTTTCAGCCAAGGGCTTGACACTGGAAGCCGTCGCAGATGCCCTCTGCGCCCGCGACGCTGGTGAGTCCGACTTCAGAGGTACAAGGTTCATTTCCATCTGCCTTCTCCTCTTCAGAGCATCCTTGCCTTGGACCACAGCCGCGGAGATAGCTTGCGTTGTCAGATTCGGACCTATCCAAGATGGTGAAGGTTTGCCTGGAATTAGAAGTAAAATATTTATTCCACCACCACTACTATAGCCTATTAACGTCCCACTGCTGGACACAGGCCTCCTCTTAGGAGAGAGGGATTTAGAGCTTAGACCCGCCACGCTGCTCCAATGCGTGTTGGCGGGCTTTAACGACTACTGTCACGTGATAATGACAATAACCGGGACCGACTGCTTTACGTACTCTCCGAGGCACAGGGGTGAAACACCGCCAACTACCAACTCCGGGCAGGCACTGAGAATTTATTGAAAGATAAATCCAGTACCTAACAATTTTATTTGCCCGACCCGGGAATTGAACCCGGTACCTCGTGATCTGCGGTCGAATATGCTAACCACTAGGCCAACGAGGCAGTTGGCCTAGTGGTTAACTATTAGTAAATATTTACTATTCTATTGAATTAAAATTAATTTAAGAACTCAGCCAATTTTTTCTGATCCCGGGGCACGCACCTCTAACTTTTCAGAGTTATGTGCGTTTTAAGTATTTAAATATCACTTGCTTTAACGGTGAAGAAAACATCGTGAGGAAACCTGCATGCCTGAGAGTTCTCCATAACGTTCTCAAAGGTGTGTGAAGTCTGCCAAATGCCAATCCGCTTGGCCAGCGTCGTAGACTATGCCAAAACCCTTCTCACTCTGAGAGGAGACCCGTGCTCTGTAGTGAGCCGGTAATGGGTTGATCATGATGATGACGATGAAGATTCACAATCATCTCCTTTAAATAAATTTAAAATTTAAAAAACCCCCGACATTCGCCATTTTGTGTCGGCGGCCATCTTGGATTTGCATAGTGCTATTCTACTAGTCAAGCCCTTTCATTTGATACCCATATTAAGGGAGTTGTGAAAACTCATTTCATCTATTTTTAACTCCCGACGCAAAACGACGGGGTGTTATAAGTTTGACGTGTCTGTGTCTGTGTGTGTGTGTGTATGTGTGTGTGTGTGTGTCTGTCTGTTCCCCTGTAGAACTCAAACGGGTGGACCAATTTGAATGCGGTTTTTTTGTTTGAAAGATGAATTAGTCGAGAGTGTCGTTAGCTATGTTTGATCAAATCGATTCAAGATCCGCCGCCGCTATAAAATGGCGGATTACATATTTTTTCACAACTCCCTTAATATGGGTATCAAATGAAAGGGCTTGACTAGTAGAATAGCACTATGCAAATCCAAGATGGCCGCCGACACAAAATGGCGAATGTCGGGGGTTTTTTAAATTTTAAATTTATTTAAAGGAGATGATTGTGAATCTTCATCGTCATCATCATGATCAACCCATTACCGGCTCACTACAGAGCACGGGTCTCCTCTCAGAGTGAGAAGGGTTTTGGCATAGTCTACGACGCTGGCCAAGCGGATTGGCATTTGGCAGACTTCACACACCTTTGAGAACGTTATGGAGAACTCTCAGGCATGCAGGTTTCCTCACGATGTTTTCTTCACCGTTAAAGCAAGTGATATTTAAATACTTAAAACGCACATAACTCTGAAAAGTTAGAGGTGCGTGCCCCGGGATCGAACCCACGACCTCCGATTAGAAGTCGGTCGTCCTAACCACTAGGCTATCACAGCTTTTTTTGTGAATCTTACTGCTGTTATTTTGTAGAAAATAGCATATGGGGATTGTGGGTTTTACGGAGGTTGAAATTTCATCTAAGTAAGGAATATTGTTTGAATGAATAAAAGCACTATTTTTTTACTTTTATTCTGATTTTAGTTACAAAGACATCTACTTAGGTAAATAATATTTTGTAGGTACTTAATTAAATTTTATAAATATTCCTACTAAATTTAATTTTGTATTAATCTATACTAATATAATAAAGCGGAAGAGAAGTGGATAAAGCGGAAGATAATGACCTCAATAGAATTTTTTGTCGACTCCAGCTCTTTTTGCGACACAAGCCTCCTTCATTCAATATTTAACAACGAATAGCTGTTAATCGTCAATACGTAGTCGTACGATCAACAATGTTATCCGTTACACAAGGATTCGTTTATATAGGGTTCTTTAACAACAAATACACGTACTGTACTGTGTACTGCAAACCCCGACTCATAATGTAGAGAGCTGTGACCAAAACCAACGCACATTTTGTTAATTGGTCATATTGTACGGGACCACCGATGTATGGATACTAATAGAGGCAGTTCGCACTTGATTGATTTTTAAAGAATATCTCGAACAAAATCACACAGTAGAATGATATTATTATATTATGACATTACTCTGCACTCTGCAGTAGAAACTGCAAACGAATGTTTGCTAATTCTTTCCTTTAAATTAAAAATTTCGTCATTCTTTTATATGTGTGAGTGTGAGTGAACATCATTGAACATTTCTGCATAATAATTATTAGATATAATCTAAAGAATAAGTTAAGATTGACTGGATCAATTTAAGAACAGTGATCCTTTCATAAATCATAAGTAAGCACTAACTATCGTGAAACCATTTTGAGAAAGCGCCATTTTGCATATTCGAAGTAAAACAACTTGACCAATTTACGAAAAATTTCCATAGTTTTTAAAACTAAAAGCTTTCCACACATTGGTCGAACATGTTGTTTTTCGTTGAATATGTATTACGTAGAATATTTAGGCGTTTTATGAGAACACTAGCTGTTGCCCGCGACTTCGTCCGCGTTAAAAAATTTTAAACGGGAACCCTTTGTTTCCCCTGGATATAATAGTAGCCTGTCACTTTCCAGGTCCTCATCTAAAAAAATGCAACTGCAAAAAATCACGTCAATCTGTAGTTAAATGTCCGATGATAATAATATGTCGAAAGGAAACCATTTTACCCCCCTTGGGGTGGATTTTCGTCAATTTTTTTTAGCTTATGCCTACCCCCTAGAAAGAACCTAACTTCCAAATTTCAAGTTAAAAATACAATAACTATTCACATAAAAAGTTTCATCCCCTTTTTTACCACCCTTAAGGAGAGATTTTCCAGAACAACTTATACAGGTTTTTATTATTTAAAATTTATAATCTAAATGCCTATTTTCATATCTGTAACTTCAAAAACATAGAACTTTCATATAACCTTCCAACCCCCATTTTACCCCCTTAGGGGAGGATTTTCGTGAAATCTTTTCTAGGCTGATATCTAAGCCCTAGAATAAACCTATCTTCCAAATTTCAAGTTGGTAAAAACAATATTTAAAACTTAACATAAAAACTTTCAACCCCTATTTTACCACCCTTAAGGGAAGATTTTTCAGAATAAAATACACAGGTTTATATTATTTAAAACCAATAATCTAAATGCCGATTTTCAGGTCTGTAACTTTAAAAACATAGGACTTTCATACAAACTTTCTACCCCCATTTTACCCCCTTAGGGGAGGATTTTAGGGATACTAAATAGCCTATAACCTTCCCAGAAAATTGTACTACCAAATGCAAAAAGAATTTTTCAAATCCGACTGGTACTTCCAGAGATTAGCGCGTTCAAACAAACAAACTCTTCCGCTTTATTATATTAAGTATAGATTGAGGCTAATAATTATGTTAGGTATACACAATTCTCTGAACTAGGTCCAAGTATAAATTAAAATTTTAAAAAACCCTCGACATTCAGCATTTTGTGGTGGTGGCCATCTTGGATTTAAATAGTGCTATTTTCCTAGTCAAGCCGTTTCACTTGATACCCATATCGAGGGAGTTGTGAAAAAATATGTAATCCGCCATTTTGTGGCGGCACCCACCTTAGACCGATTTTCATCAAACATAGCTAAGAACACTTCCGACAAATTCACCTTTCAAACAAAAATAAACCGCATTTAAATCGGTTCACCAGTTTGAGCGCTACGGTGGAACAGACAGATACACACACACACACACACACACACACACACACACACACACACACACACACACACACACACACACACACACACACACACACACACACACACACACACACACACACACACACACACACACACACACACACACACACACACACACACACACACACACACACACACACACACACACACACACACACACACACACACACACACACACACACACACACACACACACACACACACACACACACACACACACACACACACACACACACACACACACACACACACACACACACACACACACACACACACACACACACACACACACACACACACACACACACACACACACACACACACACACACACACACACACACACACACACACACACACACACACACACACACACACACACACACACACACACACACACACACACACACACACACACACACACACACACACACACACACACACACACACACACACACACACACACACACACACACACACACACACACACACACACACACACACACACACACACACACACACACACACACACACACACACACACACACACACACACACACACACACACACACACACACACACACACACACACACACACACACACACACACACACACACACACACACACACACACACACACACACACACACACACACACACACACACACACACACACACACACACACACACACACACACACACACACACACACACACACACACACACACACACACACACACACACACACACACACACACACACACACACACACACACACACACACACACACACACACACACACACACACACACACACACACACACACACACACACACACACACACACACACACACACACACACACACACACACACACACACACACACACACACACACACACACACACACACACACACACACACACACACACACACACACACACACACACACACACACACACACACACACACACACACACACACACACACACACACACACACACACACACACACACACACACACACACACACACACACACACACACACACACACACACACACACACACACACGTCAAACTTATAACACCCCGTCGTTTTTGCGTCGGGGGTTAAAAAAAATATTTATCAAAATTTTATTTCACCACTTTGTCGGCGTGATTAATATTAATATTAATATTATATATATAATATTTATACCCATGCCAAATTACAGATTTCTAGCACTAATAGTCTCTGAGATTAACCGAGGACGGACGGACGGACGGACAGACAGAGAGACAGACGGACGGACATGGCGAAACTATAAGGGTTCCTTGTTTACTACGGAACCCTAAAAACGCACTCACTTTTCAAAGGCCAAGTCTTGTTGAACAACGGCAGCAGGTCCTGATCGAGGCCTAGCCTGAGGAGTGTGAGGTTGCCGGGAGTTGTCCCGTTGTTGGCGTCGTCGGCTGCGTCGCGGCCCAGGTTGAAGGACACCATGATCAGCAGCGATATGGAGAGGAGCATACTGCTGAACAGAAACCAAGGGCTTTTTACCCTTTAGGTAGATAAATACAGTGCGTGAATGTCGCCCGCGTGAATTTCGGTTTTTCACAAATCCCGAGGGAATCGTGGATTTCCGGTTTCCAACCTTTATACCTACTTTCAAGGAAGTTTGTAATCTGGCTATAGCTGTAGCTATATATTTCGGTTTTGTTCAAAATCCTGTGGGACCTGTGGATTCTTCCAGGTTACAAAGTAGCCTATGTGTTAAGTCAGGGCATAATCTATCTCCGTTCAAAATTTCAGCCAAATCAGTTCAGTAGTTGTGGCGTTAAAGAGTAACAAACACAAACACACACATACACACACATACACACACACATACACACACACACACACACATACACACACACACATACACATACACATACACATACACATACACATACACATACACATACACATACACATACACATACACATACACATACACATACACATACACATTACACATACACATACACATACACATACACATACACATACACATACACATACACATACACATACACATACACATACACATACACATACACATACACATACACATACACATACACATACACATACACATACACATACACATACACATACACAATACACATACACACACACACACACACACACACACACACACACATACACACACATACACATACACACACACACATATACACATACACACAGTTCCCACGGGATTTTGAAATAAACCAAATCTATAGCTATAGCAAACTTTCTTGGAAGTAGCTAAAAAGGTTGGAAAGGGAGCGGAAACGGGAACCGGAAATCCACGATTCCCTCGGGATTTGTGAAAAACCGAACCGAATCTCATGGTTCGATCGTACGATCGTTGGCCAATTAGGACGACGCGACGTCGAGGGTAGGTAGTTACCGAACGGGCTTAGAGATTTGAAATTCTTCATAGTCACGCAAAATAAGTCGACCGGTGCCCTTCAATGCGCAGAAGTGAAAATGCGGTATCTCGGGGTGTGAGGGGGTCGCGGGGAGGAGGGGAGTGGATAGTTCGTAAGCGCTCATTGGCTCTCCAATCGTATTGTGTCCCGCTCACTTGTACGACGCTGCGCGCAATTGAAGGTCACCGGTCGACTTACGTGACGGGGTTATAACCAGCTTTTGTCATTGCCTTGCTAAAGACGTAACCTAATTACGTTGACATTGCCTTGCTAACCTATTAGGCACGTCCTCCCAAATTTTTTTATAACCTCGTTTGACAAGAATTAAAAAAAAACTTGTATGAAGAATCTGTATGTTAATGGCTGTAGATACATACATATCGATGGGTGCCTGGAACAAGACCGCAATAGCCATAGAAGCAGTTTTCCGATTAAGCCATTTTCGTAATCTACGGACCCGAATACACGTCCTGATTTTTTTTCACATTTTTATAATGACAACTGCCCGATTTAGCAAAAGCACTATGGATATAGCTTCGTTATTCCCTGTTCATCATTCAAATTTTGTTTAACAAGTAACGGCCATTGTGGCTTTGTTCCTCAAAATGAACTTTGTATGCCGATTCACAATAAACATTGCTGCACAAATATATATTTTTTGTAACTTCAACAGTAATATTGTAATTTTTCCATGAAATAAAAATATGTCGATTGAATTTTAATTAACATTGCCGTACGGTGGTAAGTTGGTAACCTACTACCTGATACTATTAATTTTATTAAGACTGTATTTGCCGTACATACTACATACATACAGAACTTGCTGTTTGATTGATTTCGCACTTTTTACCGGAATATAACCACAATGGACTTTAACAGAAAAAACTTTAAATGTGTGAAGCGGCAATATCGTTTTTGTAGTTTTTTAGGTATTTCTCAAGCACTATTTACTTTGTGTACATTATATGTTACTACAGAAAAAAATAACGCATCGTTTGATATACAACCCGTTTTGATGCGCCTCCTAGTTTAGTAATTATTCAAGATTTTCACTAAATCTTTTTTCCTGTAAAATTGTGTTTTGTCGATTGCAGCTTTGTTCCAGGCACCCATCGATATATAAAAAAAATTTGTGTTTTTTCGAGTCAACTGAGTGCTTAGTCTAAGATCGGAGCACTCGAAAACGAACTCGAAAACTATTGATCGATTTCAGAGTAAAATAGACCTAAAATGGCTTGTATTAAGGTTTGAGTTCGCCAATTATACATTCAGCATTCGAACACAACGAGCGCCCCAAGCAGAAATGTTGTAAAATACATATTCGAACTATGGAATTACGACTTTAAAATACGAGTATTTGAGTTCATTTTGCTCTGAATTCACTTATGATTCGATCAATAGTTTTCGAGTTCGTTTTCGAGTGCTCCGATCTTAGACTAAGCACACTGTTAATTTATCAAACTATACGGTAGAGCCGGTTTGGCACGCGCTCTTCTAACGTTGCTTTTTGTTTTTTTCAATTAATTTTCCTACGTATGCAAATAAGCTATCATTATACATATATATAATATTATGTTTAAAGAATCATCGAACTCGAAGATGTAGTCATCCTATCCATAAAAATGGAGATGGACATAACACAACACATTTTGCTACATTAGATTTTAATGCCGGTTTGAAAAATACTAATACTACAAGCATAAGATGAATGGTTATTGGTTAAGGATGGTTGTATTCGGTAGTATAATAATAGCGCAAAGTTTTCGATAGCGGTCCCCTTATACCCGGTATAGACTCGAACATGTAGGTGGGCTGTACCAGCGGCGTCCGCTCCGAGCTCGTCGTAGCCCTCCTGCCGCGTCGCCAGCTATACAGATCACTCACGTACAGCAAGATAACGCAGATGGCGCACTGGAAGTGCCGCAGCCGCTTCTGGTAGCTCCGGGAGACGCTGGACTCGAACATGTAGGTGGGCTGCACCAGCGGCGTCCGCTCCGAGCTCGTCGTAGCCCTCCTGCCGCGTCGCCAGCTATACAGATCACTCACGTACAGCAAGATAACGCAGATGGCGCACTGGAAGTGCCGCAGCCGCTTCTGGTAGCTCCGGGAGACGCTGGACTCGAACATGTAGGTGGGCTGCACCAGCGGCGTTCGCTCCGAGATCGTCGTAGCCCTCCTGCCGCGTCGCCAGCTATACAGATCACTCACGTACAGCAAGATAACGCAGATGGCGCACTGGAAGTGCCGCAGCCGCTTCTGGTAGCTCCGGGAGACGCTGGACTCGAACATGTAGGTGGGCTGCACCAGCGGCGTCCGCTCCGAGCTCGTCGTAGCCCTCCTGCCGCGTCGCCAGCTATACAGATCACTCACGTACAGCAAGATAACGCAGATGGCGCACTGGAAGTGCCGCAGCCGCTTCTGGTAGCTCCGGGAGACGCTGGACTCGAACATGTAGGTGGGCTGCACCAGCGGCGTCCGCTCCGAGCTCGTCGTAGCCCTCCTGCCGCGTCGCCAGCTATACAGATCACTCACGTACAGCAAGATAACGCAGATGGCGCACTGGAAGTGCCGCAGCCGCTTCTGGTAGCTCCGGGAGACGCTGGACTCGAACATGTAGGTGGGCTGCACCAGCGGCGTCCGCTCCGAGCTCGTCGTAGCCCTCCTGCCGCGTCGCCAGCTATACAGATCACTCACGTACAGCAAGATAACGCAGATGGCGCACTGGAAGTGCCGCAGCCGCTTCTGGTAGCTCCGGGAGACGCTGGACTCGAACATGTAGGTGGGCTGCACCAGCGGCGTCCGCTCCGAGCTCGTCGTAGCCCTCCTGCCGCGTCGCCAGCTATACAGATCACTCACGTACAGCAAGATAACGCAGATGGCGCACTGGAAGTGCCGCAGCCGCTTCTGGTAGCTCCGGGAGACGCTGGACTCGAACATGTAGGTGGGCTGCACCAGCGGCGTCCGCTCCGAGCTCGTCGTAGCCCTCCTGCCGCGTCGCCAGCTATACAGATCACTCACGTACAGCAAGATAACGCAGATGGCGCACTGGAAGTGCCGCAGCCGCTTCTGGTAGCTCCGGGAGACGCTGGACTCGAACATGTAGGTGGGCTGCACCAGCGGCGTCCGCTCCGAGCTCGTCGTAGCCCTCCTGCCGCGTCGCCAGCTATACAGATCACTCACGTACAGCAAGATAACGCAGATGGCGCACTGGAAGTGCCGCAGCCGCTTCTGGTAGCTCCGGGAGACGCTGGACTCGAACATGTAGGTGGGCTGCACCAGCGGCGTCCGCTCCGAGCTCGTCGTAGCCCTCCTGCCGCGTCGCCAGCTATACAGATCACTCACGTACAGCAAGATAACGCAGATGGCGCACTGGAAGTGCCGCAGCCGCTTCTGGTAGCTCCGGGAGACGCTGGACTCGAACATGTAGGTGGGCTGCACCAGCGGCGTCCGCTCCGAGCTCGTCGTAGCCCTCCTGCCGCGTCGCCAGCTATACAGATCACTCACGTACAGCAAGATAACGCAGATGGCGCACTGGAAGTGCCGCAGCCGCTTCTGGTAGCTCCGGGAGACGCTGGACTCGAACATGTAGGTGGGCTGCACCAGCGGCGTCCGCTCCGAGCTCGTCGTAGCCCTCCTGCCGCGTCGCCAGCTATACAGATCACTCACGTACAGCAAGATAACGCAGATGGCGCACTGGAAGTGCCGCAGCCGCTTCTGGTAGCTCCGGGAGACGCTGGACTCGAACATGTAGGTGGGCTGCACCAGCGGCGTCCGCTCCGAGCTCGTCGTAGCCCTCCTGCCGCGTCGCCAGCTATACAGATCACTCACGTACAGCAAGATAACGCAGATGGCGCACTGGAAGTGCCGCAGCCGCTTCTGGTAGCTCCGGGAGACGCTGGACTCGAACATGTAGGTGGGCTGCACCAGCGGCGTCCGCTCCGAGCTCGTCGTAGCCCTCCTGCCGCGTCGCCAGCTATACAGATCACTCACGTACAGCAAGATAACGCAGATGGCGCACTGGAAGTGCCGCAGCCGCTTCTGGTAGCTCCGGGAGACGCTGGACTCGAACATGTAGGTGGGCTGCACCAGCGGCGTCCGCTCCGAGCTCGTCGTAGCCCTCCTGCCGCGTCGCCAGCTATACAGATCACTCACGTACAGCAAGATAACGCAGATGGCGCACTGGAAGTGCCGCAGCCGCTTCTGGTAGCTCCGGGAGACGCTGGACTCGAACATGTAGGTGGGCTGCACCAGCGGCGTCCGCTCCGAGCTCGTCGTAGCCCTCCTGCCGCGTCGCCAGCTATACAGATCACTCACGTACAGCAAGATAACGCAGATGGCGCACTGGAAGTGCCGCAGCCGCTTCTGGTAGCTCCGGGAGACGCTGGACTCGAACATGTAGGTGGGCTGCACCAGCGGCGTCCGCTCCGAGCTCGTCGTAGCCCTCCTGCCGAGTCGCCAGCTATACAGATCACTCACGTACAGCAAGATAACGCAGATGGCGCACTGGAAGTGCCGCAGCCGCTTCTGGTAGCTCCGGGAGACGCTGGACTCGAACATGTAGGTGGGCTGCACCAGCGGCGTCCGCTCCGAGCTCGTCGTAGCCCTCCTGCCGCGTCGCCAGCTATACAGATCACTCACGTACAGCAAGATAACGCAGATGGCGCACTGGAAGTGCCGCAGCCGCTTCTGGTAGCTCCGGGAGACGCTGGACTCGAACATGTAGGTGGGCTGCACCAGCGGCGTCCGCTCCGAGCTCGTCGTAGCCCTCCTGCCGCGTCGCCAGCTATACAGATCACTCACGTACAGCAAGATAACGCAGATGGCGCACTGGAAGTGCCGCAGCCGCTTCTGGTAGCTCCGGGAGACGCTGGACTCGAACATGTAGGTGGGCTGCACCAGCGGCGTCCGCTCCGAGCTCGTCGTAGCCCTCCTGCCGCGTCGCCAGCTATACAGATCACTCACGTACAGCAAGATAACGCAGATGGCGCACTGGAAGTGCCGCAGCCGCTTCTGGTAGCTCCGGGAGACGCTGGACTCGAACATGTAGGTGGGCTGCACCAGCGGCGTCCGCTCCGAGCTCGTCGTAGCCCTCCTGCCGCGTCGCCAGCTATACAGATCACTCACGTACAGCAAGATAACGCAGATGGCGCACTGGAAGTGCCGCAGCCGCTTCTGGTAGCTCCGGGAGACGCTGGACTCGAACATGTAGGTGGGCTGCACCAGCGGCGTCCGCTCCGAGCTCGTCGTAGCCCTCCTGCCGCGTCGCCAGCTATACAGATCACTCACGTACAGCAAGATAACGCAGATGGCGCACTGGAAGTGCCGCAGCCGCTTCTGGTAGCTCCGGGAGACGCTGGACTCGAACATGTAGGTGGGCTGCACCAGCGGCGTCCGCTCCGAGCTCGTCGTAGCCCTCCTGCCGCGTCGCCAGCTATACAGATCACTCACGTACAGCAAGATAACGCAGATGGCGCACTGGAAGTGCCGCAGCCGCTTCTGGTAGCTCCGGGAGACGCTGGACTCGAACATGTAGGTGGGCTGCACCAGCGGCGTCCGCTCCGAGCTCGTCGTAGCCCTCCTGCCGCGTCGCCAGCTATACAGATCACTCACGTACAGCAAGATAACGCAGATGGCGCACTGGAAGTGCCGCAGCCGCTTCTGGTAGCTCCGGGAGACGCTGGACTCGAACATGTAGGTGGGCTGCACCAGCGGCGTCCGCTCCGAGCTCGTCGTAGCCCTCCTGCCGCGTCGCCAGCTATACAGATCACTCACGTACAGCAAGATAACGCAGATGGCGCACTGGAAGTGCCGCAGCCGCTTCTGGTAGCTCCGGGAGACGCTGGACTCGAACATGTAGGTGGGCTGCACCAGCGGCGTCCGCTCCGAGCTCGTCGTAGCCCTCCTGCCGCGTCGCCAGCTATACAGATCACTCACGTACAGCAAGATAACGCAGATGGCGCACTGGAAGTGCCGCAGCCGCTTCTGGTAGCTCCGGGAGACGCTGGACTCGAACATGTAGGTGGGCTGCACCAGCGGCGTCCGCTCCGAGCTCGTCGTAGCCCTCCTGCCGCGTCGCCAGCTATACAGATCACTCACGTACAGCAAGATAACGCAGATGGCGCACTGGAAGTGCCGCAGCCGCTTCTGGTAGCTCCGGGAGACGCTGGACTCGAACATGTAGGTGGGCTGCACCAGCGGCGTCCGCTCCGAGCTCGTCGTAGCCCTCCTGCCGCGTCGCCAGCTATACAGATCACTCACGTACAGCAAGATAACGCAGATGGCGCACTGGAAGTGCCGCAGCCGCTTCTGGTAGCTCCGGGAGACGCTGGACTCGAACATGTAGGTGGGCTGCACCAGCGGCGTCCGCTCCGAGCTCGTCGTAGCCCTCCTGCCGCGTCGCCAGCTATACAGATCACTCACGTACAGCAAGATAACGCAGATGGCGCACTGGAAGTGCCGCAGCCGCTTCTGGTAGCTCCGGGAGACGCTGGACTCGAACATGTAGGTGGGCTGCACCAGCGGCGGCCGCTCCGAGCTCGTCGTAGCCCTCCTGCCGCGTCGCCAGCTATACAGATCACTCACGTACAGCAAGATAACGCAGATGGCGCACTGGAAGTGCCGCAGCCGCTTCTGGTAGCTCCGGGAGACGCTGGACTCGAACATGTAGGTGGGCTGCACCAGCGGCGTCCGCTCCGAGCTCGTCGTAGCCCTCTGCATGCTGGCTACCCTGACTGAACAAAAAGAAGAATTTAAGCCGGTTAAGCCATCGACAGTATTTTTTACGCATCAGGAACCCTAAATATTTCCTTGATAAAAAGTGATCTAAGTTACCTTAGGGTCAGTGATTGCATGTCACGCAGTTAAAATAAGGCTAGTAAAGTTTACAAAGACACCACCAAAAAAAAAAAAAACAAAGTTTGTTCCACAATCAGCATTCATACATCCATACTTAGTTAATTAAAATTTTGGCAAAAAGTTAAACAACCCTGACTTGTTCAATCCAAAATTGCATTTTTGTCAAATTTAACTTTAACTATGACCTTATTTTAGCCACAAGGCATGCAACTTACCCTTACCTAATGAGAGATTTACGCACCTTCAAAAGTTATAGTTAGAGCCTCATAAAGTTGTTTATATGTTGTTAAAATAACCTAATAAAATTCAAAGTTTAAAACGCTCAATAAAATTTCAACTTAATGGGTTTGCCGAAGGTTTTATGATAATTTCATCAAATCGATGATGTTTTTTTTTGTCCTCTAAGCGACAAACAAGCAGTTGGCTGTTGGTCCATATTATGGATACCGCCGCGCGCCGCCTGGAAATCGATTTTTAACCCCCGACGCAAAAACGACGGGGTGTTATAAGTTTGACGTGTCTGTGTGTGTGTGTGTGTGTGTGTGTGTGTGTGTGTGTGTGTGTGTGTGTGTGTGTGTGTGTGTGTGTCTGTCTGTTCCCCTGTGGCGCTCAAACGGGTGAACCGATTTGAATGCGGTTTTTTTTGTTCGAAAGGTGATTTAGTCGAGAGTGTTCTTAGCTATGTTTGATGAAAATTGGTCCAAGATGGCCGCCGCTACAAAATGGCGGATTACATATTTTTTCACAAATCCCTTAATATGGGTATCAAATGAAAGGGCTTGACTAGTAGAATAGCACTATTGCAAATCCAAGATGGTTGCCGCCACAAAATGGCGAATGTCGGGGGTTTTTTAAATTTTCAATTTACACTTGTGGTTTACTTAAGTGTATCCCCGGCTCCATACACGGTCCCAATGCAACATAGCGTTGGTTTCCACATTCGCGCCAACGTTGGACGATGTCTAGTTAGTATCGGTTTCATAGAAAACACGCGATACTCGCGACACATTCACACTTTGGAACTTGTCTTGGCCAACGTGTTCACCGGCCTTATTATTCATGAGAATACACCCATACGTAGTACCCTGTCTCATTTTACGTACAATTATATTTTTTTCAACACACTTGCTCATAAAGTAGCTCTACGTTCACCGCAATTAGGCAGATAATTACACCTATTACTCAAACTGTGACTTTTGTTTTACTATAATTCACAAGTGAATTATAGAGTTTTATTTTTAATTTATTGGTTGAGTTGGTTCCTTTGTTCTTAAAAAAGTTTCGATACAAAAAGGTCGTATTCAATAGTACAAATAAATTAATATACTTTTTGCTTGCTCATTTCATGCAACTTCGTATTTAAATAGATAATTTCAACTTGTACGTGTTTAATAAATAAAACTTTCACTGAAATATAACTTTTGTTTTTTCTGTAATAAAGAAAACTTGAAATTCCCCATTTTGTACGTGGCTAAAACGCTATCCGCGAAAAGCCAAATAAAACAAACCTCATTCTATAGTCTATGGCCGATTGCCATTTTAAGAAGCGCGCGCATAGGAAAACTGATTAATTTTTCCCGCCATTGCAAAATGCCATAGAAAACAAACCTCATTCTATATAGTCTATGGCCGATCGCACTTATATGTGTGCGCGCATAGGAAAACTGATTAATTTTTCCCGCCATTGTGAGAAAATTCGTTTTCACTGTTGAAATTACAGTTATTTATTAATTAAAATTAAAATATCTACAAGTACTAATTATGAAGAAAATGATTTATGTTGTACACCGCCCAATATATGTGAAGCCCTTAAAGTTATGGAAAGTTTACTACCTGAAATATCCAAGGAAAATATCTATTTTAGTGTTATTTTCTTCGCAAGTGTGTTGAAAAACGTCGTATGATACACGTGTGTATTGATGATTACCGTCCTCGGCTATCTTAAGACCCTCACCTAACGGCTCGGGTCTCAATATCGCCTCAGCGGTAATCACCAACATTACACACTTATACCATAATGTACTATTAACATTTTATTAGTTGGTAGGTATAAATAAAATTCAAAAAGACGCATAAATTTTCCGTAACCTTTACATGGATGTCGTTTGACTAGCTAGTCCGAAGTGGTCCGAAGTCATTTCGAAAACTAGTTGCTTCCTCGTTGCGTGCTACAGACATGCATTGCGATTAAAATGTTGGACTTAATATAGTACCTATATTAATTACCTACTATATAGCGGACCTGGCAGACGTCGTCCTGCCCGCTATTAGCGCCACCTACCGGGTCCAGTTTTTCTACTTATAAACCTTCCTCTTGAATCACTCTGTCTATTAAAAAAAAACCGCATCAAAATCCGTTGCCGTTGTCCGTTAAAAATTAAAAAAACCCCCGACATTCGCCATTTTGTGGCGGCGGCCATCTTGGATTTGCATAGTGCTATTCTACTAGTCAAGCCCTTTCATTTGATACCCATATTAAGGGAGTTGGGAAAAAATATGTAATCCGCCATTTTGTAGCAGCGGCCATCTTGGATCGATTTTCATCAAACATAGCTTACAGCACTCTCGACTAATTCACCTTTCAAACAAAAAACCGCATTCAAATCAGTCCACCCGTTTGAGCGCCACAGGGGAACAGACAGACACACACACACACAACAGACACGTCAAACTTATAACACCCCGTCGTTTTTGCGTCGGGGGTTAAAAAGATACGGCTTCGGCGCTGCGGGAAGTGCAGCCCCTTCGCCCTTGCGTAGCAAAGCCCAGGCACCCATGCTCACCTCCGCAGCTTTGCTTGCTGGTCGCCTTCGGAGGTCAGTCTCAGCCGCCGCGGCTCGTACGGGTGCCTGCGATCTGCTACGGCGGGCGGGGGCTGCTCTCCCTCTGTGTCTACGGCTTTACAGACACACTCTAGGGGTAGGGCAGACAAGGATTCGGAGCGTGCTGATCACAGGGATGTGAAAAAAAAACGATTATTTTAAAAATCGATTATTTTTTCACATCCTTAGGTGATCAAGGGCGTCGCCAAGAGGGGGCAGGTGGGGCAGAGGGGGGGAGGGGGCAGCTGACCAAATGCAACCAAAATCCTAACTTTACTCACTTGACTTATAACATTAATAACGTCAAGTCCTGTCAAGAGCTACACTTGATTTATAGCTTCCTGAACCTAAAATTCATACTTTTTCCATCCTCCATATATCAACTTGCCCATCAGCTGGCGACGCTCTTGGTGCTGATTCGGTTTTGGTATAGACTCGACCTATCTTAACTAATTAATATTTAAAGTATTTTTTTTTTAGGTTAGGTAAATATAAAATATTTATTTAAGTTAATTTATAATAAGTAATGTAAATACTTTGATGAATTCGACCATACCCCGGCATCGTGGTGGTCAACGTGCTTATGTTTGTAACATAAACTCAATTGACTAACTTGGTCGGCTATAGGTTAACTATGAGTATTGAACGCATTTAATTGGTTCAAGGAACCGATATTGAGGTCTGTCCCTCGCGGCATTAATTGGAGGAAACCTCACAATCTCATTACGCCTTCTTTTGCATCGAGTCTACTGTTAGGAAGTCTAATTTGGTTAATAAATATTATTAAGTATACAATGGTATCTATACTAATAAATAAAATTGAAGTGTCTGTCTGTAATTTCGAAATAACTACCTCATATTAAGTTCATACGGTTATTTGAACTGTACCTACCATAACAGAATCACACGTTTTTAAAATTTTTGTCTGTCTGTCTGTCTGTTTGAGCTAATCTTTAATAATCTTTAATAATTTAATAAAAACATAACATGTAAAAAATGCAAGTCTCGCAACGCAGTTGTTCTGCCGCAAAAAGTTGTGAGATTTAATGTCAAAATCAAGTCGTTTAATTTATTCAGTATAGGTAGACCAGGGGGGTTATTCTTTAACTTAGTTAGCAACTGAAAATAGTTGCCAACGATTTAGTTTAATATACATTGCTGCTTTACTGTGTAAAATTATGAAAACACTTTATATTTCCCACAGTAGAGCAGCAATGTATATCAAACTAATTCGTTGGCAACTATTTTCAGTTGCTAACTAAGTTACAGAATAACCCAGCAGAATCTCATGGAAAATAGGAAAATTAAATTGTGTAGTAAGCAACACTAGGTTAACTCGGCTGCCCTAGTGATAAACAAAGTAATTACATTCAGAACACCTTACCTGGGATCGTTTCACGAAACGAAAAATTAAGCAACTGCATTTTAAATACATTAACAAAGTAATCAACATCCAATTACTTTGTTTTTGTGTTGAACTTACTTTGCTTGTTGTTTACTTGGTTTTTGCATTTATATTCCGGGTTAGTGAGTGCAGTTACTTTGTTTGGGCAATTCAAATTTCAGTAAACGGTTCAAGTTATTTGAAATATTAAACTGTGGTAAAAAACTAAGTACTCGACATAAAACTTTTGTTAATGCAAAAAAGTCAATTTCACAAAAATGTCAGTTATTTTGTTTATCGCTAGGGCACACGAGTAGTAAATCTACAGAGGGGAAGCTTCCACAAGCGGCCCGCTGTAGGTATGTATACTCACACAAACACACTCACCAACGGTTCACGGACGCGCGCTCGTTCCACTAACCGGTATTGGTCTAGGATCCCACCTTAGAAATTTCTACCCTCATCTGTTATTTAAACGAATTATATGTCAAATGAAAGATTATTTTATTCTTAATCGAACCGTATTTGGTTGCCTGGTCAAAAGTGGTGCTAAATCATGGTTGCCTGGATTTTAAGATATAAAATGTTCGGTGCGAGTGTTGAAAGTGACAGAAAAGTGTTGCGCGCGCAATTTCATTTGACAGACAAAGATGCAGTGAGGCAGGCGTGCACTCGGCAGGTGCTTAGTCTATACATAGATTAAAACCATAGACTTTCTGTGCCTGTCCATTAAAGATATTTACAAAAAAATAAGTGAGTGACGTAAGGGATAAGTAGTAAAACGTAAAAAAGCTGTTTTTGGAAATTTTGTCTGTTTGTCTGTATGTTTGTGCATGTATTACGCAAAAACTACTGAATGGATTGAAATGAAACTTGGCATGATTTAAGTTCATACTACATAATAGCATATAGGATACCTTTTATCCCGAAATTCAGCAGAGTTCCCTTGGGAGGGAGGATGAAAGTCAAAATACACATTTTGACTTTCATCCTCCCTCCCAAGGGAACTCTGCTGAATTTCGGGATAAAAGGTATCCTATATGCTATTATGTAGTATGAACTTAAATCATGCCAAGTTTCATTTCAATCCATTCAGTAGTTTTTGTGTAATACATGCACAAACATACAGACAAACAGACAAAATTTCCAAAAACAGCTTTTTTACGTTTTACTACTTATCCCTTACGTCACTCACTTATTTTTTTGTAAATATCTTTAATGGACAGGCACAGAAAGTCTATGGTTTTAATCTATGTATAGACTAAGCACCTGCCGAGTGCACGCCTGCCTCACTGCATCTTTGTCTGTCAAATGAAATTGCGCGCGCAACACTTTTCTGTCACTTTCAACACTCGCACCGAACATTTTATATCTTAAAATCCAGGCAACCATGATTTAGCACCACTTTTGACCAGGCAACCAAATACGGTTCGATTAAGAATAAAATAATCTTTCATTTGACATATAATTCGTTTAAATAACAGATGAGGGTAGAAATTTCTAAGGTGGGATCTCCTACTATATGCAGTTGGTGACAAACATGCGCATAATATGTGTGAGTGTACCTACAGCGCGGCGGGCCGCTTACTAGAAGCTTTCCCTCTGTAGGTACTCTGTGGCTAGGGCAGCCGTAGTGTTACTAACTTTGGAATCATTTCCATATTTTTCATTTCTGATTCTTCATTCACAGAGATTCTGGTCGACCTATACCTATCTATGGGAGCACCTACCCAACAACTTGATCATACTTAAATTGTTATCTAATTAGTTAACATGATAGCATGAACCAAGCACATGTTTTTTAAAGTTTTGTCAGTCTGTCCGTCTGTCTATCTGTTTATCTGTAAATCTGTATAATGTATATTTGTAGGTTAACCCTCGACTCGTTTATAGACTTACTAGCGGACCCGGCAGACGTCGTCCTGCCCGCTATTAGCGCCACCTACCGGTTCAATTTTTCTACTTATAAACCTTCCTCTTGAATCACTCTATCTATTAAAAAAAACCGCATCAAAATCCGTTGCGTAGTTTTAAAGATTTAAGCATACATAGGGACATAGGGACAGAGAAAGCGACTTTGTTTTATACTATGTAGTGATGAATCAAAATCTTATGAATGAATATTTCGGGATTAAACACTACCTACTAATAAATTATCTATTAATCTATTTTAAGCCAAGCTTATTTCCTGTCGCGTGCCAATAATAGTATTTTTAGGTAGGTAGTAGACCTTAAAACGATATTGAGAGCTTATCTATATTACTAATAAATAAAATTGAAGTGTCTGTCTGTAATATCGAAATAACTACCTCATATTAAGCTCATATGGTTATTTGAACGCTACCATAACCGAATCAGACGTTTTAAAAAATTTTGTCTGTCTGTCTGTCTGTCTGTCTGTCTGTCTGTCTGTCTGTCTGTTTGAACGGGCTAATCTTCGGAACCGCTGTACCGATTTTGACGGGACTTTCACATACAAGTAGAGAATTAACCAGGGAGTAACATAGGCTACTTTTTTAACCGACTTTCAAAAAAGGAGGAGTTGTGTTTTTCTACCTATGTTCACCGATATCTCCGAGATTTCTGAACCGATTTGCGTAATTTTTTTTAATCGATAGAGAAACATTGCGACCCTGTTCTATAAAAAAATTGGATTCCAACTCCTCAATCCTGATGCTGTAGGGGACCTAATCCCCAAAACTAATGGGTTTTAGAAACTTTCGGTTATTTAAATTGATATTGGGGGTACTAATTAAAGACTTTATCGTTGAATGAACTCGAGTAGGTACATATCCAACTCCTCAACCCTGATGCTGTAAGGAATTGTATTCCGAAATCGTGGGGATCCTTGGGGATTTTTCCGTTTTGGGGACGGGTTTCTACAGATAGGCTACTTTTTGTTCTGGAAAATCAAAAGTTCCCACGGGATTTTTAAAAACCTAAATCCACACGGGCAAAGCCGTGGGCATCATCTAGTTTATTATAAAACGGGCCAAGTGCGAGTTGGACTCACCCAAAAAGGGTTCCGTAAGTATCACCGTGCAAAAAAATTATTCATCTAGTTAATAACAAGATATATAATATATATACATATAGATGCTAAAAAACTAGTATGTAGCGCTAGTCGCTAAAAAAATAGTTTACTTATGTAGCGCCTGATCAAACATTCAGCTCCCTCTGAGGACGAAGTTTAAGATAGAGCTGAAACAAATAAAGTTGAAAAATTGTAGTTTTTCGGGGTTTTTGTATGGGAAGAGCGGGCGTTAAATTTTTTTAAAATTTGACACAGACTATAGGAACACGTATTCTGCGAAAATTGCTACCGGCTATTTATAACGGCTGAAACTTTAGAGCCCTGTGACAGTTGTGTACAGTGTGACGGACAGACAGACAGACGGACGGACGGACAGACAGCGGAGGTTTAATTAGAGTATCTACCGTTTAGCATCCCTTCGGTACGGAACCCTAAAAATAACTTTGAATATTATTCGCCACGTAAAGGTTATTTGTATTTACTACGCATATTCGTACCGGTTTCTATGTATACGTGACTCGTGCTCATCCTTGACAACAATCATTTATATATAAATACCTATATTATTGTAATTTTATATAGTTAAATTAAATATTTATATAAGTAACTATTAATTTATTTTATCACATAGAAATATCTATATTAGGTATACTGATGCCATAAATGATAAATTAATTATGTTTTACATAGACATAGTTCTAAGATACCTATATAATAGTAAGTAGGTACCTACATCGAAATTCGGACTCCCATTTTTTGGGTTCCGTAGTAAACAAGGAACCCTTATAGTTTCGCCATGTCCGTCAGTCTGTCCGTCCGTCCTCGGTTAATCTCAGAGACTATTAGTGCTAGAAATCCGTAATTTGGCATGAGTATAAATATTAATCACGCCGAAAAAGTGGTGAAATAAAATTTTGATAAATATTTTTTTTAGGGTAGCTCCCCTACATGTAAAGTGGGGATGAATATTTTTTTTCTCGTCTACCCCATAGTGTGGGGTATCGTTGAATAGGTCTTTTAAAAATACTGTGGGTGTGGGAACATCATTTTTCGATTTCTAGATCCGTTTGTAAAATATGATGTTTTAAAGTGCAAATTTTTATTAGAGTCAAGTGTCCCCCCCCTCTATCAGCCAAATGGCAGTATATAGAAACTTGAAAAAATTCACAGCAGTAGGGTATATAATCAATTTTAAAGGAAAACTATCACGGCTAAGTAGGGTTCACAGGTTAAGGAGTTATATCTGTTTTTCGAGGATTGTGACTACGGAACCCTACACTGCGCGTGGCCCGCCACGCACTTGGCCGGTTTTTTTATGTGATCTAATAACGACATAGCTGTACCTAAAAGTCGATGCAACAGGCCCTCTCAGTAGGACTGGTTTACATATCGATTTATTTGTTTACCGTTTATAAAATTCTCAATATTTTGTTAATGAATATTCAAAAAAGTTTTAATTACGAAAATAAAAGTAGATTACTCATAGTGGCCAGTAAAATATTAATTGATTAAGTAGTACCTACTCTATTAATTTGACTTAAATATAAGCACATCTTATCCCTACAGGTTCATACCTAATTCATACCTTAAATTTACTAATATTTTGTTTAGGTCCTTAAAATTAATTGTATTATTAAGGTACTTACTGCCAAGCGTCTGTCGTAATCAGTGGGGGGCGCTTTTCTGACGCTTGATGTACTTATGAGAGTTTTCTTACTTTGTTCATAACTAGCGGACCCGGCAGACGGCGTCTTGCCCGCTTGCATACCGATATTAGCGCCACCTACCGGGTCCAATTTTTCTACTTACAAACCTTCCTCTTGAATCACTCTATCTATTAAAAAAAACCGCATCAAAATCCGTTGCGTAGTTTTAAAGATTTAAGCATACATAGGGACATAGGGATATAGGGACAGAGAAAGCGACTTTGTTTTATACTGTGTAGTGAAACTGCAAAGTCAAAGAGTTCAAAGTGCAAAGTTTATAAACTTACTAGTTGATGCCCGCGACTTCGTACGCGAGGATTTAGGTTTTTAAGAATCCCTCGGAAACTATAATTTTACGGGATAAAAAGTAGCATAAGTCCTTCTCCAAGGTGTAGTCTACCTCTATACCGAATTCCGTCGAAATCGGTGCAGCGGTTTAGGCGTGAAAGAGTAATCTAACAAACAAACAAACTAACTTTCGCATTTATAATATTACTAGCGGACCCGGCAGACGTCGTCCTGTCCGCTATTAGCGCCACAATTTTTCTACTTATAAACCTTCCTCTTGAATCACTCTATCTATTAAAAAAAACCGCATCAAAATCCGTTGCGTAGTTTTAAAGATTTAAGCATACATAGGGAGTTAGGGACATAGGGACATAGGGATATAGGGACAAAGAAAGCGACTTTGTTTTATACTATGTAGTGATGAGCTATAGATATGTACTAGTAGGGCGCGTGGGTGCGCGGCCCGCAAGCGGACCGCGAGGTTTTGCTTTCGGGTATTTTGGTTTGAGCAGCCTCCACCTATCTCTCCCATATTCCTAATCCTCGATCATTATTACTCTCCATATTTTTTCTTCGAATCATTCTGCTCATCAAGTAGATCTAAAGGTCTTGATCATCTTTTGTCAAGAAACCACTCTTCGATCTTTTATACGTAGTCTCTTTAATATTCGCCATACATTTGCTATGGAAAAATAAATTCCGCCATTTTGAATTTTTTTCTATTAATCGAGTAGACCTTTGGATCCTGATTATGTTTTGCGAAGAAACTACTCGTCCATCTTTTATATCCTCCGAGATGGAGACCAACAAAAGTTGTATGGCGGCCATCTTTTTTTCGCCATTTTGAATTTTTTTTCAACTCACTGCCAATTGGATGACGTTTCGAGTGACATATGCTCGAGCACCCCCCACCTATCTTCAATACCTTAAGCGTGCCATTCGCTCGTCTCTGAAATCCTCAATCATCAGCTCTCTCCATATTTTTGTTCCGAATGAATTTTTGTCTTCTATACGAAACCATTAGTGAAAAAAAAATTTTTCATACAAAATTGTTCAGGAGAGGTGATCAATGAGTCAGTGAGTGAATCAGCACGAGCAGCTATATATACATTCTAGGCTTAACATACCTACTAGGATACCAGCAGTAGGACTTGTAGGAGCTAAGAATAGAAGTAGATTTTACATTCGTAATTTAATATTTTAACGTATGCAGTTCATTGCCATCGAATCAGCTGTTTTAAGGGATGTCACCTAAACATTTATGGTTAATTTTTGAAGTCCTTAGAACTTCCCCAGGATATGAGCTACACGTCTCGTGATATTTTTTCATATATCTATACACCGTCCCTATTATGAGGGTTCCGGGAGGATAGGGTAATTAACCTACACCTTGTATATTAACTAGTAGGGCGCTTGGCTGCGCGGCCCGCTAAAGCGGACCGCGGGGATTTCAGTATTATTTTTGTTTTAGCACCTTCTTCTATCATTTTCAGCATCTTTAACCCTGGCCGTGCTCCTCATCTATCTTCCAAACCCTCGATCATCATCACTCCAAATTTTTTTCTCCGAATCATTTGCCAGAAGGAGAGTTCTTCCATAAAAACAAATTTTGAAAAGGAACCGTATCAAAGTCTTGTATAGTTTCCCAACTTATAGTCTCTTCAATATTCGCCATATATTTTGTGTGAAAGAAATAAATTCCGCCATCTTGATTTTTTTCTGTTCATCAAACTGTAGATCTTTAGGTATTAATAATCTTTTGCCAAGAAACCACTCTTCCATCTTTTATACTTGGTGAGATAGACACCGACGAAATTTGTATAGCCGCCATCTTGAATTCCCCATTTTGTTTTTTTTTCCGCTCAGTGCCAATTGGATGAGGTTTTGAGTAATTTTTGTTTGAGCACCTCCCATCTATCTACAATACCCTTCCCGGGCTCCTCATCCATCTTCCAAACCCTCAATCATCATGTCTTCCCATATTTTTCTTTGAGAGTTCTTCAAAGAACTGCGGTAAAGCCTTGCATAGTTTACAACTTGTAGTCTCTACAATATTCGCCATACATTTCCTATGGAAAAATAAATTCCGCCATTTTGAATTTTTTTTCAATTCGTCAAGTAGACCTTTGGATCCTCATCATCTTTTGCGAAGAAACCACTCTTCCATCTTTTATACCCTCCGAGATGGAGACCGACGAAATTTGTATGGCGGCCATCTTTTTTTCGCCATTTTGAATTTTTTTTTCAGCTCACTGCCAATTGGATGACGTTTCGAGTGACATTTGCTCGAGCACCCCCCACCTATCTTCAATACCTTAAGCGTGCCATTCGCTCGTCTCTGAAATCCTCAATCATCAGCTTTCTCCATATTTTTGTTCCGAATGAATTTTTGTCCTCTATACGAAACCATTTGTGAAAAAAAAAGTTTTCATACAAAATTTTACAGGAGGGGTGATCAATCAGTGAGTCAGTCAATGAATCAGCACGAGCAGCTATATATATATTAACTAGTATGGCGCGTGGGTGCGCGGCCCGCTAAAGCGGACCGCGAGGTTTTGTTTTCGGCTATTTGGATTTGAGCAGCCTCCACCTATCTCTCCCATATTTCTAACCCTCGATCATTATCACTATCAGTATATTTTTTCTCCGAATCATTTGTCAGAATGAGAGTTCTGCCATAAAAACAAATTTTGAAAAGGAACTGTATCAAAGTCTTGCATAGTTCCCAACTTGTATTCTTTTCAATATTCGCCATATATTTTGCATGGAAAATAAATTCCGCCATCTTATTTTTTTTCTGTTCATCAAGTAAACATGTCTTGACCATCTTTTGCCAAATAACCACTCTTCCATCTTTTATACTCAGTGAGATAGACACCGATGAAATTTGTATAGCCGCCATCTTGAATCCACCATTTTGGTCATTTTTTTCAGCTCACTGCCAATTGGATGAGGTTTCGAGTAATTTTTGTTTAATACTCATCCTCATACTCAACACCCATCTTTAATACTCTGAGCGTGCTCCTCACCTGTCTCCAAAATCTTCAATCATCAGCTCTCTCCATATTTTTCCTCCGCATAAATTTTTGTCTTCTATACGAAACCGTCAGTGAAAAAACTTTTTGTGTGAAACAATAAATTCCGCCATCTTGATTTTTTTTCTGTTCATCAAGTAGATCTGTAGGTCTTGATCATCTTTTTTCCAGAAACCACTCTTCCATCTTTTATGCTTGGTGAGATAGACACCGACGAAATTTGTATAGCCGCCATCTTGAATCCGACATTTTGGTTTTTTTTTTCGCTCAGTGCCAATTGGATGAGGTTCTGAGTATTTATTGAGCAGAAAAAAAATGATAATTTATTGAGCAGTATTTATTTTGAGCAGCCCCCATCTATCTAAAATATCCTGCCCGGGCTCATCAACCATCTTGCAAACCCTCAATCATCAATTTTCTTCCCATACTTTTCTTTTAGATTTCTCCAAAGAACCACATCAAAGCCTTACATAGTTCACAACTTGTAGTCTCTTCAATATTCGCCATACATTTTCTATGGAATAATAAATTCCGCCATTTTGAATTTTTGTTCTATTCATCAAGTGGACCTTTGGATTTTGATCATCTTTTGCGAAGAAACCACTCTTCCATCTTTTATACCCTCCGAGATGGAGACCGATGAAATTTGTATAGCGGCCATCTTTTTTTCGCCATTTTGAATTTTTTTTCAGCTCACTGCCAATTGGATGACGTTTCAAGTGACATTTGCTCGAGCACCCCCCACCTATCTTCAATACCTTAAGCGTGCTCTTCACCCGTCTCCGAAATCCTCAATCATCAGCTCTCTCCATATTTTTGTTCTACTTCAATTTTTGTCCTCTATACGAAACCATTAGTGAAAAAAAAAATTTTCATACAAAATTTTACAGGAGGGGCGATGAATGAGTGAGTCAGTGAATCAGAACGAACAGCTATATATATATTAACTAGTATGGCGCGTGGGTGCGCGGCCCGCAAGCGGACCGCGAGTATTCGAGTAGTTTTTGTTTGAGCACGTCCCACCTATCTTCAATACCCTCGCCGTGTTCTTCATCCGTCTCCGAAATCTTCGATCATCAGCTCTTTCCGTATTTTTCCTCCGCATGAATTTTTGTTTTCTACACGAAACCATCAATAAAAATTTTTTTTGTGTAGAAAAATAATTTCCGCCATCTTGATTTTTTTCTGTTCATCAAATTGTAGATCTTCAGTTCTTGATCATCTTTTGCCAAGAAACCACTCTTCCATCTTTTATACTTGGTGAGATAGACACCGACGAAATTTGTATAGCCGCCATCTTGAATCCGCCATTTTGTTTTTTTTTCAGCTCAGTGCCAATTGGATGAGGTTCTGAGTATTTTTTGTTTGAGCAGCCCCCATCTATCTACAAAACTCTGCCCGGGCTCATCAATCATCTTCCAAACCCTCAATCATCATGTCTTCCCATATTTTTCTTTGAGATTTCTCCAAAGAACCGCATCAACCGCCTTGCATACCTAGTTCACAACTTTATACTCTCTCTCAATATTCGCCATACATTTTCTATGGAAAAATAAAGTCCGCCATTTTGAATTTTTTTTGTATTCATCTAGTAGACCTTTGGATCTTGATCATGTTTTGCTAAGAAACAACTCTTCCATCTTTTATACCCTTCGAGATGGACACCGACAAAATTTGTATGGCGGCCATCTTTTTTTCGCCATTTTGAATTTTTTTTCGGCTCACTGCCAATTGGATGACGTTTCGAGTGACATTTGTTCGAGCATCCCCCACGTATCTTCAATACCTTAAGCGTGCTCTTCAACCGTCTCCGAAATCCTCAATCATCAGCTCTCTCCATATTTTTCCTCTTAATGAATTTTTGTCCTCTATACGAAACCATTTGTGAAAAAAAAATTTTTCATACAAAATTTTACAGGAGAGGCGATGAATGAGTCAGTGAATCAGAACGAACAGCTATATATATATTAACTAGTAGGGCGCTTGGCTGCGCGGCCCGCTAAAGCGGACCGCGGGGATTTCAGTATTATTTTTGTTTCAGCAGCCTCCACCTTCTTCTATCATTTTCAGCATCTTTAACCCTGGGCGTGCTCCTCATCCATCTTCCAAACCCTCGATCATAATCACTCTCTAATTTTTTTTCTCCGAATCATTTGCCAGAAGGAGAGTTCTTCCATAAAAACAAATTTTGAAAAGGAACCGTATCAAAGTCTTGTATAGTTTCCAAACTTATAGTCTCTTCAATATTCGCCATATATTTTGTGTGAAAAAAATAAATTTTGCCATCTTGATTTTTTTCTGTTCATCAAATTGTAGATCTTTAGTTCTTGATCATCTTTTGCCAAGAAACCACTCTTCCATCTTTTATACTTGGTGAGATAGACACCGACAAAATTTGTATAGCCACCATCTTGAATCCGCCATTTTGTTTTTTTTTTCAGCTCAGTGCCAATTGGATGAGGTTTTGAGTAATTTTTGTTTGAGCACCTCCCATCTATCTGCCATACCCTGCCCAGGCTCCTCAACCATCTTCCAAACCCTCAATCATCATGTCTTCCCATATTCTTCATTGAGAGTTCTCCAAAGAACCGCATCAAAGCCTTGCATAGTTTACAACTTGTAGTCTCTTCAATATTCGCCATACATTTTCTATGGAAAAATAAATTCCGCCATTTTGAATTATTTTTCTATTCATCGGGTAGATCTTTGGATCCTGATATCTTTTGCGAAGAAACCACTCTTCCATCTTTTATACCCTCCGAGATGGACACCGACGAAATTTGTATGGCGGCCATCTTTTTTTCGCCATTTTGAATTTTTTTTCAGCTCACTGCCAATTGGATGACGTTTCGAGTGACATTTGCTCGAGCACCCCCCACCTATCTTCAATACCTTAAGCGTGCCATTCGCTCGTCTCTGAAATCCTCAATCATCAGCTCTCTCCATATTTTTGTTCTGAATGAATTTTCATCCTCTATACGAAACCATTTGTGAAAAAAAAATTTTTCATACAAAATTTTACAGGAGGGGTGATCAATCAGTGAGTCAGTCAATGAATCAGCACGAGCAGCTATATATATATTAATGGTAGGTACTTGTGAGCGAAGTGTCAAGTACTTAGTAATGATCAGCTCGGAGGGTCGATGGTCGTCGGGGTCCCACGACCATCGACCCGTAGGTATTGGTATAGCGACACAACCATAGATTAGATAATAGTTTCTTCGTAATCTAGGCTCTAGCACCGGATAGCGCAGTGTTGCTAGACTCTAGGTTATAGGGTTTCTTAACCTTTTTCTAGTCATGGACCGCTCTCAAAATTTCAGAGTCCACGGTTTTCCGGTTAAGAAGCCCAGATGGGCTTAGCAGAATCTATACTTACATATAATAAAATCGTAGACTTGCCGTATCTGTACATTAAAGATTTTTGCAAAATAAGAATTGATTATGTTAGGATGGATGTTAGGGATAAGTAATAGAACGTAAAAAAGCTATTTTTGAAATTTTTGTCTGTTTGTCTGTTTATCTGTTTGTCTGTTGTCTGTATGTTTGTGCGCGCATCACGCAAAAACTACTGAATGGATTGAAACGAAACTTGGTACGATTTAAGTTCATACTACGGAGTAACATAATATAGGATACTTTTATCCCGAAATTCAGCACGGTTCCCTAGGGAGAGGGGATGAAAGTCAAAACGTGTATTTAGCTGTAATTCAATAACGCGTGGTCCGATTTCATTCATTCTTTTTTTGTTAGAAAGTAGATACTTTAAAGATTACCGACTAATCTCTAAAAGGCTGGATCGATTTTGATGGGACTTTCACTGGCGGATGTTTTCATTTTGATCTACCTAAACATCCGCCAGTGAACTTTTAACAGTTTTTAGCATGATATGAGCTCAAAGGAGCTTAGGAAAAACAAAATGATTCCTACGTGATTTTTGAAAACCAATATATATCCACGCGAACGAAGACGTGGGTGTCCGCTTGTAACTATTAAAAATATTGGAAAATTGACGAAAAATTAAAAGAAAGAACATTTTCCCATACAAAATGTTGTCATCACCCGTACTTATCTAATTCTTCAATACGTATTCACTAAAAAATTATGTGTAAGGTAAGTAACTAACTACCAAGGATCCATAAACAATTCACGCACACTGAATTCATGATTGAATGATTTCAATAATATCATCTTAAACATAATTTATTGTGTAAAGCACGGGAGCAATAAAAGATTATGTAAACTTATACGATTATGTATGCAACTATGTAAACATGTACATAGAGACATGTACCTAAAGAGTATGTAGGTACGTAAGATTGATAAAAATATTCATGTTGAAAATATGCAATTTTTAATTAGTGTCATTTTTTTCACCATAATTAGATAGGTATCGTGAACAAAGATTAATGCCTAATGTACTAGGTACTTACCTAATTAATGAAGTAGTCGTAATTTATTATTACAATATGAAGTCCAGTTTCAATACCAGTATACAAAGATTTTGAATAATATGTCGCCGATATTACATTTACGTAAATTACTGAATAGGTATCTTATTTATGACGATATTTTTGTCGTTTCGAAACATGAAAAAGCTTCCGTGTGGAGTGTGGACGAGCTTTATTTCCTAGATAATAAAAGTTTTAAGTTTTTTTTTTTTTGAAATTTTCAGCCCGGAGTTGGAAGTTGGTGGTATAAGATGCCCCCCATGCCTTGGAGAGCACGTAAAGCCGTCGGTCCTGCGTCTGATCTCTCCGGTCCGGTCGTATCGTATTGACGTCTATACTTACTCCCTCACTCCCTATTCCCTCACTCTCATAGTCCCATCGGACTATGAGAGTGAGGGAATAGAGAGTGTGTAAACTACTTATATGTGTGTACACACAATACACATAGGTACACAGGGGCATACACTTTGTGCATCATACTATTTCCTGCGTAGCTGGCTTTTATAAAAATGTACTGAACTTTTTACACACAAAGTTATCTCCTGGCACATAATAATATGTACATAATTACATATTAATACAGTATCTGATTAATACAGTATGTAGGTACCTGGTAGATGTTTTCGGAGATACCTGGTACCTGGAGAGCGTGGAAACTCATGTAAGGTGGACACTCACTGCGCCGAAATCACGCACGATATTGAAAGTTGTATGAAACAATGTGATGCGTTCAGTGGATGCGTTGAACGCATGCAGGATTAATCCGTGTGCGTGACAAAATACAACTTATTTCTAAAAACGCTCTTCCATGGAATAGACGAGCCCACTATTGTCCTACAATTTATAGCCCATCCGTGGGAAGCCGCCTAGTCAGCTAACTAATTAATTATTATGAAATACTTTATGAAAGACTGAAAAATAATGGAAGATGTTTATCCGAACTTGTTTCAGTTAGAATTAAGTAGGTATGTATTAGAACGACGATTGTTAATTAAGAGTTACACAAAAAAAACTAACATTTCTTTGCTTATTTTTATTTTTCGTTAAATTAAAAAAAAAAAACACTCACCGCGATCAGTTTAAATATGAATATAATTCGTAACTTGTAAACTTTTTCCTAAACGTATATAATTAAAAAAAAAACACCTATTTTTTTAAACAATTTTCAGGCACAGGTCACAGTGAATAGTTTTTTTCTCGTTTTTTAGACGCGGTCCGCTCGCAGCCGACAATGGCTGAGTCTTCCGAACAACTGAAGTGTTTACTTGTACTAGGGTTTGGTTGAGTTGACAGTGAAATGAGGATACTCGTGAACTCGATACATTTATGGACGTAGTTGATATGATAAGGGTCTCAATTCTCAAATAGGTATCCGTTTCAGAAGCCCTATGACAATATATCTATCATATTTATCCTAGACACTGCACTGTGATTGAGTGTGTGCGGCCGAGTGTGTGCGTCTTGGGTTCGGATCCCGGAGTAGAGGTGCCATTGAGTTTGCTTAGTTGTAAGCTCATTTGCTATTTTTTTATACAAAAGATTAAAGGTATAAAGTGCATTGTTGCAGCAACAGCACTATTAATTCAGACAATCACAGTTGAGATTGTGGTGATTCCACTAGCTAGCATCCCGGAGACGGACATAGGCTATTTTTAATCCCGGGATATCAAAGAATTTCCTCGGGATTTAATAAATCCTTCAAGAAGCATTCAAGTGCGAGTCGGGCCTCGGCCTCTGGGGCTCCTACAAGGCTTTTTTTTATTCGGATGTATTTAGTTACGGAACCCTAAAAATATGGTTACAATACTTATAATATTCGAAGTTTATTGTCTGCTAACGGCTGTACCTACTATTTTACATAACTAGGTACTAGGTAATATTTTACCTCTTTTTTAATGGGTAGGTATAAATTATTATTAAAGTGAAGTAGGTACATATGTAGTAACTACCAGTGGCGTAACTATAGTGTTTGAGACCCGTGGCATATTAATCGGATGGGACCTCTCCTGCCCTTTATTAAAGAAGCTCAGCCAACGTTAAAGTTTATATTTTCGGGTCGGGGGCCCCTTCCGGCAGGGGGCCCGTGGCATTTTGCCAAAATGCCACCCTACAGTTACGCCACTGGTAACTACTAACCCACTTTAAGGCCATTGGTAATACAATACATATATATTACCCAATAATATATCGAATTACGATTTTTTGGTAAACAAATAGGTGAAATAGGTACCTACCTACTTAATTATATTAATTTATCTGAATACTATATTAGGTATTTATAGGCAAGCAAGCTACAAGGCCTACCATGAAAATAGGCAGTAAATGTAAATAAGTATCAATATTATTTTCGTGCTTTGTTAATTAATCAGTGGTGGATAGTAAGTACATAATATTAGCTTTATTGTTATCAATAAAAGCAGAGTTTATTTGGGAAAAAGACTTGAAGGGAAGAAGACCATTGAAATGAGATGAGAATTTAGAAAAAGAAAGATATGTGACAAAAATAAGGATTTGATTAGTTACTACAATGAGGCGGGTATAGATCGACCAGAATCTCATGAAAAATAGGGAAATTGTAGTAAGCAACACTAGGTTAACTCGGCTATCGTTTCACGAAACGAAAAATCAAACAACTGCATTTTAAATACAAAAACAAAGTAATCAACATCCAATTACTTTGTTTTTGTGTTGTGCTTGTTGTTTACTTGGTTTTTGCATTTATATTCCGGGTTAGTGTGTGCAGTTACTTTGTTTGGGCAATTCAAATTTCAGTAAACGGTTCAAGTTATTTGAAATATTAAACTGTGGTAAAAAACTACTCGACATAAAACTTTTGTTTAAGCAAAAACGTCAATTTCACATTATATGTCAGTTACTTTGTTTATCGCTAGGGCAGTCGTAGAGTTGCTAACTTTGGAATTTCATTTCCGTATTTTTCATGAGATTCTGGTCGATCTATAACAATGATCTAACAGCGGTGGTTTTTACCACTTGCACCGCAATGAGGTCAAATAAGAAAAAAGGTAAAAATGAACGCATCTCGATCGTGACTGTCATTTTGACGTGACTTGTCATTGACGTGTGATCAGTGATGACATTTGACGTTTGTATTTGTAGAATAGTGGAATAGATGTTTTATGTGTCGAGTTCTGCAGAATTTCTTGTAAAAAATCTTTAGAAGTTCAGATATTGTATTAAAAATGGCAACTGTAGCGGAATTACAGAAGAAAGTGAGTGAATTGGAAGCTAAACTAGCAGCTGCACAAGGAAATGCCGGTCCGGTGCGGCAGAAAATCGACGTTATGTCGTCCGAAGTTGTGGACTCCAATCCATACAGGTATTTTGTTGATACTGCAACATATGTTACTTGTATTTGTATGAAAATATAGCTCTAGATAATTGGTATATGTACAAGACTATTTAGACAGTTTTTGTTTTAATTATAAACGTTTTTCTTTGATTTATAAAGTTCGGAAAAATACGTACCAAAGATCCATATTGTAAAAAGGTATTATAGTTGAGATTCTAATAGTACCCATTTTGGATAAAACAAAACAGATTAGTATTAGTATTAATATTGTAAAGTATTAATTTGGTACATAAGAATATATTAATCTGAACTTGTATGATTTATTAAATCAAGCAAACAGTTGTAGATTACTCTTAGATTATACAGAACTGTAAATGATTACATTTAGCTAATAAAATTCATGCAGCCCAAAAATTTATTAAAGTTTTATTTCAATTCCAATAAAAATTTTTTCAATAAAATAAATTAAATTTCATTACAATATTTACTGCGAGATAGTGACAGAAAAATTCCAGTCAATTGTTACAAACATGGGGACAGGGAAGCTCAGGGACTTTTATCACTTTCATTCAATCTTAGATTTTTATGTAAACGTTTTTTCAGTCGTCTGATGGCCCTCAAAAGAATGGGCATAGTGGAGAACTATGAGAAGATTAGAGAATTGTCAGTGGCTGTGGTAGGAGTGGGGGGTGTGGGCAGTGTCACTGCGGAGATGCTCACCAGGTGCGGGATTGGCAAGGTAAGATATCAACACTAGTCAATATATTGATCAGGGAGGTTCCCTGGCACGCAGATGAGTGATATGGTGACATGGGGATTGATTCTTGTTTGGGGCAATTTACGAATCACTTCTGCTAGTGGGTTGCTTCTTGTTAAATGCTCTGGAAGGCCTTTTGTAGGGACGTGCCTTGGTCTTGTGCTGTTTGAATCCAGTGACTTGTTTGATGTTGTCTATCTCACTATCGTCACTATCCATCTATACTTCGACTTTTAATTGTATGCACTAATGTGAAGTTTCGTGGGTTGTCACTTTTTAACGAAAATAAAATAGGGATGGGGTACAGGTGATTGATTTGAATCATTCAATTATTTTATTCAAATTAAAGTTTATATTTTAAGTAATTATTATATTTTATGTACAAAGTGTACATATATATATGTATATATATAAATACACATATCTTTAATATATAAAACAAAGTCTGGTTTGTCCGAACACTTATAACTCAAGAACGGCTGGACCGATTTTCATGGTTTTTGATTTGTTGTATTTGTCTCCGTCCTGAATAGCAGAACTGTTAAAAATAATGGAAAATTGACGAAAAAATAAAAGAAAAACCATTTTTCCATACAAAATGTTCATGAGTTTCGTAACTGTCAAACATTGAATGTTCATCCCGTCGATACGGAACTCTCTCACCCGTATGATGGGGTGACCATGGTCCCGCATCAAAGACTAAAGTTGAAAAAAAAATATCAAAAATCAGATTAAGTTCATAATCATCATCTGTTTTTTTATTCAACTACAAGTTAGCCCTTGACTGCAATCTCACCTGATAGTAAGTGATGATGCAGTCGAATACGGAAGCGGGCAAACTTGAAAATTATAAGTAGATTCCAAAAATATGTAACACTGTTCAATATATAATATTTTTTTCTAAATAACTAGTAGGTAGGTATTCTTTTAAAAATATCATTTTATAACTTAGCATGTTATGTATGACAGATATCGTCCTTATTTACAGCATAATGTTATATTTGTATATATTTACTGCACTTTGGCCGTTGTACATTAGTTTTTATTATATTTATTTTACTCCAAAAACAACCTAATAAGGCCAATGTGCCAAAGTGGCCGTTATAATATGTAATGTTTTTATATTTTTACTCATCAAATTTAGTGAAAGTTCAATTAAGTTGTTGACTCACACAATAAATATAAATTATTTACATATTTTGATAAATATATCATATTGATACTTAACTATATGATCTGGTTTTCAGTTCTATAGTCTTCACTCTTCAAAACTTATAGTTATGGACCCGTATTTAAAACGTATTGTGTTTTATTAAGAAATACCTAGTAAACAAAAGCAAGTTTTTTCAAAGATCACAGTTTAAAATAAAAAGAAGCTGTGATAGCCTAGTGGTTAAGACGACCGACTTCTAATCGGAGGTCGTGGGTTCGATCCCGGGCACGCACCTCTAACTTTTCGGAGTTATGTGCGTTTTAAGTATTTAAATATCACTTGCTTTAACGGTGAAGGAAAACATTGTAAGGAAACCTGCATGCCTGAGATTTCTCCATAACGTTCTCAAAGGTGTGTGAAGTCTGCCAATCCGCTTGGCCAGCGTGGTAGACTATGGCCAAAACCCTTCTCACTCTGAGAGGAGACCCGTGCTCGAGACAGTTTAAAATTACCTAAAATTATACAAAAGTCTTTCACATTGTTTGTTAGTAAAATCACAAATTAACAAAAACAATCTTAACTGGCGTAAAAAAGCATCTCAAGAAACCAGTACACTAACGCTGAGTTGTACACTAATGCTGAGTTGTACAAAAGAAACTTCCATCCCCTCGTTCAAGGAAATCGTGCTGAACAAGATACAGACAAACAAGAATCAAAACGAGTAGTTTAGGCTTAAGTATCGATTATATATTAATTGGAAGTTTTAGTTATTTATGTAATAACTAAAAGATGATTTCAATGATAATAAACGTAACGACACAATAAAAAAATTATGCAGATTGGCCGGAAGCATAAACAAGTGTAAGTCTAATATTACCATTTGTACGTTTATTTTTACGACACATAGGCTGTTATACTGCAATAGAAAATAGTACTTCTTACTTTTTTTTCAATTTAAGCTGATATTATTAATTGTACCAATAGGATGCGTTTGCCACAAAAAAGTCAAGACGACAAAATTGTTAATTTGGCTTTTATACGTAGGAGCCATCGATTTACTTAGTAGATAAATAAAATTATGATGATAATGAGAGAGTAACTTTGAACGAAACTTTTGTGAATGAAATTGAATGAATTGAACGTATCACATCACTATAGAAATGGGGTTGGCAACATTATTTTACGGAATGACATTAGGAAACGTCAGATTACTGCAGATAATTAAAAGTCGAACTATAGTTGATCTGTCAACACTGCTTTCCTGTGAGAGGTAGCCATTCCAATCACCTCGGGACCCCAACATGTATTACTTGTTAAAACTTGTACCCTGCTTATTCTACTCCACCTTTGTGACTCGTTTGTGGATTTATTTATTTATTATTAAAGTTTCTAAATTGTCTCTAGTCTGCCACCAAAGATCTGCTACCAAGTGATTTAGTGTTCCAGTATGGAAACTGTTTGTCTCACTGGTCCTAAAAATACTAACATTGACCATACGTAGCTGTAGATTTTAACCACCTTAAGTCTTAGAAAAAAAAATGGTTGTCTATAAAGTTGGTTTATGGACGATAATTTTATGTGATACTTAACAGTCAGTGCCATCTATCGCGTTTTTGGAAGTCTATATCTATTTTAGTTCCACAGGAAAATTTTACGGGATAAAAAGTAGCCTATGTCTTAAGTCTGAGCATAATCTATCATCATTCAAAATTTCAGCCAAATCGGTTCAGTAGTTGCGGCGTTAAAGAGTAACAAACACACACACACACACAAACGTTCGCCTTTATAATATTAGTGTGATTATCACGTCAAAATTAAGTCGAAATTATTTCATTAAATAATTATTTTGTTCCAGCTAATCCTATTCGACTATGATAAGGTGGAGCTGGCGAACATGAACAGGCTCTTCTTCCAGCCGCACCAGGCGGGGCTGAGCAAGGTGGACGCGGCGGCCGCCACGCTGCAGGCCATCAACCCCGACGTGGCTATAGACACGTACAACTATAACATTACCACAGTGGAGAACTTTCAGAAGTTTTGTGACACTATAAGGTTAGTTGTGACTTTGAATCTGAGGTACCACTTTAGGGATATGGAGTTATTTTAATGATGGAGATAGATTATGCCCTGACTTATCACATAGGCTACTTTTTATCCTGAAAGAATCCACAGTTCCTGGGGATTAAAAAAAATAGAAATGCTGCAGCTATAGGTAGAATACTATAGCAAACTTCCTTGAAAATTATAGGTAAGTATAAAGGTTGGAAAACGGAGCGGGAGCGGTACCGGAAATCCGCGAATCCTTCGGGATTTGTGAAAAACCGAAATTTACGCGGGCGGAGCCGCGGGCAAAAGCTATTACAGTGAGATTTGTTAGAGTACCTACGGTTTTCTTAAATTGTTTTTTAAAATCAAAATACTGTTGTGTTCAGAACGGGCAGTCTAACTGGTGGTCCAGTGGAGTTGGTGCTGAGCTGCGTGGACAACTTCGAGGCGCGCATGGCCATCAACACGGCGTGCAACGAGCTAGACCAGCGCTGGTTCGAGTCCGGCGTCAGCGAGAACGCCGTGTCCGGACACATACAGTTCATTGTACCCGGCGAGACCGCGTGCTTCGCGGTAAGAGACGCCTCTGATACATACTATGTAGTATATACAAATCAAATCAATATTCAAAATTGTGCTCTCAGTCACTCAGAGTGGGCTAAACAACTCACCAACCATATTCTATTATTTTCTATTGTATTCTAAAATTGGCACAGTGAACACTTTTTGAATGACAATTTTTACCCGACTGAGTTGTGGTTGACCTGTGTGTATGTATGTCCATTCCTATGTCCGCTTGTAACGACTCAACTGATTTTGATAAATGATACAGTCATTAGATTCGTCTTGATGCTCGAAGCCTCGGGAAAAAGATAGTATTATATTATTTAACATAGTAATTTGTCTTTTGTTTGTAACAGTGCGCTCCCCCGTTAGTGGTCGCTTCGAAGATTGATGAGAAGACGTTGAAGAAAGAAGGCGTGTGTGCGGCCAGCCTGCCCACCACTATGGGGATTGTAGCTGGATTTTTAGGTATTGTAAAAAATATTAATTTACTTTTAATATTTTGTTTGTGACATTCTTTTATACCTCAAAAATATCGACAAAGCTAATCCAAGTTTATTTCTAAAGATTATCGTTCATAATTCCGCAATATCATCGATATTATTGCCAACCATGCATTCTGTAAAGAGGTATTTTTATTAATGTACTTTGTTTTTTTATGAAGAGTGATTTTTGAAGCAAGTCTGCATGTAATTTTATCTTTGTAGTAATTCATATAATTTGGCAACATTGCAATGCTAGAGCTTCCTTTCACCTACTATTTCAATTATTTGTTTCAGTTCAAAACACACTAAAATATTTGCTAAATTTCGGAAACGTCAGCTATTATCTGGGATACAGTGCATTAACCGATTTCTTCCCCACCATGACTTTGAGGGTAAGTTACTAAAAAAAAGCTATACATCTATACAGATTATTAATGTAGAATATACATAATATTAAAGAATCTATTTCTGATTTTGAAATTACCACCTTTTAATAGGCTAGTTTTTGGATTATGCTATCCTTCAAATATGAATGATTGCATAATCCAAATGCTCGTTTCTCAAGTTTTTGTCTTCTCGGCCTGGTTAATTTTCAGAATGGCTGAACTGATTTTGACGGCATTTGTAAACAAATGGAACCAGTACTGAAACTACTTAAAACGTTCGAAACGCCTCACTCACACAAACATGCGCATCGACGAGGCCCATAAGCGATTGTCGTGGCGCTGTCAGTAGAGAATGCCGCGTAAATTTTATTTCTGCGATCTTTTTAAAAATGCCGTATTGCGTAGTTATACGGCTGTTTGAACTCTCATGTTATCCAGTTACCAATATCTGAAGTTTGATAAACGAAAAATCTGAACTGACTCTGACTGACTGACTGATCTGGATCTGCAAAAACGTGAATCGTGATCCTTAAGCGATCATCATAGTTTATTAACCGACTTCCAAAAATTCAATTCAGCTTGTATTTTTTTTTTCTTTTTTTTTAAATTGTTTTTAAGTATTTTAATATAGATTCTTTTATATTACTTTTACTTTATTTTAGTTATATTTACTCACAATTATTGTGAAATTGTAGCTGTGATAGTCTAGTGGTTAGGACGACCGACTTCTAATCGGAGGTCGTGGGTTCGAACCCGGGCACGCACCTCTAAGTATACGTTCTCACGGAGACACGATTTGCCGAATCTTATTTTCATCGGATCTGGAAAAACCGAATGTTGTATTCACACAGCACATCTTGCTTGGCCGTATCCGACGGCCTCGTATCGGGATCTCGTGTGAACTCACCATCCGGCTTTTATTAGCAAGAGCGCGCACAGTTCCTCACGTTGATTTGGAAGCGATGGACGTGAACAGTCTTGCTATACTATACTGGTATTATCGCCGTCAGCGTCGTAGAAAAAGATTGTGGTTAAACCCAATAGTACAAAGAAGATCAACAGTTGGTGCTTTTACAACTCTAATGCAGCAGTTAAGAAATGATCCACAAAAATTTTTTAACTACTTTAGAATGACTATACCTACATTTGATAATCTTTTGAAAAAAGTGGAAAAAGATTTGAAAAAGCGTGATACAAATATGAGGAAAAGCATTAGACCAGAAGAAAAATTAGCGATATGTATAAGGTAAGATTGAAATACTGTATTTTATTATAATTAAATTATTTATTAAAAATATGATTAAGAAATTATAGAAAATCGCTTGGTAGGTACACAGTTTGAAGTTTCCCAACTACATATTATGAAAGTCTGGTAAATCAGAAGCATTCGATTGAATACTTTGAGACTCTGGTGATGCTTGGTACTGCGATGTAAAATAGCCTTGTGATTGTGCCACATTTGGTTGATAGTTGTATGTTGATGAGTGTGCAGGAGACCATTCATTTCGGTTCTTTATATTTTGCAATAAATTTAAGACGCCTGATTGAAATTCTAATGTTTGATTATCGTTTAGCGTTGCCAATGATGGAAGTAGACTTTTAAAGAAAAACAAATTACGGTCTTCTTTCATTTCTTCTTTCTTCTTGCATTCCATTTGATAATCTATAAACTCACTCATTTTCTTATCAAACACGTTTAAATTCTGCCTCGATGGTCTGCTTTTTTTTCTTTTCGAACCACCTACTAAATTTTCATTATTAGTTTCTTGTTGACTTTCATCTGTAGCATCTTGATTATTTGCGACATCTTCACCAAATAAATTGTCCTGAGCCATCGCACTGTCATGGGTAACATCTGATGTAACTGTAGCGGCTGTACTATCGTCTGCTGGGTTTGGTGTAGCAATAGTTGCACTATCATGTGTGTCAGCTGGCGTCACAATTTTTTTTAAGAACAACATTTGACGATGATAAACGTAGGCTCTCGGACATGTCGCAGACGATCCTGATTTTTTTGATTTCTTTTTCTCATTAATACTCCTCATCCAGCTGTCTCTAATATTAGTCCACTTCTTTACGATCGATTTAGCTGAAAAATATAACTAAATTTACTTGCAGATATATGGCTTCTGGGTGTTCATACAAGGATTTACATTACGCCTACCGAGTCGGAGTGTCTACGATCAGTAACATTATTAAGGAAGTAACGAATGCTATTTGGAACAATTTGCATGGGGAGTTTATGACATTACCCAACACTATATCTGACTGGGAATATATCGCCAATGGATTTAATACTAGAGCAAACTTTCCCCATTGCAGTGGTAAACATATTAGGATAAAAAAGCCAAACAACAGTGGTTCCATGTTTATGAATTACAAAGATTTCTTTTCCATCGTATTATTAGCAGTGGTTGATTCATATTATAAATTTACATACATCTGTGTGGGCTCGTATGGAAAAGAATGCGATTCGACAATATTCAAGGAGTGTACTTTTTGGAAAAAACTAATAGATGGTGATTTGCAATTACCGGCAGCATGTCCACTGACAAACGATTCCGATTTATTGATTCCGTTTGTAGTAATAGGCGATGAAGGTTTTGGCTTGCATCGACATTTGATGAGACCTTACGGCGGAAACCATTTGGATAGAAACAAAAGAATATATAACTACAGATTAACCAGAGCTCGACGCTATGTTGAGTGCGCCTTTGGCATATTAGCTAACAAGTGGCGAATATTTCATCGTCCACTGGATGTTGATACCAGCACAGCAATATCGATTGTAAAGGCTTGCACTGTACTTCATAATTTTATAATAGATATGGAAGGTGTACAGTCGAACATAGAAACAACAAGCAATGTATCATCAGTGGTTAACGTGTTCACAGATGCACCCAATGAACAAAATAGTACACGAGGTGGACGATGTGCTAATGTTATACGATCTGAATTCACAAATTATTTTATTTCTACAGCAGGAGCTGTGCCTTGGCAAGACGAATCAATCTAACGTTAATTTTGTAACACACTGCTAATGTACAAATACTTAACCTGTTTACTTTAAAAAAATTACAAACTTACCATAATCCTGCCTGTTTTTCTCCTCCATTTCTTCAAAATCTTCATTCAAAATTATACATATTTCTCGCCAGCCAGCAGTTCTCAAGTTTTTATCCTTGTATATTTCGAGAGTTTTGTCCCATAAAACTGGCCGATTTTGGACAAGAGAAATTAAATTTTCAACGTTTATATTTTTCGTCGTCATAGCGAGCGGTCAGTCAAAGCGGGCGAAAAGAACTGGCGACTGGCAAGCGCACATGCAGTGTGTCCCTCCTGCCCACCCCTCCTTCCCAGCTTGTGCGACGCATTCGGTTTCAAGATCCGACAAAAAACCGAATCTACCCCTGCGTGTATCGTATGAACGCATGTATTGAATGCCCTATACCACTGCATCGGATCTGCATTTTGCAGTATCGCCGGATCGGTTTGTAGTCGCAAAATCGGATGTCAACTTCAGCAAGATTCGGTTTTTTTGTCGTGTCTTGAAATCGAATGCATGTGTGAACTCCTTCATTGAAATACTGATGCCACTAAACCGAATCCTGCAAAAAACCGATTCGTTAGAGAAACACTCGACGCCGTGTGAACGTACACTAACTTTTCGGAGTTATGTGCGTTTTAAGTATTTCAATATCACTTGCTTTAACGGTGAAGGAAAACATCGTGAGGAAACCTGCATGCCTGAGAGTTCTCCATAACGTTCTCAAAGGTGTGTGAAGTCTGCCAATCCGCTTGGCCAGCGTGGTAGACTATGGCCAAAACCCTTCTCACTCTGAGAGGAGACCCGTGCTCTGTAGTGAGCCGGTAATGGGTTGATCATGATGATGATGATTGTGAAATTGGGTTTCTACCTTTAATTTCGAACTTTTGTCAATACTAAGCGATGTTTCTCGTGTGCAGCCGAACCCCCAGTGCGACGACCCGTACTGCCGCCGCAGACAGGCGGAGTTCAGCGCGCGCCCGCTCGTGGAGCTGGCCACTGAGGTCACGGAGGACTCCGGCCCCGTACACGCGGACAACGAGTGGGGTGAGTGTCCTCCACCGACAGGTGCCCACTGCTGGACATAGCTCTCTTGCATTGTCACAGAACAAATTCTTGGGAAAACCTAGGTCCACCTAGAGTACACTAGACTACACTAGAGTAGGGGTAAATCTTAAGTTAGATTAGATAAAGCAGGGTGTTTTGCGTCGCTGTGTTTGTTACGAAGCCATACGAGCACTTTGGGTTGAGATTCCGTTTGGTGAAGTTTCTTCAATATTTATGGCCGCTCTAAACATAGCTTTTCGATGTCGTTAAAGTGATATGTGGCACCACTGTTTGATAAACGTTCTTCTTCCTATTTTTACAGGTATAAGTTTAGTGGACGAGAACTCGCCTGAGGAAGAAACACCCGACCTGAAACTTGTGGATGGTGTCCAGGTAAATAACGATACCTAATATAAAATTCTAGCAACTCCTCTCACCATTATTTTCAATAGATCACTTTTAGAAGGGATTTTCCCTAAAACATGGAAATTTGGTCTCATATTGCCTGTCTTTAAAGACGGAAATAGAAGGGATGTTACTAAGTATCGGCCAATTTCTAAGTTGCCTATATTGGCTAAAATATTTGAGTCTCTGGTATGTCCTCACATTAACTGGCACTTGAAATCTATTTTAACTACGAGACAACATGGTTTCTTCAAACGACGATCAACATCGTCTAATCTAGTCACTTATGTTGAAAATTTATCATCTCATGTTGATATAAATACTCAAGTAGATGGCCTTTACACTGACTTCTCAAAAGCGTTTGACCTCGTTGACCATAATCTTCTTGTTAACAAGTTAAAATATTATGGTTTTACTGGAAATTTTCTTAATTGGTTTGCGTCATACCTAACAGACAGACATATGATAGTAGCTCTGGGTGGTTTTGAATCTTCGATCTCTTATACAGCACACTCTGGAGTACCCCAGGGATCTATCCTTGGGCCAGTGCTATTTAACATATTAATCAACGATATTGTAAACTGTTTTATTAATTCTGAAGTTCTACTTTACGCCGACGACTTAAAAGTTTTTAGAGCGATTAAGTCCCTCAATGACTGTGTTTTGCTGCAGGATGATATATATCGTTTAGCTCGATGGTGCGACGCTAACAAAATGGTACTGAATCATAAAAAATGTTATAGTATTTCGTTTCATAGAAAAGTTCACCCGATACAATTCGTATATAGAATAAACGGCAATATTGTTCAAAATGTTAATTGTATTAGAGATTTAGGAATCACTATTGATCATAAACTAAGCTTTATTGCCCATATTGATAATATATGTAAGAAAGCTTCAAGGATCACTGGGTTCATTAAGCGTAGCTCCAAAGAGTTTCGTAACTCGAACACTAAAATACTGCTCTTTAACGCGCTTACGAGGAGTATCCTCGAGTATAGTTCAGTTGCCTGAAATCCTCATTACAATGTACACTCGATGAGAATTGAACGTATTCAAAAGCGCTTCTTGCACCATGTGAGTTTTGGAGATAAGTTAAGTAACATACATTCTAGTTATTTTTCTAGACTGAGGTATTATAAACTAATTCTTACCCTATCAGATCGTAGAAAACTACTAGACTTATGCTTTCTACACAAATTATTCAACAAAGCCCTTGACGCGTCGGATTTACTTTATAAAATATCTTTAAAAATACCTAGGCCATTTAGTCGTGTTAAAAACTACATGCCATTTAAAGCTAGTATTTCAAAAACAAATCTTGGGCACTCAGCACCTATTAATAGGATGTTAACATTGTATAATAGCATTAGCAAGGTCCTTGATATTGACATAATAGGTGACAGTTTTCCTAAATTTAAAAAAAAATTAAAGGACAATTTTCTGGCTCAATACAAGGAAACAACTGCGTTCCCGTAGATTTCTGCTTATTATCAATTTTTTTGCGTATTTTATTAATTTATGTGTTTAGAGATAGTTTCTAGTTTTTGCTTTTGTTTGCTCTATTGTTTTTTCTTTTTGTTTTTTGTCTCTCTCTCTCTTACTAACATTTTTCTTATATCGCAAGCTGAGGCAATCCATAAGTGGGTCTACATTATAGCAATTTTTTTTTTGTATATTTTATATTGTGTGTTTACTCATGTTTAGTTATGTAACCTGTTGATTGTCCTTTTCAAATAAATAAATAAAAATACATCTATACATTTGAATATTTCTGTTTCAAAAGAAAAAAACTTACAATGAAACCCAAAATTATGTAGTTCTATAGAGTATGTAACAGTTTAAAATAAATATGGGTATGGGAATCTTTAATTAGCAGTATTTAACTCGGTTTTTTTCCACGCGAAAAATCTGAAAAGCTGAAAATCTTTTAAGTACCAATATGGCGGCTCAATCCGCCTCGAAGGTGTTCTGCGCTTCTAACGTACCAAAAATTCTGCTCCAATTCGTACCCAACCAGCCCACATGTATGACACAAAAACATTATAAATTCAGACGTACATCGATATATTTTTGCATAATTTTTATATTACTGCATCAATTTTCCCGGCAGCATAAGTCGTTGCTTAAGGCCGATCCCGCTTAAAGATTGATCTTAACAATTCAGGTGGCATACAGCATCCCGGTCGACAACAGCACTCCGGAGTCCAGCACCGGCGGCGCGGTGGCGGCGTCCGAATTGTCTTTGGAGGAGCTCATGCAGCAGATGAAGTCGATGTGAATATCTTACACGATACATTACTATGCTCCCGCGAAGCTGTTGTAAGCAGTTGTAAGCTAGCCAGTGGTAGAGCCATCACTAACGGACTGACAATTTATTTCACAAAAAGTAGAGTGTTATGGAGCTCCATTATCATAATATAAATTATTGGATATCCGAAATGTAAATTGTGTACGCAATGAGACCGCATCTAAAGTGCAATGCAACAGTTGGTCTAGAATCTAGACTCTAGATGCAAAAAAAGATGAAACTTTAAAAAAATAAGGTATCAGTAATTTCATCGTATTTGTTACAAAAAAATTTTTTTTTTTTTTGTCAAATTGAGCACATTTTTTTAATTAAAATTACTCACATTTAAAATAACCAATCAAAGTTGCTTCCTTTATTTAAATAATAACTGTGTGGGATATTGCATTTATTTATACATAAGACAGAATAACCGAGTTTTATTCTGTAACGGTGAAATGCCCCCGTCCAGTAGATTTTAAGTTATTATACGTACAATTTGGAATCAAAAATGAATAACTATTTTTTTAGTTTTGTGACCCAAAATTAAATTGTATTTAGATATCTATTTCTGATTTACCTTATCAATAGTCCCAAATTAACCTATCTGATCTCAAATCTACGGATTGACGGTCGAAAATTTAATCCAGATATGTAGTAATTAGTATGTACAATTTTACACTTTACATTTACACACTACATATCTGTAAATTCTGAATTCTTAAAACCGAATTCGACATATTATGTAATTTAAAAAATTATGAAGCCAATTTGAAATAAAGATTAAGTAATATATAAAATATTGAAATTCAGCAGCAAGTTAATGTGCATACATAAGTAAATATAGTAAAATCGTGTATTTTTAGCAAATGTGCTTGAAATATTAGTGTTTAAAAGTGCTAAGTGTTGTGAAAAGCTTATCAGCTTTCGTATGAGTAAAATATAGATGTTACGTAGCTATTTTCATACTGATTACAGTATGGTTAAAATTAATTATAATTATAAAAGGTAGTCTGTCTGTCTGCTTGTTACATTTTCACACCAACCGTCGAACCGATTTCGACAAAATTTGGTAAAGGGCGGATAGCCTGCATTCTGAGGAATATTTTTCTCATCCCGGAAAAGAGTTACCTGGCAACAAATTCGCGGGCAACAGCTAGTATTTATTAATTATAATTTATTTTGTTGATTGTTCATTTATTCCATTATGTATTTTTTGGGAATTTGCTTATTTTTTATTGTGAGTAGCTACACCAATTTAGTTTATAATAATTATAAATTTATGATGTTTATCAAAAAATCAGGGATATATTAAGACATTATACCTATATATTTCTCCATAATCGGAGCATATTTTAAGATAAAAACAACTTACCATTGAAAGGTGCATTAAAAAATTTATTATCAATTACATTAATATACCTGGATAATAGCAAGTTTAATAAAATGTACGGTTTACAAAAAGTTACGTTTGTAGCATTTATTTAAAGAGACAGACAAAAAATAATATCAATGTAATAAAAGATTGCGTTAAGAGTCACTAGTATTTATCAACATTCCAGTCTCAATTTACTTAATTTAAAAACCAAGCCATTAAAAAGCGCTAGTTAGTAAGTTGTAGTTAATTTTTTTTACAAATTAAAAAAAAAATATATATTTATTATTATTATACTGTTGCTAGTGCTAAGCAAATTGAATATCATTGTGTTATTAATATTAAACGAATTTTATATATAAATTAAATATCTTCCGTCAGAAGCGTGTGTTTCATTCTTTCGGTGACATTTTTCAGTTTCGACGTTATTTTCTTGTCGGGCGGGGGTAGGGTGTTTTTCTGAAATTAAAATAAATTAAAAAATAATGCTCATATTGAAAAAAACAACATAAAATAAATTTTTACAGTAGAAGCAAAAATGTATTCAAAGCTGTTAAGGCCGCTCTCTTCACGCGCTTTTCCATACAAACGTATTACGCCTATTATTCTAATATTTGTCGCAATAGGTCTAAAGTTAAGCCAGATATCAATTTATATCTCCATTATCTATGCCATAAAATAAAAATATTAGTAATATAGCAAATTTTGGGGCAACTTCGTGCGTAAATAAACTATATAAGAAACTAGAAAATTGAAAAACGGCCGAAGTCTTATCATAGGTTACTTCATAATAATTACAAATGTCTTTAGTTCATGTAAAAAATTGCCAAATATTTGCTAAAATAGGCGAAATACCAAACCTAGATTTGCATCTTTTTACTTTGCCGTTTTTCACTAAAAATCATGATATCTCAAGCAAAATTTATTTATTTAACTAGATGATGCCCACGGCTTCGCCCGTGTGGATTTAGGTTTTTAAAAATCCCGTGGGAACTTTTGATTTACCAGAACAAAAAGTAGCGTACATCTGTAGTAACCCGTCCCCAAAACGGAAAAACTCCATGGGATCCCTACGATTTCGGAATGCAATTCCTTACAGCATCAGGGTTGAGGAGTTGGATATGTACCTACTCGAGTTCATTCAACGATAGTCTTTAATTGGTACCCCCAATATCAATTTAAATTACCGACAGTTCCTAAATTCCATTAGTTTTGGGGATCAGGTCCTCTACAGCATCAGGATTGAGGAGTTGGAATCCAAATTTTTTGTAAGACAGTGTCGCAATATTGCTCTATCGATTAAAAAAAAAATTACGCAAATCGGTTCAGAAATCTCGGAGATATCGGTGTACATAGGTAGAAAAACACAACTCCTCTTTTTTGAAAGTCGGTTAAAAAAGTAGCCTATGTTACTCCCTGGTTAATTCTCTACTTGTATGTGAAAGTCCCGTCAAAATCGGTGCAGCCGTTCCGAAGATTAGCCCGTTCAAACAGACAGACAGACAGACAGACAGACAAAAATTTTAAAAACGTGTGATTCGGTTATGGTACCGTTCAAATAACCATATGAACTTATTAAGAGGTAGTTATTTCGAAATTACAGACAGACACTTCAATTTTATTTATTAGTATAGATTAATTTATTATTTATTTATGTATATATTTTTAGTACTCTTCTTTACTGAAGACGTCTCGCTCTCTAAATGCAGAAATCACTGTTTTAGACTCCACTCACCAACGATTTGTCGATGCCATGGCATGGAGAGGACTCTTAAGAGTTGTTCGAAGCCAACGAACTTTGAACGCAATTTTGGCGCAGTTTTAGACCGTTTTCGATAGAAGTAAGTTCCTTGTTCAGCAGGCCAAAAACCATCCATTAAAAAAAGTATTTTGACCAGAGGTGTAATTATGCCGTTTCGTTCGCCAGCTCCTCAATTATGTACCCTCATAGCTTCCAAGACTTGCTTAGCGCGTGCCACGACGTGGGCGTCCACGCCGCTGGCCTGCGCGACCTCGTGCGCGAAGCTGGACCGCGAGCTGCCCTCGACGGCTCGGAACAGGAACACTGGCTCGCCGTCCTGGATCACGTGCTCGAACCTCTGGGGTAAGTGTACAGTTGTGTGATAAAGTACAAAACGACGGGCAAGCGGTGGGGGGGGGGGGGGGGGGGGGGAGTTGATAAGTTAGGAAGCTGTAAAGCAAATCTTACAAGCTCTTGACGTTGACTGAAAACTTGTAGACATAGTTGTTTATTCAAGTGAGTGAATAGGACTAGGGACTTTGGTTGCATTTGGCTATATTTTTTCAAATCTCTAAATGCAGCGCTCCCTTCCTGTACCCCCGTGGCGACGCCCTTGAGATGGCCCCTTACCTACTGTGCACTTGTGAGTAGTGCTGCGTGTACCTGCACCCCCTTTAATATAACATGAAGCAGAATTTTGCGCGCGTTTTTCCGTTAGATACATTTGTCCCTGGCCTGAGACTCACCATGTACCGGACGACGGGCGAGTCCACGATGTACTGGTCGATGTCGAGGAAGTGCGTGGCGAGCAGCACGTGCGGGCACGCGTCGCCGCGCGACAGCAGCGTGCTGAGGCACGCGCCCAGCAGCGCCAGCCCGTCCGTCTCCGACGAGCCCTTGCCGAACTCGTCCACTATGATCAGCGAGTTGCTGGACGACTCCCGGACGGCTAGCGCCATCTTGAGAACATTTGGCAAACAAATCCAGTATGATCAGCTAGTTGCTGGATGACTCCCGGACGGCTAGCGCCATCTTGGAAACAATTACTTATGCTTACAAACTCGTCCACTATGATCAGCTAGTTGCTGGATGACTCCCGGAAGGCTAGCGCCATCTTGGAAACAATTACTTATGCTTACAAACTCGTCCACTATGATCAGCGACTTGCTGGATGACTCCCGGACGGCTAGCACCATCTTGGGAACATATTGGGAACATGTCAAACAAATCTTGGGAACATTTGAACGAGCATCTGGCAAGCACGAGGCTTGACAGCAAAGCAAAGCGCAGTTTTGGATGATGCTCGTGTACAATATCTTCTGGTCTATTCCTTGACTTCCGCAAGTTTTAGAACTCCTTGGAGAACTGTAGAGTGGCTAGCATTATTAGCTGGGTTAAACATAGTATACGTCAAAGAAGCTCAAAGCTCTGTTTTAGACTTTGAGAACATTTCATCCATTCATTGCGTTAGTTTCAACCTGTGGTTTCAACGATCTAGGTCAATCGAGATAATAGTAGACCGAATTATTTGTTGCACCTTAAGATACATATTTGATCTCAATGATTCGTGCAAATCGCTACACTAAATTGGCCATGCCGATCGAGCTGGTGGGTACATTTAGTGTTCCAAAAAATATTTTTATTGGAAAATTTTGAAAACATGGACGGTTACATAAATTAATCAGATGATAGAGATAATTAAAGTTAAATTAAAAAGGTCTTACCTGTCTCAGATCAATCAGAAAGGCTGACATATGAGCGGCAATACATTCCGTGGTCTGAAGCCTGGAGTAAATGTGTTCCACTATCCCAATAGTTGCCGATTCGGCCGGGACGAAGCTGCCTATATGCGCTAAGTATACTATTAGACCTACATACAATAGACGAAATTTTAGTTATTAACATCTGTTATTTTGTACTTTTGACTACTTATATAAATTGATTTACCACAAATAAATCTCTGAGACGCAATTGTGCATCAAATATTGTCATCTACAAAATATAAGCAATGAATAGCGAGCATCATTCCCATGTGCAGCATTGCCGTCAAAGCATTAAAGTTAAGGAATTTATTTATCGATACTCTGAGGAAGGAAAATCTCATTTAAATTGAAAAAATTTGGTGTGGAACCATTGTAGTAATGACAACCAGCCTACTGGACCGACGACGCTAAGAAGGTGATGGATACTGGTTCTATGAAGAAGCAGGACCGTGTGGTGTGCGCCCATAAGCCGACGACGACAATTGCCAGATATTTAGTGTCGTGGCAACCCCCTGCCAGACAGCCTTAAAGTTTAAAAGTTCAGGGTGTCTGGCAGGGGGTCGCCACGACACTAAATGTCTGGCAATGCATGACGTGATTTGTAAATACTATTCCGAAGAAAATATGAAAAAAATAGTCTTTGACGTAAGATTTTTTTACATCTTCTCCCAAAGCAACCATGACCTCAACTTCATAGTCGCTGATTGTTCCTCTCTGTGTTGGGGTCAATACACAGAAAAACTTTCAGTTTTTATAAAATAACGAAGGTCTGACCTTAGTGCGCTTTAGCTCTATTAGTAAGCTTTAGACTTACCTATCTGTTTCATATAAACAGACTTCCCGCTAGAGTTGGGTCCGGTCAAGATCTTGACATACCCCGCCTCCTGGCTGCACTCGACGTCGTTGGACACAAAGTTGTCCAGGGTAGTGATGTACAGCGGGTGCTTGCCTTGCTGTACGCTTATCACTTTGTCTCTGGTCAGAGTTGGTCTCACAAAATTGTACTCTTTGCATACTTTCGATATTGTTATTAGGCTGTGGATTATATTTTTTTAAGTATGTGATAAGACTCTGAAATTCAATAACTAGGTCAACGCGAAATACCCTATAGGTTACAGATACGATAGACAGACATCAAATCCCGGGAGCCTATAGGAAAAGGAACCCTTAAAAATATTCTATGTCCGTCTGTGTCGATTTCTCCAAGATCGGTTCAGTGGTCGAGTCGTGATTCGCTTTGGTCTGTATTCGCTACGAAGCCAAAATGACAATCCAAAATTTCGTTGTACACAACTAAAAACAGTGGTATCCTCCTCTCCAGGAAATATTGTACGGGACTCAGGAGGAATAGATTTAGACCTGTTTTCCCGCGGGAACATGGTAGAAGTACCTTCTACCATACAACAAGATATTTCTGGGGTATATCAAAATCGGTCGAGGAATCTTGTGCCGTGAAGAGAAAATAGACATACCGAAACATATTTTCTGATGTGTAATATAACAGACAAGTGTTACCAGTCCAGCTCAGCGCACATGTCGATGGCGGCCGCCAGCATGTGCAGGTGCTCCAGGATGACGGCGGTCAGTCGCATCATGATGCGCGTCTCGTGCGCCACTATCTCAGGGTACGTGTCTCCTATCACCGCGTCTAGTTCTGGAGGTCGATACGTTTAGTTGACAAATATAAATTAAAAATTTAAAAAACCCTCGACATTCGCCATTTTGTGGCGGCGGCCATCTTGGACCGATTTTCATCAAACATAGCTAAGAACACTCCCGTCTAATTCACCTTTTAAAACCCGTTTGAGCGCCACAGGGAAACAGACAGACACACACACACACACACCCACACACAGACACCTCAAACTTATAACACCCCGTCGTTTTTGCGTCGGGGGTTAAAAAATGATTTTAGTCTGAGTTTAGTTATCAGTCATTCGATGTAGTTTAGTTTTTAGCCACTCAATGATTGACTTACCTTCACAGCCTTTGCTTTTGTAGTGAATGTAGTCGTTATTTTGAAACTGCAAAATATAACAATAAGATTTCAGAACAGAAAGAACAAGAACAGAAGAAATCCAAATATACATAACCTAATGTAAACTGCGGGTACATAGTATGATAAGAATGTTTGTTTGTTGGTCGATATTTCGTTAAACCATGAAATAAGCCTTAGACCAAAATTAACAGGTAGGTATATGGATTTCTACGCAGTAAAGACTTTCAGCCTGAGGACCTTAAGAATGCAACAGGATGCGGCTGGATGAGACAGGATTGGTAAGTGGCGGAACGCCCACGGAAAAGTTGTCCAGCAGTGGACGCGAGTAGGCTAGATAGTGACGATGATGGTACTTGATTTAAATTGTTACAAAATATAGGAACAGCGAACAGCGAACAGGATTCTCCATATAGCTGGAATTTATTTAGAAAAAGTTTATTTTAAAAGGGCAGTTAATGGGGCTAATTCTGCTTAACATAATCTATCTCTAAACTGACAGCTCTAAATCTATGCCTATCTTTTTCTATTTTTAATGAATTAATGAAATTGTGTACAACAGAATTAGCCACAATGTTTTTCGAATTGAGTAAGGGTGAAATCTATAAACCGTTAACTATACTCAGGCTCAAGACACACTCAAAACGTGACACAGTTATGTCAGGGATATATTGTGTCTCATTGTAACTGTGTCTTGAGTCTGAGTATAGTCAGAGTTCGCTGTATAAGTCTCAGCCTATAGCCCATCCACACTACCAAGCCACGGAGTACCCCGAAGATCGTCAAAGTCGATTGCAGCGAGCGAAGCGGCTGAGGTCGCACGGAGCGAATCAAAGGCGCCATCTCCACGGACGAGAGAATCACAACGAGTGCATATTACTATCGCCTTGTGGAGATTAGCCCATAGAGTTTGGTGGCACAGCGAGACTATCGTCCCGTGGAGATTGGCCCATAGAGTTTGGTGGCACGGCGAGACTATCGTCCTGTGGAGATTGGCCCATAGAGTTTGGTGGCACGGCGAGACTATCGTCCCGTGGAGATTGGCTCATTATAGAGTTTGGTGGCACGGCGAGACTGTCGTCCCGTGGAGATTGGCCCATAGAGTTTGGTGGCACGGCGAGACTATCGTCCTGTGGAGATTGTCCCATAGAGTTTGGTGACACGGCGAGACTATCGTCCTGTGAAGATTGGCCCATAGAGTTTGGTGGCACGGTGAGACTATCGTCTTGTGGAGATTGGCCCATAGAGTTTGGTGGCACGGCGAGACTATCGTCCTGTGGAGATTGGCCCATAGAGTTTGGTGGCACGGCGAGACTATCGTCCTGTGGAGATTGGCCCATAGAGTTTGGTGGCACGGCGAGACTATCGTCCTGTGGAGATTGGCCCATAGAGTTTGGTGGCACTACGAGACTATCGCCTGCGATTCTCTCGTCCGCGGTGCTTGTCTACACTATTCGCCTCCAACTCCGATCAACTCCGCGAGCAGAGTATCCGGGCTATAAGAGGGTGAGCACCATAAACTCTATGTTGGGCAGCTCCTCGCGCGCCGTCGCCGACATCAGCCGCTGCAGGCTGCCCATCGTCTGCTTCTCTGCGATCGCGACACGACAGTTGAGCCTACAGTGTAAGAGGGTGAGCACCATGAACTTCATGTTGGGCAGCTCCTTCTGGTGCGCGGTGAGGTGGTCGGCCCAGGCGCGCACGCCCAGCAGGTAGCCGAGGTGCGGCATGTACAGCATGGCGCACTCGTCCACGAACGCGGGCAGCCGCGCCAGCTCCTCGCGCGCCGTCGCCGACATCAGCCGCTGCAGGCTGCCCATCGTCTGCTTCTCTGCGATCGCGACACGACAGTTGAGCCTACAGTGTAAGAGGGTGAGCACCATGAACTTCATGTTGGGCAGCTCCTTCTGGTGCGCGGTGAGGTGGTCGGCCCAGGCGCGCACGCCCAGCAGGTAGCCGAGGTGCGGCATGTACAGCATGGCGCACTCGTCCACGAACGCGGGCAGCCGCGCCAGCTCCTCGCGCGCCGTCGCCGACATCAGCCGCTGCAGGCTGCCCATCGTCTGCTTCTCTGCGATCGCGACACGACAGTTGAGCCTACAGTGTAAGAGGGTGAGCACCATGAACTTCATGTTGGGCAGCTCCTTCTGGTGCGCGGTGAGGTGGTCGGCCCAGGCGCGCACGCCCAGCAGGTAGCCGAGGTGCGGCATGTACAGCATGGCGCACTCGTCCACGAACGCGGGCAGCCGCGCCAGCTCCTCGCGCGCCGTCGCCGACATCAGCCGCTGCAGGCTGCCCATCGTCTGCTTCTCTGCGATCGCGACACGACAGTTGAGCCTACAGTGTAAGAGGGTGAGCACCATGAACTTCATGTTGGGCAGCTCCTTCTGGTGCGCGGTGAGGTGGTCGGCCCAGGCGCGCACGCCCAGCAGGTAGCCGAGGTGCGGCATGTACAGCATGGCGCACTCGTCCACGAACGCGGGCAGCCGCGCCAGCTCCTCGCGCGCCGTCGCCGACATCAGCCGCTGCAGGCTGCCCATCGTCTGCTTCTCTGCGATACGACAATTGCCCAGTTGACGTGTCTTATATTGATCATTGTTTGATACGCAACACCAATTAATACCCTGTTCCCCGTGTACGAATTTTCCTAAGCGCGTTCCAACTGAGACCTCATCATTGCTTACCATCAGGCATGATTGTCGTCATGCGTAATGACAAAAATGCAGTTAAAAAGAAATATTTCTGTGAAAACAGAATCGACAAAATTGGTTGTAAAACTGTGCAGTCATTCATAATGCTGAACAGAGTCTCCTCGCACGCCTTCGAAGAACCTGATAGATGTTGGGGTCCCAAGGTTTTGAAACCGTACCGTACGGTACGGGACCTACCGTACCGTACACCCAGAGTTGCCAGACTCCCCCCCTGCCCCTCAGACGACCAATGACATCAAAGGAGTAGCACTAGTAGCAGGGAACCTGTGCAAAACCGCGACGTATCGAAGTCCCTACCAGAGACCTATGTCCAGCAGATCTCAAATCCTGAATTTTGAAGCTGCTATTTACCTACATATTCGGATTTTGAAAGGCTCACAGGCAGGACGCAACAATCGCAGTTTTCAGTTTTACTTAAAATCATAGTTTGTGTGTGTGTGTGTGTTTATGCTTAAGCTTGGCCTTAAGCTTGGCCTTAAGCTTGTGCTTGAGTTTAGCTCGTGTTTATGCATGAGCTTGTTCTTGGGCTTATTTTTGTGCGTGCTTGTGTTCTTGGCTGTGTGTGAATAGCGAAACAACTCACTCAAATCTAGGTCTTTGTCTACGCCAGCCTTCACTGTAAACTTTCCTTCTGATTTCGATAAATCGAAATCGATGATCCTATTCATGTATAGCGCCATCTATAATTATAAGTAAATAAGTACTTTACTTAAGGGGTTCAAAAAAACTCAAAAAACTTGAAAAGTCCTGACTGGCCGGAAGTATCGCTTTCGAGAGAGATCACCTGTGGTTACTGACCTCATATAATTTATCTGTGTCATAGTTGGCCAATTTCTCCAGATATTCCACAGTTTGTCCTGCGTTTTCACACAACTCGGATATAAGGACCACATTGTAGAGAGTCTGTGATGATAAGAATATCAACAAAATAGGTTAACAAAAAGCTGAAGAAAAAAATACGAAAGAAGATGAAAAATTAAAACAGATATAATAGATATTTACTCTAAAATAATTTTAGAAAAAAAAAACATCAGCAGGTATTATAATACTCCATTGCTAAAATTAAAAGTATGGGATTTGTAGGTCTGCAGTGATAAGCATGTACATACGTTAGCGTGTATAGCAAACACAAACCCCATACTGGCGCCCAATATGTTGCCAGTATGGCATATCTTACGTTGTAACACGCTTCTCGCGTGCCTAATCTTGTTTAATTCTGTTACTTTGGCCCTTAGTGTTATTAAAGACTTTAAACCGGATGAACTCTATTACTGCAACCCACAAACTCCAGGAGAATTCGAGAAACTCGAAATCAAGAAGAATCGAATGGAATTCGAGAGAAGAAACTCCAAAGGAAGTTTTCAAAGTAATACTAACATTATAAAGCGACTTCCACTGGTATGATTTTGCTGACAAAGCCTTTATTTTTGCAAGAATTCCCTGAAAAAGAATTAGAACCAAAGAAGTGAGTGTGTGATCAACGATTAAAAAGTTGAAATTACTTAAATAAGAAAGCTTTATAGTGCCTACAAAAAGATTTTTGTACTAAGTATAAACTTACTTAATATATAATTTCGTAGATGTTATAAATTATACATAATATTATATCACTGATGTGGATTTGTTCCTAAGTATATTGGCTTCTTCAAAGGCAGCCAGGTTGCTGTTTGATTTCTAAGGTTCGCTTAGGAAGCGATGGTGCTAATGGTCTTTGTTTTGTTAAGAAAGGATAAGAACTAAATTCAGAAATTAAAAAAATTGGTTGTCTGTAAAGTTGGTTTACGGACGATAATTTTACGTGATAACGTCATAAGAAAAAAAGAGATAGATACGTCACAAGCCGAATGTTTAGCTCCACGCTACGTTCCGCGGTACGTGACAATGAGTCATCCTTTTTCGTGCGTGTAGCCGGCGTTCATCGATTTATAACACGTTAACACGTCAATAATGTTGTTCAGACTAATCTTACATTAACATTCCTGATGAGCCTCAGCGAAGCGCAGATGTTCTTCATGATGGCGTCGCTCTGAGGCCTCATGAAATACGCGACCACGTCCTGCCGGCGTTTCAGCGTCTCTATGTCTTTCGTCGGGTGTCGGAGGAGGATCCTATAAATATATTTTTGTTTTCCAATCGCCTAAACAATTGTTTATTACTTAATTGACAATATTTTAAGTGTTTTGCATTACTCCTCATGATTAGAATGTTTGTCGTTTTCAGAAGACTGTTTGTATTGAAAATATCATCAAGTTTATAACGTTTATTAACTTGCGAACCGTTATGATTAGAGTAACATTATCGGACAAGTGGTTGATGTCGCGGAAAAAAGCTAAGGAAAAGATAAATGCTTCTTGGTGTACAAGGATTGCTTGTTAAATTCTATTGATTGTTTAAAATGAATCAGTGGCTTTTAACTTTCTTGTTTCTTCCTTTCTAATTAAGCGTATGCTAAACCTACCTCATTCTCCGATGCCCAACTTTGGAGGAGCATTTACTGAAGAGTTGGTAGAGGCTCAAGCCCTCCCTGTTGCTGCCCTGCACGCCTTTCTTGAAGCCACTAGGATGCGAGAGGGAGCTGAATACTTGCAGCCCTCTGTAAGTGTCCTCGTCCATCGCTACTATGTCAGCTCTGGTGGGACAGAAGACCAAAACATGCTTAAAAATTGGGGAATTTTGTTATCTATCGTGAGTAGACGTCTATTATAACTTCAACAGAGACGGGATGGGCGCTACCACTGGCGGAGAAACCGCTTTTTGAGGTGAAGACAACAGTTTGGTCTGGAGGTTGAAGATGGCAGCGAAAAAACCAGCCTGAACTGTCGGGGAGATGAGATCCTCCTCCCTTCCACCTCAGCCCCTCCCAAAGCGCTTCCGGTAGGCAGAGGCCCGCGCTGTTTTCGACTGGTCTTTGGACCAATGAAAGGCACCAGAAACTATTTGTGGGAATCTTGTTACACGTTGAATCTGCTTGGAATCCAAAACTTCAAAAACTTCAAAACTAACTGCAAGTAGTCTAACTAAAAGGTTTTGTTCAAAACCACAATATTCTTCATGTTTTAACCACGATGGAATGGAGACTGAGTAATATGCGTTTGGTGTTAGACATTGGTGTTTGTTGTTTAGCATTTTCCTGAAAAACTACTGGACTTACGGATCCACTCACAATGAAATCCTGGTCAAGCTCAGGAACTGTGGTTTCCCGTGCAGGTCCATGATCAGGTTGGACCAGTTGAGGTCCAGGTATCTCAGCATGGCGCCGAGCGCGTGCACGGTCTGCGTCTGCGCGAAGTCTACGACGGTGCGCAGGAACACTAGGCGCTCCTCGTCCGTGCAGTCGGCGGGCTCGTGGGGTAGGACGAGAGTGTGGATGCGCCGCTTGCAAGCTTCGAAATCTTTTGGGTGAAGGGTGAAGGAACAATTCAAAATTATTATAGCTAACCTTGTGGATGTTATGACAAGTCAAGACTCTACAAAGATTCGTTCAGAAAATTCTGCTAGAGCCAAAATACTTAAAAGGTAATTTACACGACGCGACAGGTGCCTCGTGAGTCGTGATTCCTCAAATCCTCAAAAAACAAGGCCTCAAGAAAATAGGACAGTCGTTTGTGGGAATAGACACGACGTTCTATAATATAATTCCAGTCAATTTTAGACTTGTCTTTACGCAAGTTTAAGAAATCTTTTAAAAGTTGGCTACTAGAAGAAGAGATATATTTAATTTTAGGTTGGCTATTACACCTACATGTGTGTATATGCTATGTCCACCCATTGTCACTTGAGCTTCGTAATTCATTCAGCTATGTCGTTGACTCTGGTTTTCTATGGATATCCTCGTTTTTGATTTAATAACGTAGATTTCATAGATAGTAGAATCATATACCTAGCATAGGTTTCATAAAATAATCCTATCTCAAGACGGTGGTAGGTACCTAACTAGAGTCTTGACCTGTCCTATCATAAACTCTTATAATGTTGTTTCTAGTCTTGACCTGTCCTGTGATAAGCTCTTATGGTCTACATGGAAACAAAATATTTTGATATAGATTTTTGGTTTAACATCAAGGATAGATATAGACTTACTATACTCCTTAGACGATATAAACTGAAGCTTGCACTTTGCGCTGTCATTGGTGTCGTTGACCAAGATGACCCGTTTCACTGCGCTCAAGAAGGTGCCCTGACTCTTCCCGTCCAATATCACCATCTTTGGGTCCACTTGGTTGAAGAGGGAGACAAATATCTGGTGTTCTGGCGCAAGATCTACTATTTCTTCCAGGATTTGGAGCTGGTTTATGAAATTATAATTTTATTCTCAAAACCTTTTTAGTATCTATAAAGTATACTATTTATCTATCTATGATTTGGAAATAATTGCCTCTGCTCATAATATGAGTAGGTAGGTACCTACTACCTACCTACTTATTTGACAGCGAAAGCAACCTAACTTTTTAAATTTTTTATCTGTCTGTCTGTTTGAATTAAGCCATTCATCTTCGGAACGGCTGATTAGATTTCGATGGATGGTTCACAGGTAGGTAGAGGATTATACAAGGAGTAGGTAATTTAAGTTACTTTTTTTCCTGAAAAATGAACTACTTATTGACATTAGGGGCAACATACCTGTAGGTTATCTAAAACCTCACCCAAAAGATTAATAAACCCCTTTTTACGTTAGGACTCTTATTCCATTCATCCATTCTTAATGAGTTTATACTACTTAAGTATATTGTGTTAAAAATAACACATTCGAAATTACAGTTTCTACAGTAAATAAATTTGTTCCTAACCTCTCCAGTTTGCAAAGTGTAACAAGCGGCTCCCAGCTTCCCAGATCTGCAGCACACTGTCAGGAGACGCTACAAATACACAACCCAAATAAACTTCTTTTCAACCCTAGAATATCATCACTAGCATGGCATTATGCAAAAGGTAGGCACCATGTTTAAATGAAAACTCGAGTTTACTGCAGTTTAATGAATCCTCTCTCTCTTGAATGACTCTTTGAAGACTCTTGGGAGATTCTTAGGAGACTCTTGGGAGACTTGGAAGACTCTTGAGGGACTCTTGGGAGACTCTTGAGAGAGTCTTGAGAGACTCTTGGGAGACTCTTGATAGACTCTTGGGAGACTCTTGAGCGACTCTTGGGAGACTCGTGAATTCAAGACATTCAACAGCCGTTCTTGTCGGAAATATTACACAGGCAAATTCGCGGGATCCTTATATTATAAAGTTAAGCTGTTTAATTGAAAATTAATATTCCCCGAAAATTGTAGCATTCGAACAACGTTGTTTGTACCTACCTACGTCTACTCAACTAAATTATGATTCTTTTGCGTGACTTGATTGATAAGCATGCCCTATGGGGGCACTAGCGGCTAGCCACTGTACTTTTATTCTATCAGATTGATGGTCAATAGTTCAACAAAACATTCAATATTAGTCTTATTAGTGGGTGGCCCAGAGTTCGATTCCCGCCAGGGATAATTTGGAGATAAGATTTAAGGGAAATAAAGCTAGGTATTATTATTTTATTTTATCTTTATTTAAGTATAACTATCTAATTCTTAATTGGCTCCAGTTTGATCTGATTGGAGGGTTAAGGTGTAACAGCTACCTATAACTACTTACATAAGAACCTACAAAGAAATACCTTTATTTCAGCGATCCGTTACCATACCTACCAATCAGGTTAAAATATAAGTACCAATAAGTTAAATAAACCTGCCATACTTATCATCTGGTGAGTTCACAATAAAAGCACTAACTTTTCTAAGAAATCTTAGGCTGAACTTTGATACCTACCTCTTCAGTTTCAGATTCTTCCGTGGATTCTTTATCTGTAGTTTGCTCAACTGTTGTCACTGCTCCGTTGCTATATGGACATTTAAGTAAGTGGTCGTTAATCGTTAAATATTATTATATTAGGTAGATCCTACCTACGTAAATGTATGTAAAGTAATGTAGATATATTTTCCAAATTAAAAACAAATCTAACTACCTATCTACTCACCTATTACGAGTGCACTTGGCAACAACAATGTTAGTACTAGATGTTCCCTCATTAGTGGAGCGAGCCTGTGCAGGCGGTATTTCATCATTTTCATCCATTTAGTCACAAAATAATTAGAAATATTTATTTATTCAATTAAAATTCACTGTTGAATAAAAAGCACTTAAGTATAGGCAGAGTATAGGTATTCAATTGAAAAAAAAAAAAAAATATATTCATTTCGCGCCACTTTTGTTTTTTTAATAATTTTAAGGCATGTGCATAATATTAATATTATTACAAACAGCCACACAAGAATTTTTTTTAAATACTACATACAATCACATCACAGATTAGTACCTATTCTAGCATACAATTTTACAAACATTTTAAGATTATGTACTTTACCTACCTATTGTACTTAATTATGCATGAAGATAAGTATTACAAGGTATATACCTAGTAGTAGATTAACATTTCCACATTATTACACACTAAAGTTCAAAAATGACAAGGTCCTTTTAAAGTTTATCTTTTTAGAAACTTATGACTTAAACTTTTTATGGACCGGACGTTCAAATAGGCACTTACGGTGAACTACTATATGTAATACAATAATATGTATAACAATAATATGTATAACTAATATATTATTTAAATAAGACGTCATTCTTTAGAAACCTATCAATTATATCTTCATATAATAATAATAATGTACAACACACCGAAAATAATACTTTTATTACAATTCCAAGTTTTATGGTAGAGGCGGGTAACAATGCTATTAGTGGTGGTTTTATGCCATTTTAAAAGAGATACGTCGTACGTTAAGAGATAAATATGTATGTTTTGTTCAATTAGGTAGATGTTCTAAGATGTTACTGAACAATTTACAGATCAAAAAATTGGCCTAGATTTATTTTAAATCGGGACTTTAGTTTTATACGAAAGTAGCCACCGATTTGTGGGTAACATTGCGACATGTACGTACCTACAATACATTTAAAAAATCCTGTCAGTGTCAACTATACCGATTGAGGCCCGTGGTAAATTATTTGGATGAGGTCTCTCCTGCCCAATATAAATGTCAACCAACGTTTTTTTTAACGTAAAATAGAATAAGAACAATAAAAAAGGATTATGAATTTGGTTCTTTAAAGTCTATGCTAGCTATCAAAATTATTTTTCTAATTTAGATGTATAGATCTATTATAGATTTTTCTAGACTATAAGCAAGTCGCGATCCTCAGGCGCGTCGCGTCGCACGTTGACCCGCACGTGGCGACACACATGGCCGACCGCTTCCATGGCGGGCGCCACTGTGGCCGCCATGCACGACTGCACCAGGGTTCTCAGCGAGGCAAAGTAGATTTTCAGGCATCTCAGGCAGGGTGTTGTGCACCAGATTTGCTGAAAAAAAAAAGTCCATCTATATTGAGTATATTTTGCACTGCAATCCTTTAACAGGAAGCCTTTTTACAAAATACGGTCGACGCTTAACGTGCTGTCGGAGGCACAGAGGAAATGAGACGGCGCAATTCGGACTTCCAAAATCTGTTACAACCCGTCCAGTTAACAGTCAACATTTTATCCAGCTCAATCTAAAATCTGTGACCCGTCCAATAAACCATTTGAGTCATTGTAGGTACTTAGGTACGCACAGTCCGTGAACGACAAAATGGATGCGATATGATGCGACGCGATACTACGACTCCATCGAAAATGAGAAACTTATCTACGCCACAACATAGACCACGTGAAGGCTTTAGCTATTTTCGCGTCGCGTTGTAGCGATTTTGTCGCTGACGTAGGATAACGGGTGACAGGTGAAGATGGGTAAGGGGGTAGGGTGAACTGACGAGAAGGTGGGAAGGTACCTCGAAAGCCAAGCACGCGAACCCGCAGCCCAGCAGCAGCGCGCAGGGCGGCGCGGCCAGCACGGCCAGCGCGGTGTAGCACGAGTTGCGCGCGAGCCGGAAGCAGTGGTGGCTGAGGCGCCACGCGCACTCGGGGCTGCGCGCGCCCTCCGGCTCGCCCACTATATCGTCCCATACTATCTGCGACCAGGACCAGAGAATGAAGAGAGAAATAAGAGAACAAAAACAAATAAGTATAAAACTTAGAATTTATTCTAAGGTATAAAAAAAGAAAAAAAAACAGCACTTCAACAAAATTAATATGCTGGAATACCTACTTCTGTAACCGTCGGGTGGGGAGGTAGGTAGATCGGTGTTTAAACGAAGAAAATTAATAAATACTGTACATCGAACGTAGTATATTTCACAATGCAAAATATGTAGTAGATTTCCTAGCAATATTCCGTACGTACCTAAGTATAGCGTTGTACTTCAGTAGTAGCTGGTAATATAGTAAGTATGTATTCTTGTATGAAATGTCAGGAGTGTCCTACATATATTTTTTTATAGAAATAGCTTTCAACAAAAGAATCCAAAAATAACAAAGCGCGCTATACAAAGAAAAGAAATGAAAATATCGTAGCCTACACGCAGATCGCGTGACCGTCGGCTAGCATGTAGCCTAGCTCGCCACTCGCCGGTCGCCAGAGGCATTTGTCGACTTTGTACATAGTGTCAACGATAATTCGAAATTCGAGTATCGACACACAATGACTTCAGAGCAAAATGAACCCAAAGGCTCTTATTTTAAAGTCGTAATTCAATAGTTCGATTATTTATTTTACAACATTTCTGCTTGGGGCGCTGGCTGTTTTCGAATGCTGAATGTATTGGCGAACTCAAACATAATGTAAGCCATTTTAGGTCCATTTTACTCTGAAGTCATTGCTTCGATCAATAGTATTTAGTAAAGTTTTCGAGCTCAGCAAAGTGAGACTAAGCATGTAACAGGGTGCACTGTAAATGGACCTCGCCCGGCGGCCAAATTGTTTAAACCTTTATCTGATGGAAGCTTGTTGCCGTGTACCTGAATCATAACTGTTACTTACGTGACTTGTTAATTTTAATAACATCACCTTCCTGTGCTAGTAACGCTTTACCTAAGTATTTATTGTTGTAAATGAGTATGAATAAAGGCTTCGTCTGCGGCTAATTTCCATAAGGATTTGTGCAGACGACGGACTATCTGTCCATGGCGCAATTTACAAACAGGCTATAAAGGATTCTAACACAGTAACATTCACGACGCGCAAAAAGTTTGACTCAAAAAATCCATTCTAGATTGACAGACTGGTCGCATGTTTCGTAGGTATCACGCCGCACGAAAGTACGCAAAAAAGTTTGCGTACCTACCTACGTTACGCTCACTTATACCTATAGTCCGCGATCGTCTGCACTTTCATGGCGTGTCCATTCTACCAACAAAATGAACTACTTTGAGTCTGTGAAAAATTTGTGTCTTTTTGTTCGGCTCTCAAACCTAGATTGGTAATTTATGTGTTTTTGTGCGCCGCAGACTAGATCGCATAGAAAGTGCGTCGTTTGCGTAGGGCTCTAAGTTTTCACCTACCGATAATGGACGTAGTTTAGCGAAAAAGGTCCAACCCACAAAACGCTGGTCAAATAAATAAATACCTATAATTACCTATATCTATCACAATTTTTACGAGTTTCTGTGGGTTGGATTCTTTTCACTAAACTACGTCCGGTTACCATCACTACATAGTATAAAACAAAGTCGCTTTCTGTGTCCCTATATCCCTATGTCCCTATGTATGCTTAAATCTTTAAAACTACGCAACGGATTTTGATGCGGTTTTTTTTAATAGATAGAGTGATTCAAGAGGAAGGTTTATAAGTAGAAAAATCGGACCTGGTAGGTGGCGCCAATAGCGGGCAGGACGACGTCTGCCGGGTCCGCTACTAAACTAGAAAGTTAACTTTTGTGCAGCCGTGTGTTTGCACTTTGCATGCAAGAGGTCCCTATAACTCTACTCGTCAAGTGAACTTCGGGGTGAATTTTGAATATTTATGCCAGCCTTCAAGCAAAACGTTCTATTTGTCTATAGCATTATGTATTTGAATGTAAGCCAACCTTCGCTAGTCGCCAGTCGGAGAAGCATCAGAAGAAGAAAAAGATGCTTCAATCTTTCAACGATTAATGATTTAACTGTAGACTACGTTCAAGTTTCAACCCTATATTATATTGGCACTCGGCATGATAACACCCTGGCTATAATTATAATAATGACTCCACACGTCGCCGCCTGACGCCTGACCTTCCTGCAGTGTTGATGGCGGTGCTGTGACGGAATGCAAATATAATGCCGTTGGGGGAAACGAATCAGCTAAAAGTCCGGATTAACATTTAATTTATTAGTGTAAATAGGTCATTATCAAGGGACATGGATTCCACAAAGCTATAATCTATTATCTAGCGAAAAACGTCTAAGTAAGTAAATAATAGAGATAAGTAGATTTTATGTAATTATGATTTCTAAACACGATATGGTATTGTGCGGTATGTAGCCTGTACCTATTCAGCAACTTCCTCAGTCTCTACCTCTCATCTCATAGAGTGGTTAGATGCATGGATGCACGAAAAATATTTTCTGCCAAATTTTGAGGTCCCCTCGCCCGCCCACATGCGCAATCAATATGTAGACATGAGAAAAAAAATTACACACTTCAATATTTTGAATGTCCGCCACTCTGAAATAAATTCGCGCCTATCAAAAAATAAATGATATCAGCGCTGGTAACTGGTAAGTTCATCGTTATTCGTTAGAAAGTGGTAAGAAGTATTGTCTTGTATAAGATGTATAAGATTCACCTGTAGATGCTGGTTCAGTCGGTTGGGGTCCCTGTCTTCGAGGGTTTCTCGTATCCCGCTGTCGGGTTTGGCCATTCTCTGCGGGAAGATCTGAATCCGCCGGGTGGTGTCAGCCCTATCATTAACCGCCACTAGCGCCGGCGGCGCGGAAGACGGTTCCGGAACTTCGGGCAACAGCTTGACTTCGTCGCTGGCGGATTTGGGGAATTGCCGCCGAATTCACGCGCGGGAGATTACGGGTGCTTTCAAAAACGTACATCCATAGTCCTAACCGCTAAACCGATCTTGTCAGAATTTAGCACAGAGGTAGATTACACCCCGGAGACGGACATCGCTACTTACTATCTATTCCGGGAAATCACAGAGTTTAAAAAACCGAAATCCGCGCGGACGAAGTTAACTATGACAGTTTTATACGTGGTTTAGTTTTGTACCTAGGTAGGTATTAGCAAATTAAATGAATTAAATAAAAACCACCCGTAACAAACACGATCAATAAACAGTTATTTTAGAATAAACATTTTAATTTAGGTATTTAAATTAATAAACCATAAACTAAACAGAATAATAAGTTCTATAGACTGCGTTAACAGTATAATTAATTCGTTTACAAGTCTAGGTACCTAGCTTAGAAGTAAACTTTGTACACCGACTGGCCGCGTGAAGCTCATAACACAAGCTCGGTCCGAAAGTTCACAATAATACTGAACATTCGTTAGTACTCTGAAATAAAAACCCATTCAGCTGTTCTTTCAACACCTTTCAGTGCGCATGCTCCGGTATACGAATATATCGCATTGTTCCTTATACATTGCTCTCTTCGAACCTTGGATTAATAATAATAGATACTTAGGTAGCGTATCACTATACATAAATTATAAAAACAACAGCCATCCCCATTGTTTGACCGTCTATGCGCGCTTATCTCCACAACTGAATGTATTTTCATTCCTAAAAAAATCACGGCGCTATAAAGTAAATACAGTTATGTCTCAACATTTATTAAAAAAAATCAGCCAAGTGCGAGTCGGGCCTCGCTCTTTCAGGGTTCCGTACATAATTATGAACAATATAATATTTTGGGTCTAAGAAATATTTAATTTCCGAGCTAGACATCGCAACAAACCGTGAAAGAAAAACCCAAAAAAATGTTCGTTTATTTTGGTCACAGCTTATAAACTATTTAATAAATCGTTGTTTTCAGTATTTGTTGTTTAAATAGAGCATATAGTACATAATATACTGAAATATCATATTCCCAACTAGTTTAGTTTTTGAGATAGCCCCCGTCACAAAAATGGTCTAAAACTGACAACTTTGATGGCCTCCCATTCCCTTATTTTTTGAGATAAAAATTAAAAAAAATATATATTTGTATTCTACTTAATGAGCTCTAAACAATGATACCCCACAAGCTAGGGTAAAGAAAAATTTTTTTTTTCCGGCTCCTTTTTCATGTATGGGAGCCCCCCTGAAAAATAATTTAATTCAATTTCTAATTCAATATTTGATTTTGGGTTAACGTTTTACACTAAATACCAAAATTTCAGGTTTGTAACTCATTTCGTCTGCGAGCTAGAGACCTGTGACCGGCGGACAGACGGACAGACAGCCGAGTGACATTAATAGGGCTCCGTTTTTTACCCTTCGGGTACGGAACCCTAAAAAGAAACTTACGGCATTGTTGACAGACAGACAGACAGACAGACAGACAGACAGACAGACAGCCGAGTGACATTAATAGGGCTCCGTTTTTTACCCTTCGGGTACGGAACCCTAAAAAACTCTGAGCTCTTCGAAGAGCATAACTAAATCGATTTTGAAAGGAGTTTCACAGGCAGATAGAGTACTATCAGGCAGCATTGTACAACTTGATATGCCATTTTCCATGTATTTTTGCAGTAAAAGGTGCTTGTTGTTTTATAATTTCATAGCGCTATTGTATAGGGTTAGTGAGAGTTAGCGCGTGTCTCGACGACGTTGATAGATTTTGACTATAAAGTATCTATCGTCAAAGTAAAACGTATTTAGAGCTTTGTTTTAAGGCTCAACTTTGTACCTGCAGCACCCCAAAGAGGCATTGCAAAATAAAACTTTAAAAAGAGGATTTTTCAATCCATTTTGCTTTTACTTCAGTACTGATTCTATTGTATAGGTACAATCTCTAACAAGTATAAATTAAAAATTTAAAAAACCCCCGACATTCGCCATTTTGGGGCGGCAGCCATCTTGGATTTGCTTAGTGCTATTCTACTAGTCAAGCCCTTTCATTTGATACCCATATTAAGGGAGTTGTGAAAAAATATGTAATCCGCCATTTTGTAGCGGCGGCCATCTTTCGGCGATTTTCATCAAATATAGCTAACAACACTCTCGACTAATTCACCTTTCAAACAAAAAAACCACATTCAAATCGGTTTACCCGTTTGAGCGCTACAGGGGAACAGACAGACACACACACACATACACACACACACACACACAGACACGTCAAACTTATAACACCCCGTCGTTTTTGCGTCGGGGGTTAAAAATGGAATTGTTTAGCGGTTCTAAAATTAGTGCACAATCCTTTTCACAAATCCATCAATTTAGTTTAGAGAATGTGAACAACATACTTTGGCATTATTGTGTGACTATTCGAAATCTGTTAAAGTTTTCGTGAAGTACTAACTCGTACTAAGAGTAATGGTAATTTCAGAACGTTGCTCCTACTTTCTCTACCAGCTCGTGAGGGCTATTTATTGACCATTAGCATTAAAAAAATATTTGTTTCCTTCCACCAGTAGGTAAGTATACGTTTGACGGCCACCATTACTGTGTACTGTAAAACTATTCCATTGTTGACACTATTTTTTAACCTCCGACGCAAAAAGAGGGGTGTTGTACGTTTGACCGTTTTGTGTGTCTGTCTGTTGCACCGTAGCTCTTAAACGGGTGAACCGACGCGATGGGACGTCGTTTTCTCACGGTCGGGGGTTATTTTTTTTACAGTTGAGTTACCTTATGGTACTCGCTGTCCCTTTAACTACTTCGTTGGTGTAGCAGTTAGTAAGTTCAACTGCGGTTCGCGAGGTCCTGAGTTCGATTCTCGGGTCACGCCATACATTGTACGGTACTGGGTTTCTACACGGGTGTTGTTTTCAACCATATGTCGAAGTCAATAAAACTGAGTTACCTACTTAGTTGTTAACATCAAAAGACTTTTCGCCTCGGCACCTCTCCACTAGAGGAAACGACCTCCGCTTCGTTGGTGTGCCAGCTTAGACTACGTCATCACTTACCATCAAGTGAGAACGAAGTCAAGCGCAAAACCTATAAAAATTCTCGCCTAACCCAGTACGACCAAGGGTACCTACATAGTGTAGCACACGAGTAGATAAGTACAGAGGGGAAGCTTCTACAAACGGCACGCTGTAGGTACACCGATTTGACCTACCGTGACCAGTAGGTCAAATCGGTGGGACCAAGGGGCCTTGGTCGTCATTACTAAATAAAAGAAAATTGTAAATGTAAATTGTTTATTAAGTCCATCTAAATTGTATATTAAGGTCTTTACAAATTTACAGGCACCGCCGTTGCACTCACAGAACCGATGCTCAGAGGCCTCAGAGTTATGCGTATTTCGTCGCCGCTAGCGGACTCAACGAACAAGACTCACTGCTGCACTCAGAGTTACTTAAAGACTTCCTCAGTATAGATTACACTGCTGCACTCAGAGTTACTTAAAGACTTCCTCAGTATAGATTTAAAAAGGTTCTCTCTGAGTTAGTTAACGCTTTATTACCAAATAACAGCTCATTTGGAGATTTAATGATAGTTAGTTATTGACTCATGAGACTAATTTAATGAATGCTTTTGACGATGTGGTCAGACATTGCTGAGTTGTAAATTGAATTGTTTATAGATTGGTACCATATTGCTGACGAAAAATCAATATATAAAATAAACTGATCCCATGCATGACGAAATACACATATCTCTGAAAACGCCCTTAATGAATATATCGTTCCATTATTTCGGGTAATTACATTTAAATTATGTTAATATTTAATGTAAATACTAAGTTTATTTTATCATTATTAAGGTATGCGCTTATTACACAGGGATATTTAATAATTAAATAGAACCGCTATCTCACTTGTAGCTACGTCGTATAGTTTTAATGGTTCCATTACACACTAGCCCAATGTGTTCGGCTAATGTCGGACGACGGCCGCTCGCGGCAAATGTAATCTACCTACGACAGGAAGCCCTTAACAAGTTTGCAGAGCGCATTGGCCGAAAGCGGTGTGCCAATGTGTACTGGACACTTTATAACGTGGACAATAATTATCACCAAGATATTATTAAGTACCTATCCAATGCATGGAAATTATCATTTTTTAATATTTTCTAAATCACTACAATATTAAAGATTTTCCTACCCAATGTAAACTTGCCTACAATTTCAAATGGTAATTTACGTATAATAAAATACTTATAAAATAATATTATATTTAGTACCACCTTTTACTTTTATTATTTTAACATACATTGAGCAGTAATAACTTTTCATTTAGTTACAATAAACCTATTAATAAAAAAAAATCAAGAAAACTGCACAGTAGTATAAATTATATAGGTATACATTTATTCTTTTAATTAAATATAAATCCTAAGTATATATATTAAACGTTTATATTAATTAGAACTTAAATCCAGAATGATCTTGAAGGAATAGCTAACAACAAAACTACCACAAAGCTGTAAGTAAATAATATAATGTAACTAATGTCTTACATATTGAAATATAGAGCATATAATTATTATATAATAATCGAAAGTTACTTTAATGTGTATATTGCACCAGAATTACTAATTACATACTTATCCTTTAAATAATAACTATTATTATACCATTTATAATATGAGTTTATCAACAACATGTTATACGAAATTATTAGGTACCTTTTTAAGGCTGAACGCACCATTCAATGCTATAGTCTGAGCATCTAAAAATCACGTCATCTATGTTTTCGTTCGGACAACCCCTTTTCTTAGCTATGAAACCTAAGCTGCAAAAGATCGCTCAGGCTAGTGATATCTTAACTTTTACTTAAGAGGGCTTACAATTAGTTTTAATTTTTACTGACTACGGCAAAGCCAAAAGGAAGGATTATGATTTTAGCAGTCTATGTAGTATGTAATATGTATGTATGTATGTATGACTATGTTATGATTTTTGTATATGATTCTGTGTGTTCCACCGTAGCACTTAAACTACTGGACCGATTGTGATGAATGAGGTATCAATTATTGGTTGATAGTCCGGGTGACATAGGCTACATTTTATTTACGAAAAAATCGAAAAGTGACCTTTGCGCGGCTTAACTAGAATATTAAGTTAGTTTCGGATAGACATAACAGATGGCGCCACAAGCTGCTTGCCCCGCGCTTTGTTCCGTTCGAATTCTATTATAGCACGCAGTTGAATGTACACGTTTTTCTGCACACTAAATTATTATTTTATGAGAGTAGTCAGGTTTAGTTAGTCAGAGCTGTGATAGCCTAGTGGTTAGGACGACCCACTTCTAATCGGAGGTCGTGGGTTCGATCCCGGGGCACGCACCTCTAACTTTTCGGAGTTATGTGCGTTTTAAGTATTTAAATATCACTTGCTTTAACGGTGAAGGAAAACATCGTGAGGAAACCTGCATGCCTGAGAGTTCTCCATAACGTTCTCAAAGGTGTGTGAAGTCTGCCAATCCGCTTGGCCAGCGTGGTAGACTATGACCAAAACCCTTCTCACTCTGAGAGGAGACCCGTGCTCTGTAGTGAGCCGGTAATGGGTTGATCATGATGATGATGATGAGTCAGGTTTTAGCTTACGAACTTTATCTCTTGTATTTAAATATCTTCGTACGAGTTGAGAATAGTGGGTATCGTCTATCGACCTTTATTTACATTTTGATCCATATTTTGAAGCGAACCGCATAAAATATTCAGGAGCCACGGCGTTATCGACGGAGGCTTACATTAGTGTAAACGCGCAGCTCACGGGGTCGTGGACGGTCACTAGGGTTGACAGCTGTCGTGCATTTTAAGAAGATTTCAAGCTATTATTTAAGTATCCGATCAACAAAGAACCTACATTGATTCACCGGCAACACTCCCTGAAGTCTTTGCCCTTGTCCCTGTGGCCTGCTTGGATTCTGGAGCGAGCTCGTCTGGTTGCATTGAGCCGGCGGGGAGTGGAATAAAACAGGCGAACGACGCCTACTTGCAAAAAAGAGTCCCAGGAATAAAAAGAATGAAAAAGACTAGAAACAAATATAGCGGAAATCAGCTACAAAACCCGCCAAACATAAATTTCACACGTGGAATAATTCGGTAGATATTGCTCTAAAAGCCCCGCGCTTTTGTGTCCAAACTCAATGGGTTGTCATCACGTAAATAAAATTTGTAGGTACCGTCATATTTCTTGAGGGGATCTTGCACATCAAAAATCTGTGCAATTCGGAAGTTTTATTGATTCAATCTGTATACCGGAATGCATAATCTTGTAAACAACGCTAACGCTTACGCTTTTTGTGCGCTAGCGCTCAAATCCCGGACACTAGCCCTAGGACCTAGCGTTAAATTATAGAAGATAAAAAATGCAGAGAAACGTTTTTAGAATACTGTATAAAAGTGGCAAGTAAAGTTATAAGAAGAAACAAATAAATAATGTTGAAATATAAAATATCAGTAATTGTTAGTATATTATATGAAATAAAAAAAAAAGATGCATGTATAGTGTATATTATAAGAATATAACAAGTTACATGTATAACATTATATGAATATAATATAATAACAATACAAATAACTACAAAAATAAAAATAATAATATTAATATAAATAAATAAAAATAACAAGAATAAATACAATATAAATTGATAAAAAAGGTCTCTGACCACCACGTCAGAGGACAACTTGTCTTCATTAAAAAAAAAAAAAAAACCCACTTATGACGCGTCGGGTCGTTTGTGCCCGCTCCACGGTTATTACGCGAACTCATGTCGGGCTCCAGCCTGTATGACCTACTTCCTGCTTGTATGTAAATGTCGCGTAATTCACATCGGTCACTCTGCAAATGCACCGATCAAAATAAATATGTTTTTGATGTAATACTTCTTTAGGCGTTATGAAAAAATGATGAAAGTGAATTTTAATGAAGCGCGCGCACGGGGTGACACGAAAAACGACATGTTGAAGTTGCTCCCTATACTCTGGGCTGTCAGACGCTTCGCAAATCGATCGAACTTCGCATGGACATCTGTCGCGCTCTCTAGTGTTACTTAACCATTAATTATTTATACATGCAAAGAAATATAACTTTTTACGCGTGTACATAAACAGGTACACACACCTTTTTTTCGACTGTGCGACATTATAATATTGTATGTGGGATTTTTTATAATCTCGAAGCATCCCAACGGCTGGATGGATCAAGTAGTCTAAAGTAAAACAGAAAAGAGATGCACGACATAAGGCGTGACGTCACGGCTATTAAGTGCAGACGTGCGAGGGAGATGGCGAGATTTTCTCACTAGGCCTCCAGACTATTTTAACATTATCATTTTTCACGCATACACAAAGATCGCCAGTAAAAAAGTAATAAATAAAAACCCATAACATGCTGTCGATCCTCTCATTTCACACACTCAGTAGGTAAATAATAATTTATTCTTAGCACCTGAATTACATAAGTCTAGAAGTTAGTAAGAATACAGTTAAGTCTAGATTAAAGCTTCAACATTACTTACATACGGAAGACGATAGCTATTGCATTGTTTACAGATCGAGTAAGTCTACAAATTTAATATTTATACATTTACTTAACTACTTACAATTATTCTAAAACTACCTACATCGATATAAGTGACAACCCTAATGGTTGTCAATGTTATAATCTCTACAACTGTCTTGGCCCACTGACCAAACAATATGATAACTAAAGTTATCCAAATATGTCTAATATATTCGGAAATGTTTTGATAATTTTCTTGTAAGCTGGAATTTGATAGAACATAATTTTTCTATAAATGTGACCAATAGATACTTTGATATTCACTGGAATTTTTTTTATTGTCCTTTGATACTTTGTGTAATTTTTAGCGACACTCAGATTTAGACATTTTGTTTAGAACAACAATACCAAGATGTATAGCTTGATTAATTACACTGGGTTATAAAATGAGATTAAATACTCCACAGATTCCGTCAAAAAGGCTGGCTGCCTGTAGGCTGCCTATCACCTGGGCGATCGCCTGTTCTAATTATACCAATCTCAACCGTAGTCATGCGAATATAATATGTACCATTAGTCCACACCCCATGGTGGTATTTTTAAGAGAAGTGGTCGGGTTGTCGTTTTGAACTTTATCTTGCGCTTGAAACGCCTTGGCTTGGCGAAACGGATGCTTATCTTCCTTAATTTTCCTCTTGCTGGTGGCAGCAGATCACTACGTGGCGACAGCAAGTCACCGCGTGGCGACGGCAGATCACTACGTGGCAACGGCAAGTCACCGCGTGGCGACGGCATGACACCGCGTGGCGACGGCATGACACCGCGTGGCGACGGCAGATCACTACGTGGCAACGGCAAGTCACCGCGTGGCGACGGCAAGTCACCGCGTGCCGACGGCAAGTCACCGCGTGGCGACGGCAGGTCACCGCGTGGCGACGGCAGGTCACCGCGTGGCAACGGTGGGCCGCGCGGGCCCGGCAGGTCGCAGAGTCGGCACTATGGCAGGCTCGTCGGCCTCATCTTCTTCCTTTGTTGGCTCACTGTTAACATACTTCAGTCTTAGGCATAGTACGCGTGGAGTCAAACTGGGTTGCACAAAAAAAAACTCTGCCTAAAACAAGTTTTTCCAAAATGTTTCCAATGCAAGTAACTATATAGGTACGTACTTACGTATACGTACATCCTGTGGTAACAACGCATGCATATAACAGGTACTTGGGTAGGTATTAAACATGCTTGTTAACTAATAATAATACATACTTAGTACAATTTTTCTAAAGCGTAAAATTTTTAATCTACTCAATCAAAGGTTGGTATCTATTGATACAAGCTTTAGTAAGCACTCACCGTCGCTTGGTTAGTGTTAAGTAGCAACTACTGGAATCACCACCTTGGGGAGAGAATCAAAATTTTAACCATAATAGTATGCTAATTGCTACTAAACTCAGCGTCAAAAAATCGCACCTATAATAGTACAAACTTTACGTCAAAAGAATTACGGTTTCTAAAATATTAAAAGAAAGGTCAAGATTTGATAAAATGATATGTAAGACAGTCATGAAGTATTTAAAGGATTAAAAGTTTTTTGACGTAAATTTTGCATTAAGTAAGTACGATTTTTTTGACGCTGACTTTATTTCTCACAAAAACCGTATCCTAATGTTATGGCTCAGTGTTAATTCGGTTATAAATGGCAAGTACTAAATATTAAACAAAAAGATTCGATTCTTGTGAGATTCCAAATCAAATTAGTGCAAGCAATATAAATTCGTGCAATTAGTCTAGAATCCTTATAAATAAATTAGCCTAATCTACTTTCAAAATTAGCTTTCGATAAGCTATTGTGGCCGATTCTGTTGTACACAATCTCTAAATCTAAACTAAAATGACAGGTCTAAATATATTTCTGTCTCTTTCACAATCCTCCCTGTTGAAGGGGATAGCACTATTTTTAAACCTGTCAATTTAGTTTAGGTTTAGAGATTGTGTACAACAGAATTAGCCCGATTGTCATGCGTTGGACTTTCAAAATTATCTAGAAAATATGCAATAATGTAAACAACATGCAAGCATGTTTTTGATTAACTGGAACATTATTAATTTGTTTTATATAAGTAGGCCACTTTTCAGGAGACGAAATAAGTCACTCATGAAGTCATGACTTGATGAGTCATGACTACCAGTGGTTCATTGTGTCAGATATATCGGATGATTTGAACTTTGAGTATAGGAATCATTATTATTGAATCACTCCAATTTTGTTTTTATTAATTTTATAATTATTCTTTCGTGTAAGTACCTATGTAGATTAGGTACGGTTACAACGGGTCTAATACAATAAGTAAGCATGGTAAGTGACCGTCACCTGATCTTGATGGGCTGCCGGAGCGACAGCTCGGAGCCACTCGTGGAGGAGGCGGGCGAGCGCGTGGCGGGCAGCAGTCGCGGCGCGCGCGGCGTGCGCGGCGAGCGGCCGCGCGCGAACTCCAGCCGGTAGTTGTCGGAGCGCGGGCTGCCGCTGAACGCCGACCCTTCTACCCCTGACGAAACAGAAGCTGTTTATGCTGGTTTTTACAGTTGTACGGAGAAGCCATACGGGGTGCCCCGTACGGAACAATCCGCGTCGCTGTGAAATGATCGCCCGTACGTGCCTCTACGCGGAGCGGATAGAAAGCGAATCCCGTACGGAACAATTCGCATCGCTTGAAACGATGCTCTAACGTCTCATGTGTGTCTGTTCCGGAAGCCCGTACGAGTCTCCCATACAGTTGTGAAACCAACCTTACTTGACGACCTTCCTGGCGTAGTGAGAGCTGTGATCTCATAAGTGGGAGATCCCGGGTTCGATTCCGGCAGGGGCAAAATTGTATTTTATAATTTCTAAATTCTGTCTGGTCTGGTCTAGTGGGAGGCTTCTGTCGTGGCTAGTTACCACCTTACTCAGAGATCTAATAAATCGATAAACATCGTGCCTCACGATGCCTCAGGCGACAAGATTTTAGTAATATTCCATACTCTATTCGAAACGAATATACAACCCAACAATCGGTTGAAAATTTAAAATCCTTCAGATTCAACACAATGCACTATTTATATTATGATGCTAATCGCACAGGTACTGCGTATAATCAGTGCACTATGCGCATTTCCGGTCACAGAGTGACACAGAGACATAGATTTCCCCCCATGTCGCCCGCGGGCAGTGTGTCAGGGACGCAAGGTCGCCGCCCGCCATGGGAGCGCCGGTAATGGACACCGCTTCCGGTGAGGAGCGTCGTTTGTATTCACTTGTTGTCATGTTACCTGCCTGTTCAATACGTCTCATATTTCAGCCTTAATGCATAAGCGAAATATGCCACAAACTCCCAGCAATAGGTTAGTATAAAGATAGATACCACACCCCCGAATAGCATTGTCTAAATCCCAACATTTTGGTAACAACCCTGATCTTCATACAAGTGAACAACTACTGATAAGGACAACGCTATATGTGAATCAAGCGGGACAAGGACAGCGCTATAATTCTCTAACTTCATAATATTACGATGACGTCGGAGTAAGTGTCGCTTATTTGCGCAGTGGTAGTTGGTATTCTTTGCTACTGATTTGTCGGTCAACGTTTCGCTTCTCGCGCTGTATAAATTGAGGAGATCTGTTAGAAGAACCAGAGACAACGACATAGCTTATGAGGAAACGCGGTTGCTCTTTTCTCCATACAAACGTTCTCGCGTGTTTTCTCCCTGGTTTATGATCCTAAAGCAATGATTTTTTACAATAAAATAAATATCAACCTCTTCTATGTCCCTATGTTTTCCTTTTTGAAGATACATTATTTTTATAAGCACTAGAACCGTTACAAAATGCTTAAAATTGCCTATTTTAGATCGCTTTTAACAGAGGCCTAATGTACAAAGACAATTAATAATGAAAAAAGCAAAACATAGGGACACAGTATATATCCTTCATATTCAGTTTACGAAATATATTTTAAATTGGTCTAATATTGGAGGAGGAAACACTAGAGAGCCAAACCTCGAATTATGACTTTTTACTTACGGCTATTGAGTCGGATTTGCAGTTGTCCTTATTGCACGAATTTGAGGCGCGGGACGGTCGGACGCGACAACGATAGTTTTTTCAAATACCTAATTTTCAAAAGTCTCTTCGACCACATTTCCTCTTAAGTGGAAGTTGTAGCGGCAATGGGCAGGGCATATAGTTCGTATAACCGACGGATGTAGGGGTTCCAAGGTACTGGATGGCCACTCCGCAACGATGCACGACGGACGACAGCAGACCAGTGACAGGGAGGCGTTGGGTACAAGCATGCACAAGACATACAAGAGATGTATGTCCAGGAGTACAGTCTAACAGAGATGTCTATTTATTGATGATGGCTGTAGGAAAGTCCAGTAGCCAAGTACAGACACCATCCCCTCCACTGCGGTCTAGAGCTCTTCTTGCCTGACGCCGAGTGTAAAGCACTATCAACTCACCGTTGTAGTTGTTGTGCACGGACATGGGCATGCGCGCGCAGGCGGGCGGGTGCGCGTGCGCCAGCGCCGCCTGCACAGCCCAGTCGCGGTACACGCGAGCGCCGTTCTCCGTGCGCCACTCCGACAACTCCACGCAGCGGATCTGTAAAGAGGCAACACCTCTTTTTAGCGCTTACGCTATCGTGATATCTATAACTACATTACACAAGCGAAGAAGCAGTCAGGTGGTGAGACAGATCTACCTCCACCCTTCTGCCACTCTCACGCCCGGTGGGCAGAAACCCATGCGGCCCGTCGTATGTCCTTCGCCGCATTACGTAAACATCACCATGATAAAGGGCCCCGGATGGGTTCGAAATTAGTCGGGCATACATCCACGTGAATCCAGCCGTTATGTTATATAGAAAACATCAAGTTTGAATATAGAGATTTGAGATAGAGATATAAAGACAGAAAGCTCGCCAATGAGCTGAAGACCAAGTGGCCTGGTTACGACAGCGCATATCAGTTGCTTGCACTGGGTAAGCTTAACCCAAATCGGTAATTCGATGGGTGATAGATTTTGGATGTCAAAAGCCATAACGTTTTCTCCGTGGAAGGCGTATAATGGGGGATATCTTATTGAACCTGACCGTATCAAGCGATTTTACTGGCTACTCTCAGCGGTTTGAGCGGCTTACCGGTGTAGTGCTTTTGCTTCTGCCGCTGGCTTCGGAAGAGGTGTTGCTGTGCCTCTGACGAGCGTCCCGCGTCCTCTCAGCCGTCGGAGACTCGCGGCACGACCCGTCGGGCTCGTCTCTAGTCTACGCAAGAAAAAAATAACGGTGGTATAGTTTTTACCGGTTACCATAGATTTCCTTAAATAAATTTGTTTGGCATGACCATGTTAGTCTTTATTTTGTTCAAAGAATTTCTGAAGTGTTGTCGCTGACTATGGGTCTCATAAGGAAACTCAGGGTCAGCGGACAATGGCGAGGGCAATAGCTTTAACTTTTAAGCTTTTAGCCCGCAAAAATACTAAGAGTATTCTCAGAGTTACCTCCGAGTATCTCTGCAGGATTAAATCAGAGATAAAGAGATCTGTAAGAGAACCAGAGTAATCGACATAGCTCACTGTACACACTGAAATTGTGATGGGCGGGACACTTAACTCGAAGAACCGATAGACTTAAGAAAGATTCCTACCTTATTGTGATGTGTAACAGGCGGCAGGCTACTGGCTCCGCTGCTAACGAGTCGCAATTGCTGTCTGATGTTCGCCTTCTCCCTCGCACGTTTCCTCTGGAACTCCTCCTCCACTCTAAAGACGAAAACAGAAAACAAGATAATGCAACTGACACCTTAAAAATCAAGATTAGTCAATATTAGCACAAGCTATGTCATTGGCTACGATATGTCGATTTTCACGGTTTGACCACTTCTTTATTTCCCCATCTACTTCATCATCATCATCATCATGATCAACCCATTACCGGCTCACTACAGAGCACGGGTCTCCTCTCAGAGTGAGAAGGGTTTTGGCCATAGTCTACCACGCTGGCCAAGCGGATTGGCAGACTTCACACACCTTTGAGAACGTTATGGAGAACTCTCAGGCATGCAGGTTTCCTCACGATGTTTTCCTTCACCGTTAAAGCAAGTGATATTTAAATACTTAAAACGCACATAACTCCGAAAAGTTAGAGGTGCATGCCCGGGATCGAACCCACGACCTCCGATTAGAAGTCGGTCGTCCTAACCACTAGGCTATCACAGCTACATCCATCCATCTACATCCATACCATCTACTTCATGCATACAAAATACACAAATTTTACCCACTTTAAGGACCACTCAGGACTTTTTTTTGGCTTTTCGATGATGCCTCAATTCTGATAATCAAGTCAAGACTTATATGATGAGCCAGCGCGTCTGACACGTATGTCTGGGACATAAATATAACCCTGGCATAAATCTCTCTCGTTTTAACTCGGTCTTGTGTCTGAGTAGAGTCAGAGAACGCTTTATAGATCTCACCCTAAGATATCATGACTTCCTTGACTCTCATGTCGCTCACCCAACAACAATCTCACCTCCTCATGGCCTCCAGCTCGGTCCTCCTCTGTTGCTCCTTCAGGTCCGCCTCGCGGGACAGCTTCTCCGCAATCTTCCGCCTCTCCAGCTGCCTCACCGTCGACTGGAACGTGAACCGCTTGCCTCTACCCGCGTTCGAGTTACGCTGAAATGGAAACAAACACGTTAGTTTTATTGGTTGCATGTGGATCTGCCTACATCTTTAACTGCCTCATTGGTCCAGTGGCATGGAACATTAGGAGCAGGCTAGTTCTTGGGTTGGAGTATTTGCTTGGAGATCCTGACTTCCTGGGTTGGAGTCCTCATTGGGCTAAACAATTCAAGTCTTTTTTTTTCTAAAATTTTTCTGTCTAGAAATTTTCAATAGCATCCGGGAGTTGGGAAATTCGCGGTCAGATATAAGTACCCCTGTGCCGTGGAGAGCACGTTAAGCCGTCCGTCTTACGCCTGATATCTAGAAAAAGCGAGGGAGTTGGTCTTTGAGCACATACTTGTGCACTATAATATCTATTGCGACTTCGCCTTCGGTTAGTCTCCGGCTCCGTTGTTTTCCGTTAGTACGGTCCGTGCCGTGAATGACTTTCAACAATTTACTAATTTCCTTAACGTTAGTAAATTTTTCAAAAAAATATTTGTTTATCAATTATTCACGCTCCATAAACCTGGGGCGAGAGTCAAATTATGCTCTAAATTATCATGCCGAGACCTAAATCGCTTTGTAATTATGTGGTTTCGAAAGTAAAAGGCGTTTTAGCATTTCTTTTGTCAGAGTGAGTGTGGTGACCGCACATTAAGTTTAGGTGGTGAAGCTTTTAGAGCGTGCGAACCGGGATGCGCAGATGACGGGATAATGATCGTATCTTGACGTAGATTCATTGATGATCAAAGAGAACATGATCTTGGTGGCTCGAATACTACAGATATGGTTGCTTGTAAAAAATATCGCGGCCGGAAGGAGGTTTTTAGGTGGTTACGTGAGTAACGCATTATCTGATGACTGTCGTGAACTTTTACTGGGTAGAAGAAATGTATTTTTATAAAAAAAAATTCAAGGTTGCTGTAGGTAGCTAGGACTAGCTACTAGCTAGGTCTAGTCCGAAATCCTTCAATCCAAACTATTGAGTTAAAATTCAGATTGGTTGAACGTAAAAAAATAATATGCTTTTATTCTTTGGTCAAGAAAGTTGTGGATAAATATTATCCAAGTTTAGTCTACCTAGCACTTTGGGGTATTCTATAAAAAACTGAACTAATTAGATTTTTGTGCCTTAAACCCTACCATTTATAATTTCACCGTAATCTTGGGGAGCTGGCAGAAATCTCTATTAACTCAAAAGTTTGCTCTAATAGGTACAGATTTCTTCTAGTTTTTTCTTGCTTTTCTCTATTGTCCGTTTCATTTAAGTAACTTTGTAAGTACTGACTTTCGGTTACATTAAATACGATGAAATAAATCTTGCTTCTTTAATTCAAGATTGGCTACCTTTTCTTTGCTACCTTAATGTTTCTCTTCAATCTATGGCTTCCATACACCTAATTTAATTAAACTGTCACAATGTTCTGTAGGAGAAAACTTTTATTGCTGTATTTTAGTTTAGTAATGGTTTCATGTTCAACTCAATTATTTGCCGTTATTTAGTGTTTCAGGTAGCGTACCTACCTAAAAATAAATACCATAAATATAATAACTTCACGTGCAACAATTATTCCGAGTGAGTGAGGTCGATTTACGCAAAAAGGATGCGGCCCAGATTAAGATCGTTGCGACCGGCAAAACGCATAGTAACTAGGTTATATTTATTAATATTGCCATAAATTTAGTTTTTGTAAAGAATATTAGCCATGTTTAACATGAATAACAAGTGTAAATTGAAAATTTAAAAAACCCCCGACATTCGCCATTTAGTGGCGGCGGCCATCTTGAATTTGCAATAGTGCTATTCTACTAGTCAAGCCCTTTCATTTGATACCCATATCAAGGGAGTTGTGAAAAAATATATCATCCGCCATTTTGTAGCGGCGGCCATCTTGGACCGATTTTCATCAAACATAGCTAAGAACACTCTCGACTAATTCACCTTTCAAACAAAAAAAACCGCATTCAAATCGGTCCACCCGTTTGAGCGCCACAGGGGAACAGACAGACACACACACACACACACACACACACACACACACAGACACGTCAAACTTATAACACCCCGTCGTTTTTGCGTCGGGGGTTAAAAATTAACTCAAACGCTGTAAATTAAGCGTAAGACTATTATGGGACCATAATAGTGCAACGGGTGGGACTTGATCCGTTCCACCTTTTGGATTTCATTTCGATCCTTGCCCGTCAACCTATTCAAGTTTATTAGAAAAAATTGCTTATTTTAATTACTGCCTATTATTAGAGTCCCATAGCTGGACAAAGATCTTTTCTTTTGCAGCTCGAGACACTTGCCTTGGTACGGATTTGATGAAAACGTTTTCATAATAATCCCGGAATCCCTCAGAGATAGATACTCTAGGATTTTCTCTGAAATAATAGTATGTCTATTGCCTTACAATATTTCCTATATAAACTGTAGTGCAGATGACTTGTTTAAATCGTTTTTAACTAAACATTTCACTTTTCCTAGTAATCTCAAGACAGACGCCCTGTGGTTTTCCTTCGGCCCTCGGCCAGTAACCCGAATTTCAGCGTATGTTTGTTGTACAGAAAAAGAACAAATCGACACGCGAACGCCGAACAAAGCCACAGGAAGCGTGCGTTTAAGTCGAGTTTAACCGAATGAAATGATAATCATCAGTGGAACATGGCTACACGTCAATTATTGTCACGTGCATCAAGATACACGCGAGCGCGTTCGTGGCTCGCCTGGCGAATGCCTGTCGGACAACGGACCGTCGTTTTGTGTGGACGACATGTTTACGACATTGTGAAGTTTCCCACAAGTAAATCCGATGTGTGTCTATCTGCTACAGGTCAACTGTAGAGCAGATCTTGACGTTTGGCCCAGAGATAGCTTACATTTTAGAGAAGGACGTAGCACACTCTTAATAATATGACAGAAAACCAAAGAGGTCCCATGAGGATTTTAATATACCCGAATCGCATGCATCAGCTAATCTATACTAATAAATAAAATTGAAGTGTCTGTCTGTAATATCGAAATAACTACCTCATATTAAGCTCATATGGTTATTTGAACGGTACCATAACCGAATCACACGTTTTTAAAATTTTTGTCTGTCTGTCTGTCTGTCTGAACGGGCTAATCTTCGGAACGGCTGAACCGATTTTGACGGGACTTTCACATACAAGTAGAGAATTAACCAGGGAGTAACATAGGCTACTTTTTTAACCGACTTTCAAAAAAGGAGGAGTTGTGTTTTTCTACCTATGTACACCGATATCTCCGAGATTTCTGAACCGATTTGCGTAATTTTTTTTTTATCGATAGAGAAACATTGCGACACTGTCCTACGAAAAACTTGGATTCCAACTCCTCAATCCTGATGCTGTAGGGGAACTGATCCCCAAAACTAATGGGATTTAGGAACTGTCGGTTATTTAAATTGATATTGGGGGTACCAATTAAAGACTTTATCGTTGAATGAACTCGAGTAGGTACATATTCAACTCCTCAACCCTGATGCTGTAAGGAATTGCATTCCGAAATCGTGGGGATCCCACGGAATTTTTCCGTTTTGGTGACGGGTTACTACAGATAGGCTCCTTTTTGTTCTGGAAAATTAAAATTTCCCACGGGATTTTTAAAAACCTATAATCCACACGGGCGAAGCCGTGGGCATCATCTAGTTAAATATAAGAAACTACATGACACCAACAAAAAATATCAACGTACAAAAAGACCCGCAAGTAAAGTACAGTTAGTTTTACCTTTTCGGGTAAAAACGAATTATAAAAACTGACATGAGTACATCAGTAAAGTAGATACGAAATGAAATATAGGATTGACTGATTTTTTTGACAAGTATAAATTAAAAATTTAAAAACCCCCGACATTCGCCATTTTGTGGCGTCGGCCATCTTGGATTTGCATAATGCTATTCTACTAGTCAAGCCCTTTCATTTGATACCCATATTAAGGGAGTTGTGTAAAAAATATGTAATCCGCCATATGTAGCGGCGGCCATCTTGGATCGATTATCATCAAACATAGCTAACAACACTCTCGACTAATTTACCTTTCAAACGAAAAAAACCGCATTCAAATCGGTCCACGCGTTTGAGCGCCACAGGGGAACAGACAGACAGACACACACACACACACACACAGACACGTCAAACTACATAATAGCATATGTAGTATGAACTTAAATCATGCCAAGTTTCATTTCAATCCATTCAGTAGTTTTTGCGTAATACATGCACAAACATACAGACAAACAGACAAAATTTTCAAAAACAGCTTTTTTACGTTTTATTACTTATCCCTTACGTCACTCACTTATTTTTTTGTAAATATCTTTAATGGACAGGCACAGAAAGTCTATGGTTTTAATCTATGTATAGACTAAGCACCTGCCGAGTGCACGCCTGCCTCACTGCATCTTTGTCTGTCAAATGAAATTGCGCGCGCAACACTTTTCTGTCACTTTCAACACTCGCACCGAACATTTTATATCTTAAAATCCAGGCAACCATGATTTAGCACCACTTTTGACCAGGCAACCAAATACGGTTCGATTAAGAATAAAATAATCTTTCATTTGACATATAATTCGTTTAAATAACAGATGAGGGTAGAAATTTCTAAGGTGGGATCTCCTACTAAAAGTATCTTTGTATCGACAAAGGTCGGCATGTTAGTAAATTGATTGCTGGCAATGAATTACTTAGCTCAGAAATATAATATCCGGTAAAGTGTATCATAACAAATGGTTTGGCAACCCTAACCTCGATTCTCCATTTCCATTGCTATTCACGAATTCTCGCACGAAAGGTTACACAAAAGTTGCAACGCAACACGATTTCATTAAGTAGGAATATGACAGGCGTTACGATTATTGAAATATTCATTAAAATAACAGACGTAATGCATGACGCGACAACTAATTTATGTGTTAAAGTAGAACGTGGTAGTCATGCGTAATACGAAACAATAGGAGAAATAATAAAAGAGAATCTATGAATTAATTTAAGCACAGACCAAGAGGCAAATTGTTCAATTTAGCTCTCACGGATAAGTAATGAATTACATTATATTATATCCACAAACAACCTGCTCCTGCTAAAACAAGAAGTAGAAAAGTCTGTATTTGTAAGGAACCGAGAGTTATTATTTTCTTTCAGGGTTCTTTGGAAATCTTTTAGGCATCTACTGTTATGCTTATACTTGGACTGAGTAAATGGTTTTTAAATTATTTATTTACTGTGCATCGTGTGAATTGTGCGTCCTGAGTCATTCCGGTGAAGCTCTTATCACAGACTAACCGTACAGGCTGACCCTGTACGGTTAGTCTGTGAAGTATTCCAATAACAAGTGTAAATTGAAAATTTAAAAAACCCCCGACATTCGCCATTTAGTGGCGGCGGCCATCTTGAATTTGCAATAGTGCTATTCTACTAGTCAAGCCCTTTCATTTGATACCCATATCAAGGGAGTTGTGAAAAAATATATCATCCGCCATTTTGTAGCGGCGGCCATCTTGGACCGATTTTCATCAAACATAGCTAAGAACACTCTCGACTAATTTACCTTTCAAACGAAAAAAACCGCACTCAAATCGGTCCACCCGTTTGAGCGCCACAGGGGAACAGACAGACAGACACACACACACACACACACACACACACACACACACACACAGACACGTCAAACTTATAACACCCCGTCGTTTTTGCGTCGGGGGTTAAAAAACAGGAATTCAAAGTTATCGTTTGGTCACTTTCGTATCACAAGTACATACATAACACAATCCCTGAGATAGGAAATAGGTTTACGATTTGCGTGACCACCTTTTGAAAAAAACATTTCTGATTTTTTCGACTTTTTGTAATCATCTCGCTGATAGTTTATTATGTTTTAGCTAACTTTAAACAAAGCTCATGGTAAAGCAAATTGTAAGTAGGGTTTTCTTACCGGTTATCGTCCATTTAGTGGAGTTACTGAGTTTGAGAGGGTGAAAATATATGTTCTATAAAAAAAATTAAACAAAAACTTGTTAAAATATACTTCTAGTATAGTCTATTTTCATTGCACGCTAGTATTTTTTTAGTCAGATAACTAGTTTTTTTTTAATCCTAATAAAAAGCTCAAAATGCTGATTTCACCGGTTATCGTCCACTAAATCTAGTTATCGTCCACCCTTGTACCTGTTATCCGTCCACTGATTTCTATGAGAAATTTACTATGAAAAAGTATGCATGTAATGAGTAAGTAATTGAATATGTAATATTAACACCACTTTAATATGTATTTAATATCTATACCAATTAAAATTAACTTCCTGTCCGTCTTTACGAAATATATGGGTTTTTATTAGTGAACAATATGTTTACTTATACATTATTAAAAAGCCACATAACCGTTTATAAAAAAATTGTTTTCTGTTTTTCGTCTATTCGTAGTAATATGTACTTACTTTTCAAAACAGCTGAACCTATTTTGACAGAACTTTCACAGGGTGATAAAGAACTTTATACTTCAAAGTGATGTGGTCTTTCTACGCATACGCAATAGCGGTCAACTGCTTGTTTTAAAATAAAACAGATAAAAAACTATTGCCTTGTTAACGCGGTTTATAGAGTCTACAATATGACATAATATCTTTACCAACTTTGCGCCTATCTATCTTGCATCGTCTTTTACCACATCGCACTTACATTATATAAAAGTAGGTACATATAATTTGGCAGCCTCCCTGGCATGGCGCAGGGGTAAGTCTTATTAGTGGAAGGTCCTCTACTTGATTCTCGGCAGACCAATTTGGTAAATTCAATTTAATAATTTCAAAATTGTCTCTAGTCTAGTATGCCTTACTTCCAAGTCATTTACGGATTCTGCTGTACCTCTTTCAGGTTATCCCGCATCCATCTTAGACTGTCACTTAACATCAGATGAGATCACAGTCAAGGACTAACTTGTAGATGAATAAAAAATAAATTATTGATATTATGAGTAATAATCAAAATTCGCCTAAATAATAACATAATATTAAAAAATATATGTTTTTCATACAGTTTAAAATATAGGTGGACGGATAACCGGTGCACTTCAGATTCTCTATTTTAAATTTCGTCCACAAATTATAATGATCGACAATACTATCTTAACTTATAAATATATCAAAGTTCCAAGGAGAAAAACATAAAATATAAGGTAATTCTTTTGTCAAACAAGTTTAATTATTTATATTTTTACTAAATCTATTTATTTCCAAATAATAGCTTGGTGGTCGAAACTTAGAATATTTATTCAGTGCAAATTTAGATATCGTCCACGTGTGATTTTGAAGACCCATAGTTTTATATACAATGAGAAAAAAGTGGACGAAGACTAGTCACTAACTAGTGTATGTGTATAGGATTCGAATTAATAAACTTAATTCCAATTTTGTGCACACCTCGACTGATAACAAGACTACCTAAAATTAAGACGCTAAACCTGTGTTTGACCGCCCGGACGATAACAGGTTTTCTTAAGAAAATAGTGAACTAGTTGTCGTCCACCCCTTTTATTTGTATTCTAATGTAATCAAAAGTAAAAAAACACGTTCACAGTATTTTATGAAACATAAGTAAGTGCTACAAAGAAGAATCAAACTAAATCTTATAGTAAAATGATTAATAACTTCCCGTGATAGTTGAACCATGCCACTATTTTTTTTGCTCCACACGGCTCATTTTCATTCCTTAATTGCATACTCAAAATTCGATCGCTTTGTTTTCAAAGAAACTTAAGTGAAATAGATTTTTTTCGTTCTCTGTGTCTTCATAAGACATTCAAGTTGGCATAGAGATGCATTATTTTTATGTAAGTCTTATAATGTTTCTATTTTTAAGCGTTTCATAAGAGTGATCCGCTCGGTGGACGATAACAGGTGCGTGTCCGGTAACCGGTGTTCCTACCCTACATAATATTATTACGTACCTCCATGAAGAAACGTATTTCTCTGTCGGTTCGTGTGTACTCAGTTTGTTTTAAATGCTTTTGAAATGGTGTCGTTCAAACAGTGCATAGTCGTCTACAAGGCGACAGGCAAGCACTCGAGTGTTTGAAAAGCAATAACTATACCGAACAGTAAACCTAAAGTAATATTAGATCCGGTTATTGCAATCCTCTCAAGCAAGGGCCAGACTTTGTCCCGTGAGATTACACAAATTCAGTAAACCTACTTTAACCTTAACCGAGCCTCAAATAAAAACGAAGGCTATATTTTAAGAATAGAATTATGTTTTCCTGAAACTTCCTACAACGATTTGCTATAAATTGTAAAGCTACACGGTTATGTACACTGAAAAGATATCAATAACTGATTGAAATCAATATTAGGTATAATGCCACGACATGCATATTCGCATTAGGTAACGCTCTACCTCGTTATTCTAGACTCTAAAGTGTCTAGATTCTGCGGATCATGAGCTCCCGGGTTCGAGACGCAGGTCGGATAAAAAAATCAATAGGATTTTTTGTTACAAAATTATCTGTAGCACCTCAGAGTAGGACAGTTTTTAGTGGCACTTCCCCGTGTCTCGGAGAGTAGGTATGTACAACAGTTGGTTTAACGCGTTGTTCTCCGTTCGTCCGGCTTTGACATTGGATTATGAGAGTGAGGGAATAGATTGCACCTGTGCTTGCTTGCGCACACACTTGTGCACTATAATATCTCGTAAGTAGCTGGCTAGTCTCTGTTCTCTCACTTCTCTGTTCACCGTGGTGGAATTTGGTCTGAAGAACATTTTTATTACTGTTAGAACTACTCGTATTAATAAAGACGGAATGCTACCAAATGTAGATAGTTAGTTGGTATGTTTGTAACAATGATGCTAAAACTAACCACAACGCATTGTTACTCGTTAGTCGTTACTCTATAATGGTAACATAATGAAACAATAGGTTCGCATTCAATCACTAAATTGGTACTGGTTAAGGTATGGAATTTTGATTAAAATATTTTTTTAACATATTATCGACCTTTACTAGGTACTTATTTATTATTTATTTATCAAGTTTTCGCCGTGTTTTTTGAAAAAAAAAAAAGGTATTAAATATTAATAATACTTAGTTACTAAAACACTGAATGTATGGATTTTTGTATTTTAAAAATCCCGTGGAAACTCTTCAGACTATCCGGGACAAAAGTATCCCTTTGTCTCCAGCATTTAAACTTTCCTGTGCCAATTTTAATGAAGCTAAGTTCACTAGTTGCGCCTTGTTGAGTTGATTAAGTATTATTATTGGAGATTATTCAAAATAGTTGAACGCACTGGTGAGGTATTGTGTAAACGTATAGGTACTTACAACCCGTTAGTTAATATAATAACCACCTCGATGCCAGTTGGGTGATATTTGGAGCAACAGACAAACATATTTCAATAGCTTACACAGCTGCGAGAGGCGAGTGCAAACACATTACACAACCTAATGAATACCAGATCAAATAACTTGGAACAATTTTCAGTAAAAAGACGCACATATAAAGTTTCAATAGCCCAGTATATATAACGGGTTGACATTCGAAACTCGACGTTGTTGAAACTTCAACAACGTCGACTTGTTGTTGGCGTCTCAACCGATAGACGTCCACTGCTGGACATAGGTCTCTTGCAAGGATCGCCACAGAACACGATCTTGTGCGCATCCAGCGGCTGGAACGACTCGTTTGAGATAGTCCGTCCACCTAGTGGGGGGTTTTCCAACGCTACATTTTCCGGTGCGGGGTCGCCATTCGAGCACCTCGGGACCCCATCTTCTACCGGTTCTTCGAGCTATGTGCTCCGCCCATTTCAGTTTCGCAACTTGATGAGCTATGTTGGCAGCTCTGATTCTCCTACGGATACCTTCATTTCTGATTATATATCGAGGGATACCTGGATTTGATACTTGGATACAAATAGGGATACTTCGAATGTAGCTCTCTCCATCTGATTCTCTCCCGCTAATTGACCCTTGAGTCTTCTTATAACATCTATGAGTAGTTATCGACCATGTTTCGGAGCCGCCTACTTATGCGACCCTTAGTCAGTATGTTTCGGAGCCGTAGGTCATTACTGGCAACACGCACAGTTCGAAGACATTCATCTTCACACAAAGAAGGTGTAATAAGAACATTAGATTCTTCAGTCTGTTATCATAACGTTGTCAAGTATAATCCCAGACTCCTATCTGCGATAGAATGTGACGAGCCAGAAGCACTAACTGTTGTGGTAGTTATCGTGTTTACAGCTCTAATTACTAGAATTAGTTATAATTTGACGTATTTAGTACCTATCTTCCTACTTATGACGTGGATAACGGTAAGTAAGATAAGTAACCACAGAAATCAAGATAATACTGTGTTTACAATTACATACATTACTTCAATATAAAATATACTTAAATTGTAACTACTAAGGTATTATATTTATCTGTTTGTCCGTCCGTCTTCAAAATGCAGCTTACATTGTAAAGCAGTAAATAGGATACTTTTAAGTTTTTACCCCGGAAATCAATTAATAGTCTCCGCGGGATTTTTAAAAACCTGAACCCACGCAAACGAAGTCGCGGAGATCAACTAGCTCAATATGTATAAAAAATCCAATAGAATTACTTAATGATACATAACTCTGCTGCTTAAACATAAATAACATAATTTATCAGCTAAGCGCAGACATTAGTGAAATCGAAAGTGTGATCTTTATGCAAATGATTTGAGCAAGAGATATTAGCCATTTCGTACCTATTAGCTATTAGTATAATGAAAATATATCGTATATAACAAGTGTAAATTGAAAATTTAAAAAACCCCCGACATTCGCCATTTAGTGGCGGCGGCCATCTTGAATTTGCAATAGTGCTATTCTACTAGTCAAGCCCTTTCATTTGATACCCATATCAAGGGAGTTGTGAAAAAATATATCATCCGCCATTTTGTAGCGGCGGCCATATTGGACCGATTTTCATCAAACATAGCTAAGAACACTCTCGACTAATTCACCTTTCAAACAAAAAAAACCGCATTCAAATCGGTCCACCCGTTTGAGCGCCACAGGGGAACAGACAGACACACACACACACACACACACACACACACACACACACACACACACACAGACACGTCAAACTTATAACACCCCGTCGTTTTTGCGTCGGGGGTTAAAAACAGCTAATCTATAATATAATAAAACTGTAACAAATCAAATTCTGTACATTGAAGATATTTTGAAATTTTTTATTGGAGGGCACTCTATAATCGATACTAAAGCCAAAACTGCAATTTTTTTCATTTTTGTCTGTCTGTCTGTCTGTCTGTATCTTGGCCGCGCATCACGCCGAAACTACTGAATGGATTCGAATGAAACTAGGTACGATTTGAGTTTATACTCCGAGGTAGGACATAGGATACTTTTTATCCCGAAATTCAGGACGGTTCCCTTGGGAGAGGGGAAGAAAGTTAAAACGTGTATTTAGCTGTAATTCATTAACGCGTAGTTCGATTTCACTCATTCTTTTTTATTAGAAAGGTAGTACTTCATGTATTGTCCCGTAAATATTTCAAGGTCATAAGTTTTTTAGTTCAGAAATGACAGACATTACAACCCTCAGTACTGGGTTCAAATAACTTGGGACCTCGATCTTTGAACGTACGGCTTATTTTAAACTGGTGTGCGTTTAGATTTATGTTTGTCGGTCTGTGTATTTGTTCCAAATAATCTCCGAAACGGCTGTATCGATTTTAACGGAACTTCCAATGGCAGATAGGTGATGTTTTAAGGAGTAACTTAGATGACATTTAGTTTAGGTAGGTACATAAAAGAATTATGGGATCCGATCCGATCCTATATAAAACCTATAAACACGCGAACGAAGTCGCGGGGGTCAGCTAGTAATTATTATAAAGTTGTTTCGTTAATGACTAACAGAACGATTGAAATTTGGAAAAAATATAGGCAACTCTACTCGGACGAACTTAAAATTCATGTAATATATTTCCCAACAGGTTAGAGGTTAGACAGTTCGTTTAAATTTTTACATTTTTTACGTAATAATATGCTGGCTTATGAATATATAAACGATCTTGCAAATGTGTACAACTTAATAAAATACTTTATAAAAAAAATACTAATTATGTACTTAAATGATGAGAAATAAACGGCCTTATTTTATTTTTATTTAAACACTAGATGATGCCCACGGCTTCGCCTGTGTGGATTTAGGTTTTTAAAAATCCCGTGGGAACGTTTGATTTTCCAGAACAAAAAGTAGCTAATCTGTAGAAACCCGTCCCCAAAACGGAAAAATCTCGTGGGATCCCCAAGATTTCGGAATACAATTCCTTACAGCATCACAGTTGAGGAGTTGGATATGTACCTACCCGAGTTCATTCAACGATAAAGTATTTAATTGGTACGCCCAATATCAATTTCAATAACCGAAAGTTTCTAAAACCCATTAGTTTTCGGGATTAGGTCCCCTACAGCATCAGGATTGAGGAGTTGGAATCCAAATTTTTTATAGAACAGGGTCGCAATGTTTCTCTATCGATTAAAAAAAAAATTACGCAAATCGGTTCAGAAATCTCGGAGATATCGGTGTACATAGGTAGAAAAACACAACTCCTCCTTTTTTGAAAGTCGGTTAAAAAAGTAGCCTATGTTACTCCCTGGTTAATTCTCTACTTGTATGTGAAGGTCCCGTCAAAATCGGTTCAGCCGTTCCGAAGATTAGCCCGTTCAAACAGACAGACAGACAGACAGACAGACAGACAGACAGACAGACAGACAGACAGACAAAAATTTTAAAAACGTGTGATTCGGTTATGGTAGCGTTCAAATAAACATATGAGCTTAATATGAGGTAGTTATTTCGATATTACAGACAGACACTTCAATTTTATTTATTAGTATAGATTTATTTATGGGTAAAATATTTTAGGTAGCTATAATTAGAACAGGGTTTATTTTAATGTTTACCTATCAATAAAATAGGTCCATGTCATAACGGAAAACACGGGAGAACAGCCAGCAAATAGACCGCTTAAATTCCCGAATAATACCTAATTCAAAACTCATCTCAATACTATCAATAATGTACTAGAAAATCCGTGAAAAATTAGCTGTAACCCACGATTGGGAACCAACAATAGTTTACTAGTAACTTAAACTAGTACGGGCGATTAAAGTTGCTGTCATTCACCAAACTACCTACAAGTGCTTTGAACAAGTCAGTATTACTTCCCCCATGGTTAAGGTTATGGTCGGCCACTTAAAAAACTCTGAGTTTTTTAGCTTTACTTCACTTTAACTGCGTGATGTTCTTCAACGAGAAAAGCAATACACAGACAGTAAGTCGAAAGGACAGACATTATATACGTATGTGTTTCTTGATGATTATTATGTTAAACTTTACTAATATAAATGTAATCAAGAAGATGATGTTATTTACAAAATATGTAGACAGGGTGTTTATGCATAGGTATAAAAGTATGACATCAGAGAAAATATAAACAGCACAAGGTGAAGCAGGATGACCGGTCGCCGCTGAGCCGCAAAAACTGGCTTAACTACACTGTACCGCTGTAGTTCTCCGCAAGATTTTGGGAAAAGTACGTTATTCCATACTCGTTTAGGTTGAGTGGTAAAAACAGATTTTTTAATGTATGATAGGCTCCCTCACACTTGACGACAATCATGCCTGATGGAAAGCCTAGAAAATGCCTATTCACACTGCCTTGAAGGTACTTAAGTCGAACGAGGCGGGAAACACGGATGCCGGAAAGGCGTTCCACACCCTAGCGGTTCGCATCAGAAACATTGTCAAACAAAAAAGCCGGGCTTTATATTTTCAACAGTACGTAGTTGGTATTCTGTGCTACAGGTAACGTAGGTCTCCCGCCAAACTGAAATGGTTCCTGAGGCAACGGTATGGACTATGGTGCAGGAGGGATGACGGTTTAGTGCGGGAGGGTTGGCGCTTGGGTGGCGGGAGGGGGACAGTTGACGTAAAAGCTAAACTCTTCACCCCACCCGCACCGCGCAGCTACCTCCGGAACCGTCTAAGTTCAGGTGCTGTTTCTGAAATAAGTAACTGTGCGTTGTTACCGAGAACTGAGGCGGTCCCTGAGGTAACTGAGAAGGTTCCTGTGGTAAGTGCGCGTTGTTACTAGTAACTGAGATGGTTCCTGACGTAACTGAGACAGTTCATGAGGTAACTAAGATGGTTCCTGAGACAGGAGCAGAGCTGAGACGGTTCCTGGAGTCTATAGCCTAATTTTTAACAACGTTGACTAAAATACTTTGATAAACTATTCTAGTAAATTTTTAATTTAAGAAAAATTGATTTAAATACTTATTAGTATTTTAATCAATTTTGCCTTAGCTGACTACTTAGAAAATTAAGTAAAAAACATAATTTACGTTCGTTTTGATATTTCACATAATCATAAATCTTTTATTTTGTAATATCAAGTAATTTTAATCGATTCTATTAAGAATGGTAATCAATGTAAATTGGTTAGCTATGCATCTTGCTTGCATATTTTTTACATTTTATTGGTCATGCGAAGGTGCATGAGACGAGTCTGATGACTTTGTAACCGACTCGAAAAAGTTTGCGTGATTTTTCTACTTGATAGACGAAGTTTGCGAGATGGTGCCATTAAAATTTTTAATTCCGAATCCTTACCCCTGATGTTTCAATATTTACGACTACAAAAACTAAGTAATTAATTTTTATATTTTGTAGTGGTTTAAAGTCGGTTTTAAGAACATTTTTATGATATTCTTATTAGAAAAATGTTTGTTCTATCATCATCAACCCATTACCGGCCCCCTGCAGGGCACGGGTCTCCTCTTAAGAGTAAGAAGGGTTTAGGCCGTAATCCAACACGCTGGCCAAGTTCGGATTGGTATAGACTTCACAATTCACATGCTTTTGAGAACATTATAAAGAGCTTTCAGGCGTGCAGGTTTCCTCACGATGTTTTCCTTCACCGTTGAAACAAGTGATATTTAATTGCTATTAAAAATCACATAACTCCGAAAACTTACAGGTGCTTGCCGCCTGCCGGGGATCGAACCCGGCCCCCGAAAGGGAGGCCGTCTTAACCACTAGACTATCACCGCTTGGTATGCATTCGTTTAATTGAAGAAAGCCTAGAGGTTGTGTACTTTTCTTTATTTACGTTAAATGCTTCATTAATGTTTTGAGGAGGATTTATGTAGATATACAAATACAATATCATCTTAGTAACGTAATTAGCACGGTGCTCTGTAACTTATGAGATGACATCATGGCACAAGGTCACTGACGACAACTCATAATAGAATAGCTACGATCATACATGACAATAAACAATGAAAACCATTGAAAATTGATAATTGTAACGTGTGAGGACATTGAATATCGTACGATACGTCATATCGATATACCGGGAGGATATAGAGGGGAAGGGGGTTGAGGGCTAGCACCAAAATTTTGTTCTCTCTTCTCACTCTCATAGCCCGATGGGACGGCAGCTTGACGCTACCGGAGAAAAATCAGGTGCAGGAATTTCTTAGAAAAACTCAATAAGTTTTTGGCCTGACCCGGGGCTCGAACCGGTTACCTCATGATCCGCAGCCTAATAAACTAACCACATAACAGCAGGCGTGCCACTAGAGTCTAGACCAACGAAGCAGTTCCACTGTAGGAGGTATAGGTATTAATAAAAATGAAGTATCATTTCTGTCAGTGATGAGGACCAGCTGGTGACCTTAAATTTTGGCCAGAATTTTTCGTATGTCACAACTTGTTGTTGAAACAAAGAAAACTAGCTGTTATTTCATAAACCAGTGGCAGAATTGAGAACCCCCTTGCCTCGCCATTCGTGGAAGTACGCCTAGTAGAATCATCCATATCACTGTCCTTGTCTCGCTCGATTTACGTAGGTATAGCCTTTCAGTACTAGATTCGCTTGTGTGTAGTGTCGGGGGTGTGTAGTAGCATGAATGTAGTGAATAGTAGTGTGTGAAGTAGAGTAGACAGTATTAAAAGCGTGCTGATCAAACGACTTGTCACTTGACATATTTTGATGCGATTACTGTAAAGGATAAGGCCACGAACGGAAGGCCGTCCACGACATCTGAAGTGCTTATCCTAGTAATGAAGATCATTAAAACCAGTGTTTGTTGAACGTGACAACAAACCGGTTAACATTGATGATAATTAACGATATAATTAACCAATGATTATTATGATCGCAATGACTAGTATGAGGTACTTACGTGATTATTTCGATTGTAAATCGAAGTAATGATCGTGTAGATTAGGTTCTATAAAAATGATGATTGATCATTAATTATAGATTATCTTCTCGTATCGTAGTTACTTATTGTATTTCTGAATGTTCTTGTGTCGTAGTCTACAATATTCATTCATTCATTAATTTCAGAAATGGAACAGTAAAAATGGTTTAAAAAACTTTTACAGTTTTACTTACTCTAAGACAATGCAGCCATATTTATTTCAGTGCGTTTTTTAAAAATGGCATCTTCGCGTCGCTTTGACTCAACAGCAGTATTGCCTTGAGCCTTAATTTTTTTAAATACTTTCTATATTCAATAATGGAATGCGATTTTTTTTAATTATGTGTTAGTTACTGATGTGCTTAGCATAAAAAAGTACCTACTACTTAACTACATATTAGATAGTTAACGAAAAGTCACGAGCCTACAAAGCCTAATTAATACCTATAATTACGATGTTTAGGTTTAGCTCTACCGAAAAAAACGTAACTCATGCTTTCTCTATGAACAGGTAGTAGGTATCGTCTCTTCCGGCTCGTTACGGCGTCACGGACAATAAAGATTGATGCATCGGTCAGAATACATAAATAAAGCCGCCATAAAACACGTGTATAGCGCTAATTAGTTTTTACAGCGCCTTCGCCTGACATCCTGATGTACGCAGCGCAGCCTTGCACAGGTTGTTTTGAAATTAATTGAATATGCAACTTCGAAAAGGGCACATCTCCTTTATTTTCACAACACCGTTTTTCTCTTAAATGTGATTGAAATATTATGTCGTCAGTTCTCACATATATAAGGTATTTATTTCGAGTAAAACATACGAGTATTAATTCGAGTATTAATATTGCCCCCGGCCCCCACGGCCCACATGCGAAATTAGGTAATATTATGGAAAAATTATGAGTCACTCGCACTACGACGAAATAAGAAGAGAGAGAATACAACATCTTTGGACGGAATACATAAACAATTCACGCACACTACATTCATTCATGATCACTGTCATAATATTTTTAACCCCCGACGCAAAAACGACGGGGTGTTATAAAGTTTGACGTGTCTGTGTGTGTGTGTCTCGCTGTTCCCCTGTGGTGCTCAAACGTAGCTATGTTTGATGAAAATCGGTCCAAGATGGCCGCCGCTACAAAATGGCGGATTATATATTTTTTTACAACTCCTTTAATATGGGTATCAAATAAAAGGGCTTTTTCTAGTAGATTAGCACTATTGCACATCCAAGATGGCCGCCGCCACAAAATGACGAAAGTCGGGTGTTTTTTTAAATTTTAAATTTATACTTGTGTCTCCACTCGTACACATTATGTGGAAAAGTTATAAATATTTTAGTTTCATAAACACCCTCAGAGTTATCATAATAACACACGAGTAGATATTATACAGAGAGAAAGCTACCTAGAAGCGGCCCGCTGTAGGTACACGCACACATAGCGCCGCTCACGCACACACGAGCTCTCACCAACGGTTCACGTACGCTCCGCTGGTAGGACAGTTGGTAGACAAACGACAGGGCTGTGGGTCGTGCGCACTTTTCCAATCTCTTTTTTTGTGTACCCTAGAGATCAAGTGAAGTAAGTATACCTACCTTTACATATCTATACAATAAAATTAATGAAATGAAATTAATTGAAATGACATGAATTTATTTATTGTAGGATAGTATGTGCCACTTATGATACTATGTCAAGACTCTACTACTGGTTCAAAAAGCAGATTCTACTGAATAGAATTGAGTAATAACATTGCCAGGTACAACCCGTTTACTAAAAGATTGGACCTGGCGTCGATAACGCCACTGCGACGCATGGGTAGGGTGTGCAAAAAAGCATCATTAAGAATATTTAGGTATTGTATGAAACTTAAATGTTTGTGAAAAACTGACAATACTAACACAGCATACCAGGTATGCTGTGTTAGTATTGTCTTGCGAGCGAGCGAGTCAAAGCAACTTGTCAGCGAGGTCCTATCTTTTAGTAAACGGGTTGTAAGTTAAAATGTGTTATAGATCCTCTATGCAATGGGCCATCGCGATGGGCCTATCTAAGGTACCTATCTAAATAAATAATTAAATAAATAAATAAATACTCACACATACGCACACGGACGTCTATTCCTAAAGTAGGCAACTTCATGCCTGTGTTATAGGTAATAGCCGACTGATAGACATATTTACATATAAATACATATATATATTTTATATAAAGGTATATATACATTATACATACATATTATAAATACACCCAGACTCGGAGCGGGAATCGAACCCGCGACCCTGGAGCGGAAGGCAGGGTCACTACCAACCGCGCTAACGGGTCATTCTAAGTAACTAGGTACTTAATTCATTCAATTTACTAAAGTAAGTAAGTATCTAGATTCTAGGTACTGTCACTAGGGATATCTACGCATGTGCTATCACACTTATTTTTAGTAGGTATCTGTTCATAAAAATGTCTACGGTTTTATAATCTACTACCTACCTAAGTAATTAGGTATTTAATTCATTTATTTTACTAAAGTAAGTATCTAAATACTATTACTGGGACATCTACGCATGTTCTATTACACTGACTTTTAGTAGGTACCTACTACCTACCTAAGTAACTAGGTACTCAATTCATTCATTTTACTAAAGTAAGTAAGTATCTAGTTCTGTCACTAGGGATATCTATGCATGTGCTATCACACTTAGTTTTAGTAAGTACCTACTACCTACCTAAGTAACTATAATATATAACTTATATATAGTATAGTAATGTAATATAAAAAACATATTTTTCCAATCATTATTACATATCTTGCTATATTATGTATACTAGTATATAATATTTTTATTTTTACCCATAATTTTTCACATGCAACAGGTGACAACCCTATCAGAATAGGTATAAATTTTGGACGTTCTTAGGTAGCTTTTCCTCTGTATAATATCTACTCGTGTGATAATAATCTACTCATTATAGATGCGTAAAGTAAACAAACAGTGAGTGTCATCGTCATGTACTTATTAGCATTCGTGTGCAGTAAATCCAGCTAATTATAATAATGTTATGACTTTATGACATAATCATACTTTTTTCCCTGTTGTAGCCTCGTAGGAATAAGGGTACCTGTCCACTGAGCAGAACGTATACGTGCTCAACAAACCAATCAAGTCATTTAGGCATGGTTTTACAGCTGTACGGGAGACCCGTACGGGTTCCCGGAACGGAAACGCGTGAGGCGCTAGAACATCGTTTACAGGGACGCGGATTGTTCCGTACGGGACTCGCTCCAAGTACGTACAACGCTAGCAATTATATCCGTACTGATCACTCGTTTCAGAGTGCTGCGGGCGCTACATTGTAGTCCGTACCGTACCTACGCGTCTTCCCGTATTGCGGGCGACCCCTGCGGGGTCTCCCGTACAGTTGTGAAACCAGTCTTAAGAGACGGATTTTTTTTATCACGTCACCGCCGAACACGGCTACGCTTTAGTAGACAGGCACCCTAAAATTTAACATTCGCTGTAACACTGACACAAACTTGTACTAATACGGCCACTCTATCAGCCAATAACATCAGTATATACCTACATACAAAAGGTAACACATATTATGTACTAGTTTTATGTCTTTAGAATATATTGCAGTAATGCCCTATATCTAGATTACTGAAATTATTTAATCAGGATATATACCTACCTAATTTGTATTTAAAAAAATATGTATAGACACAGTAAATTGAGTCGTCATTTGTCATGCGGCTCAATATGAGGATGCGTAAAACAACAACATGCGTCAAATGTTGACCGGCCAGCCGCCCTTATGCGCAATTTAATATATTATGCGCAAATAAAATAACAATAACACTGATGGAAAAATTATGAATCACTAAGGCAGAACACATTTACGCACATTACCTACCTAAAATAAATTCATTTTTGGCCAGAAATTTCCGTCGCCTAAAACGTTTTTTAAATTTTTTTCCGTGTATTAAAAATACAGCTTATTCAAAAATACAAACCTATATAAATAAAAATGTATTTGCAAGTACACCTTTAAATACTATAATTTTCAATGTTAAAAAACGAATTTTCCGCATTCCAAATAAAAAATATAAAAACAACATTAGAGAAAAATAGACATACCTTATACATTAAAACCACACACTAATGTCCCAGAAACGATCAACTGCATGTAATGACAACAATAAACGCTAATTGGAAACACGCGCGAGAAGCAGGTGCGCCCGCGCAGCGTTCTGACGCGAGTGCGGCTCCCGCGCGCAGCACGCGCCGTGGATCTCGATTCAAAAGTACAATGTTTAGCTTCAAAAGAATTGCCTCGCGTGTGACGACATTCCCTCAGCGGGCTATGAGGCCTGTTCCACCACCTTCTGATAAGTATCGGATAGCTATCTACAACTTTTGTCTTTGTCACTTGACATAAAGTAGAAAGTGACAAAACTTACGTTTAGGCTATCCGACACTTATCGAAAGGTTGTGAAACAGGCTGTAAGTTTGGAGGAGTTCTGTTCATGATAGTCAGCAGGGTCTGTTATCTAAAAGCTGCTGCATCAATCATTGCTACAATCATCATTGAAGCGGTGTGCGAGGTCATTCCTTCCGCGCACTCTAAAACTGTGAAACCAACTTCCTTCGGTGGTGTTTCCACATTACTTTGATATGGGGTTATTTAAGGGGCAGATCAACAAATTACTCAAAACCCGGCAACACATAAGTAGCTCCGCTGGTGATGCAAATGTTCATGGGCGGCGGTAATCACTTAACATAAGGTGACCCGATTGCTCGTTTGCCCGCAATTCATATTTAAAAAAATCTCAATAATAATGTCATTTGTGGTAATTGGCTGAACGTATGGTGTTCTTGCTGCAACAATACATTTCAGTCAATATATTTAGCGAGAGAGTGTCGACCAATCAGAGGTGAATGCGATCATTACATTGTTTTAGATGATCGACATGTCACATGCAGTAGGTAGTAGGTAGGTACATTTTGTTGCAGGATTTCAGTCAATGTAAAAACCAAGCAGTACTGTCCATATAAATAACAGTATGCTTAGTCTCAGTTTGCACAGCTCGGAAACTTTACTAAATACCTACTAGTGATCAAAACACAATTACTTCAGAGTAAAATGGACCTAAACTGACTTATTTTAAGATTTGAGTTCACCAATACATTCAGTATTCGTTTACGAAGCGCCCCGAAGCGAAGAAATGTTATAAAATATTGAAATTAAATTACAGTATTGAATTACGGCTCTAGAATAAGCCTTTGGGTTCATTTTGCATTACATGTTACAGTTTTTCGATACGTAGTATTTGGTAAAGTTTGAGGTGTTCAAACTGAGACTCAGCATATAAATAACGGGTGGATATTGAGTCAAGGGATGAGTGAACAGTGCGTCAAATGGAGATGAATATGCAACACAAACATTATTTTATAGGGATAAAAAGTTGCACTGTATTTCCGTGACTAAATTAAACCACGTAAGGTCATGAATACTTTAAAACCTACGTAGTTTCTAGGGTTAAATAAAAAATAACACTGAATTAAACACGTGACTTTTTCTCGTTTCACCAAAATTGGGAATTTCGAGGAGATATGCATCGCATGCTAAGAAGTGGAGGCTCGAGGAAATTCCTCGTCATAACACCGCTCTGACTGGAATTCATAATGCGGCTAAATGTTTACGTGCTTTATAAAGTTTGTACGTTAATATGCGGTAATAGACGTGTTTATTTAAATGTACGGTATATTTATCTGGTCATTAAGTTTAGGCTGAATCTACACGCACCTTTTTGTATAGGGCAGCATACACTGTTGCTCACATTATGGGTGAGAGAGACAATACGTCTTCATGTACCCTCTACACTATACCTTCGACACCTCACGGTTTTTACATTCTGCCGTCTTTGTTTTTGAACATCGGCTTCGTTAGTAAATTTTTAGGGTTCTGTACCCATTGCGTGCCAAACAGGACCCTGTTGCTAAGCCTACGTTGTCTGTCCGTCTGTACTTACGTCTGTCACAGGACTACAAATTCAGCAGTAGGTAATAGAGCCATTTGAAATTTTTACACAGAAAAATTAATGAAGTCGATTACAAAAAATTAAATAAAAACCACGAATAATATCATTTTTCTATACTAATATTATAAATGCGAAAGTGTGTCTGTGTGTCTGTCTGTCTGTCTGCTAGCTTTTCACGGCCCAACAGTTTAACCGATTTATACGAAATTTGGTACAGAAGTACCTACCTAGCTTGCGTCCCGGAAATTGCCATAGGCAACTTTTTATCTAAATCGTTAATTAGATTTGACGTGTTTCGAAAATCATAGAGCGGTAAACGGCTTGGACCGGATGAGCGGTGAAAACTCGTGCTATACGCCTCTGTTTTATCTTGTCATTAATACTAGAAGGAATCCTTAGTGCACGAGTCCAACTAACACTTGGCCTGTTTTTAACCCCCGACGCAAAAACGACGGGGTGTTATAAGTTTGACGTGTCTGTGTGTGTGTGTGTGTGTGTGTGTGTGTGTGTCTGTCTGTTCCCCTGTAGAGCTCAAACGGGTGGACCGATTTGAATGCGGTTTTTTTTGTTAGAAAGTTGAATTAGTCGAGAGTGTTGTTAGCTATGTTTGATGAAAATCGATCCAAGATGGCCGCCGCTACAAAATGGCGGATTACATATTTTATCACAACACCCTCAATATGGGTATCAAATGAAAGGGCTTGACTAGCAGAATAGCACTATTGCAAATTCAAGATGGCCGCCGCCACAAAATGGCGAATGTCGGGGGTTTTTTAAATTTTAAATTTATACTTGTTCATTTCGTTCGGGCACAGACGAGCGTGTCTAACAGCGCAGCGAGGTCAGGTTGTGAGTTGTCAACAGTCAACACTGAACACCAGGCCGATATCACGCTCGTGATTTAGCCCGACTTGTTTGGTAGTCGAGGATGAGCTCCGCGGAATACTAATCGCCTATTGATCATTTGTTTATGATCTACGAATACAGTTTATGTGGACTTATTGTTCTTTTGATTTGGTCTGCTTTTTGTTAAATGAAAAATACGAGATTAGAAGTAGTTGAAATCTATTATCTCGGATAGAATGTTTTGAATTTGAATTGTTGAACTGAAAAGATTTGTCAGTCGGTTAATTTTTTTTGAGTATAAGCTAATTTTATGGTTCTGCCGAGTTTGCACATTTTGACAACGTTACTAGATTTCGAACATCAGAGTAAAATGTTTAGTTTAGTTTGAAGTTATTGTGTTTCGATACTCGAAATCGATCAACGTTGTCGTAATGCGCAAACTTGGCATTACTCTACTGGATATTTTTAATTAGTAGGTACCTACTTATTAAAAATATCCAATCTATACTAATATAATAAAGCGGAAGAGTTTGTTTGTTGGTTTGTTTGAACGCGCTAATCTCTGGAAGTACCTGTCGGAAAAAATTCTTTTTGCGTTTTGTAGTCCAATTTTTGGGAAAGGTTATAGGCTACTTAGTATCTCTAAAATCCTCCCCTACGGGGGTAAAATGGGGGTAGAAAGTTTGTATGAAAGTCCTATGTTTTTAAAGCTACAGACCTGAAAATCAGCATTTGGATTATTAGTTTTAAATAATAAAAATCTGTATATTTTATTTCTAAAAATCTTCCCTTAAGGGGGGTAAAATAGGGGATGAAAGTTTTAATGGGAAGTTTTAATTATATTATTGTTCTTATTAACTTGAAATTTGGAATTTCATTCTAGGGCTTAGATATCAGCCTAGAAAAGATTTCACTAAAATTCTTTCCTAAGGGGGTAAAATGGGGGTAGGAAGGTTATATGAAAGTTCTATGTTTTTGAAGTTACAGATATGAAAATAGGCATTTAAATTTTAAATAATAAATACCTGTATAAGTTACTCTGGAAAATCTCTTCTTAATGGTGGTAAAATAGGGGATGGAAGTTTGTACAGGAAAGTTTGGGGGGTCCGCAAAAATATAAAAATCAGCCAAGTGCGAGTCGGGCCTCGCTCTTTCAGGGTTCCGTACATAATTATGAACAATATAATATTTTGGGTCTAAGAAATATTTAATTTCCGAGTTAGACATCGCAAGAAACCGTGAAAGAAAAACGCAAAATAAGTTCGTTTGTTTTGGTCACAGCTTATAAACTATTTTATGAATCGTTGTTTTCAGTATTTGTTGTACAAATAGAGCATATAGTACATAATATACCGAAATATCATATTCCTAACTAGTTTAGTTTTTTAGATAGCCCCCGTCACAAAAATGGTCTAAAACTGACAATTTTGATGACCCCCCATTTCCTTACTTTTTAAGCAAAAAATTAAAAAAATATATATTCGTACTCTACTCAATGAGCTCTAAACAATGATACCCCACAAGCTAGGGTAAGAAAAACATTTTTTTTCCGGCTCCTTTCTCATGTATGGGAGCCCCCCTGAAAAATAATTTAATTCAATTTTTAATTCAATATTTGATTTTGGGTCAACGTTTTACACCAAATATCAAAATTTCAGGTTTGTAACTCATTTCGTCTGCGAGCTAGAGACCTGTGACCGGCGGACAGACGGACAGACAGCCGAGTGACATTAATAGGACTCCGTTTTTACCCTTTGGGTACGGAACCCTAAAAAGGGGGTAAATGGTTTACTTATTTACAGACATCAGTTTATGAAGTTAAATGTAATAAAACAGAATGTAATAAAACACAAAAGATCCTGTACTAATTATTATAGGACATAACTACAGATTGATGTGATTTTTTGCAGTTGTATTTTTTTAGTTGAGGACCTGGAGAGTGCTGCATTCCGAACCTGTGGTAGACTCAATTGACGATTCAAAAGTACTTGTAAAAGTTTATTTGAATAAAAAACTTTTCTATTCTATTCTATTCTATTCTAGTGACAAGCTACTATTTTATCCCGGGAAAACAAAGGGTTCCCGTGGGACTTTAAAAAAAACGTAATAAAGCGGACGAAGTCGCGGGCAACAGCTAGTAAATAGATAAAATTGACTGTCTCTTGAAGAAGCCTACAAGGATAAAGTAAGTTCGCTCGGTTCTAGCCAGCTATATAGTTTGTATTGTTATAGTTGTGTGACGCAACATGCACATTATACACTCGGGTGTTTGTTACAAAATCATCTTTTTTCTCTCCAATCCTCACCTCCAGCGCAGTTCCCACGCAAACACAATTAGCACAGCGGCTTCCGGCTGTTTTTTGTTTGGATTTTGAATTATAAACGATTTATTTATGTCGTCTTGGAGTTATGAAGTAATTAAGATGATTCTAGTAAACGCAGGAGTTCCTTATATGCACGTTGAAATGTTTCAAAAATAAAACGTTTTCTAAACGAAAGAATTCACAATGCCGTAAGTACAATGAATATAAAATTATTTTGCTATAATCCGCTAACAGTACTGTAACTGTTAGCGGATTATAGCAAAATAATTTTATATTCATTGTATATCATGGAATTCCGCAAAGTAACGCCTGCTTCCATTCAACAATGCCGTAAGTTTCTTTTTTTATAATAAATCCCCTAACCGAAAGGATGTGAGTACCTCCTACAAACCATAGGAGCACACAATATGCAAATCCATATCAGTGCTACAAGCAGATATAACATAATAAAAGTATAATATTTTCACAAAGTTAACTGGGATCAACCTGATGATCTGAATTGGAATTTTGAAATGAAAAAAAAAATCAAAATAGGTTCAGATTCGACAGATTTATGGAATAACATCGTCATAAAATTATATATCTACCTACGTGTCGAATTGAAAGTGTCCTCTGTCTTTTTTTTGTGAAGTCATATCGAAATGATTTTAACTGTGGCTAAAAAGTGTTTTTTTAGGTGTTTTTTTTTTTAATTGTGTTTTCAATATAATCGAATTACGTTTCGTACTATTAACATGCTACATACATGTAACTAAGACAGGTGATTCATGTTAAGAGGATCACAATCTCACGAGAACTTTTGAGTCGTAATAGTTATTAATGTTGCTAGTAACGATTTCACTTAAAGTCTAATATCAGCTGAGCTTAAATGAAACATCTAAATGAAAGCAGGCTAACCTTGATGGAGAGTTTCTATTAGAATAGAATAGAAAAGTTTTTCATTCAAATAAACTTTTACAAGTATGTACTTTTAAATCGTCAATTGAATCTACCACAGGTTCGGAATGCAGTTCCAGCCGAGAAGAACCTGCAAAAAACTCGGCGGTTGCTCTTTTTTAACAAGCTATAATTTAAAAATTAAAAAACCCGACTGCCATGCTATAAAACGAACTAAAAAATTAATAAACTACCACCTTACCACTTACAGTGTAGTTGTTATTTATTTTGTTTTTCATGATTTGTCACTCCAAACTGATTTAAAACATATAGATTGTATACATTTTCGTACTGGCGTTTTAAAGCCCTTTATTTTGATACCCCACTCGAGGGTCTTGAGGAAAAAATTTTTTTTCAGCTCGCACATTAAAGTGCATAAAATCCGCCATTTTGAATTTTTATTAATTTTATGTACCCAGTAACATTTGCGCTGTTAAGACAAATCTAATGACGTATCATTTATCAAAATAGGTTGAGTCGTTGAGTAGTTACGAACTGACATAGGAAACGGTCATTTTCTGTGATTTATCACTCCAACTTATTTTCAAATATATAATTGTATACATTTTTGTATTTGCCTTTTAAATCCCTTCATTTTGATACCCCACTCGAGGGTCTTGAAGAAAAAATTTTTTTTCAGCTCGCACCTTAAAGCGCATAAAGTCCGCCATTTTAATTTTTTTTTAAATTTAGGTACCCTATGACAGTCGCGTCATGAAGACAAATCTAATGACGTATCATTTATCAAAATCCGTTGAGCCGTTGAGTAGTTACACGCGGACATAGGAATGGACATACATACACACAGGTGAAACACATAACCCAGTCGGGTAAAAATAACAATATAACAATTATTTATGTACATGATTGAAATGCCGTCTCGCGCATTGCTGGAACGAGTTAAATCCATGCTTATTTATCGTTTATATAATCTTCAATTGTATAATAAGCTTTTTTTATGAGCATACTTTTAATAGAGTTCTTAAACTTGTGTAAAGGCAAGTCTAAGATTGCTTGTGGAATTTTGTTATAGAACATTACGCCCATTCCCACAAACGACTTTCGGACCTTCTTGAGGCGTAATTGAGGAATCACGAGTTTATTTCTACATATTTCTTAATTGCCTATCGTGTAATTCACACTTTTTATTGTAACTATGAATGTTTTGCTTAACAAAAATTATGTTGTTATAGATATATTGAGAAGCTACTGTAAAAATACCTATTTCTTTAAATTTCTCTCGAAGGGAGTCCCGCAGTTTTAAATTATAAATTGCGCGAATTGCCCTTTTTTGTAAAACGAATTTTTTTTCAATATCAGCTGCTTTACCCCATAGTAAGATTCCATACGACATAATATAATACTATGGAAATATACAAAATAAACAACTTTTGCAGTTTCAACGTCTGTTAACTGTCGAATCTTGCTAACAGCGTAAGCAGCAGTGCTAAGCTTGCCAGCAAGTGTTGCTATATGGGTGCCCCACTGAAGCTTTGCATCTAGGGTTATTCCCAAGAACACAGTTGCGTTCTCAGTTTTCAATGGCTGACCACTTATCTTTAAATTGTTGCTAGTAATCCTTGTATTGGGCAATAAAAACTCGACACACTTGGTTTTTTAGCATTTAAAAGTAGATTGTTTATTATAGTAAACCAGTGTGAAACTTGAGATAAAGTATTATTTACATGGTCAAAATTGTTTTTAGTTCTATCGACTTTAAAAATTAAAGACGTACTTATCATCAGTAAATAGTACAATATCGCAAGCATTTTTGACGAAATGTGGTAAGTCATTAATATAAACTAGAAACATGAATGGACCTAGAATAGAGCCTTGGGGACACCCATTACTAACGCTGATCCGGATGACTTAACATCATTGATGCATACCCTTTGTATACGATCACTGAGATAAGACGCAATCAGACTGAGTGCAGTTTCTTTAATACCATAGTGGCCTAATTTTCGTAAAAGAGTCTCGTGCTCAACGCAATCAAATGCTTTTGACAAATCACAGAAGATACCAACGGCATTCTGTGACTTTTCCCATTAAACCCATCATACCCCTGATCGCTTTCTAGTCTACGTGGCCGGAATTGTGCCGAAACGCTAACTCGGCGGCACAGCGTTGCAATGCCAAATAAAGTATGGTTTAGGAACGCTAGAGGAACATAATATAAACATTCATTTTTATAAATACATATAGATTTTTGGACCAGAAACCTTCGCGGGCATGCGTTCAACCGTCCAACCATTCCCCAAAGTTTCATCACAATCGGATGAATGGTTTAGGAGTGCATAAGAGACATACCAGCTACATACTAATTTAGGTATTTATCCAACTTTCATTAAATTCTAGCGTCAGATGATTGCTTTACATTGCAAACTTTTAAAAAATGCAGATTTTTTTATTGGTATCTTGTCAGTAATCATCACTACGATTACTTGTTCTATTTTCTGAGAGCGTTCCCCTTACACTCGTTATAGAAGAAGACGTAGTATATTTATTGTACTCACCGCAGCAGAGGGCTCGACGCGCGCCGGCACCGCCCGCGCCACGTCCGGCGAGGCGGAGCGCTCCCGCTCGCGCATCTCGCCCGCCAGCGCCGCCGCCCGCGCCGCGCGCGCCGCCGCCTCCAGGCAACCGCTCGATTTGCTCCTGTCACCCGTAACAAATAATAGCTATCAACCACCACCTCCACTAGTCTTTTGTTAACGTCCCACTGCTGGGCACAGGCCTCCTCTCCCATCGCTTTCCACAAGTCAGTCATATTTGACCTAAAGCGTGGGATTTGTCGGACTCAAAGGCCTCAGATATCTATACTTCCCAGGTGGGAAGTGGGAGAGGACCACAATGATTTTCAAAGGCCTCAAAGGGTGGGTTGCATGTCACATGCATGAGTAATTACGGTTGAGGTTTTTATGTACCGGAATAATGCTATTATGGGTTGAAGAACAAAGGGTTTTTTAACTTCCTATCAGAATTTGACACTCAGTACTGCGTATCTCAGTACCAGGTCTAGCGGGTCTTCGAGGAGTGTACCCCATCCATCATTTTAGCTTCGTGACTCGATGAGCTATGTTGATAACTTTGATTCTCCTCATACCCGCTCATACCCGCATTTGATCTCGCAGGGTTACTCAAAAGTTCAGAACTCTTTCCATCACCTGATGAATGGCCGAGGCTGAGACCCGTAGTGAGTGACCATCATTCGGATACATAAGACAACACACACTGAGGGATTCCGAACGAGAAGTCATATAGAAAGTTCAAAAACCCTGATCAGCCAAGTCGCCGGAAATTCGGCAGTTGAATCTATCTAACTGGACCGTGATCTACATACTTACTCATATACAATTTTGAATCCTGAGTTCTCAACGATTACTGGGTGGAGTATAACATTAGGAGCTAGTAGACATGATTTCTAGGTTCGATCATCACTGAGTATTGTATTAAAGTCACTCATTTGCAATAACGACTATATTATTATCTGATATCAGCGGCATACCACGGATGAGTGATGTATTCGCAGTTTATGTTGATGTCAAGCCCGTTTCAGTCCAAAAACCCAAAAACATCTTCCAACCCAGTGGTAAACAGCTTTGGGGAGGTTTCATCTCCCTATCGCAGTGACACTAAGAAGTCCTTTTACTAAGATTTAAGATCAATCTTTGTGTACACACCTAATAGGTCGGTCCGTGGACATGACGGAGAGCGGCTGGTCGGGCGCGGGCGGCAGGTACATCACGTGCCCGCCCCAGTTCACGTACGAGCTGCGCCATCGCGCGCCTTCCTCGTGTGCCTGCTAACATTTACATTTATAGGTACGAAAACCTCATGATTTGACATCTCCATACTTAATTAAAGATTTACACGTCATAGTTAATATTAAATTGAAAAGTTACACTAGAGCCTCAGCACTCCGTGAAACCTCAAAAATGATGTTAAGTTCGAACTGTAAATTAAAATTTTAATAACCCCCGACCTGTAGGAAAACCTGACGTCCCACCACGTTCCTTAATTGATGATGACTATTCACAGATATTGCAAGAAGTTACATTAAGAAATATTCATAATCAAAAATCAAGAAATATTTATAACGAAGAAAATAATGGCATATATAGCAATTCTCATTTACCTTATCTGAAGATAAAGCAGGTTCCTCTTTCCCGACATCTTCAGCGACCTTCGTCCTCAGCTGTTGATGGTAGAGCAACGGATTGCTCAAAGAATTGGGAGCCGACTTAGTCAGAAACCAATTTTGTTCCGGCTCCTCCAACATGGGTTCGTGTTCCAGATCGAACCTTCTAGAGCCCAACGCGGCTCCTAAAGCTCCCGATACGGATTTCCGAAGTTTCTGGAGGCTGTTGAATCCTTGCTGGAGTTGCTTGCCCTGGAAGCATTCGTAGAAGCACGACACTCCTTTAAACTAGGAGGAGATGGCAATGTTCTGTACGATGAACTGATGAGGAATAAGGATAAAATAGACTGATGTCTCAATTGCAGAGAAGATCAAAGAATAATAGTTCAGAATGCAGGAGCTTAGAAGTATAGTACAAAACTTGAAATCTTTTTATTTCTTTGATAGAAGGGGTTTAAAGTAATTGGATATAGTAAGCAAGTTAATTTCGGCTATGGAATATTTTTTAAGATATAGGTAATAATATTTAGAAACTGGGCAAAGTTTTAGGATCATATCGTAATATGTATAGGTATCATAGATGCTAAGGTAACATTAACAATAGTAAAAGAAGGTATAAACTGATAAATAAGAAATCCATACTGAACACTAAGAAAGTTATATTAAGGTTAAAAAGTTTTTGAAATTAGTGAAGAACTAATTATACCTTATAACATTAGTATCGTTAAAATTAGTGAATTATCTTAACCATAAAATGGTTAAACTACAGAAAAGACTAAGTAACAGAATCTTAAAATTAGTAAGTTAAAAATCAGCCAAGTGCGAGTCGGGCCTCGCTCTTTCAGGGTTCCGTACATAATTATGAACAATATAATATTTTGGGTCTAAGAAATATTTAATTTCCGAGCTAGACATCGCAACAAACCGTGAAAGAAAAACCCAAAAAAATGTTCGTTTATTTTGGTCACAGCTTATAAACTATTTAATAAATCGTTGTTTTCAGTATTTGTTGTTTAAATAGAGCATATAGTACATAATATACTGAAATATCATATTCCCAACTCGTTTAGTTTTTGAGATAGCCCCCGTCACAAAAATGGTCTAAAACTGACAACTTTGATGGCCTCCCATTCCCTTATTTTTTGAGATAAAAATTAAAAAAATATATATTTGTACTCTACTTAATGAGCTCTAAACAATGATACCCCACAAGCTAGGGTAAAGAAAAAATTTTTTTTTCCGGCTCCTTTTTCATATATGGGAGCCCCCCTGAAAAATAATTTAATTCAATTTCTAATTCAATATTTGATTTTGGGTTAACGTTTTACACTAAATACCAAAATTTCAGGTTTGTAACTCATTTCGTCTGCGAGCTAGAGACCTGTGACCGGCGGACAGACGGACAGACAGACAGACAGACAGACAGACAGACAGACAGACAGCCGAGTGACATTAATAGGGCTCCGTTTTTTACCCTTCGGGTACGGAACCCTAAAAAGCAGCAGATAGAACACAAATAGATAGGCGGTTTAGACAGTTAGTACATAAAAAGCTAGTAGAAAGTGCTAGAAGTAAAAGCGTGATATTTTATCTTTACTCCTCCTCAGGAGTGTACACGGGAGGTTAGGTTAGTGTGTTAGTTACAACTACTACTGGACAATGTGATTTACTTAATAGTAATAAAAAATATTGTTTTAATGCTATCTACGATGATACCTGAGATGTAGAACCAAGTGTTGGAATTAAAAGTAACAAAATTCAAAAGAAATGGAGTTCACAATAATTTGAAACTTGCATCACTGTTGTAATCACACAAATAAACTGAGCAGATCTAAAAGTAGTGCCATCCTCTTCAAAATAAACGTAGCGGTAAGGAATGTCAGTACTTGTGAACCTATAATACTATAATATCATTGATTGGTTGTCTTTTTCATCCGTCGAAATAGTTACCTATACTTTTTAACAGAACAAACTCGTCCTATTAACTTCTATGAATAGCCGTACTGGTCTTCATCTCAGGTATCGAGTCTAACATCCCGCGCACTGTGAAGGTGTGAAATGCTCACTTTATCCTGGTCCCTGGGCAGGCTGAGGCTGAAGGGTTGCGCGCCGGGACTGTAGGTGGCGACGCCGGAGTGCGGGTGCTCAGCACCGGCGCCGTCGGAGCTGCTGTCGCCTAGGTCTTGCTGAGGCGTCCAGGTTGCTGTTTGATCTGTCACCTGGACGAGGAAATGATGTAAAACTGTCTTGACGTTGTGGAACAATTTTAGATTTTCACTGTCAGAAGAAGAATTTAGGATACATAGAACTACTGGGAATCGTATGGCTTCTATTAGAAATCTAGTTGATTCCGACGACTTCATCTATGTGGATTTAGTTTTAGAATACCCATAGGAACTCGTTGATTTTCCGGAATAAAAAGTAGACTAGATTAGGTACACCTTGTATAATTTTCTGCCTCCTTGTGAACTCACATCAAAATCAGTTGTGCCGTTCCTAATATTAGCCCGGATAAACAAACAAACAGACAGAGTCCAGAAATTATTATTCTATTTGATTTAGAATGTAGATGACCCTTTTTTGAATAAGATAATTTTAAAAGTACATTACGTGAGTCCAGCCGTATACTATGTGGATTATGTAGTGTTATGGATATCAGTCATGACAATTGAGTGCTAAATTTGAATTAAAAAAAGTTTAAACGCCTCACTTCTCTGGGGGAGTCGATTCTGTGATCACTGTGCCCGTGGTCGGCCGATATTCCCGAGTCGCCGGACTTGTCCGCGGACTGGTCGGACCTGGGCGATGACTCCGGAGATATGTCCGCAGATACTTTGGTCTCCACGGCTAGCGGTTGCGTTTCTGTGAAGGACAAGGATTTATTAATGGGTGCTCCAAATCCTGCAAAGTATAGACGATGAGAGAAAAAGGGAAATCTCAATGAGGCGAGAGAAGAAGAAGAAGACTACACTAAAGTCAAACAAGCGATTATGAGGGTAGTCGATAGTAAATTGGAAGTTTGCGATTTTGACAGATATAATGACGATTGACGTTTTCAAATAATATGTAAACAAATTAGGAATGCAATTTCTTTATACGTTTCGTTTCAAGCTACGGAACCCCCGATGCGCGCGAGTTTAACTCACATGTTTTTTTCATTCATTTTCTTCGGCTTCCCCCACCTCCGAATGTATATCCTATCCTTTGTCACGTAGCCCCTTGAATTATACATATCAATGGGGAAACATCGTGCGAAAGAATTGGCGCTGTCGGGCAAAGATTACGTCAGCATTGAATAGACGAAATATATTGGCATGGAAAAGTTTAAAAATTTTCTCTGCCTGTTCAATATTTTGTTGAACTATTTCTCTAAATTGAAAAAAATAAGTACCGGCAAGATGTGCATCCAAGCTGGCAAGTTGTCTCCACGCGGCGGCGGGTGAGAAGCGCGGAGTGTTGGGCAGTTTCTTGGGCAACGTCGGCCGCAGTCGCAGGGCGATGCCTAGTGAACCCTCAGAACCTTCGCCTTCTGATCCTTCTGATGATAACGCTGATTCGGATGATACTGGAAATATGAATTAAGCACAGTTAAAACATGGAAGTGCGTTTCTCAAAATCTGTGGATGCGTGTGTGGTAGGGGGTGGAAGCTTTGTCCTATTATGAGGTTGTTTTAGAGGGGGTAATGAGTTTTCCAGGACACAGCACTGTATTGAGCTACCCGCGATTTTATCCGCAAAGATTTTTCTGGTTGTCAAGTTTTTGCCAAAATACCTTTTAATAATTGTTGCGAATGCAATCAGAATAATTACTTAAATAGATCTTTCAATTTTTTTTAAGCAACTCCACAAATTAAGTCATTTAGGCTACCTATCAAGTCAGTGAAGATTATCAATAAAATAATGTGTATGCTTACAATTTCTTTTGCAATCTTCCTTAAGTTTCTCATTGAACTTCTCCAATTCGTCCTCGTCATGGTATCCCAGAAGCTTCTTCTCGATGAGGTGAAAGTTACTAAGTTCCTCTATGATCGGACTGCCGAGGCCAGGAAAATCCTTTAAATGGTCTCGTGGCTCCGACTTTTTAGTCTCGATCATACCGAAGTAGAACTGCTTCGATGGTGCTGGCCTTTGCCTGAAAGTAATTCAGATCATTAAAGTTTGTAGATTTTGGTCTAGCCAACGAGTGCCAGCTAACAGAACAAATCGAGGAACCGATAGACGTAAGAGTAGACAGGTCCTTAGGTGGCAACCCCGCCCCTTTAAGCACAGCTTTGGAAGATTTGGTACTAGGTGGACGGATGATCTCAAGCGAGACGCTGGTAGTCACTGTATACAAGCGGCATAACTGCAAGATCGTGTTCTGTGGTGATCGTTGCAAGAGACGTATGTCCAGCTGTGGACATATGTACGTCGAGATGACGACGAGATTTCCTGTAATTAAACTTGTATACTTGTGTAATTGTGTGAAAAAAGGAAAACACCTTACTTTTCTTGCGTAGCACGTTTTGAAACTTCCTTTTTCCTCGTAGGCGAATGTTCGGGGGTCGATTCCTTTCCAGAAGCTTGCCCTCTGTCAGGCATCGTCCTCACATTTTCCTTACTTTCCATTTTATATTTCGAATCGTTTGTAGTTAATTTACTTTGCGTTGTTTTTTGCTTGGTTTCATTGATTCGACTCAATGGCCTTCTCGTTATGTTAGTTGCGGGTTTAGAATCTTGATTACTATTTGCTTTAAGACTAGACTCTATGACTTTGCTCTCTGTTGCCGATTTCGTTGGGTTTGGTTTCTGTGTACTCGTTTTATCGTTTTGACTAGTTTTGTTTTCGCTTACATTTAATTTATTTCCTAACTCTTTCCTTATCCTACTGGTCGCTTTCTTAAGTTCTTCCTGAAACTCATCTTTTTCTTCGTTGCCTTTGTTCAGTAACGAAGGAAGAGATTTCCTCAACGGTTCGTTTCTCTGACCTAACGGACTGAACTTTTTGTTGTTTGACTCTTCACCTACAGCTTTAATTCTTTTTTCGTGCAAAGCTCTGGGTGAATCGTTTTCTCTTTCACTTATAATAAGAGTTTCGTCGAAAGTCTTTTCTCTTCTTAATAATCGTTGTGAGTTGTCGTCCTTGGTAAATCTTTCGGAATGCCTAAAATTTCTATTCAAAAGAGGTGTTTTCCACGCCTCGCTTTGTTCATTCGTTTTTGACGTTTTAGCCCTGCATCCACTGACCCTGTCAGTTCTCGTTACTCTGTAATCCTGTCTCGTTTGCAGCAATCGTTCTTCTTTCATCAATGACGCCGTGCTTTGGATCATATCTTTACTGTCACAATATTTAAAACTCTGTTCCTTATCTTTGCACGGGGATTTGTATCTTCTTTCGAAATTATCGTTGAAGTCCAATGACTTGAAATCAGTGTACGTGTTTTTGTACACGGGGATCTTGGAATCCACGTGACCATTAAGTTTTTTGGTTTCGTTTCTAGTTCTAAATAATCTGAGTTTTCTTTGTGGTTCGGCTCTCGCGTTCCTTTCGGCGGAATCTGGCGGTGAACCCTCTCGATGCTGTAAGAAACAAATATTGAAAAATTAATAGATACATACGTATGTTTCTGTAGCTAAGGACACGTTTCACCACTTTCTGATAAGTGCCGGAGAGCCTAAACGTAAGTTTTGTCACTTTCTTACTTTATGTCAAGTGACAAAGACAAAGTTGTGAATAAGCTATCTAACACTTATCAGAAGGTGGCCAAACAGGCCTTAAGTGACGTAAAAAGCGGATTTTACTGAGAAGAACCGGCAAGAAGCTCAGCAGTAGCTCTTTTCAAAACACAAGAGTTACATAAGAGTGTAGTCTTGTGGGCGCCAACGGACTAGTCTCGCCGGAGTTGCTGCACTTTCGCCATATTTATATGGGAAAAGTGCAGCAACTCTAGCTAACTCTATAGAACACTTACATTGTTGCTTGGTGGGGGAGGTGCTCGATATTTTTTCCGAAAGTTTTTGTTGTTTGTGCTCCGTGTTGGTTTCTGTTGCTCCTCCTCGCTCCGGAGATCAGGTTCCGACCCAAATCTTTTCAAACCATTCGCTGTAATTCATAAAATTAACATCAGTAATAGCTTCTGCATTATTAAGGGCCAGTTGCACGATAAATTGTTAAAGTTACCTTACGGTTGCCGTAACTGTTAGACCGTCAAGAGAAAAAAACACGTAAAGCAAAATAGGTTACGCAAGTTGATAATCGTACTGTTAATAAATTTTTTATCTGAAATTATTAAAATCTGACTATGGGGCGCCCACTTTGCTTTTTTTGGTGGTCAAACTTTATACTTCTATTCTATCTATTTTATCTACTAACTAACTATCTACTTTGCAACTAATACTTAATAAACTAAGGGAGCTCTTGAAAGTGCATTAAAATAGTAATTATTTTTAGCTGGATTTTTGTTAACAGCGGTTAATTACTAGCTGGTGCCTACGACTTCGTTCGCGTGGATTTTGACCGTTGGTTTTACCGGGATCCACCTATGTCCTTCCACAAAGTTCAGTCTATCTCTAGACCAAAATTTATCAAAGTTGATTCAGCGGTTTTGGCGTGAAAGCATAAAAGACAGACAGAGTAACTTTCGCATTTAAAATATTTATGAAGTATGGATTGTTTGGTTTTGAACTTAACAGAAGAGATTAAGAGAATAAGATAGAGTGCAAACGTACAGTCGTGCCTGAGGTCCAGGTTGGTGTGCGAGCGATGCAGCGGGTCGCGCTCCCTGCATCTCACCTCGCTGTCGGCCGGCACTCCGGCAGACCGCGACCGGTACACGTGGGAGTGCTGCAAACAGACACAAACATGACTTGCAGTCTCTATTTTGTTGTTACGTTCCCTTGAATATGGTTGAGCGAATCAATGGCTGGATCATGCGTCATGCTCGTGAACGGGTGCCACCGTCGGAAATGGGGCTACTTTTGTCTGCCCTTCTTCACATGTGTAGAATTGTAAGCACCATTCCGAACCTGTGGTAGATTCATTTGTCGATTCGTAAGCGCTTGTGAAAGTTTATCTGAATAAAATTGAAGATTACTTATATAAATGATAAAAAGGCGTGGATTCGACTCGTTCCAGTAATGCGCGAGACGGCAATTCAATCATGTACTTAACATAAAATTGTTATATTGATATTGTAAATTTGGAGCAACCGCCGAGTTTCTTGCTGGTTCTTCTCGGTTGGAATGGCATTCCGAAGTAATCCGAACCAGTGGTAGATTCATTTGACTATTCAAAAGTATTTGTAAAAGTTTATTTGAATAAAAAACTTTTCTATTCTATTCTATTGCATCCCTCGTTACTGACAAGTGACCTCTTAAAATATTTGGTAGGTGTTTTCTGGAAATAATTACGTGGTGATCTCCAAGATCATTCCAGATCCGCAAGGTCGACGGTTTACACTATTGTCACACCCACTCCTAGCACAAATTTTCACTTAATTGGAGGGGAAAAGGGAATATTAGTTATATTCATCATGGCTGATATTCTTTAAAAAAATTAAGTATACAACGATTCCACTACAAGTACGTTTTCGACTGAGGTTTAACTGGCTGTAAACACCGTAAAGCCGAATATGGAATTCCGAAGTCAGTTACTCACCCAGTTACCGACTTGTATCATTGTAGCTCATCTAGTACAATTGACTGATATACGCGCTGTCTTATAATTACTTATTAGGTACATGTCCTTCGGATATTAATACTAGGTTGTTTTTAAGTGCCCACGAAGCTTAGCTAGTCTCTACAAGACTTGTAGCTCTAATGTCTTATTTCTATGCTTACACAGCTAAGTAATTAACAAAGTATTGACGGAACGACGGCGAAATGCAGTCCTCGACACTAGAGGTTTGTATGTACCTACTCTAGCGGCACGCTATGATGGCCGGTTTGACGTTTGTCCGCTCATGAAGTTCCGTATTAATTGATAACGACTTTGAAGGAAATAATTGTATTACTTTATTGACGATAGTGATGTGCAGAGATTCATAAATTTTATCGAATGTAGTTTTAGGTTTAGGACTCAAAATTTATTTATTAAATTGATTTCTTAAATGTATACAAGTGTAGAAAAATCAGTTTGCACCATTTAAGGGGTGAATGTACTTGTGAATATGAACAATTTTCACTATGTGGACAAACCTCTGAAATCGCAAAAAAATATCAATAAATTTCGTTCAAATATTCAGTTCGTTCAAATAAATTAAATAAACATATACATTTTTGTTTTATTAAACCTATTTAATCAGGTACAAAAACAAAACTTAATTGTTTTTTGTTCGAGACTAAATTGACATTCCACATCACTATTGTAATGTGTCAAACCGGCCTTCATAGCGTGCCGCTAGTGTAGGTATATGATATATCATTACTAGGTGTACAGAGGTTCGCATTTAAATAGTGAAATAACTGTATTTAATTTACAGAAAAAAGTGTATTCAACTGCGTACTAATGGAAGATAACGCGGGGCAAGCAGCTAGTGACGCCATCTGTTATGTCTATCCGAAACTAACTTAATATTCCAGATTCACTTCTCGATTTTTTGCGCGGCCTGTCACCGGGACCATAACAACGAATAATCAATTGACACCTCATTAATCAAAATCGGCCCAGTAGTTTAGGCGCTGCGTTGGAACAAAAAATCGGATAGAAACATACATACATATATGCGTACACATATGGGTAAAAACTGCATCTAATGAGGCAATACAACAGACAGCATTGTAAAGCCTTCTCAGAGCTGTTGATTATTAGGTCAAATTGATCAAAAATTCTTAATTGTAGTATATTACGTACCTACATAATATGTATATTTAGTTGACTGTACCTATTTGCTAAGCAACTTGTACTCTAACAGAGCTAGACGACGTTCAACTTAGCCTCTAGCTAAAAGCATTTCACAAGCGGAAAGCGCTCAAATGAGCGTTGAAAGCTTTACGATGGTATTGTCTAAAGTTCTAAACTCTTACTTACAAACTATTAACTGCCTGCCTTTACCTGAACCTTAGTGTAGGGCCCTTGGAATCGTTTTGAACTATCCTTTCCTTGGGTGCGACGAACATTAAAGTAACAAAGTAACCAAATGTAGGTAAGTTGTTTTTAAAGCTTTCCCCTGTCGCTCAGTATTTTAACGATGTCGTTAACAACATTATTCAAATTAACAGCAAGACTAATCACGGTATGACAATTTACGGACTAGCTAACGAATGAAACCAACGTAAAATCGTTCTCACGAGTGGGATGATTTCCATATAAGGTGGCTTCTTCGACAGAATACCAGCGTTCAGAAATCTATCTATACTAATAAATAAAATTGAAGTGTCTGTCTGTAATTTCGAAATAACTCCCTCATATTAAGCTCATATGGTTATTTGAACAGTACCATAACCGATTCACACGTTTTTAAAATTTTTGTCTGTCTGTCTGTCTGTCTGTCTGTCTGTCTGTCTGTCTGTTTGAACGGGCTAATCTTCGGAACGGCTGGACCGATTTTGACGGGACTTTCACATACAAGTAGAGAATTAACCAGGGAGTAACATAGGCTACTTTTTTAACCGACTTTCAAAAAAAGAGGAGTTGTGTTTTTCTACCTATGTACACCGATATCTCCGAGATTTCTGAACCGATTTGCGTAATTTTTTTTTAATCGATAGAGAAATATTGCGACACTGTCTTACAAAAAATTTGGATTCCAACTCCTCAATCTTGATGCTGTAGGGGACCTGATCCCCAAAACTAATGGGATTTAGGAACTGTCGGTAATTTAAATTGATATTGGGGGTACCAATTAAAGACTATCGTTGAATGAACTTGAGTAGGTACATATCCAACTTCTCAACCCTGATGCTGTAAGGAATTGCATTCCGAAATCGTAGGGATCCCACGGAATTTTTCCGTTTTGGGGACGGGTTACTACAGATACGCTACTTTTTGTTCTGGTAAATCAAAAGTTCCCACGGGATTTTTAAAAACCTAAATCCACACGGGCGAAGCCGTGGGCATCATCTAGTTTACTAATATAAAGAAGCTTGTCCTGATTGACTGATCATCAACGCACAGCCTAAACTACTGAAGTTAGAAACTTGAAAATTTCTCAGTAACTTCCTTTTATGACGTAGATGCACATTAAGAAAGGATTATTGCAAATTCCACCCTTAAGGGGTTTAAATCGGGGATGGAAGTTTGTATGAAAGTCCGTCATTTTTAAAGTTATATCAATGAAAATCGGTATTTATATTGTTGGTTAAAAATAAAGAATTACGTGGTTCAGAAATTTTGGAAATTTCACCCCAAGTCCACCACGAAGTCGCTGGCATCAGCTGCTAGTTATGCAATAAAAGTCTTGGAAAACGACTTGTGAGCGACGATGACGGTTCGCCATTTTAAATTTCTCTAAGATAAGTAGGTAGGTATGGTATAGGACTTACGACATGTCCATGTGGCACCCTGGAGCTCTCTTGTAGCAGCGAGCCAGGCCTCCTGCCGCTGATGGTGCCCCCTGAGTGCAGGATGGCACCATTGTCCGTGCTCCGCAGACGAGGAGACTCGGTCAGCGATGGCAGCACCTGAAATAGTTTAAATAAGGCGCATAAAGTTGGTCTAGTGGTTAGCATATTCGACTGCAGATCACGAGGTCCCGGGTTCGATTCTCGGGTCGGGCAAATAATTGCCAGGTATTGGGTTTTTCTGTCAAGAAATTCTCAGTGCCAGCCCGGAGTTGGTAGTTGGCGGTGTTTCAGCCCCGTGCTTCGAAGAACACGTAAAACAGTCGGACCCGGTTATTATCACTATCATGTGATAATAGTCGTTAAAACCCGTTAACCCGCATTGGAGCAGCGGGGTCTGAGCTCTAAATCCTCTCCTATGAGAGAGGAGGCCTGTGCCCAGCAGTGAAACGTTAAAGGCTGTAGTGGTCGTGGTGTGCTGTAGAGGGTCGTACCTTGGGCGCGTGTCGCAGTGGCTCGTGCGGCAGGGTGTGGGCGCGGCGCGCGCGCTGCTCGGCGCCCGGCTGGCTGCCCGCCTGGCCCATGCTACAAGTATGTGTGTATACTGTAGGTATAGGGTCGTACCTTGGGCGCGTGTCGCAGTGGCTCGTGCGGCAGGGTGTGGGCGCGGCGCGCGTGCTGCTCGGCGCCCGGCTGGCTGCCCGCCTGGCCCATGCTACAAGTATGTGTGTATACTGTAGGTATAGGGTCGTACCTTGGGCGCGTGTCGCAGTGGCTCGTGCGGCAGGGTGTGGGCGCGGCGCGCGCGCTGCTCGGCGCCCGGCTGGCTGCCCGCCTGGCCCATGCTACAAGTATGTGTGTATACTGTAGGTATAGGCTCGTACCTTGGGCGCGTGTCGCAGTGGCTCGTGCGGCAGGGTGTGGGCGCGGCGCGCGCGCTGCTCGGCGCCCGGCTGGCTGCCCGCCTGGCCCATGCTACAAGTATGTGTGTATACTGTAGGTATAGGCTCGTACCTTGGGCGCGTGTCGCAGTGGCTCGTGCGGCAGGGTGTGGGCGCGGCGCGCGCGCTGCTCGGCGCCCGGCTGGCTGCCCGCCTGGCCCATGCTACAAGTATGTGTGTATACTGTAGGTATAGGGTCGTACCTTGGGCGCGTGTCGCAGTGGCTCGTGCGGCAGGGTGTGGGCGCGGCGCGCGCGCTGCTCGGCGCCCGGCTGGCTGCCCGCCTGGCCCATGCTACAAGTATGTGTGTATACTGTAGGTATAGGGTCGTACCTTGGGCGCGTGTCGCAGTGGCTCGTGCGGCAGGGTGTGGGCGCGGCGCGCGCGCTGCTCGGCGCCCGGCTGGCTGCCCGCCTGGCCCATGCTACAAGTATGTGTGTATACTGTAGGTATAGGGTCGTACCTTGGGCGCGTGTCGCAGTGGCTCGTGCGGCAGGGTGTGGGCGCGGCGCGCGCGCTGCTCGGCGCCCGGCTGGCTGCCCGCCTGGCCCATGCTACAAGTATGTGTGTATACTGTAGGTATAGGGTCGTACCTTGGGCGCGTGTCGCAGTGGCTCGTGCGGCAGGGTGTGGGCGCGGCGCGCGCGCTGCTCGGCGCCCGGCTGGCTGCCCGCCTGGCCCATGCTACAAGTATGTGTGTATACTGTAGGTATAGGGTCGTACCTTGGGCGCGTGTCGCAGTGGCTCGTGCGGCAGGGTGTGGGCGCGGCGCGCGCGCTGCTCGGCGCCCGGCTGGCTGCCCGCCTGGCCCATGCTACAAGTATGTGTGTATACTGTAGGTATAGGGTCGTACCTTGGGCGCGTGTCGCAGTGGCTCGTGCGGCAGGGTGTGGGCGCGGCGCGCGCGCTGCTCGGCGCCCGGCTGGCTGCCCGCCTGGCCCATGCTACAAGTATGTGTGTATACTGTAGGTATAGGGTCGTACCTTGGGCGCGTGTCGCAGTGGCTCGTGCGGCAGGGTGTGGGCGCGGCGCGCGCGCTGCTCGGCGCCCGGTTGGCTGCCCGCCTGGCCCATGCTACGCGCGACACTACGGCCTCATCTGAAATAGACAAAAAAGTGACATTAAATACCTCATCCTAATACTGTACATTAATGCAACTGACTGCCGACCTGCCGACGGACTAAGGAATCCTTTCCTAACTAATCATCAAACTAACACACTACTGCGTCTAGACTCTAGATTGATATGACGACCTGCCTGGCGCAATGGTGAGCGCTGTGGTCTTATAAGTGGGAGGTCGCAGGTTCGATTCCCGGCAGGGGCAATTTGGGATTTTATAATTTCTAAATTGTCTCTGGTCCGGTCCGGCTTTAGCCGTGGCTGGTTACCACCCTACCGGCAATGCCGTGCCGTCAAGCGATCTAGCGTTCCGGTACGATGCCGTGTAGAAACCGATCAGGGGTATGCATACCTCTTCCAAGTTAGCCCGCTTCCATCTTAGACTGCATCATCATTTACCATCAGGTGAGATTGCAATCAAGGGCTAACTTGTAGTTGAATAAAAAAAATGGTTAATCTTAACTCTCTTAAGTATCTTCAAGGCAAGAGTGAATAGGCATTTTCTGGGCAAGCGCGTTCCAACTTGACTTCATCACTGCTTTTCAACGAGCATGACTGTCGTCAAGCGTAAGTCTATCATACAATAAAAAAAAAATATCGCCAATAAATCCCTTGTCATAGTTGAATTTTAGTTTGTTACGATCAATCGCAGCCTTGTTTCTATATCAATAGACAATACACTTGTCCTTCACGATGTTATGAAACAGAGTGCTTAGTCTAAGATCGGAGCACTCGAAAACGAACTCGAAAACTATTGATCGAATCACAAGTGAATTCAGAGCAAAATGAACTCAAATACTCGTATTTTAAAGTCGTAATTCCATAGTTCGAATATGTATTTTACAACATTTCTGCTTGGGGCGCTCGTTGTGTTCGAATGCTGAATGTATTGGCGAACTCAAACCTTAATACAAGCCATTTTAGGTCTATTTTACTCTGAAATCGATCAATAGTTTTCGAGTGCTCCGATCTTAGACTAAGCACTCAGAACTATTAAAATGCCTAACAAGATCCCCCGAGATCGTTTAGCCGACACCGCGATAAGTGGGTGTAATTAATCTGTCAATCAGCTGTCAGGCGCCAACAGCTGACGTTTCGGAGGTACGGCCGAATGAAAGTGACCCAATTGTACAACAATGAGTACGAACAAAAAACCTAATGCGTTCTACAATGATTTGTAATTTCCAATTATTTATGAACGTTGGATACGTTACTTTCTACTTAAAAGACCAATAATAAAGTTTTAGACCAACAAACGAAGTGTGAAAAATAGACAATGAATCTTGTAGCAATACAATCCGAGGACTTGGATTGACGAGATCGACTAGTCAAATGACTACATATTTTATATCAATATTTATATAGTTACGTATCAACCAACATTAGGTACACAGTCAAACAAGTATAAATTAAAAATTTAAAAACCCCCGACATTCGCTATTTTTTGATGGCGGCCATCTTGAATTTACATAGTGCCGTTACATTCTACTAGTCAAGCCCTTTCATTTGATACCCATATCGAGGGGGTTGTGAAAAAATATGTTATCCGCCGGCGTGGCGGCGGCCATCTTGGACCGATTTTCATCAAACATAGCTAACAACACTCTCGACAAATTCACCTTTCAAACAAAAAAACTGCATACAAATAAGTTCACCCGTTTGAGCGCTACGGGGGAACAGACAGACAGACAGACACACACACACAACCACACACACACAACCACACACACACACACGTCAAACTTATAACACCCCGTCGTTTTTACGTCGGGGGTTAATGACACAGTCACAGACAAAATAATATGAGTCGTCAAAACGCCAGAAATTTGCTTCAGCGTGTTTTTCGCGCTGATGTGGCATGTCCCTTAATATAATGTTATGTCCCTGATCTTAGATGGGTCAACTTGTTAATACAAGGGTAACTTATCAACTGAACTGATGCCAGATTGGTAATCTAATGGCCACCACTGGCTTAGAATACGAACTATGCCAGACGCCAGTGATAGACAACAGAAAGTTTTAATAGATGATGGTAAAAAGATTGTGAATAGGTAAACTAAAGAAATTCCGTTTGGTTCAATAGACGAGAGCAAGCATCGAATTTCATGATTAAGATTATTAATGGTGGAATGCATCCAAATACTTACGTGGATGACTTTAATTTTGATCTAAATACAATATTGAAAAATTTCTAACATAGAGCTAGGACACAGTTTGGTGTCTCAGAATTTATTATACGCGGTTATAACTTGAAAAATTAAGAAGTTTTCTACATATTATATACTTTAAAACATGTAAGGTCGTAAGAAATATTTAAAGCCATAAATTCAAATTACATCATTTGAGTACCTTCGTTATAAGTTTCTAAATACATTAAAAATGGTCGAGCTCAGAGGCACTTTCCCTACAATAAATCTTTAAGACCTCCAAATCCAATATGACTGCACCAGTAGGACCTCACATGGTGATTTTAAAGTTTTAGGGGATCACAAAATGATAAATTTGAAATTTTAAGAGATTTGACCGTTCGGAGTGAGGTTCCGAAGTTGTGGACTCATAAACATGAGTACGTTTTCACAGTAGTGTTCTACGTAAAATAGCTATATTGAATTCTTAAAGATTTTACAGAGATTTTTTGATCTGTCAAAGGTCGGTTTTGATTGTCAATAATTTTTCAAGGTGCTATGCAAGTAAGGCAATGGTGATAATTATTTACGACAGCTTAAAATTAAAGCTACGAGGGTTCCAACGAGCCCTCGTCCAAAGAATACCCTCGTCCGAAAAGACAACGACCGAAGTTTTGGTCGAAAAATTCGATGGATGCGATGACATTAAGTTGTATGTATGTGAAGCTTTTTTGTTTGTTTATTACGCATTATGTAATGGTCTCATTATTATTTTAATAATGAGCGCTCTACACGTTCGCGGCATGAGTGCAGTTCAATTGTTTCAGCCGAGCAGTAAACGGGAGAAATCGTATTATTCAGAAAGCTCTTAAAATGTCACAGCGCTGATGAGTGTTATTAGCGGTACAACAGAATGGGATGTGAAAATAAGCAGCATTAACGTGCAGCCGGACTTTCCGCTAGGGTTGTCGCATAACAATTAATGTATTATTGACTGAGCGAAGCGAGCTCTCCTATTCTACTTCGGCGAATATCAGAGGCGTAGCTATGCGGTATCAGCCGTATCAATGCTAGGGGGTCATCGATCAACAAGGGAGCCGACACGTATGAGTAAAAATTCGTAGATTTCTATCCGAAATTTCATTGATACGAGGTCCGTTATTAAATGAATGTTGAAATGAGTACCTGCTTATTTTGTTTATTATTAAAAAAATACCTACCTTTTCTTCGCCCCAGTTTTGTTAAAAGGGCAACTTAGTTTGAGTCATATAGTTAAACATCACGTACCCCTATAATTCAACAAGGTGAGATTTTCACATAGACTACGTAATTAAAACTCAATTTCGTTCCTATGAGTAGAATTATTAGTAGCATGCGTGGTAATACACCGTTGCACTATGGAGCCTCTAAATATTGAATAAATAATATTTATTCAATAATTTTGTCTATCTGGCCTGGTGGCAGCCCTACGCTTCGAAGGCAAAAGTGCATAGCAATAGAGAATTTTCTCCGTCCGCGCGGAGAAATGGCGCTGCGCCCGCGCACGCTAACTTTCCTTATATAGTCATAATTCATAGATACGTATACACCTAGTGGTTGAAACAGCATCCACGAACCGGCTGATGGCTCAATCAATTGCGGGTCGCTATTTGCATATTTTTATTTTATACCAGCTTTTGCCTGCGACTTTGCCCGCGTGAATTTCGGTTTTTCACAAATCCCGAAGGAATCGTGGATTTCCGGTTCCCGTTTCCGCTCCCTTTTCCAACCTTTATATCTACTTTCAAGGAGGTTTGCTATAGTAATCTACCTATAGTTGTGGCTGTAGATTGCTGTAGCAATTTCGGTTTTTTCAAAATCTAGCGGGAACTGTGGATTTTCCAGGATGAAAAGTAGCCTATGAGTTATTTCCAGTGTATAATCTATCTCCATTGCAAATTTCAGCCCAATCGGTTCAGTAGTTGCGGCGTGAAAGAGTAACAAACATAGACACATACACAGATATACATACACATTACACGCAAACTTTCGCTTTTATAATATTAGTGTGACTAGATTTAGATTTAGATTTTAGTCCGCGTGGATTTATATAAATCTCATACAAACTTTCAACCCCTATTTAACCCCCCAGGGTTGAATTTTCAAAAATACTTTTTCAGCGGATGCTAACGTCACAATAGCTATCTGCATGCCTTTCAGCTCAATCCCAGTAACTTGCGCTGTGCGATGTCAGCGAAGTCTTACTAAGATTCCGCTCCGTCCGTTCCCTTATAGGGTCCTGTTTTACCCTCTGGGTACGGAACACTAAAAAGCTCTATAATAATTTATTCCATTGTTGGATTAACTAATGAGTGCTAATTGCATATGTTACACGAAATAACACAACTCTATCGTAATAAATCACCGTAATCGGTTGTCGAACATGTACACAAACGATTTGCCGGCTTGAAACACAATAATGATTCAATTACCTGTTATTACCTACGCACTTTTTATTCAAAAATTTGTACTATAATTATTATGCCGGCGCAATTATTTATTACTTGCGTTACAATAACAAAACATCGAAAAATTACTCAAATCAACTTTGAAGCCTCGAAGATCCTAAATGGTTATTTAAACGAAATATATAAGTTTAGGGGCACTAGACACTTGTCAATATTAAGGCGTACACGCCGTAATATTGGCACGCTATTGCTTTCTCATTACTTTGATATCTTCAGTGATAATCGCAAGATTAAGATAAATTAATTGGTGCGAGAATCGTCGAAATCGGTCCGCACGTTTAGTCTCTAGAGCGCCATAACAAACAAACAAACAAACAAACATAGTCGTATACATATAACCTGATAAACACTCATTACTCTCATAATAATTATCACTCCTTTGCGTTTCGCAATTGTGGTAAAAAAGCGACGTTGCTAAAAATCAAGCATCTGTTCATTGACTTTCAAGCTTTGAACAAAAGGGGTGTTATAAGTTTGACGTGCCTGTGTGTGTGTCTGTGCGTGCGTGCATGCGTGCGTGCGTGCGTGTGTGTGTGGGTATGTGGCACCGTATGTCCAGACAGGATGAATCGATTTTGATTTTGTTTTTTTTTTGTTTGAAAAGTGTACCTACCTATTAGTCGGGAGTGTTCTTAGCTGTGTTTGATGAAAATAGGTTCAGCCGTTTTGAAGTTATTAACTCTTTTGTTACAATAGTTAGTCTTATTAATTTTGCTTGTGAATGAAATAAATTATATTCTTTGACTTCAGTGGTGACTTTCTGTAATGATAATGACTTTCAAATATGCAAGTTTTACGTAAATATTCCTCCTCACCGTCCCACTGTGTATGTTAATACAAGTGCGGTCGGAATAATTTAAAGTGGAGTAGCGAGATCACGCGCCGCACAATTACATACAATCAGCGGCCATTATCATAACGAGTGGGCGGAACAATGGCTGCGAAGACGAACACCCTGATTTACAATTAAAAATTACATTAGCGGCTCGTACAAGTGTAAATTAATTTAAATCGTCCCCGACATGTGAAATCTATGGTTGTGATATAGCAAACATACCTACATCCATCGACGTTGTCCAACACATTCGTAGTCGAACATCAGACATCAACCAGTTTATCTAGCAAATGGAGGAACACATAACTACGAAAAGTTGAGGTGAATGCCAAGTGTCGAAGTCGGTCCCTCGGCCGGTCGGGAGGCCGGGGGACTCTAGGACTCTAGCACAGACTCTAACAGATGTATCGTGTTAGAACTAGTTGATTTGATCCTGAGATTTCGACTCTATTAAAGTTTGTACTCCTTAGGTTTATTCCTCCATTTGCTAGATAAACTCACTTGCTTTAACGGTGAAGGAAAACACCGCGAGAAAACCTGCATTCCTGAGAGTTCTCCATAATGTTCTTAAAAGGAGTGTGAAGTCTACTACTACCAATATACGCACTTGATCACCATGGTGGATTACGGTCTAAAGTATAAACCCTTCTAAATCCGAGAGGAGACCCGTGCCCTATAGTGGGCCGGTAATGGGTTAATAATGATGATGATGATTTATAGCGTATGTACTTGCCTTACTAATACATAATCGAATCTAAAACGTAATAAGCTTATCGGCGCTCTCTAAAATCTTGGCGATACAAAACAAAACACACGTCCCACATCGCATTCTTTCTCTACGATCCAATAATGCGTGACACGAACAATAAGTAATGACCAATATGCCAACGCCGGGCTGCTGGCTGCTGGCACGGAAGCACTGAGAGGGAATAATTTTCCACGTCCGTGCGTCGGCTGCCGAGTGCCGAGCGCCGAGTGCCGGCGTAGAACCGTTAACATCTTAATGACGGCCGCCGGCGACGCGGGAGCAGACTCATTTGCGAGGAACTAGCTTTTAACGCGACTTCTTCCGTGTTCAAATTAGAACACATGTTATAGTTGGGACATTACAAACTGCGAACAGTGCGAACTGAGCCATAAAACTTTACGATCGTAGGGTTATGAGAGCTCTCTCTCGCTCTGTATAACCTGTTTACAAATCCTTTTTTTAATGTCACACACAACCCCAGAGAAACAGGTCCCAGTTCCATAAGGCCATCATAAAAGAAGAATTTTCCAAATCGATCCAGGCATCTTTGAGTAATCGGGGAACACTCAACAAAAAATCCGACGAATTGAGAACCTCATTTTTTGAAATCGCTTAAAAAGTTTCAGTTAACAACGTAAGACAAAACAGACAACAACGTAAAACAAAAAAACAACGAAAAAAAAATGTGGACAATCGCAATTCGCAAGAGTCCACACAAAGCGAGAGTTTCTGTTAAAAGTGCGTTGCTCATCGATGTACGGACAGTAAAGTTTTGTTATAATCATAGAGAAGCGGTCTGTTATACCTCTAAGGCATCGGATTGTACCACTATAACTCAATAACATGCTTTTAATGCATGCATTATGTGTATGAAAACGCGTTCATCCGCAACCATTTGCCCTGTGAGTGAGGCATTATCATTTGTGAGCGCCGTTGTAGAGTTATTAGCTTTTAATGTAGGCGGTTTTATAGCTATTTAAAGTGTTATTAGCCGGCTTTTTGTGACGCTTAAACTGGCTACTTTTTTGGCATTTAGTTACGTCGATTTCTACCCACCGAAATTTTCCGATAGATTGAAACAGGTTCAATTTAATAAACTGTCGGATAGAATACAATCAACATTTTGTTATTAAAAACTTTTATACCTACCTAAATAGTTTTGAATAATCTGCCACTGATTTTATTATGGCTGGAGCTACAAGAGGCGCTTCAATAGTGTTTTTAATTTTTACTGTTACCATTTTCCTGAAAAAATACTGGGCTGATTTTGATGCAGCATTAAGTAGGTACATATTTCTCTGAGTAGGTTCTTAGATAAGTTTTAAGATTATTGGGTTATTGGGTAAGGTTTAAACGTTATAGGGTGCATTGTGGTAGTGTTTTTGTTTTAATTTTAATTTTTCACATGTTCAATAAATTTACTTTTAACTGAACAGATTTTCATCATCATGTAATTGTACCGGAAAAAACCACTACACTCTTTTAACGTCTAACTGCTGGGCACAGGCCTCCTATCTCATAGGAGAGGGGAAAATTTAAACACCGGGTCTCAAATCTTCGACCTGATGATGCCTTTTCCAGACTGTACCATACACGGTTCTCAACATTTCACATCTAGCCACTACCAGTCTTGGTCGAGGATCTAACGAGCTGGAGTTTGTTTAAACTCTCAAAATATTACGTATCTATAAATAATAATCTATTTAAGTTGAAAAATTAATATCGAAAAGACATCTACTAGACTGCTGCAAATAGATTTAAAGGAATAATAGAATAATAGACACTGACATGTAATTTTTACAAAGTTTTCTACGGCGAAAAGCCTCAAATCAAGTGAAAGTAATAGCCTTATAACTCTTCCCTTGACACAGGGTCAGCGCACTTCATTCACGAGGTCGGAGCGGTTTACGATCCTCGGAGTAAAACCGGTATATAACCTCCCCGTAATTCAAATAATGAAATTTTATGGAAAGCGAAATCGTGTGTGCGTCATAAATTTTAATTACGAGTAGTGTGCCGGTAACCCAGTGCGAGAACAAGTGGACCTGCACATATGGGGCGCCCGTACCTACCGGTTGTATAAAGCAGTTATTCGCTCCTAAGTTAGAGCTCGTGTAAATCTTTGTTTTACCATATTATGGCAAATATAGATAGCTTGCATGCTGGAGACGGACACGGTATTTTTAAACGGGAAAATCAAAGAGTTATCAAGGGACTTTTAAATCTAACCTACCGCGACAGGATATTGATGAAACTCAAAGAAATAGCTTGCAAAGAGTTACCGCGGTATTTTTAAACACATATCACTGACCGAATCTTGACGAACGAGATGGCTTGCATCCTGCAGACTGCCCACAAATTGATCTCACGAGAGTTTTAATAAACCCGAATCCAAGCAGATGAAATAGCGGGCTTAATAGAAATTCTCATAGATATGCAGATAGATTGAGTATAGTAAAACTACCATTTAGAAGAGAAACGTCCGTAATACCAAGTCGCGGGTAGATAGGTATATTACGGGTATATATTTACGGGCGGAATAACTGTAGTAATTAAAGGAAATAGGAAAACAGATGGCGCTGCAACAGGTTGCGTCGCAGACGGTGCGGCGGCGCACAGGCACCAGTTCTCGGTTCATCGGCGCCGCAGACCACTGCACCACAGAGGCTACTGATATTATGTAATCTTTAAAATGATCAAGGATTCAAGTTTAAATAAACAGTATACATATAGCTCATGGGAAGCGCGCGGTGACGATGACGGGAGTTTCACGTTTTTTGTTCACCCAAAAAGTACACATATATACCTACACAGTATACATATTAAAGCTCATGGAAAGCGTTCGGTGGCGATGACGCGAGTTCCACGATTTTGGTTCACCCAAAAAGTACTCAACGCGCCTAAAGAAGTTTTCACTTCAAAAAATCACAGGTATTAATTAGTGCGGTTAGGGTGGTGAGCACTGATCTCTATTATAATACCTATAAGTACGCTGTGCCATAAAAATGAATATTTTTTGTGCCGATTCAAAGCGCTCCAGTGAGCGTAGCGGGAACTTAAAGACATTTCCCTAAACAATTTCCACAGTTTACATTAGTTCCGAGTACCTTCACTATCACTTTTCTTAGCGATAGCCAAAATGGCGATACCCAAATTGTGCATATATAGCCCGTCTAGCGTATTTCGCGATGGTGCATATCAGCCTAAACAACGGCATAAGAGAGTAAATGAATTTAATCCAAGTTAAGTGGATAAGTAATCGACTTTAAGAGTTTTAGCCCTGCTCATTGCCACTTCATCATTGCAAATCGATGAGCTCTGTTGGTTGTTCTGCTTCTTCTTACTTCTATTCTCCCGCTATGGGTTGAAATGCATTGTTGCAGCAATAATATCAATCAATCACTACATGAGATTGCAGCAATGATTGATGCAGCTCTTAGACAATCGACGCACAGTTCAACGATCAGCTCTGTAGTGGTCTAGTCTGTGGGGGCTAGTAACCGTGTTTGAACTATTTATCCGGGTATTGAGACCGAGGCATCGACGTCTATTGCGGTGCCACTGACTGCTCGCTGCCGGAACACGGCCGGAGTATAATGAATGCGTATTCCGATCCGACGACAAGTGACTTCTCAAAGACTCGGACTGACTTGAATGCTTCAATAACATTGTAATATGTTCCTATAAGTGAACTGTTATCTACTTTTCAGTAGAGGACCTCCCTGGCGCAGAAGCACATGAGTAGCAGAGATAAAAAACTACCATACCTTTCCAAGATCGTGTTCTAAACATACAACTGCCTCGTTGGTCTAGTGGTTAGCATAATCGACCGCAGATCATGAGGTCCCGCGTTCGATTCCCGGGTCGGGCGAATAATTGTTAGGTATTGGGTTTTTCTGTCAAGAAATTCTCAGTGCCAGCCCGAAGTTGGAAGCTGGCGGTGTTTTATCCCTGTGCCTCGGAGAACACGTTAAGCAGTCGGTCCCGGTTATTATCACTATCATGTGACAATAGTCGTTAAAGCCCACCATTGGAGCAGCGTGGCGGGTCTAACTTCTAAATTCCTCTTTCCTATGAGTGAGGAGGACTATGCCCAGCAGTGGGACGTTAAAAGGCTGTAATGGTGGTGGTTCTAAACATTATGTCTATCGGTTGAAACGATGACGACGACAATACTCTAATCTTTGGAATGCAACCTGACGACTTGTATGCATGACCAGGCAAAATTGCTGTTCTATAGCGCAGTTGCCACTCCCTAAAGAGGTGAATGGAGTTGTGGGCATTAGCTTGTCTACTACACTCGACATGGTAATCTATTTTCGAATTCGAGTTTCGCTAATGTAACCCAGTTTCCACATATCGGGCGCGCTCTGAGTGGGAAACTCCCATGGGGCGCGGAGTGGACTACACGCGCAGATCTCAACAATACCCGCTAACTGATTACCGTGCTATCGCCATGAGATTTTACACTGCTGTTCCACAACACATATTGAATCGTAGATAATTGTTATTTTAAGTCATTTCCTATGTTGCATTATTGAAGAAAATGAAAGATTTAAAATTAAGGCGTATTTTTGCTAACCACTAGATCGACTAGATCACGAGGTCCCGCGTTCGATTCCCGGGTCGTGCAAATAATTGTTATATAGGTATTTGGTTTTTCTCTCACGAAATTCTCAGTGCCAGCCCGGAGTTGGCAGTTGGCGGTGTTTCAACCCCGTGCCTCAGAGAGCACGTTAAGCAGTCGGTCCCGACTATTATCACTATCATGACGTGACAATAGCCGTTAAAGCCCGCCAACCCGCTATGGAGCAGCGTGGCGCGTCTGAGCTCTGAATCCCTTTCTCCTATGATAGAAGAGGCCTGTGCCCAGCAGTGGGACGTTAAAAGGGCTGTAGTGGTGGAGTGGTGGCGTATTTTTGAGAACTGGTCACAGACTTATATTAATACAAGGACGCAGGACAAGGTATGGCCATACAAAATGAACTAACTAATTCTTGTGCCGATTCAAAGAGCTAAACTAAAGTATTGGGAACTTTTGACACTTCCCAATACTATCTGACACATGTCACATTAGTTCCGACCATCTTCACTCTTAATTTTCTTAGCAATAAGCGCCAAAATGACGGCAGACAATTTGTTTCCCGTAAAAGCCTCTATTATAATCTTACTATTAATAGAAGTCAGTGGAATTGCTGTAAGTTTAAAATCAACGCGGATATTTCTAAATTGTTTCGAATTGGCTAAAAACGAAGCTGGGCTAATTTTACTTACTTCCAGCAAAACCATGAGGCAATTTTATGGTTCTATAACAACACAATATCCTTGAAGTGCCTTCGTGTTGTTTATTTTATATAAAGATCTCAGTTTATTTTACACTTGTATCATTTGTTACACATTGTAGGGCGTGAACGAAGTCGCGGGCATTAGCTAGCCCGACATAGAATGTAGGAGATCTTTTTTTAAACCATTGTGACGGTTTTAGGTTCCCTAGTTCCTTGTAGGGTAGTTTCTAGTGAAACTGTCGGTGGTTGATTTCGGAATGGTAGATGATGGTATTTGGTAATCCACGGCGAGCGAGTGCTGGAGATTGCGTAAGTATTCCAAGTATGTATATTGTATACCCCCATACCATTATGAATCTAAGCCGTGGTATAGTTAAAGGTTCCATTCGTTTGCAATGTGTTAGTTTTTCGTTTTGTTTGAATTCAAGAAATGAGGAGTGCGCATTCAATTATGCAATGGGTACCTAATATCTCTATCGCGGTTAAATACCGGTACGTATTTAGTCAAATACTTGTACTGCTTTTACAAGGAAAATATCACGTAATGATTGAAGGTGACTTAACACGACTTTCACTGCGATGTACCTGCCCATACTTTAACGTTAAGGTTAAGATAACTGGTTATCGTTAATAACGTTACATCATACGTGACCGCCGAGAGGTATGCAACTTGCTTACCTAGTTACTGTTCAAGCGAAATCGAAAATTGCCAGGTACGTACTATCAATTGGTCAAGCGTCAAGCGTCGTCAATCATAAAAATCACTGTTTGTCTGTATGTTCTCTATGAACTGCTAAACTATTCATCCGATTATGGTGAAACTTTCAAATTCAAATAAACTTTATTCAAAATTGGTACAATGTACACTTTTTGAATGTCAATTTAAGAACTGGTACTTAATGGTGATAATTACTTACGGAAACTTAAAACTAAAACTACGAGGGTTCCAAACGCGCCCTGGTCTGATAAGAGCCCACAACAAACTCTGGTGAATTGTTCTGCATACGTACACGAAGATTTTGTACTCTAGAAAAACTCACGTTTTGTATGGATAACGCCGGAGACAGCGCGCCGTAGACAGCGTTGTCCATACAAAATGTGAGTTTTCACGGCGTGTTGACAAGAGGCCTAGGCTGGTTTTAGTGTCACGCTGATCGTCGGCGCTGAGAGTTCAGCGCGCAGTTGGTTGGCGCCGACCGCCGCCCACGCGCCTCATGTGTTCAGAGAGCGTTGTGTCGCGCTGACAAGCGTTAGCGCTCAGCGGTCGTCGGATTCTAACCTTCTATAGGTTCCATATATTGGCCTGTCAGCGCCGACGGTCAGCGTAACACTAAAACCATCCTTAGTCAAAGCCAGCGACCTGTTTATTTACTATCCAAACTATAAAAAAAAAACAGTGAAAGTGTGCTGATTACAAACAAAAAGAAGCTAAAAAAATAATGAATTAACCCACTGTTTTACTCCGTATAGCACATTAGCATATAAACCTGGTCACCTGCCCAGCAGCCGGCCAATCAGAGCATGAGCTCTTGAAATCCGTACAATTTGAGCCGCGCGCCGCGAACAATGGTGAATGCCGCCATTGTCGGCTATTCCACCATGTCTATAATGTTATAGATAACAAAAGAAACCGTTTTATATACTACTAAGATATCCGATGGTAGTTACGGCTTTAATTCGTTGATTTTATTCTATTGTTGACAGATTTGCGTTCTACTTTTAGTCCGTAGTAATATTAACTACGTTTATGCTACTAGTTGGTACTTGGTAGCCAGTATCAGTCATTTTAAGTGTTAATTAAAAATTTAAATCGCCCCCTGCCAATCTCACCTGCTGGTAAGTGACGATGCAGTCTACGATGGAAGTAGGCTAACTTGGAAGAGGTATGCATACCCCTGATCAGTTTCTACACGGCATCGTACCGGAACGCTAAATCGCTTGGCGGCACGGCTTTGCCGGTAGGGTGGTAACCAGCCACGGCTGAAGCCTCCCACCAGACCAGAGACAATTTAGAAATTATAAAATCCCAAATTTCGCTGCCGGGAATCGAACACAAGACCTTCCACTTATAAGACCACAGCGATCACCATTGCACCAGGGAGGTGTGTGGTGATATACTTGATATATTTACCCCTAGCTACTCATCAGGATCAAATCAACTAGTCCTAACACAACCCATTTGCTGTAAGTTGTCGAGGAGTTGGAAGTCCGCAGACAGTCGGTTTCAGCATAGGTCAAGGTTACCACATTACCTGCAGTGTCATTGGATATATCTACTTAGTATTATATACCCAACTATATAACAGAGAGGTAGAGTAACTTTTTTTAAGCGTTTAAGTCGTGACCTCTTTTAAAGGTTTTATTAGGACAACGCCTTCAATAAAATGAGATGAATATAAACTTTAAACGGAGGCTAATTATATTACCAAGGATATACCTAACCAGGATTTAAAAATAAATAAGATTTGGAGGTCCGTAAAAATAAATACCTACATTAATATATATATAGCTGTTCGTTCTGATTCACTGACTCATTCATCGCCCCTCCTGTAAAATTTTGTATGAAAAATTTTTTTTTCACTAATGGTTTCGTATAGAGGACAAAAATTGAAGTAGAACAAAAATATGGAGAGAGCTGATGATTGAGGATTTCAGAGACGAGCGACGGGCACGCTTAAGGTATTGAAGATAGGTGGGGGGTGCTCGAGCAAATGTCACTCGAAACGTCATCCAATTGGCAGTCAGCTGAAAAAAAAATTCAAAATGGCGAAAAAAAGATGGTCGCCATACAAATTTCGTCGGTCTCCATCTCGGAGGGTATAAAAGATGGAAGAGTGGTTTCTTGGCAAAAGATGATGAGGATCCAAAGGTCTACTTGATGAATTGAAAAAAAATTCAAAATGGCGGAATTTATTTTTCCATAGAAAATGTATGGCGAATATTGAAGAGACTACAAGTTGTGAACTATGCAAGGCGGTTGATGCGGTTCTTTGGAGAAATCTCAAAGAAAAATATGGGAAGACATGATGATTGAGGGTTTGGAAGATGGTTAATGAGCCCGGGTAGAGTATTGTAGATAGATGGGGGCTGCTCAAACAAAAAATACTCAGAACCTCATCCAATTGGCACTAAGGTGAAAAAAATCCAAAATGGCGGATTCAAGATGGCGGCTATACAAATTTCGTTGGTGTCTATCTCACCAAGTATAAAAGATGGAAGAGTGGTTTATTTGAAAAATATGACCAAAAACCAAAAATCAACTAGATGAACAGAAAAAGAAAAGATGGCGGAATTTATGTTTTGGAATTTATGAAGATAGGTGAGAGGTGCTCAATCTAAAAGTACTCGAAACCTCATCCAACTGGCAGTGATCAAAAAAAAATACCAAAATGGCGGATTCAAGATGGCGGCTATAAAAATTTCGTCGGTGTCTATCTCACCAAGTATAAAAGATGGAAGAGTAGTTTCTTTGAAAAATATGATCAAGAAATAAAGATATACTTGATGAACAGAAAAAAAATCAAGAGTGCGGAATTATATTTTCACACAAAAAAAAAAAAATATTCATTAATGGTTTCGTATAGAAGAAAAAAATGTATGCGGAGGAAAAATATGGAAAGAGCTGATGATTGAAGATTTTGAAGATGGGTGAGGCACGGCACATCCAGGGTATTAAAGATAGGTGGAGGCTGCTCAAACAAAAACAACCTACTCGAAACCCCGCGGTCCGCTTTAGCGGGCCGCGCAGCCACGCGCCCTACTAGTATATATTATATACTTACCCACTTTGGTATTCAATTTGAAGAGGAACATGTGAAATCTCACATGCGGGTGAGATTTGGTGGAAACATGCATATCTACATGCATTTATACATTCATCTGTCTATTAATGATTATGATAATTAGTATTCTTTGAATATTAAATACTTGATTATTTTTTAGGGTTCCGTACCCAAAGGGGAAAACGGAGCTCAAATAATGTAACTCTACTGTCGTACCTAATCATAATAAATAGAAAATTTCAAAATCTAATAAATTGATTAATAATTTGCTAACTCCCTTTTTCGTCACGAAAAGCCTTTTTAAGACAAAAAAAAAAGATTTTTCTAAAACTGCGAGAGAAGTCGTGTGCGTCTACTAGTACGTAACACAAATATTATGATTTTATCTTCGCAAATGTCCTCGTCCTTGTTAACGTTTGCTCTGAGGAGCTCTTTAAAAGGCCGTAAAGTTTACAATGCGGGTTTTAAGCCAAAAATAAAAGGTAGGTTTTTCCACCATGTACCTATCATTATGTTATCATTTTTATGGGTAATATACGACGATATAGTTAACTAGGCAACGCTCGCGACTTCGCCTGAATATAGGCTGTTCAAAAAACTGCGAGAACTCTTTGATTTTTAACCCCCGACGCAAAATCGACGGGGTGTTATAAGTTTGACGTGTCTATGTGTGTGTGACTGTGTGTGTGTGTGTCTGTCTGTTCCCCTGTGGCGCTCGAACGGGTGGACCGATTTGAATGCGGTTTTTTTTGTTTGAAAGATGAATTAGTCGAGAGTGTTGTTAGCTATGTTTTGAAGAAAATCGGTCCAAGATGGCCGCCGCTACAAAATAGCGGATTACATATTTTTTCACAACTCCCTTAATATGGTTATCAAATGAAAGGGCTTGACTAGTAAAATAGCAATATTGCAAATCCAAGATGGCCGCTGCCACAAAATGGCGAATGTCAGGGGTTTTTTAATTTTTAATTTATAGGTACTTGTCCGAGATAAAAACTAGCCTGCAGTTCGTTTAGGACACATGATCTTTATGTATCAAGATCCGTTGAATTCATGACGCAAATGACGCAAACATATTGATTTGAAATATATTTTTAGGGGACTTACAAGATTGATGTGATTGATTTGTTTTAATAATAAAATGTGATGGAAAACTTTTGAATTTCTTATCATACCCAAAGACAGGTTTGTCGTCAGATAAGTCCGTAGACACACAATGACGTCGTGTGAAAATCGAAGCTTTTTTCATACATTTTTTTAAACTTTTCACAATCTTGTCTCCACAGAGTTATCAGACGATAAACATGTATCTTTTCTGGATAAGATTCGAAGAAATTCATACAGTTTTAATGTTAAGTTAAAAACAAACTCTTTTAGAATCTTGTATTTTTATGCAAAAACGGACCTTGTTTAGTTTTTGACTGCCAAGTTTATTATGTTCCAAGGATCTTGAAAAACGAAAGAGCAGGGGCAGGGGTAGTGAGGTGTCGTTGTCTACCATGGTTCATTCATTACGATTTTTGACCAGTTTTCTTGTCAGTAAATAGTGAAATGCACTTAGTAACTCCAGAGTCAACATTTACTAATATCGCCCTGCAACCGGTCGGTTTGTGTGTCACAGGGCCGAGTGCTAATGAGACCGGTCTCTCCCTTCGTTCGCTGCGAACTGCGCGTGCGCGGGCCTAGGTTAAAGCCTTGGATAAACAAAGCGAGGCGCGAAATCAGTAGCACGGCTTTGTAAAACAAAGAATTGGATGAGCTAACCCGAATTGCAGCAGCGTGGCTGATCTAAGCTCTAAGTCACCGCGTGTTGTGTGTCCAAGCCTCGGGTTTAGAATACGTGTTAAGAGAATTATTTATTTTGAATTTGTACTAAGTAATATTACTCGTAAATATTGATTATTTCGGCCTACTTTAGGTATGGAGTTTATTTAAATATTTATCGACGACTAGTTTTCCTGATCGTAAGTGATTTGGTATGTGGGTTGAATAAATATTATGTGCCGACCTATAAAATACTTTTGGGCTCGGTTCTACGATAAGTAAATAATGCATATTTTTCTTAATCTTAAAGTGTAAATTGAAAAAAAAAAATATTTGGATTCAGTGTACACATGTCGAAGATGTGAAGTAATTCAATTTGGATGTAACGTTAAATATAACGCTCTTTCGTCGTAATATTAACAGATTTACACTAATTATTCCAGCGACCTTGAAATGTATTCTCAAGTAGCTTTGCCGTAAGGGGCAGGGCGTAACCAGGACTCAGGTACAACGTTATTTTGTACCAATACAATAATATGTTCCCTTACCAACCGACAGTTGACTGTAAACTTGAGCTTCCGAAGCGGGTAGGTATTCGCAGACCGCAGTTACGCTAAGATAGTCAAGAAGCCGAATGTAACAAAAACGTTTGAACTCTGCCCAGTTAACCTTGACCTCTAAGACATAATTATGATCATTAGAGACGTAAGACAATCGCCTCGCAGTGACGGGTCAAGAATCGCGTGAACGCACCGCGGCAGCACACGCTACGTCAAAGCTGGCGGGCATTCTTTCTTGTTACGTACATCTAATTTTGTGGCGTCACGCGAGGACCTAATTTAAAATACGTCCAAATTCGCCTCTGGCTTGAGGGAAATATTTTCTGGACGAAGGCTCTTTGTCTTGTAATAATAGTAGCAGAGCACGTCACCCCTTTCGGAATGGAATTTCGAAAAAATCACCTCCTTAATGATAGACTTCCATTTCTGGACAAAGGTTTTTTTGCAAGGGTCGCCACAGGCTGAAGCTTGTTTCAGAGCGTCCGTTCATCTATTGGGGTCTTAGAACTAACTCTGCGTCTGTCAGTGCGGGGTCCCCATTCCAGCTCCTTCGGACCCCCACGTCTATTGGTTCTTCGAGCCATGTGCACCGCCTATTACCACTTCGGTATCAGCGTTTAGTAATCTATGTCGGTAACTCTGGTTTTTCTACGGATCTCCTTATTTCTGTTTCTAGTTCAAGGAATATTTCATCCGAATTTCAAATCCAAATATGTCCATGAGCGTTCTTTATCTGTCAGTTAATCAGACACTGTTCTGTTTTATAAGTAAGTATAAATTATTTTAACCGAATTCTGGTTACACCACCCAATGTCAACTATATTGGAGATGTTATAGTGCAGACGTGTGCATGAACGACTAGACCACGAGAAGGTCCCCCTTATCACGTAACTAGCACGAGGAAATTTCATCATACACATATTCATGTTAATTTATATTTCCAGTAAAGAAAATAGGATGTGAAAATCTCTACCACTCTCAATGCATACCTTTTATAGAGACGTCTGTTATTCAATACTTATCTATCATCGTAGGAAACTGTTTTTTGTGGCCTTCGCCGCAATCACTGTGGAGTCCAAAGAGTTCCCAAGAGGGAGCAACGCGAAATAGCAATACTCATCAACACGGCCGCAACTTCTGCCAATGTGTGCGTGACCTCGGTAAGCGGGGCGCGTACGATACAACCTCGAATCGCAAATGTGTGCGCGCCTAGGGATACCGGTTATTTGGACAATTGCACAATTTTTATAGATAAATCAAGTATGGTGTAGGATAAAATTTTGTTTTTATTAATTATTTATCTTTAATCTACGTGTGTGTAAAACTGTTTGTTTAATGTAAATCAATAGTTTGCCATGGAAACAGCATTAGTAATTACTTGATTACAGAATATTCATTAGGTATCTACCTCATTATTTAAATATCGGCTGGACCGATTCTGATGGAATTTTTGGTGTGTGTTTGTGTGGGTAAGAAGATAGTTTGTATCTACAATTGGACCCGGTAGGTGGTGCTGCAGTCAGGTTCTAGGATTTTTTTTATTACGAACAAATGTTGAAATTTTGTAAGTTTCTTGTCCCTGGGGAGTTTAGATTCATAATACCTAATTGAATCCGGTAGGTGGCGCTGCAAATTCGTAACACTAGATACTAAATAAAAATTATTTCTTGATTTAGTCAAATACTTTTATAATACGTTTCCAACAGTCGTCATGTCGTGTCCTTCTGATGACAGCTGTCCAGCGATGTCTTAGTATTGGATCCGTTGGAAATCTACATTAAGTATTAATAATAATTATAAACTAATTAGAAAATTTATTTTTAATTTTTATTTATATAATTTATATTTATAATCATAATTATTTAGAATAATTATTATTTAAAAAAAATATTGAAGGTCAAAATTCAGTAAGTATAATATTAATAATAAATATTTACTATATTCCGGGACTTCCCTATATTTGTGGCAAATTGCCTCACTACTGGCAACAAATTGATTTTATTAATAATTATTAATGTTCACACACGTATAACATACAACAATATATTTTTGCACAATAATGTGCAAAATACCACAATGCTCAGCTGGTATCACCGGCCAGTTCGACGTACCTATAAAACATCGAAATTAAAAATCCTATTTTCTCAAAAAAACATACGCAAATGTAAAAACTTACTGATGATATGAGATCTTCGACCTCTTATTTTGTTGTGAAGGATAATTACGACATAATTTCACCGCACAAACCGGCATATTTTTTTATTTTTCGGGAGCTGTTTACTGCGTAGTTTATTAAGTGACACTGAAGTAGGTGAGAGCGATCCTACCAATTTAAGTGTACATTTTTTAGGGCGCGCTCGTGAGTTACATGCTCAATCTGGGCATGTGGATAATCAAAGGTGGAGTCTAAAAATCCATTCTTCCTACCATAGTGATTTAATAAAGGAAGTGATGTAGAAAAAAATATCCAAACAAAAACATTTCATGTGAATAATAAGGCCAACTTCCTATCAAAAAGTTTCGGCCATTAAAAGTACTGATATCAAAAATTATGACCAAGTCCTTTGCTAGGCTCGATAAATGAAACCATACAGTTTTAGAAGGTATATCTTCTTCGATCACCCTCAAGCTGTCATACCATTCCTAATGATCCTGTTAAAATATTTTTAAATAATTTATGTCTTACTAATAACACTATAATATGAAGCTCATTTGGGACTGAGAATAGTTTTATTGTTTTCAACTTGACAACATTTTTGCACTCCTTTGAATTTGTTTAATTTAAAAAATGTTGCCAAGTTGAAAACAATAAAACTATTCTCAGTCCCAAATGAGCTTCATATTATAGTGTTATTAGTAAGACATAAATTATTTAAAAATATTTTAACAGGATCATTAGGAATGGTATGACAGCTTGAGGGTGATCGAAGAAGATATACCTTCTAAAACTGTATGGTTTCATTTATCGAGCCTAGCAAAGGACTTGGTCATAATTTTTGATATCAGTACTTTTAATGGCCGAAACTTTTTGATAGGAAGTTGGCCTTATTATTCACATGAAATGTTTTTGTTTGGATCTCACTCCTTTTTTCTAAGTATTTCAAAGTTAATGCAATAAGTATAATGAAGTCTTTTTTCTCTCTTACGCTTCAGTATAATTAGGAATAGAACCCTATCACATTTTACGGTCTGATTAGATGTGGTTTAATCTTCAATACATAGTATAAAACAAAGTCGCTTTCTCTGTTCTAATTGGGTGAATTTTTATTTTGTTCGTCTGTCTGTCAAAATCACAGATAACAGAAACTCCACTCCAGAGTATTTCCACTCAGTGGTCAGTTTCAGAACTTAGAACCATACGCCTTAACTAAGAGAAGATTTTGAGTATTTGACTCTCATTAAGTTTAATGAATAGTATTAGATATTAGTGATACCTAGTAGCCGGAATCAACAGGACACCAAAGTCTGCTCCAAACCTCCAAAATCGGCCACCCATCCATTTCCTGACTTGGGTCAAGGTTGCTTATCAAAATTATTAAGAAAATCGCGCTTCTGGTTTTATTGGCAAAGACGAATCTCAAACTACTGGAAGGAACGGGCTTAGGCACACATATAGCTATTAATGTGGCGTACGACATCCGCAAAGAAAGGATTTTTGAAAATTCAACCCCTTAGGGGGTAATATAGGGGTTTAAAATTTGTGTAGTCCACGCCGACGAAGTCGCGCCCGCGACTTCGATAAAAAAATATACTTCTTGGCGTTTTATTATTTACCTACACTTTACTTTTTATTAGAACTCAAGACCAGTAAGATTGACCCCTTGCTAGAAAACTTAAAAAGTCACATCTCCCTAAATAGTGCACCGATTTCGATGAAACAAGAACCATATATAGCTTCGAATAAAGTAAAATACATTTATTAAAACAAAATGAAAATTTGTTCAGTATTTTTTGTGTGATGTGGGAACAGACAGATTTTTATATATCTTTGAATTGGTCAGTGTCTGATGCAGCTTTTGGACATTTTTCGATTTTTTCCTTCATATTCACACTAAGACTCATCTTCTTACCAAATTTCAACATTCCACATACACGGGAAGTGCGTCATAATTTTGATCAGTCAGTGAGTAGGTCTTGTTTTATGTGATTTTCAAACCTCTGTATCTCAGAAACGGTTCAACTTGAAAATTTGAAACTTTCAATTTATCATCACATCCACGAGTTTAACTTATATTTCAAATTTCGTAGGATTACTATCCCGCGAACCAGAGTTATGAGGGGGGTCAAAACAGCTCGAAATGGATCGTGTAAATAACACACTCATGCGACAAGGCCGGAGGAACTTGGCCTGGCGCACTTCGTGCGCCTAGATCCATTCCAAGTAAACACATCTATCTATAATAATATAATAAAACTGTAACAGATCCAATTCTGTACATTGAAGATATTTTGAAAATTTTTATTGGAGTGCACTCTATAATCGATACTGAAGCCAAAACTGCAATTTTTTTCATTTTTGTCTGTCTGTCTGTCTGTCTTTCTGTCTGTCTGTCTGTCTGTCTGTCTGTCTGTCTGTCTGTATCTTGGCCGCGCATCACGCCGAAACTACTGAATGGATTCAAATGAAAATTGGTAAGATTTGAGTTTATACTCCGAGGTAGGACATAGGATACTTTTTATCCCGAAATTCAGCACGGTTCCCTTGGGAGAGGGGATGAAAGTTAAAACGTGTATTTAGCTGTAATTCATTAACGCGTTGTTCGATTTCACTCATTCTTTTTTTGTTAGAAAGGTAGTACTTTATATATTGTCCCGTAAATATTTCAAGGTCATAGGTTTTTTAGTTCAGAAATGACACACATTTATTGGGTTCAAATAACTTGGGACCCGGATCTTTGAACGTACGGCTTATTTTAAACTGGTGTGCGTTTATATTTTATGTTTGTCGGTCTGTCTATTTGTTCCAGCTAATCTCCGAAACGGCTGGATCGATTTTAATGGAACTTTTAATGTTATAAGGAGTAACTTAAGCTCCATTTAGTTAGTAGTACATAAAAGAATTATGGGATCCGATCCGATCCTATATAAAAACCTATATCTACGCGAACGAAGTTGCGGGGTTCAGCTAGTTCCATATAAATTGATTCATACTCGTAATTTAGAATCAAGCGCAATTAATTAAATGTGCTAGCACCTACAGATTCTAATTTCAAAATCAATTTAACATTATTATTTTTATTTTGTATCTGCAGGTCAATAAGTAAATAATATTCTGAATCTCGATTACCTAAATATTCATATCTCACATAATTATGATAGGATATATAGATGGCCCTGGATCAACGTACAATTGTTTTTACCTACTTTCTAATGAATAAAATGAAAATATTATTTATGTTTTTTTATTTATTTAAACTTCAAAAGAACAACCTAATGCTGCAACTACAAAGTATATGAAGTTTGAACTACCTCGAGAGCTTTTCCTCTTGTATAAACTTATCACGCGAGACATCTTGGGAAAATTGGTGTCATCTTACCCGATACAATTACATTATTTTTGAAGTTAGTTAATAATAAGTGGGCCTGGGTATGACTATGACTTCATTATGAGGTAACCATGCGTTCTCCTTAAATAGGCTACTTAACCTAGTGCCCTTTTTGAAGTCATTAAGTAATCTGATTCTGTATAATCCTCTTATAACCGTTTGTGGAGACCACAATATATAATGGCATAGTTCCAATCCGGCGGGCTTTTGAAGCGATTGTGTGCGAAGTTCTAACTTTCTGTATTTATCTATACATTGTATGTTTAAGGCGACTTAAAAATTGCAATTTTTTGCGATTCATTTGTAGTTGGAATACTGTAACTGGGTCTAGTGGTTAGCATAATTATATTCGACTGCAGATCACGAGGACCCGGGTTCGTTTCTAGGGTCGGACAAATAATTGCTAGGTATTGGGTGTTTTTGTCAAGAAATTCTCAGTGTCAGCCCAGAGTTGGCGGTGTTTTTCCCCCGTGCCTCGGAGAGCACGTTAAGCAGTCAGTCCAGGTTATTATCACTATCATCACAGAATATATATAACAGTGCTATCATGTGACAATAGTCGTTAAAGTCAGCCAATCGCATTGGAGCAGCGTGGCGTGTCTAAGCCTCCCTCCTATGAGAGAGGAGGCCTGTGCCCAGTAGTGGGACGTTAAAAGGCTGTAGTAGTGGCATGCTGTCGGAAACTACGTGTACGGGCGTACCCACAGTGTTCACAGCATGTTGGAATTTGGGTACGTCAGCCAGCCAGCCGCCAGCTTTCCGTAAAGGACACTTACAGATAATAATGTTTCAACAAGATTTTGCCTGTCATTAAACTCCTACCTGAATGCAAAGTGCAGTCAAACCTCATTTACGAATTCCTCACAAATCAATACTGATTAATATTGGAATATAGGATTATATTAGTAGTACCTAGTATCAATAATCACTCACTGTGACCGCGCAAGCCTCGTGTAAGGTGAAACTTATCAGATCAGCCACACCCACCTGAAACAACAATCAGAACCGACATTAGCATACAGCCTTGACTATAGCCACCAACTAACGATTTTATATACACGTAAATGTATTTGATGCAGTATTTACATAGCTCGTAAAACTCTTTGTTTGATAACTGTGTAAAATGTAGGAAAAGGGTATTTAAGAGTACCTAAGTTTATACTACGCTATACTTAATATCTATTCTGTGGTTGTATTTATACTATTCTTTCTTATAGTATAGCATAGTCATAAGGATAGAAAGCCTAATAATATATTATAGTAGTTTAGTAGTTTGAACGAGTCGATACAAATAACGCTAAGCGATATTTCCGTATTCTATAAAATATACTTAACTGCAGGCTGCAGACTTCAGATGCTGCAGAGCTGCTGCAGAAAGTATAATAAAAGAGATGATTGATTAATAATAATTAATTAACGTACATTAAGGTACTACTACCATTACATTAAGGTACTACTACTGTATCACCACCTTCTAATAAGTATCAGATAGCTATCTAAAACTTTTGTCTTTGTCACTTGACGTAAAGTAAGAGAGTGGCACTACTTACGTTTAGGCTATCCGACACTTATCGAAGGTGGCCACTCATTCACTTATGAAAAGAAAAATAAATAAATTCCCCATGGCCCCCATGAAACGCCGATGCCATAACTTTTTATTATTCACTTTCGAACCTAGAAAATTTTCAAATAATAGTTTATAGCTAATTAAATTAATCGCCTCTCCCAAAGTTCACGATAGACCCCCGCCGGGCTGTAAAGTTGAACGCACATTGGCATCACCGCACGGGCCGCTTAGCTATTTTTGTATTAATTGTAACCTTAAGCTGTTAACTTAACTGTAAGCGGGTCGGTTAATAGGTATCTATTAACCGACCCGCTCATCAGAGAAATGGAGTACATAGGAGTCAAATAGGAATCCATTCATAGGATGACATCTTAAAAGGCATCGGTGATGCGTTGACAGAGGCGTTGTTTGACAACTATTCCAGATCTGATGTTACACAGAATGGCATGTAGTGACGTCAACAACGCGCGCATTTATGATGTCGTTCGCATATTGGCATTCGCACATCGTAAAAAACTTCATACACAACTATGTTTTTCCACATAAACGACACGCGCGTTGACATCGCTGCAAACGACTACTTGTGCAGTAAGCAATCTGCAACTGTTCATATCGCATTTAAGTTACGTCTGATGCGCTTTAACTGTAACTGTAATTACTCTAAGCAACGCGAATAAAAAAAAGGCAGGATTCAAACCAATTACTATAGAAAGGCTGAAACTTTACTTTTTAAAGTTTAAAAGCGTTTAAATTGTATTTACCTACTATGCGTTAAAATGTCGCAGCGTGCAAAATCTCTAAAATGCGCTGCGTGCGGATCTTGCGACAGTGCGCGATCAGCATCAGGCTCAAAGTGGGCAAGGCCGATTAGATCACGCGCACTTGTTACTTGTTACCGGTAGATATTTTCCCACAATCAACAGGCTGATAAACTGTGTGTGCTTTATTGCGCTGCTTGTCTGGAGCACTGATATCCGTTCCACTAGACACGTAATAAATGTCCTAAACATAATAGCTTCATCATCATCATCATCATGATCAACCCATTACCGGCTCACTACAGAGCACGGGTCTCCTCTCAGAGTGAGAAGGGTTTTGGCCATAGTCTACCACGCTGGCCAAGCGGATTGGCAGACTTCACACACCTTTGAGAATGTTATGAAGAACTTTCAGGCATGCAGGTTTCCTCACGATGTTTTCCTTCACCGTTAAAGCAAGTGATATTTAAATACTTAAAACGCACATAACTCCGAAAAGTTAGAGGTGCGTGCCCCAGGATCGAACCCACGACCTCCGATTAGAAGTCGGTCGTCCTAACCACTAGGCTATCACAGCTTTTTAGGCTATCACAGCTTTTATAATAGCTTATTTGGTAAATAATTCGAGCCAAGCCGTAGGTAGGCGACCTCGCACCGGTGAGCGCAGTGTTGGCAGATCCCCCATTACGTAGAGGCTACGCAGTGGGGGGTCTGGTAGACCGATGACTACAGACGACCGCGGTGTCCGAAAGACCCTAAAAGAGACCTATGCCCAGCAGTGGACAAAGCCTTAGACTCTGTATAACTAATTTTAGATCATTATTTTTATAACAGTCAGACGATTCAAATTAATGAAAATTACATTAAAAATTAACTTTTAAGCAAATTATGAGTCCTCGGATGGATCCCTGTTAATTCCTACTAATGCGAAAGTGTGTCTGTTTATTGGTTTGTTCTCCAATAACGTTGCTGCAGAAAATGGACATAATTTTTCGCATCAGTTTAGTCGGGGACCTTGAGAGTGATAACATTATTTTTAACTTTTATCTCGGGAAAATAAATAGTCCTCGCGAGAAAGAAAGCTATTTTTTATTACCGAAAAATATATTTTGCATGGATGTTATAGTTAAAGACTTACATAATAAAATAGTATACTTTTTATCCAGAAAAAAGGTTCCCGAAACTCCACGCGGACGAATACCGAGCAAAAGAAGTAAGAACCGAATTAATATGTATAAATGCGGATTTTTTATAAAAACTGGAAATAGATATGGTAGGCATATTTATTAATCACGAACTAATTAACTTGCCATCGCAAAGAATATTATTTAATTATAATATAGGTAAACTAACCATGTCCTTATTTTTAATTTTGTCGCTAAAAATGCCGGATATTCTAAATGTAGACCACCTCAAATATCTAATTGAAAATACCATACCATAGTAGACCTAATTCTTTGACCACTTTAAAGTTACTTTAGTTTCGAAATCCAAACCAGAAAGGGCCGAGCCGCACCCAAGTACAACAAGTAACGTAGGGCCACGACCGCAAACGGCAAATCACAGATTGTTTCTGTGATCTGGAGCCACGACTATGTGATGAGTCGTGGCCTTCATACTTCTATGAGCTTCCATCATGCTATGGAATGGCTTATCACCACTAAACTTCTGAACCTATCCGATTGGCACAGCAGCAGCATAATATGTTGCAGGCATATTGTTCGTATCCGCCGTTTACATATACGGCGTCGTCAGTTTATAAACGCTCGCTGTTATGTAATGTGCCGAAGGCAAAATGTAATGCACGAATTTTGCGTACTTATTCGGGTATAGTTTGTAACGCGGACGCGCGCGTCAATAAACCCGGCTGAGTTTGTTGTGGGCTCTTCTCAGACCAGGGCGCGTTTGGAACCCTCGTAGTTTTAGTTTTAAGTTTCCGTAAATAATTATCACCATTGCCTGTACCTAAATTGACGTTCAAAAAGTGTACAGTGTACCAATTTTGAATAAAGTTTATTTGATTTGATTTTGATTTGATTTGAATATATAGGTACAGTGCTTAGGGTCAGGAGCCGCAAATCTATGCTGCGCGACTTCGGAAGATTTGAAAGTTTCACAATAAAAATAAAAATAAAAATGCTTTATTTCATAACTAAAATAAATAACTAGAACAGGGGCTGGAGTCTTCTTTTAAGTGATTAAGTCACCTGTGTTAGAAGACCCCAAGTTCCACGCTTTTGAAGTTGATGCGTTACCGGAGTAGTGTCTGTTTTAACTGATAACATAACCGCTGGACTCACGTCGATGCATGCCGGTAGGTATATGTCCGACTAGTTTCGAACCTTAATCATGAGCATGTTCACGCGACGCGGCGCAGGTAGGTATTACGGGCACCTCGGACCTTTACGCGCCGGTCGCGCTGAGACCTCCCTCTGTCTCATTTCCCGATCAAATCCATCTGGGGCCCTTAGTCATGAGCATGTTCACGCGATGCGGGCAGCTCGGGAGCTTTATCCGCAGGGCGCGCTGTGAGACCCCCCCTCTGTCTACCCCCCAACGGTTCCTCCTGGACTTCTTATTAGCTTATTCCGTTTGTCACGTCGCGTCGTGTATGACAATTCGCTTTTGCGACAAGACCGTGGCCCAACGGTAGGTGGTAGTGCACAAATCGCCCGACGCATGCGCCCGCGCGGTCCTACTATGTCGAAACTAATGACGTAGACTTGAGCATTGGTCTCTCTAAGTCGATTTCTGTCGGTTTTACTAGTACTGTCCCGTGAAGCTAGTTTTAGCGACTTCATCCGTTTAAAATTAACTTTAATATAACGCTCATTTCTACGTAATTTCTATAAAAAATGAGCCAAGTGCGAGTCTATGGTAGACTATGGCCAAATCCCTTCTCACTCTGAGAGGAGACCCGTGCTCTATAGTGAGCCGGTAATGGGTTGATCATGATGATGATATGATGAAAAGTCAAAATTATTTTGCTATAATCCGGAAACCAGTTCTTTGCTTGTGCATTGTAGAGTCTACATCTCCTGAGGATGCTTCGGTGTCGGAGTGAAACGATCGTCGAGTTTATTTTGATGATGGATTTGTGTGGTGTTACATGGTGCTTGGGGTCCGCTTGGTTGCTTGTTTTTCCTGCATATTTAACAGCAGGAGGGCTGACATCGGACACGCTGCATGTTGTACCATACAAATTTGACTGTTTTGGGGATTAAAACAAAATAATTTTGACTTTTCATCATATCGTGGTCGTGTAGTGCGAGTGGACCCGATCCGCGTATATCGTAAACGCGATCTGCTGGGAACCAGCCGAGTCACGCATTCCTGGCGCCGGGCGCCGGGTTTTCATCGCGCTGCGACTTTCCACTAAACAATTTCCACTAAACTCTCACAGGTGTCTGGCGCGCGTTCAAAAATCAATCCTCAGTTTATTTGTAAGGCGTGCGACTGGTGTAATTTATTTTTAACCCCCGACACAAAAACGACGGGGTGTTATAAGTTTGTGTGTGTGTGTGTGTGTGTGTGTGTGTGTGTGTGTGTGTGTGTGCGTGCGTGCGTGCGTGCGTGCGTGCGTGCGTGCGTGCGTGCGTGCGTGCGTGCGTGCGTGCGTGCGTGCGTGCGTGCGTGCGTGCGTGCGTGCGTGCGTGCGTGCGTGCGTGCGTGCGTGCGTGCGTGCGTGCGTGCGTGCGTGCGTGCGTGCGTGCGTGCGTGCGTGCGTGTGTGTGCGTGCGTGCGTGTGTGTGTGTGTGTGTGTGTGTGTGTGTGTCTGTTCCCCTGTGGCGCTCAAACGGATGGACCGATTTGAATGCGTTTTTTTTTTTGAAAGGTGAATTAGTCGAGAGTGTTCTTTGCTATGTTTTATGAAAATCGGTCCAAGATGGCCGCCGCTACAAAATGGCGGATGATATATTTTTTCACAACTCCCTTGATATGGGTATCAAATGAAAGGGCTTGACTAGTAGAATAGCACTATTGCAAATTCAAGATGGCCGCCGCCACTAAATGGCGAATGTCGGGGGTTTTTTAAATTTTCAATTTACACTTGTTTGTAAGGCTTGTCACGTGCGCCTGGTGTAATTTATTTTTAAGTTCTTTAAGCTCCTGCTTAAACAGTGATGGCAATATTTTAATAGAACTTACCTACGAGTAATTTTCTTAGCGCGTCGATTTTTATGTTTTTTAATAAACCCGTGGAAAATACTCGATTTTAAGGATCCGTGAAATCATGCAAGCTATGCCATTCGTCAAGTTTTGTGTTTAGCGGTCGAGCGGTTGAGTGGTTGAGACAGATAGACAAACAGAGTTACTTTCGAATTTTTTAATACTTATTAATATGGACATGAAAAAATACTAAAAGTTTGATACAGAAGTTCAGGTTGAGTCAAATACTTCGATTGGATAGATACTTGGATATTTTTCAAACTATTTATTTATTGTTACAAAGTTACAGTCGAAGCTAATATAAAGCGTGCAGAATAGATACAATTCCCATGTGCGCAACATTGCAATGCAACATTGTATGAGTCCTTTATCGTGTTATCTATTCGAAAAGATACAAATATACAAATACATATCTTTCCTTTTCCTGTCGCGAATGCGCAACAAACTTACGGCCTAATAAAACCACCATATCGACATTAACAATAATCTGCACTTAGCCGCGTAAAAAGTGGCAATACTTAAAGATAAATTATACAAGATAGACGGACGAGATAACACATTTAAATATACAAAAAAGCGTCCCCTGTAATGACGGGTATAATGTTGGCGCGGCGCGGGCGCGGCGAATCAAAAGAAATGTCACGCGCAATGCCAACGTCATTTGCGGGCCGAGCGCCCGCCGCCTAGCAACCATACAGTTCAGCAGACCTGTTGCACAGTACACAGATACAACCAGTAGTGAAACTACCTACAAACGTTCGAAACGGCTCACTCACACAAACATGCGCATCGAGGAGACCATTTAGCAGCAGTCGCTACTGACATTCACGCGAAAACCCGGTAGGGGTCTCGTCGATGCGCATGTTTGTCTGAGTGAGCCGTTTCAAACGTTTGTAGGTAGTTTCACTACTGGTTGTATCTGTGTACTGTGTGCCTGTTGCGTATCTCAGTGGACATGATTATTTAGTTGTGAACTAGGTATGCAAAGTGTGTGTATGCAAACATCAGTCTACGTCTATGATTATAAAAACAAGTTATATTTTAATAAAAACTAACCCAACTTCGGTCTAGCAATCTCAGAAGTTAGTTAAAAACTGCGTTACGATCTCCTAAGCATAGCGGTGACCTAAAGACACTGGACCTCTAATTAATACTAGTACGCTCGATATACTGTGCCATATATGATCGCTAATTTTTGTGAACATTCAGAGCGGAATGTAATTATTAATTCATTTTTCAATATAATCCAATTTAGTTCCGGGTAAGAGCCCTGTTCAAGTCGTAGATTATAATCTCGTGGAGGCATATCTGAGTTTACCTATACTGTATATAGTAATTTTACAGTTAACAGTAATGTCTAAATGAAATTGAACGTCTGAAACATTACCAAACACACACAAAACCGCCATAATTATGCTTATATATGTGTGTATAATCTACACACATTGATACGCTACAAATTGTAAGGCTGCAAATCGCGACTCACTCTCTCAAATAGCAAGAGTATTGGTCCACGAAAGCGCGTTGGTATCTGAACTGTACGATAGCTAAGCTACGCTAACTCCTCAGACGTTGTGTGAATGCTTACAAATGTTTACTACACAATCTTCTTGTGTTATCTATGAGATGAGGCATAATATACGAGATTGTTTTAGTTTTTTTTTTTCGTGGGATTTAATTTGTTTGCGCGTTCTTGTTGCGTGGAATACCTGCATCCACAAGAAGTTACATTTTTATTTGTTTAGAACCCTTTTGCGCTTTCATAAAAATATGTAAGTACCAATTCTTTCCTATTCATTCATTCAACTTTTCTCTTATCAAGAAGTCTCCAGATTTATGCAAACTCAGTCGGGTATTATTTTTGTAAACAAGCGGACACCCGCGACTTCGTTCGCGTGGATATTGGTTTTTAAAAATCCCGTGAGAATCATTTTGTTTTTCCTAAGCTCCTTTGAGCTCATACCTTGCTAAAAACTGTTAAAAGTTCACTGGCGGATGTTTAGGTAGATCAAAATGTAAACATACGCCAGTGAAAATCCCATCAAAATCGGTCCAGCCTTTCAGAGATTAGCCAGCAATCTTTGAAGTATTTCCTTTGTAACAAAACAAGAATGAATGAAATCGGACCACCCGTTAACGAATTACAGCAAAGTACACATTTTGGCTTTCATCCCGTCTCCCAAGGGAACCGTACTGAATTTCGGGATAAAAGTATCCTATATGTTACTCCATAGTATGAACTTAAATCATTTCAATCCATTCAGTAGTTTTTACGTGATGCGCGCACAAACATACAGACAAACAGACAAACAGACAAACAGATAAACAGACAAACAGACAAACAGACAAAAATTTCAAAATTTCAAAAATAGCTTTTTTACGTTCTATTACTTATCCCTAACATCCCCCAGTTATTATTAACCGACTTCAAAAAAAGGAGGTTCTGTATTCGACCCGTAACTATGTATGTATGTAAGTATGTATGTAAGTATGTATGTATGTATGTATGTATGTATGTATGTATGTAAGTATGTTCGCGATTATCTCCACAACTAATGAACCGATTTTGATGATTGTTTCACTATCGTTATCTACATACTTTCAAGAAGGTTTTAGTATATAACACATCGAGTTATCATTCTTACGTACGAAGTTATAAGCATAAATGTAGACATTATGTCACTAATATGTTCTCTGAGATTGCCAGACCTATTGCTGAAGTCTGATATAGTTATTCTGTCCAAAGACTTCACTCTGCTACGCCTACGTAACATTGACCTTTTGCAAAAAGTTTTGAGCCGAAGTCAGTACAGTTGCATATAGAGTGATTCCTTGGAGTTTGTGCATGGTTACGTGTATTACCATTCTATACAAAGCCAAACCGCAAGGGTGTGAAACTAGTCGCGTATAGATTGTAAATTACGGTCTATCTAAATTATACAAGAGTTGTACGCATACAAACTAATCTTGTATAGATCAGAAGTTAGGTTAGGTTGGGTTAGAACATAATAAAACCACTCACCTATAGTAAGTATGACACATAAAATGTATATGTCACAGGATATTTAATAATAATTAATAATATATAGGTCATAATCTATTTGACATAGTTCTCATTTATATTATTATTATTATTACCTAATATAAAGAAAACAAATCACTTAAAAAGCATAAAATAATTTTTTTCAAAGAAAAATGAACCGACTTCAAACGAATCGAACTAAAAAGTTTAAAATAATTTTTTATTCATTTAGATTGACGATTAAACTACCTAACTCAAATGATATACAATTTTTTGAAGTCGGCGCCAAACCACATTCAATTCGTGTAAGTAAAATCAGAATATCCACTTTTGAATGCGAGCGCGGTGACCCTAGTCGCGGAGGATGAGTCTGGGACCCGGGGGGCACATTTTCGACTTGAAGTGAACTTGAAGTCATTTGGCGCCGACTTCAAAAAATTATATATCATTTGAGTTAGGTAGTTTAATCGTCAATCTAAATGAATAAAAAATTATTTTAAACTTTTTAGTTCGATTCGTTTGAAGCCGGTTCATTTTTCTTTGAAAAAAATTATTTTGCAAAAATCTTCAATGTACAGATACGGCAAGTCTACGATTTTATTATATGTATAGATGATAGAAGATAGATATAGATTACCATATTCTCACAATCAATCATTTAGAGCTAGTGAGAGAAATTTACTCCTACTTTTTTTTTGTTGAATAAGTAACGTCCCACCACCGCCACTTCATACAAGCGAACCTACGACTGACTTGGACAACGCTATACGTAAATCGAGCAGGACAAAGACAACTTAATACTACCAGGCGTACTTCTACGATGCGATGTACCTATCTACTTTTACGTAGTGATTACAGTTAGTTTTCTTTGCCACCACGGCAACATGAGTAGATTATCCCTACAGAGGAAGCATCATATACAAGCGGACTGCTGGGCGCTGTAGGTACACTCATGAGCTCTCACCAACGGTTCACGGACGATCCACGTCTTGGCAAACGCCACCGCAACGGCTCAGTTGTATGGTAAACGTGCGCTATGTGTGAGTGTACACTGTACCTATACTGTGGGCCGCTTGTGTGAAGCTTCCTCTCTGTAGGGATATCTACTCATAGCCACGGCTATGTAAATAACAGCCCTTGACCTCAAAAAAAGTGTGAAGATATTATTAGACCGCCTTAAACAAGTTCTGTTTATGAAAAACAATTTAGATAGGAATCTCCTCATTTTCTGTGAAACACAGAAATACTTATGCCGGGTAGTTAACGAGGGAGTCTACAACAAGTGACCTTTCGGAGTGTCTTAAACTGTTGTGTTCCAGTAAATGACCGCGTCGAAGTTCGTCCCGCAGCGAATTTAAATACCTGTATCCCTTTGGCTTGATGAAACATACCTACTTCAATAAGATATTCGTGCCCTGGTAGATTTATTACCACCAGGCAGTTCTTTTTTAGGATTCCGTACTCAAGGTGTAAAACGGGGCCCAATTACTAAGACTCCGCTGTCCGTTTGTCTGTCTGTCTGTCTGTCTGTCTGTCCGTCCGTCCGTCCGTTACTAGGCTGTGTATCTCATGAACCGTGATAGTTAGACAGTTTTGAATTTTTCACAGATGTATTTCTGTTGCCGCTATAACAACAAATACTAAGAAACAGAATAAAATAAATATTTAAGGAGGCTCCCATTCAACAAACGTGATTTTCTGCCGTTTTTATAGATAACTAGCGGACCCGGCAGACGTCGTCCTGCCCGCTATTAGCGCCACCTACCGGGTCCAATTTTTCTACTTATAAACCTTCCTCTTGAATCACTCTATCTATTAAAAAAAACCGCATCAAAATCCGTTGCGTAGTTTTAAAGATTTAAGCATACATAGGGAAATAGGGACAGAGAAAGCGACTTTGTTTTATACTATGTAGTGATGGTACGGAACCCTTCGTGCGCGAGTCCGACTCGCACTTGGCCGGTTTTTGTCGCCTTGTTTTCACGGTAAATTATTACAAACAGAAGAACCTCGAAAATGTGCCATTTTTTCAGCAACAGTTTTTCGCTAGGCGTAACATAGCCGAAACCTCCTACCATACCAGACTAAGGATAGTTTAGAAATAATAAATTTCCAAATTGGCCGTACCGAGAATCGAACGCGGGACCTCCCAACCACAGCATAAGACCACAGCGCTCTCATTTTCTAGAGCAATTTGCAGAGTGACATCCAACGCGATTATCGTACGCGCTTCGAAGTGCGGCCACTTTTTTATTCCATTCGTGTGTATTTACGCCGTAAATGATCTTTGATGTTGGGCGTTGGGTTTTTACTGGATCTACGTTTTTTATTTTAAAAATATTTAAGCGTTTTCCATTTCGTTTACCTATTGATACTATGACTTAGGGTCAGTTGCACCATAGTAGGTTAAGGTTACGCTACGGTCAAAATTTTTTGATCATTAAAAAAACAACGGAAAATGAAGAACAGTTGATTAAAATAATTCGTCTACGCTTTTTTTAGGGATTTTATATGACAGTCCTATTGAACCTTATTTTTACACAGTCATGTAATTCTCGACTCTATCATTTATTTTTCTAATGAGAATGTTGCCAAATGCTTTAATCAGAGAATAGTGGAAATGGATAGGTATTCAACCAACAAAGATAGTCAAAACAATGCTTAACTAATGCTTCGTAAAGAAGCGTAGAATTATACGTACCTAGTAGCACCTATACTTCGACTTTTAATTGTATGCAGTAATGTGAAGTTTCGTGGGTTGTCACTTTTTAACGAAAATAAAATAGGGATGGGGTACAGGTGATTGATTTGAATCATTCAATTATTTTATTCAAATTAAAGTTTTTATTTTAAGTAATTATTATATTTTATGTACAAAAGTTACATATATATATTTATATATATAGTATATATATAAATACGTATATCTTTAATATATAAAACAAAGTCTCGTTTGTTCGAACACTTATAACTCGAGAACGGCTGACACGTATCACATCACTATAGAAATGGGGTTGGCAACATTATTTTACGAAATGACATTAGGAAACGTCAGATTACTGCAGATAATTAAAAGTTTGACTATAGTACGTATAGCGTTTTCCTTATTAGTAGTAGGTTCTACGAAGTGTCGGAGGTGTGTCGAATCACTGAAGTGACGAATGAAGATAAAAATGTGCTTAATTTTTGAGTAGCTATTTTCACGACGATGAATTTTAGTGCGCAAGATTGTTATTGCGTTTTTAAATATTTGTTGTTTTTAATTTTAATGGCATTACGTAAGTGTGCGTTCGACGATACGCGTCTTATTAAAATGTTAATGGGCTTGCGACACACCGAGCAAAAGATCATCGAGGAATCTCATTACGCAATTGCATCAAAAAGCTGCGTGCGCGACGGAATTTCGTGTGAAAATATTCAACGCGTTTGAGGCTCGTTCATTCATTGTACTACTGTACATTGTATTATTTATAAATAATAATGATAAATTAAAGTTGTAGGTAACGTAATATAATTTAATTAATAATAGAATAAATATTTTTGATTTATTTCATTTTTCATTATAAATGCATTTTTAATGTAGGTACGCATACTGATTATTTATAAACACGTGCTATTTGAAAGATAAGAAAAGATTATAGACATAGATCTTGGCTATTATAAATCTAAATGTATAGAAATAGATAGATAATAACATAAACAGGAAATAGCACGTATTGTTTTGCAAGGCGATGACGCAACCCCAATTCACACGACAGCGGCTTAAGATTAATGTAGGAAAGTATTACGGGCACCCACCGAAAAGTTATGCGATAACTTTCTCCGCAGGTGTGCCCGCGGCTTTATGCGTCATTGAAGGTGCGTTTTCGATGGTTATCATTTTATTGAAACGATTTTATATCAAACGCACCGTGGTCTTAAAGCTTGTTGGACCTACTTACTAGCAATACCTTATGTAGCAATAATAATATACACAAGTATAAATTAAAAATTAAAAAAACCCCGATATTCGCCATTTTGTGTCGGCGGCCATCTTGGATTTGCAATAGTGCTATTCTACTAGTCAAGCGCTATCATTTGATACTCATATTAAGGGAGTTGTGAAAAAATATGTAATTCGCCATTTTGTAGCGGCGGCCATCTTGGATCGATTTTCATCAAACATAGCTAACAGCACTCTCGATTAATTCACCTTTCAAGCAAAAAAAAAACGCATTCAAATCGGTCCACCCGTTTGGGCGCTACAGGGGAACAGACAGACACACACCCACACACACATACACACAGACACGTCAAACTTATAAAACCCCATCGTTTTTGCGTCGGGGGTTAAAAATCAATAATAATGTTCTCTACTGCGGAAGAAATTTCCTGAAGTTTCAAGCGCTTTCTTTGAAAAGAGAGGACTTTTCTTTGCCGACTTATTTCCTACCGATTCGGAAAACTGCGAAATAAGTATCTAGTGTAATACCGGACAAAGAGTCCATCGCTTTTAAAAAAGTTACTCTCAGGGAACATAACTACAACAGTAGTTAAGTAACCATATTATTAACTAACTGATGCACGCGACTTCGTCCGCGTGAATTCATATAAATCTAATACAAACTTTCAACCCCTATTTTACACCCTTAGAGGTTGAATTTTCAAAAATCTTTTCTTAGCAGATAGACCTACGTCATAATAGCTAACTGCCCTGCCCTGCCTTTCAGCCCGATCCGTCCAGTGGTTTGAGCTGTGCGTTGGTAGATCAGTCAGTCAGTCAGTCACCTTTTCCTTTTATATATTTAGATAAATTCGAGCACTTAAACACGTGGAGGCTGAACAAAAAATACCTATGAGGTTTTAGTCTTAACACTTTTAAGCTTATGCTTTATAGAGGCGTCTGCGATAGGTGAGTGGGCATAGGCAGCGGAGGGATATACGACGAAGCTCTAAGTGTTGGCGGGTGGCGCTCGTAAACTACTGCGTTATTGGCAGCACGAGGCTTGGTGCAAGGGAGACGACGCGCCAAGCGATTTGAAAGTTTTTACCACACAGCGATAGCAAAGATAGAATTATGTTTTTCCACGCGTTTCTAGGTACGCGTGTATGGGATTTATACCTACCCTCGAAGCATTACAACGGCTGTCCGACAGCCGTAGCGTCAGCACACTCCCATCATGCCAGATGCCATTGCCAGAATGACGTTGGCTGCTCTTGTTTCTAGTCCTAGGCTTAGCTCAAAATTCCGCCTCTGGCTTAACATTGCGCGACATTTATGTTGCCTAGTCAATACTCAATACAAAGTTTAATACTACCGTTTACACCTAGTTTGAAAAGGATAGCGCCATTTTAGTTGTGTCAATTTAGTCTAGACATTGTGAACCATGGACCTAGTATTTACTTATTATGTACTTGTGTATCTACTATCGAACAAACCTATTTACAGCTACCGATTTATCCAATACGAGGTTCTATTTAAACAGTGTTGTAACCGAGTAATGCCTTCTTGCTTGAGCAGAGACCGGCAGAGCCGCGGCGTGGTTTTGATGAGCCACGCGTGGGAAAGTGCCGCCGCGTTAAGGCGAGGCATCCGCGATCTGCGTAATTGTATCGTCCTTAAAAGCATGCCTTTTTAGGGTTCCGTAGTAAACAAGGAACCCTTATAGTTTCGCCATGTCCGTCCGTCTGTCCGTCTGTCCGTCTGTCCGTCTGTCCGTCTGTCCGTCTGTCCGTCCGTCCTCGGTTAATCTCAGAGACTATTAGTGCTAGAAATCCGTAATTTGGCATGAGTATAAATATTAATCACGCCGACAAAGTGGTGAAATAAAATTTTGATAAATATTTTTTTTTAGGGTAGCTCCCCTACATGTAAAGTGGGGATGAATATTTTTTTTCTCGTCTACCCCATAGTGTGGGGTATCGTTGAATAGGTCTTTTAAAAATACTGTGGGTGTGGGAACATCATTTTTCGATTTCTAGATCCGTTTGTAAAATATGATGTTTTAAAGTGCAAATTTTTATTAGAGTCAAGTGTCCCCCCCCTCTATCAGCCAAATGGCAGTATATAGGAACTTGAAAAAATTCACAGCAGTAGGGTATATAATCAATTTTAAAGGAAAACTATCACGGCTAAGTAGGGTTCACAGGTTAAGGAGTTATATCTGTTTTTCGAGGATTGTGACTACGGAACCCTACACTGCGCGTGGCCCGCCACGCACTTGACCGGTTTTATTTTCTCTATCATTGGGCCGAATAGTCCGAATTCAATAAAGTGAGAAGTACCAGGTATAATTAATCTGCCAAATAATGTGATGCAAAAGCTTGAATAGAATAGAATTCAATTTAAAAGTTGTTTGTTTGAATAAACTTCCACAAATTTTGATTTTGAATTGTCAAGTGAATATAATATTACTACGGATTCGAAATACGGTTCCAATCGTGAAGAACCAGCAAGAACCTCGGTGGTTGCTCTTCAAGAAAAATTCAAATAATGATAGGTACTATATTGTATCGCAATTTATTATATTGAATTCGTATATTTATTTAAATTATTGAATAATAATTTAAATAAATATATACTATATAGAAATAATTGAAGTTTTTATTTAAATTACATTACAAATACAAATATTAAATTTTTCCATTGTCCTTCACTTACTACATATCTTGTCACTTTTATTGTGCAGTAAAAGACAATTAAATTGATTATAAGAAGCATTGCTAATGATTAAGTTCTAAAAGCTAATAAATAATTGTTCTGATACTATCTTATATTGTGAGATGTAGTCAGGCCCAAGCATAGTGAAGGAACTGATATAAGACCTTAGAAAACGATATCGACATCACAATACAATAATTTAGACCTAGAAAGACATAACCTAAGAATATATACCTATAAGCTTCTTGCTTTAGACCTACTACAAATCTAAACAGACTTAAGACCGTAAAGCTAGCGATATATCGATGCCGCAATAGGTATCTACTGGAGAACTCTACAAGTCAATATTTCGTGGAGGCGGCTTCGCCTTAACAAAGGCCATCGCCCACCGAGAACCAAGCTCTCAAAAGAGCAATTTCGGCGTGTCCGAGTACTCGTAATTACTCTATTATTACTCTCCACTATCCACTGTCACTGCACGGACAACCAATACCTTCGAGTATTCTATGTAGATAGTTTCAAAATCATACAATGCGTAGAAATGCCACCCGCGGAGAAAAATATTCAATCTCCGACTCATAGATTACGTTGGCTAGTGATGAGTTCACATTAATTTGGTGTGTGTAAATTAGTGTGAGAATTCACTTCGTCTCCGAGTATCTGACCTAAATTGTATGAAAATATAATAGAGACCACAGATACAGACAGATATTAGTTTCTAATTTCTAGAGCGCATCTACATTTCATTAAGTTTGATTGGTTAATCTATACCTACTTACAAATAAATAAAATTGAAGGTCTGTCTGTGAATTGGAAATAACTGCCTCTGATTTATTTCAACGCTAGCATAAAATAAACACGCGTTTTTTTTGCCAGTGTGTCCGTCTGTTTGTACGAACCAATCTGCAGAGCGACTGAATCGTTTTTGATGGGACTTAGCAGCTAGAGGACTACCATTGTACGGAGAATATTATTTCTTTACTTTTCAACCCAGGAATATTTGAAGTGACTGAAAGGGACAGTTAAGAGAGAGCGCTCATGGAGCGGTTTGGAATCGCGCCCGCCGCGGCTGCGGGAGAGAGGTTTATACATTTTCACAGCTTAAATGCGGTAGAACCAATCTTGAAAAAAATTTACATGAAGATAGCCTAAGTACATCTTGGAGACAAGCAGAGGCCTAATATTTATCTCCAAAAATTGAAGAATTCCCACGGAAATTCTAAAAACCTAAAATCGCCGGCATTATATAGAATTCAAATAAGAATGAAACTCCATTTTTGTGAAGCGCGCTAGGGACTATTTCTAGGGCTTAAGTAAGTAGGCACATTCCCAATAGCTTAAATATTTTAATGGCATCCACGTGTACATGAATCGACGGTACGGTCGCGTCGCAGGTGACGCGCCCGTCGCCAGATAAGAAAATAGCAGGCAAGTGCCGCTCGAGGGCTGGACCACACTGGGAGCGATAATACAGGGTGCCAGGAAAGTGACAGGAAAATCCCTTACACGGAATGTATGTTCCCCGTCACCCTGTATATAACCATGCACGTCACAAAGTGCATGGTGCCCGTCAGTCAAAGTTGAGTTACCGTTAAGTTTAAACTAGGTTTAAACTTACCCACGCATAAACAAGTAAATTGAGTCACGTAAGTCAGTATTCGCACCTCCAGGGTTCCTTACCTTAGGGTCGAATTCTTAGTAAAAGTAAAAGAACCCTTTTTTCCCTCTACATTTTATTAATTACTAGCGGTCCGCCCCGGCTTCGCCCGAGGTACCTAATTATATAGCCTATAGCACTCAGGAATCACGTACATATCCAACGGTGAAAGAATTTTTGAAATCGGTCCAGTATAGTTTCTGAGATTAGCGCGTTCAAACAAACAAACTCTTCCGCTTTATTATATTAGTATAGATAGATTTATTTAACTTTAACCGTAACGTTGATAGACAAACTGTCCATCAAGAATGTCACGAAATGATTCAATATTCAAATTGCATCGATAAGCAAATAGTAGTCAAGTGCTGGTTTAGGGTTAGAATACATATTAAGTGATAATAATCATGCAGTTAAAGAGATGAATACGAATGTTACACAGATAAAGGCAAGCGATAAGGAGCCGGCTAGAATTACTAGCAGCTGTTTAATACTAAGTTGAGCTTTTATTTAGCTTATAATTGACGAGAAAATAAACTTTACAAATCTCGATAAATGAAAAATAAATACTTTAGAACAAAAAACGTCACTTTTAATTATACATATTCGCCTAGCAAAATGTAATCAAGTTCAATTTTTGAGTCCCTAAAATATGCTCGTATGTAAGTATGTAAGTATAAAGAGGCATTTTGCACTTTAAACTTCATTTTATTTATTTATTATTTATTATTATTATTATTTCAGTTTTTCTTATTTATAGTAAACAGTTCTGATTATTTTCGGTAAACTTATTCAAATGTCTGTTGTCATCGGAAAATGAGGTACGTTTTATCGAAATATTTCTCTTCCACCTAATAATGGACGGTGAGCTTTATTGAAGGCATTCTGCATGCGTGGGTTGTCACCGTGACACCTGCTTTGATGTATTGATAGAGCCAGCGATACACAGGTGGTACACTTTATGACGACATAGCTGATGCCTGAGGGGGGTAAGGGAGTGCACCTCCATCTCAGCACTCCAATTGTCAACCTCACCTGCACGTGGTGCCCCCTGCTAATCAACAGACGAGGCTCTGACGACCGACAAATGGCGGTATAACCATTTCATATCGGCTAGACTACAGAAATGGCAAGGGCCGATGTCGGGCAGCAGCGACATCGGTACAATAGTCTAGCCCTGCGATCGCCAACCCGCCTGCCCAGCGTGGCGATTATGGGCATACCCTTGTATGGATATTCAAATAAAGCCACAGCCCCTAGTCCCCGGCGGCCCCGCTATTCCTAGCTCTGGCAGCGGTTACGGTAACGGCGGGGCAGGGGGTGTCAAGAATCTCCGGAAGAGATTCCGCTGCCAACCCCAACGACTGGACCTGGCAACATATAACGCACGCACTTTGAGGACCGACGAAAAGATTATCGAGCTGGAAGAAGCAGTGAGCAAGTTGAAATGGGGTGTCATAGGATTATCTGAAGTCCGAAGAGAGGGGGAGGACTCGATAATCCTTAAATCCGGCAACTTGCTTTACTACCGGGAGGGTGATCAAAAATCCCAGGGTGGTGTCGGGTTTCTCGTCCACAGGTCCCTCGTTAACAACATTGTGCAAGTCGAAAGTGTGTCGAGCAGGGTAGCGTACCTTATACTCAGAATAACCAAACGGTATTCGCTGAAGGTCATACAGGTCTACGCACCGACATCGACACATACCGACGAGGAGGTAGAGGTCATGTATGAGGATATATCAAAAGCCATGCATGCCTCTAACACCTACTACAATGTTGTGATGGGGGACTTCAACGCAAGGCTGGGTAAGCGAAGCGGTGTAGAGTTGAAAGTGGGACAATTTGGCTATGGGCGACGGAACCATAGGGGCCAAATGTTGGCCGACTTCATGGAGAAAGAGGGCCTCTATATGATGAACTCTTTCTTCGAGAAGCGGTCACACAGGAAATGGACCTGGATGAGCCCCGACGGTTCTACGAGAAATGAGATCGACTTCATCATGTCTACAAAACGGCACGTATTCAATGATGTCTCTGTGATCAACAGGGTAAAAACCGGCAGCGATCACCGTATGGTAAGAGGCACATTGAATCTCAAAATAAAGCTTGAAAGGGCCAGACTGATGAAGTCAACGCTCCGACCTTCTCGTGCCCATATCCAGAACCCCGAGAGCTTCCAACTCGAATTGCAAAACCGATTCGCTTGCCTGGCAGATTGCGATTCAGTGGACGAATTGAACAACAGGCTGGTGGAAACTGTCCATGCGGTCGGGTCTAAGTTCTTTAAGACCCACCGTAGAAATAGAACCAAAAAATTCTCAGACCATACTCTCAATCTCATGGAACAAAGACATGAAATGAGACTGCAGTCTTCAGGAGACGCCCTTGCTTATCGGCGGATAAATAGACAGATCTCTAAATCACAGACACGCGATCTGCGATACTTCAACACCGAACGTATCAAAGAGACCATTGAGCGTAACAAAGGCTCAAAGGTGTTCGCGAGAAATCTGTCTATTGGTCAGAGCCAGCTGACGCGACTGAAGACCGACAACGGTAGTCTCATTTCGTCAAAACCTGAGATTTTGAGGGAGGTCGAGAAGTTCTACGGACAGTTATACACCTCAACACAGAAGCCTGTTGAAGATTTGGCTAAAGATCCCAGAGCCAAACTGACCCGACACTATACCGAAGATATCCCGGACGTCAGCCTATACGAGATTAGTATGGCTCTCAAGCAGCTTAAAAACAACAAGGCACCAGGTGATGACGGAATCACTGCAGAACTCCTGAAGGCGGGTGGAAGACCAATACTCAAAGTCCTTCAGCGATTGTTCAATTCCGTCATTCACGAGGGAATAACGCCAGAGGCATGGCACAGAAGCGTGGTGGTTCTTTTCTTCAAAAAGGGCGATAATACCCTGCTGAAGAATTATAGACCCATCTCGCTGCTGAGCCATGTCTATAAGTTGTTCTCGAGAGTCATTACGAATCGTCTCGCTCGTAGGTTCGACGACTTCCAGCCTCCCGAACAAGCCGGGTTCCGAAAAGGCTTCAGTACCATAGACCACATCCATACGCTGCGGCAGGTTATACAGAAGACCGAAGAGTATAACCGGCCACTTTGCTTAGCGTTTGTGGACTATGAGAAGGCCTTTGATTCGGTGGAAACTTGGGCTGTATTGAGATCACTGCAGAGATGCCGGATCGACTATCGGTACATCCAAGCGCTGAAGTGTTTGTACGAAAACGCCACTATGTCAGTCCGTATACAGGACCAGAATACGAGGCCAATCCAATTGCAGCGAGGAGTGCGTCAGGGAGATGTTATCTCCCCGAAGCTATTTACCGCAGCGTTGGAAGACATCTTTAAGCTTCTGGACTGGAACGGACTTGGCATCAACATAAACGGCGAGTACATCACTCACCTACGGTTTGCCGATGATATAGTCGTGATGGCAGAGACTCTGGGAGACCTCAATACAATGCTCAACGATCTCAGCAGAGTTTCTCAACAGGTGGGCCTAAAAATGAACATGAGTAAGACGAAGGTCATGTCTAATGCTCATGTTCCGCTCCACCCGGTAATCGTTGAGAACTCTGCACTCGAAATTGTAGACGAGTACATATACCTGGGACACACGATCCAGCTAGGTAGGTCCAATTTTGACAAAGAGATCAACCGCCGAATCCAACTCGGCTGGGCAGCGTTCGGGAAACTTCGAGATGTCTTTTCGTCCAATATCCCTCAGTGTCTGAAGACGAAAGTCTTCGAACAGTGCGTGTTGCCAGTGATGACTTACGGATCTGAGACATGGTCGCTGACAATGGGCCTCATAAGAAGGCTCAGGGTCACTCAGCGGGCGATGGAGAGAGCTATGCTCGGAGTATCCCTGCGGGATCAAATCAGAAATGAGGAGATCCGCAGGAGAACCAGAGTTACTGACATAGCTCATCGAGTCGCGAAGCTGAAGTGGCAATGGGCGGGGCACATTGCTCGAAGAACCGATGGACGTTGGGGTCCCAAGGTGCTTGAATGGCGACCTCGCACCGGTAAACGAAGCGCAGGTAGACCCCCCACTCGTTGGACAGACGATCTCAAGCGAGTCGCTGGCAGCCGCTGGAGTCAGGCGGCACAAGATCGTGTGCTGTGGCGATCCTTGCAAGAGACCTATGTCCAGCAGTGGACGTCTATTGGTTGAAACGAAACGAACGGAACGAGCTGATGCCCTTGACTTTATCTGCTTTACTAATGGTTTTAAAATTACTTTTCCTAAGTAAGTGATGTAGAAAAGTGCACTTTTACACATGAACTATGGATTAGGTAATTATTTTTATTTTTTAATTTTTTAAAGGAGCAATCGCCTGGTTTTTTTCTATGGTCTTCTCGGTTGGAACGGCATTCTCAACTAGTGGTAGATCACTTGATGTTTCGAAAGCAGTCTGTTTTTAGTTTATTTCAAAAACTTTTCTACTCTACCTTTTAAAACTTAGTCAACCTTTATGTGATTTTAGTTCATATGTATCGTGCTGAGTTACGAAGGAAGTCGCATGGCAAAACTAGTTTATATAATAAACACTGCATACTCTGAAATTAATTCAGTACGATCATTATTTCGTAATCGATTCTCAGTACGCCTTAGAAATAGAGTGCTAATTAAAAAGAAACTATAATCTAACAAACAAAGGATTCAAAATCGATAACTCATCCCTTGATCGACATTTCAATAATCCTGGATAAAACAAAACGTACGTTCACCAATAATTTCAAACTCTAATTCATTATTATAAAGTTTGAAATTGTTTAACTTTATAATGGTCGTGACTATGCAAGCTCAGGTTATTAAAAATTACTAAAGGGTTGATTCATACTTACCAATTAAATATATACTAAGGCAACATTATAACGCGCACACTTAAGACTTCATTTCTTTATGCAAATTACTTTTCATGCAATAGAAGAATTCAGATTTCAGAAGAAATTTTAGGTATTTTTAAAAAAATTTTGCCTTCAACCGTAGCTATTAGTTACCACGTTACCGGAAAAGACATGCTGCCAAGCGATTTAGCGTTCCGGTACGGTGCTGCGGTAGAAACCGATTAGGGGTTTAATAAAAATTACTATATCCTTTCCAAGTAGGTAAGCCCGCTTCCATCTTAGACTGCATCGTCACTTACCACCAGGTGAGATAGCAGTCAAGTATACTCAATGAGATACTAGTCGCTAACTTGTAAAAGAATAAAAAAAGTGTACTTACCAAAACACAATGACGGGCGTCGAGACGCAGTTTCTTTTGACAATAACAACTTAAACTCAGCTTTATTTACTGTTGGAAACGAACCACCTTCCAACTCTTCGGAGCATCGGACTGCGGTTTGTATCAATTTCAACCCTATGTCAAAGCGAATAAAGATGCCCAAGTTGTGATCACAGAAAGACTCTGCGTAACTTTATGCGCTATACTCTTAGTTTAAATATGAAGTATGAGATATTGGTGATAATAACTATGACCTGACGCAGTGACGCGTACTCTCCGAGACACGGAAGAACCTACATTCGGAACTCCAAAGTAGTCACCCATCCAGCCACCGAATTGGATCATCGTTGCGTAACCTTCACAATGCACTGATGTGTACCATCATCAAAAGTCTATCCTAAGTCTTTGTTTATTTATTACATTCTAATCAGATCTAGTGTGTGCGAAGATCCTTAGTTAAAGGTTAGAAATAAAGTCATGAGATGATTCTACACAAGACTAGCATTCCAATGATGACAGATAATAGCAGCCGGCAGCGGCCGCGCGGCGAGAGGCGGCCTGTGAGAACATTATCACACTGTTTTGTATCATAACACTTTTATACGGAGTAATCGACATATGTACCCAGTAAAAACAACTTTAATAGAAACAAAATTGGTTCGATAACTGTGTTATTGAACCAGTAATGGTTTTCTGTGCACTTAAATTATTGGTGAACACAATTTAATCCACAGGACGAGGTTCAAAAACTGAAACCAAACACCTCTCCTGCTACCGCATGTCGCAACTTGGAGACTATCTTAGCGCATTGTTGCTACCATCTTGGTTTTTGTCGGCTTGTTGCTGTGACATCTATTTGCTCTCCGAGGCAGGGGGTGAACCACCGTCAAGTAGGTACCAACTCCGGGCTGGCCTGGCACTGAGAATTTCTTGACAGAAAAACCCAATACATAACAATTATTTGCCCGACCCTGGAATCGAATTCGGGACCTCGTGATCTGCAGTCAATTACCCTAACCACTAGGCCAACGAGGCAGTCGTAGGTACTATAGCATATTCTAATCGCGATCGCTATCAGCCAGTAACGCGTGTAGTGTAGTCTACACTATGGCCGGGAACATAATAGTTGCATAACACAAAGCGTTTGAATGGACCATTACATTAGAAGTGGCGAAAATATTAACAATAGAGCGTGCTCTACGCCGGGCCTGGGAGCAAGTGCGAACAATGAGCGGGCGGCGCCGCGGGTACGCGCCTCTATACCTATCTAAGCACCTATAAGTAGTGGGATTCGATTTCCGGATCTACACTATATTATAGTAAACAAAATTGAAGGGTATGTCTGTGATTTAGAAATAAACCTGCCTCCTCTTTTAACCCAACAGCATAAAACCAAATCTTGTAGAGTTTAGCAGAGTTTTGGATGTATTGTCAAAATCGGTGTCAGTCGTTCCGAAGTTTACAGTCCGAACGAATAGTTAATAGACAAACAGATGAAAATTTTAACAGCCCCCGTACACTGTACTGGGCCAGTAGTGGCGGCGACTAGTGGCCGGCCACAAGTCGCGGAAGAGAGTTTTCATACATTTTCTTGTGGCTCGAACGCGGCCACTCGAGCGCTCAGTGTGCTGTGGTCCATATAAAATGTATGAAAAATCTCTCCCGCAAATTGTGGCCGCCTGGCCGGCCACTAGTCGTCGCCACTAGTGGCCCAGTGTGCGGGAGCTGTTAAAATTTTCGTCTGTTTGTCTATTAACTATTTGTTCGGACTGTAAACTTCGGAACGACTGACAACCATTTTGATAATAAATCCAAATCTCTGCTAAAATCTACAACATGGCGGCCAAAAAACGCATTTTGGGCAACAGTACGGAGGTAAAAGCAGGATTAAGTATGTGACAAAAAAACCTAGCCGGGTTTGTACCTATTTCTTTCTAGTTTGCATTTTTTTTTAAATCGAGTCGATTTTTTTTTTCAATACATTAGATAATTATTTATTGTTACAGTATGTTGATTAAGAACGTATTTAACTAACATTTACAACAATAATAAATAATCATTTTTGTAGCAATAATTAGTTTCACATCAGATCACTACATACTTCTATTGCACTATTCTAATAAAAATTATAGCTAAGTATCTTTTAAACTAACAAACTTCTAGCTGCTTATCGGATTTCCTAGAAGAAGTAGATAGAAAAAAAACAACACACTTGAATAAAAAAATTACTTCAATACCAAACAATATTCATATTTCAAGTTTAAGATAAGCGGAGCTGATGATATAACTACACTTTACCTAATTACCTGTTTATAGTTACGTTATAATTTAGTTCGATAATAACATGCAGGAAAGAGGCGTGAACGATCTCCAACATCTTAGATCTTCTTCCGGGGAGTTAATTAAAAGAGAATGTTCTGACTTACTAACATATCGTCATTAGGCAAGATTTTTCGCTATCTTCAGAGGGTTCTTTTATGTAGGGGGCTCTTTATCACGACCTCCCTGGCGTGGTGAGCGTTGTTTTCTTTTAAGTGGGTGGTCTCGGGTTGGATTCTCGGCAGGGGCAATTTGGGAATTTATAATTTCTAAATGTCTCTCTCTAGTCATCAGGCGAGAGGTTTCAGACGTAGCTAGTTTCCCACTCTACCCTACTCTACCCTATCGGAACTCTAAATCGCTTGCCGCCAAGCAATTTAGCAGGTCCGGTGCGATGCCGCGTAGAAACTGATGAGGGGTATGGGTTTAAAAAACTGCCATGCTCCTTTCGGGTACGCCCGTTTCAAGTTTAGACTTCATCGTCACTTACCAGGTGACATCGCGGTCAAGGGATTACTACAAGTACCTACCACGTCATCATGAGTTATCAGTAAGTAATCCATGCGTTCCAAGCACCGACGAACCTTTAGAAATTTCATGGCAGATCTCCTTATACTAACCTTCCACGTCTAAAATTAATTAATTTAAGTTATTCTGCACTAGTATTTCTGACTTGAGCCCGTACCCCATAACTGGCGGGCGGGTTTTTTCGTCTCAATGGGTAATTAGCGGCTCAAAACGGCTTTTTCTCGCATTTCGGAGAGCGTGTTCGTGTGCGTGTTACCACACCGTCGCGCCCATTGCCCATAACGGCTCCCAAGCAGAGAGCTGTAGCAGCACTAGAGTAGCAATTTCCCGCGCAATAGACTCAACTTGACAAGTGTACAAGTTTACCAGTTTATAAATATCAGGGATGTGAAAGGATCTGAGAGCCCACTGCATGAGAATAAAGAAAATCCTCACAACGAGGTATCACCAAACAAACCTCAGCGATGCAGATTACGACGATAAGAGAAAAGCATTGAAGCTGCTTTTAATCTATCTGACAATCATATCGCTATATTAATATACGACAGAAATGTTTAAAAAATTATTATCACCCAGCTTTTCTTTTGTAAAAATTGCGTTGGCCTCTTTACTGGCACCTGTTACTTACCTGATCCCCTTGCGTAAAATTAAAAGTTAATAAATGTATTGACTTAGTAACGTTGATTTGCTCAATTATAAGCCTACCCTTTAATCGAGATGGTTCCTGAAGTGCGCGGTAAGCGGTGACGTACTCAATTCCCCCACTCACCACCGAGCCATCAGTCAGTATGGACAAGGAGATGAAAAAAAGCAACGTCATGCCGTCCACATAAAAGGACAGATAGATCGTACGGCGTACCCTACTACATGACATCTGCCGCTCTAGGTAACGTCTAACTCAGCGCTCGTAAACATCGCAATTATCCAAATCGAGAGCGTTAGCGAGCCGATACGTGGAATCGATTATTATTGGACATATCTGTTTACGCAACTGCGAGCAATTTCGTGAGCTTTTTCTTGTCTTCGACCGGATAGCGGTCTTGTTGCGTAAGTTTATGTCTTCAGTACGTCGCCGGTGCCTATTCGAGTATTTTAATGGCATAACTAGCTGATGCCCCGACTTCATTCACGTGGAGGTTTTTAAGTCTCTTGCTAGTATCGCCACGATGTGACGATGCTAGGCCTAACGCCAGCGATGACCCAAGATCGTAACGAGTGGCGATCACGAGTCAGGAGGGCCGACCCCAAATAGGGAATGCGCCAGGGGAATGAATGATGCTAGTATCGCCACATTTCGAGCCGCTTCTTTCCAGTGGCTGACAGCGCGGCGCCTCGCTGAGATCATGCCTCAGTAGGGGGTCTCTTTTCTCTGCATCTTCCGGTGCGAGGCCACCATTCGAGCACCTTAGAACCCCAATCGGTTCATCGATCCCCTTTTTACTTGCCTCGATGAATTATATGATGAAAAGCCAAAATTATTTTGCTATAATCCGCTAAAACAATCATGGTACAAAATCGTGTATTGTAGTCTACATCTCCTGAGGATGCTCCGGTGTCGGAGTGAAACGATCGTCGAGTTTGTTTTGTTGGTGGATTTGTGTGGTGGTGCTGTTCGCTTGGTTGCTTGTTTCTCCTGCATATTTAACAGCAGGAGGGCTGACGGTGCATAGCGCATGCTGCATTTTGTACCATACAAAGACTGTTTTAGCAGATTATAGCAAAATTATTTTGGATTTTCATCATATATTATGGATTTCTGCAAAGTAACGCCTGCTTCTATTCGACATGCTATGGCGGTAACTCTTGTTCTTCTGCGAACCTCCCCATTTCAGATTTGATCCCGCAGGGATAGAATAGAATAGAATAGAATAGAAAAGTTTTTTATTCAAATAAACTTTTACAAGTGCTTTTGAATCGTCGATTGAGTCTACCACAGGTTCGGAATGCAGTTCCAGCCGAGAAGAACCTGTAAGAAACTCGGCGGTTGCTCTTTTTAAAAAAATAACATTATAACAATTATTATTATTAATGTACATGATTGAAATGCCGTCTCGCGCATTGCTGGAACGAGTTAAATCCAAGCTTTTTTATCGTTTATATAATCTTCAATTGTATAATAAGCTTTTTTTATGAGCATACTTTTAATAGAGTTCTTAAACTTGTGTAAAGGCAAGTCTAAGACATATTTTTTATTCAGATAAACTTTTACAATAGTGCTTTTGAATCGACAAATGAATCTACCACTGGTTCGGAATGGTGCTTACAATTCTACTATACTCCGAGCATAACTCTCCGCGTCACCCGCTGGATGACCGTGGTCCGTGAACCTTATTTCACGGCGCACAATTATCCTAAGATCTCAATTGAACGAATGATTTGCGAGTTTGGAAACCTTTGTGTTGCCTATGTATCGCTAGATATAGTTAGTTTGGTCAGACATGTCCGGGGGTGGTGCACGCGCGCGGCGAGTGTGGTCCGGCGCGGAACAATGCTCACAATCTAACATCGCCACTATTGTGCGCCGGACTCCGTCCCTCTGGACCTCGGCCTCGCTCGATACTATTCGAACTGAATCACGCCGACCTGCTGACTGGATCACGGTATCATGATGTACGTGCAGAATGCGTGCGGAATTATCTCGTAGGGATTACTTATTTATATTTTTCTTTTCTATTGTCATAGGTTTAAGGAAGGACTATTTATTTTTTATTCAACTACAAGTTAACCCTTAATTGCAATCCCACCTGATGGTAAGTGATGATGCAGTCTATGATGGAAGCGGGCTAACTTGGAAGAGGTACCTATGCATACCCCTGATTGGTTTCTATACGGCATCGCACCGGAACGCTGAATCGCTTGGCGGCATGGCTTTGCCGGTAGGGTGGTAACCAGCCACGGCTAAAGCCTCCCACCGGACCAGACTAGACACAATTTAGAAATTATAAATTCCCAAATTGCCCCTGCCGGGAATCGAACCCGGGATCTCCCACTTATAAGAAGACCACAGCGCTCACCACTGCGCCCGGGACGTCGTCAAAACTAGCTGATGATGCAGATGCATGGAATTAAATTTCTTTTAAATTCCGTGGGAGCTCTTTGATTTCCCTATATCCTGCAAAGTTAGTCTTTATCCGTATCCGGGATGCAAGCTTTATCAGTGCCAAATTTCATCAAGATCAGCGCTATTTTGCGCCGCCTGCGCACACCCTCTGAGCTTTTAGAATCTCAATTTTCATTATCACGGAACCCTAAAAGACATAATTTAAAATGTAAAAGAAGTTCATAACAAACCAGGGGCTTAATGAATTCCACAACGTTGATTTGTTGCACTGTGACAATGCAACATCATTTATACTCACAACAGCTATGTGGCCAATCATTCCTCCCGTGACTGATACGCGTAGGGTTGGCACGAGGAAACATTCCTGAAGGAAACTAGATCTTCTTGATCTTCTCCTTCGACACACTCTTGACAGAGCGATCATGGTCATGTAGAGTAACGTCTTTTAAGCGCGGATCTTATTCGCCATATGAGCATTCGCCACCTACCTCTCCCTGTTGGCCAACAGAGCCTAGTATACTCAGACGGTTACTGGACTTCTCTCAGACGGTTACCAATTTAGGATAGAAATAAGCATTACTTTGCGGAAGTTTATGAAACAGCAAACTTATTTTGTTAGTTAAAATCCTTAAGAACCAGATAAAACTATAGGTACGGTACGCGCAGCACTTTATGCATATCCATTAAGACTCTATGCAAGTTTTATTCCGATACCGGAGCATCCTCAGTCGATGGTGACAGAGATGTTGACATGTGCTTTGTAGCAAAATTTTAAAATCAAAGACATGCGTAGAAATAAATACCAAATGTTCTAACACATATACACCTACATTTGTTATTTGATAGTAGCCGTATCGATAAAGCTATCGAGATGAATATATTAGGTAAATTCAAGTAAGTATGAAAATTTTGGAAATAACGATTGGTTGACGACCCTACGCAGAGAATAGAGATGGTTCTTTAGATAAAACAAGACTTGCGCTAAGCATGAGCGCAAACATTGAAAAAAATAAATCAAAACTGTATGCCAATTGCCGTCGCGTCGCGTCGCGGAGTTAAAACGCAAATGCGCTCCGCGCTCCGTATCAATCGGAGGATCTTCAATGAGTATTTAACTCGAAGCCTATCTCGCTTCACTGTCCCACGGACCGACGCGAGCGAAGGTATAAGGACACACTAGCGACATTTTGTCACGACAAGCAAGTGTGACAAAAAGTCCCTAAACTACATGGATGTGAAATACATAGATGCACGTTTCGTCATAAAAACAATCTTCGTCACAGCAATACGTGTAGGTGCAAATTTTTGACTAGACAAACTTGGTCACTGAAGCTAGCGTTAATGTAGCTAATGTTAATGTAGCACCTTGCACGAAGCTAGTGTAAGGTGACCCTGATTTTTCAAAATACTGTCCGGTCGTTTAAATAAGCCAAGGGTCACTGGAAAAGATCTCTTAAAAAGATAAGCTTTTCCTTGTCTACCGGATTTTTCTTTTTTCTTCAAAGTTTAATTTGGTTATGCTTAGGTATAAAATGTTTTTCTTATGTAACTCTAATGATTCTTATTTGATCACAGCCTCGTGCATAGAAAGACGACATACCACAAGTATTGAAACAAAAAGTCGCTAGCGTACTAAAGCTATCTTAAAGCCTATCTCGCCTCAATGTCTGACAGAGTCAGGCCATCTCAAGTCGCAGCCACTGTAGCTTTAAATCTCAATCAGTATTAACTCTTTGGAATTCCTGAGTTTTGTTTTGATCCAACTTGTTATAACATTACTTATGCGTTCAAGTTTTTCTTTCAGTTGCTGGTATTTATTTTGTCAAAGACTTGCGCTTTGCTGCCTTTCTGTTCAATAGGCTTTGCTTCTCACCGTTTGGTAATTAATATCGAAGAAATTCACGCCTTCAAAATCCTTTACAATTTTTCATTGCACAATAAATCACCAAATATAATGTGGCAACATTTAACAGTTATCACCAAAATACCCTCATTACCATTTATATGCTTTATACAAAGAAGCTTTATATTAAATCTTACCTTATTCACGGCTCCTTCAAGTTGCATTTCGATTGAAGTTAAGTCGGTATAAAGTTTAAAATTGGGAGGTATCAAAATTTCCCATGTCAAACTGATATATGTATGGGATCGTAATACCTTTCGATTGTTTTCGAAATTGCGAAATTGGTCGGCGTTTATGATATAGTCAAAGAACTGTTGTACCATTTTGTAAAGTGATTAAATACATACCAAAAAAACCAACTGTAAGTGCTACAGTCCTTTAACATCCCATTGCACGGCGTAGGCCTCCTCTTGAGGAATTTAGACTTTAAACCCACCACACAGCTCGAATGCGGGTTCACGGAATTTCACCTCTATTGTCACACGATTGTGATAATAACCGGGACCGGTAATTTAACGTGCTCTTCGAGACACGGGAGCGAAACACCGCCAACTACCAAACTGTCTGGCATATGAGAATTTCCTGTCAGAAAAATCCAATAAGCGAACAAACATTTTAATAAACTTCGATTAAGGATTGCGGAACGACGATAAAACAGTTTTTTGTCAAAAATCCCAAACTGACTAAGTAATCGGTAATACTTACTTCGCATTGACAGGAAATAATCAACATGAAATCATCAAGGTGAACTGCAAAACGCATTCCTACAAGTGGTTTTAATAGCTACAATGATTTATGTCTAACCAATTAAACTAGGTCCCGGCTGCAATTAGACACTTGAATATTATGTTTATAGCAAATTTATGACTCTATCAATATTGTAATTAGTAAACGATTCGTAGTAGTTTTTTAATAAAAACGGCTTAGCCACTGAACTGTTTTTGAGGTTTTGTTGGCAGAATGAGCTTTGACCTGTAAGACTAAATATATTAACGAAAAATGTAGCCATGCCTGAGTCGGACTTGCGTACATGGGATTCCGTACGATAACGTATAAAATTTTTCATGTAAATACCAAGATAGATGCCATAGCAACACCATGGCAACGCCTGGCCAACCATTCGGCATCCTCCAATTACCGGGTTTTGGTAACTTTTATTATTCGTTGTTATACGTTGTCGTATGTACTACAATTTGAAACGAGTATATACTACCTATATACTTACTACCGTACTTAAGATATATACCTGAAATAAATAACGTTGAAAAAATGCAATTTTCGAGGTTTTTTGAATGGAGGGAAATCCATTTTTTATTATTTGCCGTGAAAGAGGCCATAGTGAAAATTTCACCACGCTACCTACCCGTTTGTGTACCTACCTATGGAGTCCTAGAATGGTCATCATGAATTTTTCTTGGTATCAAACCTTGAGTAAAAAGTAATCCCGGTTAAAATTACTCGTTTATAGCCCAATATTTCGCTGTCTCGTGTCGACATTTGCGAAATATCGGGCCATTGTGAGTGGACAAGAGTCAAGACACGCCTCCCTGTGAATATACAGACGAAATGCCAAACGCGCAATTTATAAGAACTTCAGGGTGACCTACTTGACATCTTAATTAAAAAAAACCGTTCGATTATTTAATTTTTCTTCGTGAAAAGAAACGTGATTATAATAATGATGTTCATTTCGTATGATAAATCTACTTTAACTTTATTTTAAACTAGCTGATCCCCGCGACTTCGTCCGCGTGGATATAGGTTTTTATATAGGATCAGATTGGATCCCATAATCCTTTTTTGTACCTAAACTAAATGTAGCCTAAGTTACTCCTTATAACATCACCTATCTGCCATTGAAAGTTCCGTCAAAATCGATCCAGCCGTTTCAAAAATTAGCTGGAAGAAATAGACAGATCGACAAATATAAATTTAAACGCACACCAGTTTAAAATAAGCCGTACGTTCAAAGATCCGGGCCCCAAGTTATTTGAACCCAATAAATGTCTGTCATTTCTGAACTAAAAAATCTATGACCTTGAAATATTTACGGGACAATACTTAAAGTACTACCTTTCTAACAAAAAAAGAATGAGTTAAATCAAACTACGCGTTAATGAATTACAGCTAAATACACGTTTTAACTTTCTTCCCCTCTCCCAAGGGAACCCTGCTGAATTTCGGGATAAAAAGTATCCTATGTCCTACCTCGGACTATAAACTCAAATCGTACCAAGTTTCATTCGAATCTATTCAGTAGTTTCGGCGTGATGCGCGGCCAAGATACAGACAGACAGACAGACAGACAGACAAAAATGAAACAAATTGCAGTTTTGGCTTCAGTATCGATGTTAGAGTGCCCTCCAATAAAAAATTTCAAAATATCTTCAATGTACAGAATTGGATCTGTTACAGTTTTATTATATTATAGACTAGCTGACCCCCGCGACTTCGTACGCGTGTTTATAGGTTTTGTATAGGATCGGAACGGATCCCATAATTCTTTTATGTACTTAAACTAAATGTAGCATAAGTTACTCCTTATAACAACACCTATCCATACTACCATACTACCACTACCCATTGAAAGTTCGGTTAAAATCGATCCAGCCGTTTCTGAGATTAGTTGAAACAAATAGACAGACCGACAAACATAAATTTAAATGCACACCAGTATAAAATAAGCCGTACGTACAAAGATCCGGGTCCCATGTTATTTGAACCCAATAAATGTCTGTCATTTCTGAACTAACAAACCTATGACCTTGAAATATTTACGGGACAATATATAAAGTACTACCTTTCTAACAAAAAAAAAATGAGTGAAATCGAACAACGCATTAATGAATTACAGCTAAATACACCTTTTAACTTTCATCCCCTCTCCCTAGGGAACCGTGGTGAATTTCGGGATAAAAAGTATCCTATATCCTACCTCGGAGTATAAACTCAAATCGTACCAAGTTTCATTCGAATCCATTCAGTAGTTTCGGCGTGATGCGCGGCCAAGATACAGACAGACAGACAGACAGACAGACAGACAGACAGACAGACAGACAAAAATGAAACAAATTGCAGTTTTGGCTTCAGTATCGATTATAGAGTGCCCTCCAATAAAAATTTTCAAAATATCTTCAATGTACAGAATTGGATCTGTTACAGTTTTATTATATTATAGATAGATAGACTAGAGACCCGCCCTGGCTTTGCACGGATAATAATTAACCACTACTGTCCCACCATACGTTGTATTGTTATATCTCAAAGGGATTAGGCAGCGTTTTGGGTGAAAGCTCCCAGGCGGCTTGACTTTTTCCAACATTTTTAACTTACAACAACAGGTATCTTGTATGGACCAACTTTAAATGGTAGGTGGTCTTTAGGTATATAGATGGCTCGGAATATAGATGGTAATTGTTACGGATGGTAGAACTTTAAATCGTTATTCGCTCGTAATGGTCATTCGAAATGAAAAATTGTGAGAGAAACCTAAAGATGATTTACAAATAGGTACCTATTACCCCACTTAACATAGTTGGTCGACTTTCATTTTGTCTGGCTGTCGCCATATTGGATTTTGATTACTGTCATATCTTTAGTGACACTCGCAAGATTCAGACAAATCGATTGACATAAGAATCATCAAAATCGGCTCACGCGTTTGGTCTCTAGAGCGCTACTTACTTACCTTGGTCGCGCAGTCTAGTCGGGTAAAGAAACATGTTGGAAATAAACATGTACCTACCTGGACAAAAATAAGATGTATTGTCTTAAAAAAAAACTATTCAAGACAGAATCAAATCTTAATTGCAATATTATTATGAAACACAACATTTCCCATACATATTACGAACCACACGCAACAAGAACTCCGGTACAATACCATGATACAATATACTTTTCCCATAGCGTAAATAGTACTAAAATCTCAGAGATTGTAATTTCAACCTTAAAATTAACCATTTAAGATTTGTAATCCAAAGTAAAGTTAGATATGTTAAAAATATATGTACTCTATTAGTATAGACTCTCACGCACCTAAGCAATAGTATTTAGATCGGCGCCTATCAAAGTAACGAGAACAAACGCTGTAATTGTATTTTTTTGTTGAGACGTTTATTTGCATTACACGCACTAGTGCGGTAATTAAATGGTGACCTTCACACATATTAAATACATGACTATTAAAGACATTACTTGACGAAAGGACGTTTAAATTATTATCACACAAGAGTAATTATATCGGGTTATAAGTAACTTTATAAATTTTTATGTAAGTTGTCTTTTACTTAAGCTTTGTATGTGTATGACATGTGAGCATAGATAAAATGATATAAATAAACTTTCGGAGTTATAAAAAACACTTGCTTAAAAGAAAAGTTTAAATTATTTATTACCAGCAAACACTTGCCTACGGCTCAGGCTTAAAGTTTTCGCTTCATCTTTAAATTATTACCAGCATTGCACTTATGTCATTAACTACCATAATTGATTACGACAGGCAAAGAGAGGAAAACTGTGATCGGGAACCACATATTAGTATGATTGATGTAAGATTTCGTAACCACATATAACGTAACAGCGTACTAGTTTACATGCCTTTCTTTTGTGGTGAGCATAACTTATAGATACAAATACTTGACTTATGAGTACAAGAAACATAATATTTCTGTGTACATTGATTATGTAATCAAAGTACTTGTCTTCGCGAAGATTAAAGGAAAAACTTAATGAAAACGTGGGAATTTCAGTTGAGAACTTGTGGATTTTATGATGAACTCAGCGTTATATTGTAAACTTATTTTTATTTGTGTAAATAATATACTTTACAACGAATTTAATGCTGATCGAATTATAACACATAACAGCTGAGCAGAGTAAGCTTTAAAATACGTTAAATATAACATGCCGCCAGGTAAAAAATTCAGACTTTGAGTGATTTATCGATTATTTTTGATGGTACATAGAGCAGCAGTGTATGTTTCTTTAGTTAAGCCGCACTATACAGGGTGTAAATGACATCTTAATGAAAACTTTGAGGTAAGGTTGCATAATACTGAATTCATTTATGTCAGAAATGATTGGTTTCAAATATTGCCATTTTTGAGCGCGCAATGTATTGCATACAACGCGATTACAACGCACGCAACGCTCCGCGCAAAATTCACAATATGAGACTTTTATGAGTTAAAGCGTGGCCTTGACGTCGCGCGCCCGGCACTTGTTTTGACTGTGCCGAGAGCCTCATTATAAATTCAAGGCCAGTACGAATGTAGGTTAACGACCTGTATTCACACTAGTTCACTAGCAATCAGCTGTTCGACGAAAATCTTAAATTTGATAACATTACCGTTTTAAGTGAAAATAAAGAAATAATTACTTTTTCATTTATAATTGCGTTGAGACAGATAGTAATAATGATTTTATACAGTATTCAGTTAAAAAAGAGGTAAAAAATATCGTAAATTTCATGGAAAATTCGACGAAAAATTTCACGACAGGGGAACCTAGAATCATGTACTGAATCCGTGGGACGCGTTTTGGAAAACATGTCTGACACACCCTTTATTTTGTTCGTCATTAAACCTCTCACTTCCCGCGCTGTAAAAGAAGTACAACCGCCATGCGCAGAGACATCGATTCAACTGCCGTCCAGAGGTCTTTTTACCTGACGGCATCAGCACACTAATGGACAGGGTTTTTCAGTCCAAATATATTAGTCCAAATAAATAATATTAGTCCAAATATAAGCCTCAATAGCGCAACGGTCGTCGGACGTAGATCAAAAACCGTAAGGTCGACGGTTCAAACCCCACACGTTACACTATTGTCGTACCCACTCATAGTACAAGTTTTCGCTTCATTGGAGGGGAAAGGGAATAAATATTAGTCATGGCTAATATTCTATTTAAAAAATATTTATTAGCTATAACATTCAAAATGAAACCAAGAATGAAATACACTTTGGATAAGTACATAATATGCTTGAAAGGCATTCGCACAGTGTCCATCAAAATAAATGATTGCTGCAATTTTAAGTCTTTCTTTGGCACGCTTTGTCAAAATGTTGTTACTATTAATAGCAACCTTTAGCAAGTTACCTTGTACAAGTGATGCGGAGGTCACGTAAACGTCAACACTTTGATTACTCCTCGCGACAAGGCAGCCTGGTGATAACCTGCGGACAAACAAAATAATAACTGAGTCAGTTGGTAAATGAAAATATCTTAATACGGTAAAGACAAATCAATAATGAAATCCTTTTCTCCGTATTATCAAATACTATACTCTTGGAAACAATTGCCTTCATTGATTGATTTTTCATTACAACCCTTATAAGTGTACTAGCTGATGGCCACAACCTAGTCCGCGTGAATTAAGGGTTTAAATGTTTTTTAAAGGGTTTAAATTAAATTTCAACAAATCCCCCCTCCTTAATACACCTCCAAACCAGTGGCGTGCACAGTCCAAACCTACTCTAAACCTACCGATTTCAAATCAATATCTCCACCGATTTGGCTGTTCGTTATCTTTAAGTCAGTACCTATCTATTAGGTCAATCACTGTACTATTTTATAGGTGTAAAACAAGATGTTTGCTAAGCCAGGTACTTAAACATGAGAATTCTCTTTGGGGTTGTCTCCGTATCGATATGTCGCTACCCTTACATTGCAATATGCTACATCGTAAAGTGATTCCCCGCGAAGTCAATTGTCCCTATCCTTAAACTTTACACCGACGAAATCTAGGTTATTAGATAATATTGCGATTAAACCAATCACGTACCAAATTAATGTATCACTTAATCATTATCAGGCTTCGCATCTCATTATATCACACTGGTCAGGCGGGTGCGACGCGAGCGCAGACTCGCTGGCTCCTATACAGTTACATTATGCACACATTATAAAATATCTACTAACTGATGCCCGCGACTTCGTTCGCATTTTTTAAAAGTCCCTTGGGAACTCTACAATTCTCCGGGATAAAAAGTAACCTATGTTCTGCTCCAAGGTCTAGTCTATCTCTGTACCAAATTTCGTCACAATCGGTTTAGCGGTTTACGCGCGAACGCGTAGCAGACAAACAAACTCACTTTCGCATTTAAAATATTATGTTAGGATCCTACCTACCTACTGATATTTGTGCGTACACAAGATTATAATAAGGAAAAAGTTGATCTAGATATTTTCCATTTTACAACAGGAAATGACTGAAATTATGCATAAGTTACAGTTATTAAGATCACGTTACAAACACAAAGAGTCGCCGCTGAAATATTTTTTCACAAAAAACTAATTTTAATAATATATAACGTTTAACGTTTAAATTTCTGATTAATGTAGATTGTACAATAATAGTTAAAAATAATTAAAACTTAAATAAAAGGAAAACAGTAAATTGCACTGTGCTCAAACGTTCGTATCCGCCGTTTTGACCATTTTAATGTGTCTAATTGAAATACTAAAAGAAATCGAATATCGATTTTAGATAATTAACACAACTACTTATGTTAATTTTTATAATCAGAATAAGATGTTTATTTTGCAAATTAATAACTAAAAAAAATTTTAATAACTTGATTATATTCATTATTATTATAATAGAATAGAAATTCTAATAACATAATTTAGTTATTTAAATCACACTATTCTACAACTTTCTTTTACGAGTGTGATACCAAGCTGATGAGAATCAAATATTGATCTGAGTGAGCTAATTAGCCAACATTCCGCGGTGCGCCCGCGCCGAAAGTGAAACTGACTTGTAGATCGGTCACTGACCCCACGCCTAGTAGATAAATGGGTATGCAAACTGAGGTCCCTAGTGAGTGGTGACATTGACTCTTCTCACTGTTAACAAATAGTGAAAGTATCTTATCTATTTAAAAATCTATATAATTTATAAAAATAAATCCCTATTTTCCTTAATCACAGCATCACTCGTGAACGGCTGAACTGATTTTGACGAAATTTGGTATAGAGGTAGACTATAGAACCTTGGAGAAGGACATGGGCTACTTTTTATCCCAGAAAATTATAAGAGTTCCCGAGGGATTCATAAAACGCGGACGAAGTTGCGGGCATCAGCTGGTACATCATAAAATTATGAAGTACACACTCAACAATTTAAGAAAAATTAAACCGACTATGCCGAAATAAAGAACTGAAAAGGGTAAAGTATCTTGAAAACTACTGAACCGATTTTGATAAAACTTGCGCTGTTCCCTAACTTGAAGTAAATGAAAGGCAATAAATAGAATGGTCACAATTTGACTAACATTTTCGGAGAAATGCGTGGACAAACAAACATGATACACCTATAAAATGTTGCATATTTGTTTGGAAGTATTAATAGATTATCATATTATGTGAATATATTGTGGTTTCAATAATATTATAGTCATACGAGTCGAATCGATAACTACCTTTTTTTGAAGTCGGTTAAAAATTCGAAGTCGAAGCAACCATTACGTATGATTGAAATTCGCATCGTACCTAAACACGATAGGTAAGTACCTACATATTCTGAAAGGATGTTTTTTAAAAGTCTCTAATTTGTATCATTCATAAAAACTGTTTATGAAGCCTAATTTAACGAGATTTTATTTTCACGGACAAAAAGTGGCAACCTTTATTTAACCATCAGACTATTTTCATCCTTAACTAACAGCTCTAGGTGTTAAAATAGCACGATCCAGATTCTGCACTTGGTTATTTTGAATGGCGTTAATAAATTCTAATCTCCGTAACGATATTACTTAACGTTTCGTAAAAAAGCGTTACAACAATGGAAACTTTGCAAATCCCTGCTTTTGCTACTTTTACTCTTGAATGTATGGAAGCGGTGTAACATTGCATTTCAATGTTACACCGCTTCCACCGTCAAAATAAAATATTATGAAAATAAAATTTATTAAAATCACTCAACAAACATGGAAAAATTTTAACAAAATATTTACCCACGACAATTTATAGCTGAACCACAGAATAATAACTAGTACCTAAAGGCTGAACTTTTCCTGATATTTAGGTACTTATGTAGTGGCAAAACCGCATATAAATCTCAACAGAAGAAAAATCGGTCTAGACATTTCAGAGAAACACATCCAGTAATAATGGAATAATCTTATCAAATTAGTGTATTGTCATCGGTCCTCGATAAATCTACAAAGTTTGAATGAAATCTGACCGTATAAAGTGGGTCAAAATCGCGCCCCAAGGAGTCGGTTACAAATATACAAACATACAGGTGAAGCTAATATAAAGCGTGTAAAAATAGAAATGGTAAAGAAAAAACAAGAAAATAAATGTAAAACAAAAAAGGAGTGTCGCCCAACGTGGGGCTCGAACCCACGACCCTGAGATTAAGAGTCTCATGCTCTACCGACTGAGCTAGCCGGGCTTGTGACAATAGTGCTGAAAATACCCAACGAGACCTGCTGAAAGTCAGATGTCTATTTGTTTTGGCTACGCGTGGGCTACGCACAACGGGCCAAAAATAACTGATAATAAAATTTAATGTTATTGGCCACTCGACTTTAAAATATCTACTACAAACAATAATATTTTTTATACTTTGCAATTACATTGTATTATTGTAACTAGTAATGTCTGAAGTCGGTTTAATAATAGTAGTTTATGAAACGGTTGCATAATAGAGGTTATTAAAACACGAGTGTTAGTTTAAAAAACGAGCCGCAGGCGAGTTTTTTAATAGTATTACACGAGTGTTTTAATAACTAATTATGTAGAGTTTCATACACTACTTTATCTAAGCTCATCAATAGGTATCTTACGTATAAAAGAAAAGACTAAGAAATTAACAAAATTATTTATTATAATAAGTATTCATGTTTTGGATATTGCAATTTATAAATGTACTCAATTCTTCAGGGGAGAACGTTTTTGCATTTTTTCCCTTAAAGCCCTGCGATTTTCTTTTTAAAACAGCAATCAGTCTTGTGTATTTAATAATATCGATTTGGTTGTAGATACTCAATATACTTTTGAGCATTGAGTATTTAGCCCATAAGGACAAAGACTTAAATTTATTTGATAATTCTTGGAAATATGCTAGCATTACATTTTCTGAAAATGAAGTGGTTTTTTTCAAAATTTTCCAACTCATAAAATCTTGGTAACATTTATCGTAAATTTTCTTTGATTTTGCTGGCAAAAGATTATTTGTCATTCCCGATGCTATTTCCAGAATGTCTGTTGGAGTTAAATTCTCTTCAGTATCACTGCTAGACATTTTTCCGCGCAACAAAAATCACTTGCAAAATTTTGAGTTACAAAAACTGAATAGTAAATAAATAATAAATTAAAAATTTAAATAATAGGCGCCAAAATTCAATTGTCAATTTCGAATGTGCGGTGCGTGCAGTGCGTCTATGGTCAATTATGGTAGCACTACACTCTGTCCTCTGGCCGCATCTTGCTACCGCCACACTTTCGCAGTAGTAGTAATAGGGTAACTTTGATAGCGGGATAATCATTGTAAGTAACAAAATTAAACTAACTAACTATTGTAAACTAACTATTGTACCTATTTCTTTTAAAATGTTTCTTTTGTTTAATTTATGTTTTTTTGGTGTACAATAAAGTATTAAATAATAATAATAATAATAATAATAATAATAATAATAAACACCCGGCATGGCTCAAAAATACCAGAACCCAGTGCCTGTACTATAATGTAGAAAAAATTATTTTTTAACATTGTTTTGCAATAATTTCCTAACAAAGTAGTGTTATAATGAACTTTTTTAATTTTTTTTTTAAATATTATAGATGTATGTGAATAAAGTAGTCCAATATATGACACATTTTGATTTCATATTCGGAATTTTATGATATGAGAGTAGATAAAAAAAAAAATTATGCTTTTGGTGAGGCATTTTTAAATCAATGATATAAAGATGATAGGAACATCCGGAAAAGTACATATCAGAAAGTCCATTTGGCGGATAAACAGTAGTATTTTTTGCTCGAAACGCTTTTTGTTCCTATCAGTTTGGTAGGTATTCCATCATCTTTACAAATAAGAAAAATAAAGACAGCATGAATGGCACAAACTGGCCGTTTAATTTTTTTGTCCACTTTTTAAGAGAGTTTTAATTTTATGGTTGGTTTGATGGTTAGCTGGCCTTCAAATTCATTTCACAAAGTCGGTCGGTAGTAGGTACGCACAATTGAGGCAGTTTAAGTCACTTGAGACATAATATTTGTCTAATGCCTGTGAACTCTGTACGCCACATAACATGAATTGACCACTGACACGTCTTCACAAAGAATACCAATCTAAGAGGTCAACTTGAGGAAGAAAAGGACGGGATGAGGGGTTGATTTTAATTAACATATTAATAACAAAATAAAATTCGTTCTATGTTAAATTAACTTAACAAACCGAACTGCACTCCACAAAGTGATTTCTACAGATAATAATTATTTTTATTCCTTAGGGTTTCCCATACATTCTTGACAATTGCTATCAAAAGTACCTATCCTATTGCTGCAGCATCAGATCAAATAAACTTGAATGCCTGCTCTTTACCATCGCCGATAAAATCGCCGGCAATCGTCACGATCATCGTGCAAACATCCACACGATCGTCCGTGATCGCTTATTGAGCGGCTAGCGGCGCGGATTCCCTTTGATGCGTGCTCAAAAACCGACAAGTCGCCGATCGCCACGATTACTGACGATTGTGATGACGATGATCGGCGACTACAAGCGATAACCCCGCCACACGATCGTGCACGTGTGTGATTGTCTACAGACACCGATTGTAAAGAGGAGGCTTAACAGCTCCCGCACACTGGGCATCGACGCCATAAGTCGCGGAAGAAATTTTTCATACATTTTCTTGTGGCTCGAACGCGGCCACTCGAGCACTCAGTGTGCGGTGGTACCATATAAAACGTATGAAAAATCACTTCCGCGACTTACGGCCTGCCAATATTCGTCGCCACTAGTGGTCCAGTGTGCGGGGGCTGTAAGACAGAACACGGTTACAACACACAAAATACGGTCTGAGCTCTAGGTAAGTATAAAGGATTGTAGGTAGGTGTATCGTTGTTTCGATACCGAAGCTCATATTCATTGCAACGTGTGAAATCGGCGCTGAGTTGAATGTACACAAACCGTGAGTAATCGGTTACAAAATCCGTCAAAAGTGTGAAATACCTGCCGCGGCCGTGGCGGCGTGGCGAAGAATCCAAAGCCTTCTGCACCTATTCACGCAAAACCACGCCCGGGCTTTCGGAAAGCACTCGTAAAAGTAAGTGTAGCTAATAACAGCCGCGTTGGTCTAGTGGTTAGCATATTCGACTGCAGATCACGAGGTCCCGGCCCGGGACCCGGGGCCCGACCCGGGAATCGCACCCGGGACTCCCGGGTGCGATTCCCGGGTCGGGCAAATAATTGTTATATTGGGATTTTCTATCAAGAAATTCTCAGTACCAATCCGGAGTTGGTAGTTGGCGGTGTTTCACCCCCGTGCCTCGGAGAGCACGTTAAGCAGTCGGTCCCGCTTATTATTACTATCCCTCCCAAAATTCCTCTCTCCTATGAGAGAGAAGACCTGTGCCCAGTAGTGGGACGTTAAAAAGCTGTAGTGGTGGTGGTAGGTAATAAATAATAATATTATAGTTCTCACAATTAAAGCGAGCGATCGAGCAAACGACTTCGCCATATTCATCAAATCTAGTTAAGAATAACTTTCCAAAGTTCAGAGGCGCGGTTGCCTCTGAGTAATTACTTTCTCAAGGCTTGACGTCATCAATTCCCTTCGCACCTACATATCTTAAGTCTGTGCGAACAGTATAACTTAACAAATAAGATGTTCAAAATTAAAAATGTGACGGTGATGACTACGGTACTGCCATTGCCAAGGCGAGTAGTGCGGGTTGACAAAGAGGGGAGAGCGAGCGAGCGCAAATATAATAATACATAGTGCACAACTCAAGTTGTCAGCAGATTAAGAAGTCAAAAAATCCATAAAAATACCAAATAATAAACAATTATTTGCCCGACCCGGGAATCGAACCCGGGTCCTCGTGATCTGCACTCGAATATGCTAACCACTAGACCAACGAGGCAGTTAAGGCAGCAGAGCAGGTCCCACGCGCGCCCACTAAAAACTGTAACTCGATAGAAAGCGAGAACGTATGCTAATGCTCTTCCGCAGAACATACAAATATGACATTCCGCTCATTCTTACCATGCACTTTCGCTTTACATATTTTATTTCCTTTGTGCAGATTTACCCTAAGTTCAGTACATGAAACACAAAACAATGTTTATTATCTTACTAGCTTTTGCCCGCGGCTTCGCCCGCGTGAATTTCGGTTTTTCACAAATCCTGAGGGATAAGTAGATTTCTGGTCCACCCGCCCCCCGCCGCGCGGCGGCGTACCGCGGTACCGCGTACGGCGGGCGCAGGGGCGCGCGGCGCGGCGCGCGCGCCGGGAGCGGGGAATTCCGTGCAGCGCGTGTGACGGCCGTCGCGCGCAGCGAAAATACCTATCAGGGCGTTTTTTAACATAGGTACTTACCGATTTCAACACTATTTTGAAAGTCGGTTAAAAAAGTAGCCTATGTTACTCCTTGGTTAATCCTCTACTTGTCTGTGAAAGTCCCGTCAAAATCGGTTCAGCCGTTCCGAAGATTAGCCCGTTCAAACAGACAGACAGACAAAAATTTTAAAAACGTGTGATTCGGTTATGGTATCGTTCAAATAACCATATGAGCTTAATATGTGGTAGTTATTTCGAAATTACAGACAGACACTTCAATTTTATTTATTAAGTATAGATTAAATCCGCTAAACCAACAAATCACAAAATACGCCTGCGTTGTATAATAATTTGTCCAGACTCCAGAGACATCTCCAAAATGTCTTCTGGTGCTTGGTTTAAGAAAAAGTAATTGTTTTAAACTCTATCTCGTGAAATGAAATCGCGGTGTCCACATTACGATTATCGCCGGTCGCAACAACAACAACTGCAACGAACGCCTCGATCGCTCGGTTTCTACATTAATATGGTTTCCAGTGAAACCCGTACTTTCAAAATGCGGTGTTGATGCGTTTAGATTTTAATGGCCGCCGTCGGTCCGCGCTAACGATGCTTTTAATGCTTCATATTATATTTATTTATCGTGTTTCTAAATACCTAATAATGCATAGAAAATGCAACTCTTCTCTCGCAAGCTGGATGTAGGTACTTTTTGCGCCGCAAAATGTACTCCCGAGCGCGCCCCATACATACGAAGTTTGATTCTTATTTTTAATCGACTTCATAAAAAAATTAAGCTATCAATTCGACACGTATGTACCTATGTAATATTATTGGAATCACATAATATGATAATCTTTTAGAGCTTCCAAACTAATATACAAAATTTTATAGGTGTACGTATGTATGTTAGTCTACGCATTTTTCCGAAACTATTAATCGGATTGTGACTATTCTTATTTTACTGGCTTACATTTACTTCAACTTAGGGAACAATGCAAGTTTTAGGAAAATTGGTTCAGTAGTCAGTTGGTTCAGTAAGTAGTAGTTCAGTAGTTTCAAGATATGGACACTTTACCTCTTTCAGTTATTCTTTTTTTCAATAGGTCTTCTTAAATTATGGCTTGCTATAAAGTCAATAAAAGTAGAAATACTCTAGAAACAAGTTTGCTTAGATTGAGTCATTTCGTCGACGAGTCAGTAGTGCTAAACTGATACTGCTATCATCTAAATTATTTTTAAGTCAGTACCGGCTTAAAAACAATTCGTCATCGTGAGGCCACCAGAACCATTAAATTATCGCAAGATAGCATGTTACGTAAAGGAAAATACAACGGAGATTTAGCAGCTATTTTACAAGAAAAACGAATCGAAAATTATATTGTTGTGGAAGACTTTCTTTCTATTCCTACAACAATCCCAATAATAGCATTATATTAGCTTTCAACAACAAAAGAAAGTTATGCGTATAGCAATTTTTGCTGCTGTCGTCCACGCTCTGATTGTTTCACAACCAATTCGAATGTAAGTAAGTAAATAAATTCAATTTCAAGTTAGGTTATGAGGTACAGTGATAGCTGGTAATTTTTGAGCCCAGTATGCTTAGTCTCACTTTGCAGAGCTCCAAAACTTTATAGTATACTATTGATCGAATTACAATGACTTCAGATTAAAATGGACCTAAAATGCCTTTTATTAAGGTTTGAGTTCGCCAATACATTCAGCATTTGAAAACAGCCAGCGCCCCAAGCAGAAATGTTGTAAAATAAGTATTCGAAGTATTGAATTACGACTTTAAAATAAGATTCTTTGGGTTCATTTTGCTCTGAAGTCATTGTGTGTCGATACTCGAATTTCGATCATCGTTGCCACTATGTAAAAAGTCGGCATAAGACCTCTGCACAATGCACATCATAATCGCCATAAAGTGATAAATGTCAGCATTTGAGATAAGCGCCTGCAACGCATAGACACTTTCCTCAAAGTCTACTTTCAGTGTTACCATCCGATTTAGAATTTGCCACCTTTATAAACTTGACAGATTAAGTAAGTACATACGTATCACTACATAGTATAAAACAAAGTCGATTTCTCCGTCCCTATATCCCTATGTCCCTATGTCCCTATGTCCCTTTGTATGCTTAAATCTTTAAAACTACGCAACGGATTTTGATGCGGTTTTTTTTAATAGATAGAGTGGTTCAAGAGGAAGGTTTATATGTATAAAAATATCCATTAAATAGTGGAGAAATACTGTTATTTTTGAGGTTTCTAATGTGACGTCGTTAATAATTACATTTTTTTCCGCTTACATTGCAAACGCAGGCTGAACCCTACGAGATTTATCAAAATAATGTACTAAGTATTGTACACATTGAAAAGGTCTACAGAAAAGTCCGCGATGGTATATGTCTATCTCTTATGGATATCCCACAATAACATTTTTTTGTCATTTACTTTTTACGACAAATAATGGCTAATTTTCGAAGCGATTTCAACCAATACAGCATTAATCCTTATCTAATTAAATACCTTAAATACATTGTTGATTTAATATAAATCCATATGGCCCTTTACAGCATATGATTTAAATGAATACTTTCGAAGATATTACAGACTAGCTTTTGCCCGCGGCTTCGCCCGCGTGAATTTCGGTTTTTCACAAATCCTGAGGGATAAGTAGATTTCTGGTCCACCCGCCCCCCGCCGCGCGTCGGCGGCGTACCGCGGTACCGCGTACGACGGGAGCAGGGCACAGGGGCGCGCGGTGCGCGGCTCGGGGAGTTCCATGCAGCGCGAGCGTGCGTCGGCCGTCGCGCGCAGCGAAAATACCTATCAGGGCGTTTTTTATCGATTTCAACACAACTCCTTTTTTGAAAGTCGGTTAAAAAAGTAGCCTATGTTACTCCTTGGTTAATCCTCTACTTGTCTGTGAAAGTCCCGTCAAAATCGGTTCAGCCGTTCCGAAGATTAGCCCGTTCAAACAGACAGACAGACAGACAAAAATTTTAAAAACGTGTGATTCGGTTAATGGTATCGTCCAAATAACCATATGAGCTTAATATGTGGTAGTTATTTCGAAATTACAAACAGACACTTCAATTTTATTTATTAGTATATAGATTTAAAAATTGCGGCGGCGGGAACGTGCCTATAAGCGCGTCGGAGGCCGCGGTTCTCCCTATATAGCCCAGTGTCGATAATTTTTAAAACCAAAAAAAAATCACAGTACGTAAGATGAAACCCATTGGAAAAGGAGGAGAATATTATAAAAATACAAGACTAACAGCAATAGAAAACAAAAGAAGCACATTGAAAAAATTTATTCAAAAATGGAAGTCGAATGACATTAAAACCATGAAGTGTCTGTCAGGCATTTGTCATATCTACATGCAGCAGTTGATTTGTATTTGCATAAGTTATGAATTTTTTATCTTTTTTATGGGAATTGTTTTATCTCTGGTTATCTAACATTATGAAACGTCAGAATTCCACGGAATTAGTAATTCGGGTATATGGTGAGATATAGTAAGTTCATTGTGGAAAATATCGTAAAAAGTCAAGCCGCCTGGGAGCTTTCATGGAAAACGCTGCCTAATCCCTGAGCGGGTAGTACCTACGCATAATATGCTCTACTACCCGTGCGAAGCCGGGGCGGGTCGCTAGTATAAAAATAAAACCGCCCAAGTGCGAGTCAGACTCGCGCACGAAGGGTTCCATACCATTATCTATAGAAACGGCTAAAAAATCACGTTTGTTGTACGGGAGCCCCCTTAAATATTTATTTTATTCTGTTTTTAACCGATTTCCAAAAAGGAGGAGGTTCTCAATTCGGCGCATATGTTTTTTTTTAGTATTTTGTTGTTATAGCGGCAACAGAAATACATCGCATCTGTGAAAATTTCAACTGTCTAACCTATCACGATTCATGAGATACTTATAGCCTGATGACAGACGGACAGCGGAAGCTTAGTATTAGGGTCCCGTTTTACCCTTTGGTTACGGAACCCTAAAAATGATAAGAGATTTGAAAAATAAATAAAATAACTGGTTTGTACTAATAAACTAACAAAATAAACACCTACCAAACTGCAAACATGCGGTGATGTTTGAAGACTTGAAGTAAAATCAAATTATAGTTTTTGAATATTATCTCATTTGTTTAAATATTTATTGACAACCTTCGAAGTTCCTCTGCCATAAATGCAAACTTGTTTTTCTATGAATAAAAAAAAAAACAAACATTCATCTGCTTGCAGACCTCGAGATTTTCGAATGTATGAATGGTGTTGACCGACAACGCCTTATGTGTTCTCTCGAGCTTTATTTATCTCCATATGTGGCGCAATGGAATGACGAGCTAAGGGTGCGTTCACCGATATTACCACTACAGCCTTTTAATGTCCCACTGGTGGGCACAGGGATTTAGAGCTACGCCACGCTGTCCCGGGGACTAGGGGCTGTGGCTTTATTTTACAATCCAGCCACAGCCCCTAGAAGACCGCCCACTAGATGGACAGACGATCTCAAGCGAATCGCTGGAAACAAGCGGCGCAAGATCATGTTCTGTGGCGATCCTTGCAAGAGACCTATGTCCAGCAGTGGACGTTTACTGGTTGAGACGACGACGACGACGACGACGACGACGACGCTGTCCCAATGCGGGTTGGCGAGGTTTAACGACTATAATTGTCACGTGATGGTGATAAATGATAATAACCGAGAAAGCGTGCTCTCGAAACACCGCCGACTACCAAGTCCGGACTGGCACTGAGAATTTCTTGTCAGAAAAACCCTAACAATTATTTGTCCGACCCGGAAATCGAACCTGGGACCACATGATCTGCAGTCGAATATGCTAACCACTGGACCAACAAGGCAGTAGTTATTCGATATTATATGGGTATAATTCGACAGGAAAATGTGGCGAAGAATTATGTGTTAGTATAGTTAGTACGTGTGCTTGGGGATAGGTATAAGACTGCATCCTTTTCGGGGACTTAGGATCAAGGCATACCAACGGAGTGGCCTGGCATCCGCGCATTCTTTTGTTTTTAAACAATTCCACTGTTCTGGAGATTTCGATTTCGCACGAAATTTCATCATAATATGACGGTGCATATACAGTGCTAGTGTGCGTCCGGCCTTAACTTTATTAACTAAATAAAATTAGGTAATAAATTACTGAGCATTTTGTGATAAAAACAAGGTCGCCGTTTATTGGTTCTGTGAGTTAAACATTGTGTGTACACTGTACTATCACCAGTAGGTTTTGTGGAGGAAAATGGAAAATATGTATGAGATCTTGATATAGTTGATAAGTATCTAGTCTATACCTATCTACCTTACCCGGTAAAAATGTCATCGTATGAAAACCTCCCTCTCTTTTAGAGTAGGTTAAAATGATCTGAGATTGCTTTCTGAAACGGTCGTAGAGTAAGTAGGTAATGAATGAGTAATGACCAACGAATTCTTAACTTCTTAAATCGTAACCTTATCACTTTATCCCTATTGTGAATTAAATAGAATAGAAAAGATTTTTATTCAAATAAACTTTTACCATTGCTTTCGAATCATCAAAAAACCGGAAAAATAAAAATACAAAAAAATATTTAAATAACAATTCTTGTGTACATAATTAAATTGCCGTCTCGCGCATTGTTGGAGCGAGTTCAATCAACGCTTTTAACATTTTCATAATATTATATGATCTTGACCTTCCATGAGAGCCTATAGAGTTGGATAAATGAATTAGAATTTTTTATTTTGAAAGACTTTTATTTCGTAAACACGCTAACTATACAGGGTATAAGGAGACCGCTACCGAAAACTTAGCGCTATTGTTATACTACCTAAACATAATCGTATAGGGTAGGTATCGGCACACGAGTAGATATTATACAGAGAGAAAGCTACCTAGAAGCGGCCCGCTGTAGGTACACGCACACATAGCGCCGCTCACGCACACACGAGCTCTCACCAACGGTTCACGTACGCTCCGCTGGTAGGACAGTTGGTAGACAAACGACAGGGCTGTGGGTCGTGCGCACTTTTCCAATCTCTTTTTTTGTGTACCCTAGAGATCAAGTGAAGTAAGTAGTATACCTACCTTTACATATCTATACAATAAAATTAATGAAATGAAATTAATTGAAATGACATGAATTTATTTATTGTAGGATAGTATGTGCCACTTATGATACTATGTCAAGACTCTACTACTGGTTCAACAAGCTATAATTTAAAAATTAAAAAAACCCGACTGCCATGCTAAAAAACGAACTAAGAAATTAATAAACTACCACCGTACCACTTACAGTGTAGTTGTTATTTATTTTGTTTTTCATGATTTGTCACTCCAAATTGATTTAAAACATATAGATTGTATACATTTTCGTACTCGCCTTTTAAAGCCCTTTATTTTGATACCCCACTCGAGGGTCTTGAAGAAAAAAAATTTTTTCAGCCCGCACATTAAAGTGCATAACATTCGCCATTTTGATTTTTTATGAATTTTACGTACCCAGTAACATTTGCGCCGTCAAGACAAATCTAATGACGTATAATTTATCAAAATAGGTTGAGCCGTTAAGTAGTTACGAACTGACATAGGAAACGGTTATTTTCTACGATTTATCACTCCAAATTGTTTCCAAATATATAAATTTATACATTTTCGTATTTGCCTTTTGAATCCCTTTATTTTGATACCCCACTCGAGCGTCTTGAAGAAAAAATTTTTTTTCAGCTCGCACATTAAAGCGCATAAAGTCCGCCATTTTGATTTTTTTTTTAAATTTAGGTACCCTATAACACTCGCGTCATTGAGACAAATCTAATGACGTATCATTTATCAAAATCCGTTGAGCCGTTGATTAGTTACACGCGGACATAGGAATGGACATACATACACACAGGTGAAACACATAACCCAGTCGGGTAAAAAGCAGATTCTACTGAATAGAATTGAGTAATAACATTGCCAGGTACAACCCGTTTACTAAAAGATTGGACCTGGCGTCGATGACGCCACTGCGACGCATGGGTAGGGTGTGCAAAAAAGCATCATTAAGAATATTTAGGTATTGTATGAAACTTAAATGTTTGTGAAAAACTGACAATACTAACACAGCATACCCAGGTATGCTGTGTTAGTATTGTCTTGCGAGCGAGCGAGTCAAAGCAACTTGTCAGCGAGGTCCTATCTTTTAGTAAACGGGTTGTAAGTTAAAATGTGTTATAGATCCTCTATGCAGTGGGCCATCGCGATGGGCCTATCTAAGGTACCTATCTAAATAAATAATTAAATAAATACACGGCCGTCTATTCCTAAAGTAGGCAACTTCATGCCTGTGTTATAGGTAATAGCCGACTGATAGACATATTTACATATAAATACATATATATATTTTATATAAAGGTATATATACATTATACATACATATTATAAATACACCCAGACTCGGAGCGGGAATCGAACCCGCGACCCTGGAGCGGAAGGCAGGGTCACTGCCAACCGCGCTAACGGGTCATTCTAAGTAACTAGGTACTTAATTCATTCAATTTACTAAAGTAAGTAAGTATCTAGATTCTAGGTACTGTCACTAGGGATATCTACGCATGTGCTATCACACTTATTTTTAGTAGGTATCTGTTCATAAAAATGTCTACGGTTTTATAATCTACTACCTACCTAAGTAATTAGGTATTTAATTCATTTATTTTACTAAAGTAAGTATCTAAATACTATCACTAGGGACATCTACGCATGTGCTATTACACTGACTTTTAGTAGGTACCTACTACCTGCCTAAGTAACTAGGTACTCAATTCATTCATTTTACTAAAGTAAGTAAGTATCTAGTTCTGTCACTAGGGATATCTATGCATGTGCTATCACACTTAGTTTTAGTAAGTACCTACTACCTACCTAAGTAACTATATAACTTATATATAGTATAGTAATGTAATATAAAAAACATATTTTTCCAATCATTATTACATATCTTGCTATATTATGTATACTAGTATATAATATTTTTATTTTTACCCATAATTTTTCACATGCAACAGGTGACAACCCTATCAGAATAGGTATAAATTTTGGACGTTCTTAGGTAGCTTTTCCTCTGTATAATATCTACTCGTGTGGTATCGGCGTCGGCGCGACCGCGGTTTCGTAGGTATCTAACGATACGTAAATAGGTCACATCAAGTTCGTTGACCTCCAGCGTCAGCTGATTTTATTTTAATCACGCAAGAATTACGTAACAAACTTTTACAAAATACAGCAAATAAGTTTTTTGCAATTACAGGGCTGTTTAACCCTCCAAAACAGGTATTGCATAAAAAGTGCAATTTTTTTTTTGTAAAAAAAAAATTTTTTTTCACGTTTTTGTTAGTGATATCTTATCAGTAATCATCAGTACTATCACCTGTCTTCGTTTCCGAGAGCGGTCTCCTAACACCCTGTATAACCAAACTAAATAATTAATCATGTCTGTAATCCAATCCAATTATTACAAAAACAATGTAACGATTATCACATCAAACAAGTTTCAGACACGCCCCGCATTTTCACTGTAACACGGAGTCATACAAAATGAAACCTTATTACCTGAAACATAAGCAAGTTTCGTGTGCGTTTTCAAGGTAATTGCCAGTTAATGGGATTTGTATTCGGTGGACGTATCATGGACTGCTTTCAAATAGCTCTTGACAATCATTCATTTTTATGACGAAAGAAAAGACAGAAGTTTAGTTAAATTCGTTTAGGAAGCTGTGAACTACAGAATGAAAATAGTGTAGGAAGGGTAAAAGAGCGAGAGCTTATCGCCGTGAAGATGACTAGTAAAACATCAATGTGCGTTGTTGTAAACAGAAGCAGGTAAGTAGACATACGTTGGTTTGGGTGCTGGGTACTGGCACAGGGTGCTAGAGACCTGGGGGGTTATTCTGTAACTTAGTTAGCAACCGAAAATAGTTGCCAACTATTTAGTTCGATATACATTGCTGCTTTACTGTGTGAAATTATGAAAACACTTTATAATTTCCCACAGTAAAGCAGCAATGTATATCAAATTTATTAGTTGGCAACTATTTTCAGTTGCTAATTAAGTTACAGAATAACCCAGCTGATTAAAGCGTTACGCAGATTCGGTAGGTATGTAAACCCTGACCAGAAAAAACCATGATGCGGAAGACCAAAAAACTAATTACTAACAGGCAGGTATGCTGATCTAAAGTTACAGAGTTAATCACTGTAACTTTTGATCATTATACTGGTTGGATTGTACGCATAGTGTATACGTTCTAAAATCCACCAAAGTGAATACTTTTACGTTCACAGATAACGCATCTCGGTAGCGCACATCTGGTTAATCAGCCCGCCGTCGTCGGCAGCGCTACTTGTTCATTGTTTTGCGTTTCGCAACGGGCCGCAGCGCCGCGCGGTTAAATAGAGCGCAACGCAACATCTGCAACGCACCGCTGCACCGCGCCGCGCTCAGCTCTTCACTGGGGAATCTCTAGAGTCTAGTAGCATATCGCGAAATCTGTACGACTACGAACTGGTTACAAACAGTAGTGGGTAGGTACCCAAACCAGAAAAATAAAATTTTGCAGAAAACTAAGAGCCCCAGCCGCCTCGTTCGTGCCTTAATCTTCCCAATTTTCAGGTAGAGTCCAAACATGGACCATCAAATCAATTAAGAGAAAGGCTATTTAGACGCGTTCGAAATGTGATGCTGGTGGTGGATGCTGCGGATTCCGTGGACTGTCAAGCGCACAAACTTATCTATCCTTTTTCATCCTTATCCTTTTACAACTCGAGATCGCTGCTCGGCTTTTCTCTATATGCTACCAACGATTGCTATCATATTTCGGCCATATCATGCGGCGTGGGGACGACAGCCTAGAAAAGATAAAAGTGACATGCAACACTGAGGGTAAAAAGGCGAGAGGTCGCTCACCAACTAGGTAGTCCGACCAGCTGAAGGAATCCAGCAGGTGTAGATTCTACCACATTGTTAAAATGGCCACCAATGGAAGCCGGTGGAAACAATTAATCCATTCGAGGGCAGTATGCCCACGATCTTCAGCAATGAAGGAACGACTGGAGAGACAGAGAATTCCTTCTACTGGCAACACTAACTTCGAAACGTTGTCTAAGAACATCAAATGGCATTCAAACTAAATTTGACACGACAATACCCAGTGTTGCAATAAAAAAAGGAAAAGCAGAACCCCAATAGTATGGTATAGGGTAGTAATTTTAATTTTTGGTGGTCAGGCTATAATTATAGATCACCCAGAATCTCATGAAAAATAGGGAATTGAAATTCCAAGGTTAGCAACACTACGGCTGCCCTAGCGATAAACAAAGTAACTGACATTTTTTGTGAAATTGACTTTTTGCATTAACAAAAGTTTTATGTCGAGTAGTTTTTTACCACAATATTTTAAATAACTTGAACCGTTTAATGAAATTTGAATTGCCCAAACAAAGTAACTGCACACACTAACCCGGAATATAAATGCAAAAACCAAGTAAACAACAAGAACAACACAAAAACAAAGTAGGTAATTGGATGTTGATTACTTTGTTTTTGTATTTAAAATGCAGTTGCTTGATTTTTCATTTCGTGAAACGATCCCAGGTAAAACTTGTCTATGTTTGAGATCACCTTTACTTTCTTGCAATACCAAATTAAACGCTCTGTCATCTGTCAGTTTTGCTGCGCGCCTGTGTCAAAAGTTTTCAAACGGTTGACGAAAACATAGATCAAACATAGAAACTGGAATTTTCTATAGAACAGATAGAATAACATTTAGAATAACGGCTTTGCGGCTTTCTTTCGGCGCCGGCTTTCTTTTTGTAGAAAGATTGCCTTTAAATAAGAGTTTTCAATGTTTTTGCTTGTCCTGTAAAATTGTTCTGAATGTAATTACTTTGTTTATCACTAGGGCAGCCGAGTTAACCTAGTGTTGCTTACTACAAAATTTAATTTCCCTATTTTTCATGAGATTCTGGTCAACCTATACCACAAATTGGACTATATTTACGGTGTTTTAAACAAACTCTTAGGCGTAACATCCAATAACGGAATGAATTGCCGCCGAAACGCAGAGTCTCTGAGGCTTCATTTAAAACTGCATCTTCGCCATGAGATGAAATCAGTTATGTGCACACCTGTCGTTGATTAAAAAGAAGTTGTTCTTGAATATAACGCCGACATTTACCTGCCTATAAGAACCGACACTGACCAGCTAAAGGCAAGCCATAAATCGTATTCTCATTATATTATTTGGCCTTGTACATAACTCTGAAGCAAGCTTATAAATTACAAAATCGGTTTGGAAATTAGTAATAATCTTTAGAAATTAGTGTCTTTTGGAAAGGTCAAACACACATTAAAAATAAACTACCAACACTTTATTTGACTACAGATTTCTGTAACAGAAACATTGCAACGATTTTAACTTTTCTAAGCAAAGAGTGTCCCAACTTAGAGTAATATGGGCGATTTATTTAGGAAACAAAATGTATCCAATCAATTTACAAGTATTTTTAACTACCTAGGATATCTGCGAAATTCTAGATGGATATAGATTTAAAAAAAAAGCCGTGGAAATTCTCTGGTTTTGGGGGTTAAAAAGTATCCCATAGCCGTCTCAATGAAATATTATGGAAGTTGGATCCACATTTGCGTAGCTCAAACTTTCCAAACTTTTCCATAGTAAAAACCAACATTTAAACAACTGTGGGTACCGGAATTAGGTATACATGGGTAGGTATAACAATCATTTCCATGCATGCGCGGTTTTCTAGGCGATAATGTTTCTTCATTCAGCAAAACCTAGGCACTTTTTCCTTCTTAGTTTAGCAATATAATCCGGGAAACGTCAGTTCCAGGATGTGGAACTCGTGTATAGACGACTCCGAAACTAAATAGAGTATGCTACAGATCTAATCACGAATATCTAGATACTTTATTTGTTTACGTAATATCTGTTTAGAGTACAGAGTACTTCATAGTCCAAGAGTAGCTTGGACTATGAAGTAAAGCAAATCTGAGGGCACTCAATACAATAATAGGCGAGGCATTTATGTAGCTCAAGAAAATAAGGAATTGGTTGCAAACCAAGAAGCAAGAATGAAGATTGGTTGCAACATATATTTCAATGGTTGCAATGGTCAATTTTAGATCCGTTGTATATTCACTATTGTTTCGTCATTACTAGTACTTCAATAGTGGTAACACTGTAACACATAAGTACCTACTTTAAAATTAGCACGGTGCCACATGCGCTGCATTCTTACTTGCCAAGGCAAAGCAATCGACGTGGACGCGGCTTGATCGAGACAAACCATACGATCTCCAAAATGGCTTCTAGGTTCACCGGATAAAGAGCAACAGTCTGATGCCGAATATGTCAGTCTGTCCGCGCTAAGCGTTTCTTTTTATGGCACCTGAAATTCTTTAAAGAGGCATTACCCCTTAAAGCATCTGAAAATGCCAACTACATAGGGATGGCAAAGCTCGAGTCTTGTCGCAGTTCGGTGGTGAAACGGTTAGGATGAATAACACACGCTCTACAAAGTATACCCCACAGAAGACTGACAGACAGTCGACATTGCGTAGGTGCTAACAAACTGACCAATTTCGCCCCGTGCTAGTGGGATATTGTGGCCAATTCTGTTGTACACAATCTCTAAACCTAAACTAAAATGACAGGCCTAAATATATTCCTATCTCTTTCACAATGTTCGCTGCGGAAAAGGATAGCATTATTTTTAAACTTGTCAATTTAGTTTAGGTTTAGATATTGTGTACAACAGAATTGGCCACACTAGCGAACTAATCTAAAATATTCTATAGTGCAATAAGTAGCCGGTATATAAATTAAAAATTTAAAAAACCCCCGACATTCGCTATTTTGTGGCGGCGGCCATCTTGGATTTGCATCCAAGCATTTGCATTACTAGTCAAGCCCTTTCATTTGATACCCATATAAAGGGAGTTGTGAAAAAATATGTAATCCGCCATTTTGTAGCGGCGGCCATCTTGGATCTATTTTCATCAAACATAGCTTACAACACTCTCGACTAATTTACCTTTCAAACAAAAAAACCGCATTCAAATCGGTTCACCCGTTTGAGCGCTACAGAGGAACAGACATACACATTACACACCCCGTCGTTTTTGCGTCGGGGGTTAAAAAACACAGGTGCACTCTATATTCCCTCACTCCGACGATGCAGCTATCTAAAATGGATAAAAATCCAATAAGATTAGATCGTTTTATGATGAGTTTAGCTGTCAAGAAAACCCGTCTCAAACACACGCAGCCACTGCAAATAACAAATAAGAACCGGCGACCGACATGATCAGTTACACTGGCTATCGAATAGAATCACGCAGATGCATTTAGCGACGAAAATAACCAATAGTCCGGTGTACGTGGGAACAAGGGGGAGCACTGCGCGGTATCGCGTATCCAGCGCCAGATCGAGGGCTGTACGACGTACGTGCGCCGATCCGAGCACTGTAAGGACACCCGCACGCACGGCGATCCCTTGGCGACTATTTCAATGTAAGTGAAAAATACATGCTTGTTAATACTTAATACAAATACTTTTCTTTACGGATCGTTTAAATCAAAGAATCTAACTATTACTGCGTAAAGAAGCGACACACCCGCCTCTGCCAGTCGTCGACTATCGTCTCAACGGTAAGGACCACCTAAACAGCTCACCAGCTGTACGTGAGTAGTTCATAGAGAGACCTGGAAAAAATGACCTCCGGTCAAGTTTTTTATTCAAATAAACTTTTACAAGTGCTTTTGAATCGTCAATTGAATCTATCACTGGTTCAGTACCAAATAAAATATTAGCGTATGAAAAGCGTTTACGCGTATCGTGTACAGCCACCTTTAGTTGTCTAACTTCTGAACGCTCTTAAATAAACCAAAACAGCATATAACTGATAATGAGGCGATTTACTGGGCGATAGATGTGATAGGTACAAACGCACAGATGATAAATCTCTCCTCTCCACAACACAGTTCTGTATATTATTAATCTATAGGTATACAGGCTGAGTGGACGCTATGCGATCAGACGTGTATAATGTATAGAGAGAGTTTCAAAGTTAGAGTCGCAGGAAAAGCGGTCTTCCATACAAAGTAAATGAAAAATGTTTAGCTGAAAAATCCAAAGAAGGGGCAGAATTCTCACCAATCTACGACGTTTTTAAAAACGATCTTTAAGGTTTTTTTTATATAATTTTTTTTCTTACTAGAATAACAGAAATACGGATCGATGTGTTCGTTTGCAAAGTTGTTTAGCGCTAAAAATGAGGTTGTATTGTCGGAACAATAATTTTTAAAAGCAAAATTTATTTATGTCTGATATAAACGCAAATTAATTGATCTGAGATTAAATCTTATTATAGCGTACAAGATTATTTGACAAAAACCACGGACTTAGATTGCTCTAAAAGCCAACAGTTCAATCACTTATACTTATAAGTCTGTTTTATTGTAAGACGGTGATAATCACTGAATAGGTAGTGATAATAATAAAAAAAACCCGGCTTAGTTTGTTGTGGGCTCTTCTCAGACCAGGGTGTGTTTGGAACCCTCATATTTTTAGTTTTAAATTTTCGTAAGTAATTATCACCACTACCTATTTATAAAAAAAAAAACCTCAATGTTCTTAAACTAACGTTCAAAAAGTGTACAGTTTACCAATTTTGAATAAAGTTTATTTATCTTTGACTTTGACTTTAAATTCAACAACACATCATAGTATTAAATCATCAACAAGTATAAATTGAAAATTTAAAAAACCCCCGACATTCGCCATTTTGTGGCGGCGGCCATCTTGGATTCGCATAGTGCTATTTTACTAGTCAAGCCCTTTCATTTGATACCCATATTAAGGGAGTTGTGAAAAAATATGTAATCCGCCATTTTGTAGCGGCGGCCATATTGGATCGATTTTCATCAAACATAGCTAACAACACTCTCGACTAGTTCACCTTTCAAACAAAAAAAACCGCATTCAAATCGGTCCACCTGTTTGAGCGCTGCAGGGGAACAGACAGACACACACACACACACACACACACACACACACACACACACACACACACACACACACACACACACAGACACGTCAAACTTATAACACCCCGTCGTTTTTGCGTCGGGGGTTAAAAATCGAACCCATCGATATTTCTAAGTAGATGTAGAACGACGAGCAAAAACATAATGTTCACATCCATATAGACGGCTCGATGATCTGTATAATCATTGACACAGATACAACAAAGCGTTTAATATTTCTTTTCTTTCGTTTAAATCGATTACATTTACTCGTTTCATGAGAAAGTATAATACTAGATGTTCATTTGTATACATTCGCGGAAGCAATATTTTTTAAATAAAAAAATGTAATACAATTTGTTTCGATGCTCCTAAATCGAAATAAACTATGAAGTATATGAATGCGTACTAAAAAGGTTTGCAGAGATAAATTAAAAAAGTTATTTTTGATTTAAATGTATTTAAAAAAATATATTAATTAAAAAACTAATTATCAAAAATTATTAATTACGAAAAAATTAACTCACTATAGTGTTTTAACAAATCTTTATTTTAAATAACGTTATATTGTGTATTAAATAAATACACATTTTATAAAACGTGTGAGAAGAAATCTACTTAGAATAAAATAATGATAAACATTAAATTAAGAAAGTGATGACTCGAGAATAATAATTATGTTACTAATTAGCTATTTATTTTTATAAACACAAAGTCTATTCTAATATTTCATAACCATACAGATTTATTTTGCTTTCTCACTTTCATAGGATAAAATCGCTCTTTCCGTCGCGTCGTTTGGAACACGTCTTGAAATAAGTAAGACACTTAGGTACTTACAGGTTTCAGAATGTTGAAGTCCGCTCAGCAACACTTAACTGTAAAAAAACAACAAAAAGCGTTAATTTCATCAAAAGCTTATAGTACAGCAGCCGCCTCACTATCATGTGACAGTTAATAAAATAATGATATCAGTGATATTCGTCAAAGCCCGCCAACCCGCATCGGAGCAGCGTGGCGGATTTAAGCTCATCCTTTCCTCCTATAAAAGAGGTGGCCTGTACCCAGCAGAGGGATGTTAAAGAGCTGTAGTAATTGTAGTGGTGGTTAAAGATTTCACTTCTTAATAACTATACTTTTTCCAATAAAACCTTTTGAAGACTATCCGAAAATAATGAACGGTAAGAAATGACGTGGAGGCGGTACATTTCCAGTAATATCGCACAACATAGCAGTTTGGATACGGCAATAAAGGATTTCAATGGAGTTTCGTTTTTGTCCGACGCGCGAGACGTAATGGGATCGCGTGCGCGGGCGCAGGTTGCGTAACCGCCGGGCCACGGCTACAGCGTTTTTACAAGCGGCTTTCTTTTAATTACATATAACTGCAGCAATCCTACATAGGTGTAGTGGTTATCATATTAGACAGCAGATCACGAAGTCTCGGGTTCGATTCCAGGGTTGGGCAAATTTTATTATTAAGTACGGTGTAAACACGCTCATAGTTAGTGTCTTGTACCACGCATTAATTGAAAATTCTCACGAGCATAAAGTGCCCACCTCACCTTGGGCCGCCGTTTACGCGCGGCGTCAACTAACTGCCTCTTCGAACTTGCTCAACGGTGATTCACTTCGAGGCATCCATCCCAAATATCTTATACTTACCACCTTAACCTTAGACTTACATCTGTAGTAATAATAATAATAATGTCCTCCTGACCGAATTTCGGCCACGGCGGCCAATCTCAACCGAGGCAGAGACTAGCCATCTACGCAGGAGATATTATAGTGCACAAGTGTGTGCGCATACACAGGTGCACTCTCTATTCCCTCACTCTCATAGTCCGATGGGACGCCAATGCGACACGACCGGAGAGAGATTAGGCGCAGGACCGACGGCTTTACGTGCTCTTGCGCTTTGCTTGTGCTGCTTGATTTTTCACGTGCATTCGATACCATCAATATATCGCTACTACTCTCTAAGCTGTCTTTTTATGGCCTTGATAGTAATGCTTTGCTATGGTTTACGAGTTATCTTACTAATCGCTCACAATTTGTTCAGCTGCGAGATTTCAATGGTCAAAACTTAAATTCAACCCCAAGGCCAGTGACCAGTGGTGTACCGCAGGGCTCCATACTGGGACCTCTGTTGTTTATAATTTATACTGCAGACATTGTTAAGAGCATAAATAATTGCAATTACCACCTGTACGCAGATGACACACAGATATACACATCATTTAATTTAAATAATACAGCACAGGCGGTGATGCTAGTTAACGAGGACCTTAACAGAATTGCAAACTGGGCTGATTCAAACCAGCTTGTTCTTAACTCTAATAAGACTAAGTATATGTATCTCGGCACTAGAAAGAGTGTCGAGAAGGTTCTTTCTAGTGCTCCACCTATGTGTGTTAGGGGAGAAGTACTTGAGCGGACTAACGAAGTTAGAAATTTAGGCGTACTGACTGACAGTGATCTCCGATTTGAGAATCACATAACACAGATAGCCCGAACTTGTTTTTATAAGTTAAAAATACTATACCGCGTACGTAACTTCCTCAGAACAGAGACGCGCATCAAAGTCTGTGAGACTTTAATATTGTCCAGGTTGAACTATGCAGATGCATTATATGGACCACGTTTGCTAGCTCGCACCCAACGGTTGGTACAACGTATACAAAATGCTTGCATCCGCTATTGCTATACCGTCCCTCAAAGATCTCATATCACACCTTTCATCAATAATGGCAACATGCTTAAGATGGAAGCCAGAAGGAGACTACATTTAGCTACTTTGCTGTTTGGAGTACTTAAATCAAACAAACCAAACTATCTGTTTGAAAAGTTTCAGTGGCATAAGAAGACTAATACCCGCCCAAACAGAGTCTGGACACTGAGTACCCCCCGGCATTCTACTGCGGCATTTCGTGGCAGCTTTAAATATGCTGCCACGAAATGTTGGAACAACTTACCCCCACCTCTGCGCGATGTTAGTAAGTCTAAACTCTGGTTTAAGTTACACTTTAAAAAACTTTTACTACATCAGCAAAAAAGTGGATTGGGTACCGGGTAGTTTTGACTTTCAGTTTCATTTATCTTATACCTTATATATTATTTTTATTTATTTTTATTTTATCCCTTTTGAGCAATATAATATTTACAGCAGCAAAATATAATTTTTTTTTTTTTTTATTTTTTTTTTATCATACAACATATATTTAATCACTTATTGCATTTTTCTAACACACTACATTAACCTTTTATTTCCATCGTCTGAGCGTCAACCCTCCTTTGGCTCCACGGAAGACCAGCACTTTGCATGTGGGTCCTCCCACACGCAAAGTAAATGCTGAGTGGTGACCACTTTGGGACCACAACACTACTTATTATTATTATTATTATTATTTTTTTTTTTTTCTTCTCAATATTATTTTTTAAATTTTGTTGTTTTTAGCATGTTTCTTTAATTTTCTAATGGTCCTGAATAAAATTGTTTTCTTTCTTTCTTTCTTTCTTCTTTCTCTCCGAGGCACGGGGGTGTATCTAACACCGCCAACTTCCAACTCCGGGCTGGCACTGAGAATTTCTTCACAGAAAAACCCAATACCTCGAATTTTTTTTTTGGCCCGACCCGGGAATCGAACCCAGGACCTCGTGATCCACAGTCGAACGTGCTAACCGCGAGACCAACGAGGCAGTTGTAGTATGATGTAGTACCTACATACTTCACAATCAACCTTCAGAGGTACCTAAGTTGTTATTACTAGAACAAAGAAGGCATAAACGGCGCAGAACGCATCTGGCAGTGGTATTAAACGAACAACCTTAGATATATTGAGAACTTGTTTAATTCGAGCAATTTTTTTTTTCATCTACAAGTGAGCCTAAAGTGAAAGTAAAGTAAAGTGAGTTAAAAAGCTGTGATAGCCTAGTGGTTAGGACGACCGACTTCTAATCGGAGGTCGTGGGTTCGATCCCGGGGCACGCACCTCTAACTTTTCGGAGTTATGTGCGTTTTAAGTATTTAAATATCACTTGCTTTAACGGTGAAGGAAAACATCGTGAGGAAACCTGCATGCCTGAGAGTTCTCCATAACGTTCTCAAAGGTGTGTGAAGTCTGCCAATCCGCTTGGCCAGCGTGGTAGACTATGGCCAAAACCCTTCTCACTCTGAGAGGAGACCCGTGCTCTGTAGTGAGCCGGTAATGGGTTGATCATGATGATGATGACAAGTGAGCCCTTGACTGCGATCTCACCTGATGATAAGTGACGATGCAGGCTAAGGTGGAAGCGGGCACTTGGAAGAGGTATGACAGTTTTTATTATGCCCATACCACTGATCGTCGGTTTCTATGCTACATCGTGTCGGAACGCTAAATCGCTTGGCGGCACGGTTTTGTCGGTAGGGTGGTAACTAGCCACGGCTAAAGCCTCCCACCAGACTTGCAGACCACAGACAATTTAAAAATTATAAAATCCTAAATTGCCCCTGCCGGAAATCGAACCCGGGACCTCCCGCTTATAAAACCACTGCGCTCGCCACTGCGCCAGGGAGGTCGTCATGAATTTTCGAACAAATGATTTTTTAACCTCAGAGATATCTAAACCCTCTAGCATGTTTAATTTTCAGCCAATCATCGCCCGCAGTATACCTCTAAACGTAAAGCGCCCTGTCCTTGTCCCGCTCGATTCACGTACAGCATTGTTTTTGTCGGTAGTAGTACGCTTGTAAGAAGTGTCGGGGGTGTTGTTTTCAGTAGGTAGTACACAGAGTAACATAGAAGAGCCAGTTAAAAAAGTTTCAACTTTTATCAAGGACTTTCTCTATCTTTACAGACTTTCGGAAAAATAATTAATAGATTAGTAGGTACATGTTTTACTTATATAATGTCCTATAGCCGTTATTTACTCGTATAGTATATCTGTTATATCTACATTATATAACACAAAGTTTTCACTAAGAAGTGCTGTTTCTTTGTCGTAGAGTTGGATAATTTGGAATATCTAGACTTGGTACGCATGTTATGGCGCTGGTATGGGGAAGAACTAACCTAATGACGGTGTAAATAAATGTGTTACATCTCGCAACCCGGAACCCGGCACTTGAGGGACTAACTGTGCTTTAAACTCCGAAGCAAAACTGAGGGACTGCTGAGAGACCGGCAATTAGTATACTCAGAAAATGGCCGTTATAGTAAAAGTCCAAAGGGATGGAATGAACTCCGTTAGTTCTTACATACAAATCTTACTCATTGATCACTAGTCTGGTATACTTAGTTCGACCATTATTATGAGATATATACATCGAAAATATACCTGGGCAAAAAGCAGTGTAGCACTTATAAAAGTGGTCGTACGTATTAAAGGGTAATGGGAGAATATTAGTCAAGTTTACAAAAACATGATTGATCGTCGGAATCTGGTAGTTGTAATGGTTATCTACAAGACGTGTACCCCGGTTGTTGACTAGCGTGCGAAGTAATCTAGATTTTCTAGCATTGTTCTCAACACAAAGACGTGAGCATTAAGTAGGTATGTATAATCCATTTGATTGATTCAGCAACGTGTGGTGGAATCCATGATATGGAGTAATAGAAGCAGAAATATAAAAAAAGTAAAAATTACCTTAATTTATGAACCGGTTTAAGAACATCTGCCCAAATCAGAAAAGCAAAATTCAAATTGCCTAAATGGATCGCATAGCATTAGCAAGTAGGTGTAATCTGTTTGATTGAATCAGCAACTTGTGATGGAATTCATATCATGTAGAGTAAATACTCATAGAAGCAGAAATATAAAAATTAACTAATTAAGCTGATAACAATTCAATTCTAACGCTAAATCACTTGGCCGCACAGCTTTGCCGTCCTAATTGGTTAACGATGGTACGATCGAATCAAACATTATTATGAACGCGTGAGTTTCGGTTTTTCACAAATCCCAAGGGAATCGTGAATTTCCGGTTCCCGTTCCCGCTCCCTTGTCCAACCTTTGTACCTACTATAGTAATCTACCAAGCTGTAGCTGTAGATTCCTATAGCAAATTTCGGTTTTTTCTAAATCCCGCAGGAAATGTGGATTTTTTCAGGATAAAAAGTAGCCTATGTGGTCAGGGCATAATCTATCTCCATTATAAACAGCCAAATCGGTTCAGTAGTTGCGGCGTGAAAGAGTAACAGGTGAATTTCGGTTTTTCAAAATCCCACGGGAACAATGGATTTTCACGGGATGAAAAGTAGCCTATGTGTTAATCCACGTTATAAGCTATGTATATTTTTAATTTCAGCCAAATCAGTTCAGTAGTTACGGCGTTAAAGAGTGACAAACATCGTTAACCAATTAGGACGACGTCTCACGCCTCATCGCCACTTCCTTACTACTTCTTATGCCTGAATTCTGTGTTCTTCACCCGCCCACGCCACGCCGCCTCACCGATAAGAAGATCCTTATCAGATAGACGGCCATTTGCCCGCGACAGATTGCCGGAAGGATTGCTTTATTGGTTAAAGAGTAAAGACGAAGCTGGGCCCTGCAGGTAGGTGATTTATTTACTTACACCATTTCTACTATCTATACAGATAGGTTTTCCTTATCGTGCGTTTTCAACGTTGATTTTGTTCTATAGGTTTTCAATATTATAACGGTAACAAAGACGTCTGCTTAATTTTGAAATTCAGCTTTAACAAGCTAAATTTCAAAAAAAATTAAACCGATCTCGGTCCAGCAATCTCAGAGATATTAGTGTAGCAATCAGACTAATTTCAGACATCAGGGTCAGACCTAAGCTAAATAAATCAACAATGATAATCATGCTACGAGCTCTTCCGTTGGACTCAGGCATTGACACTTCACTGTAACGCTGTTAAACCCAGAGATGAAAAAAACTGGTTGTCTCTAAAGTCGGTTTACTTACGGACGATAATTTTACGTGTTAACGTCATAAGAAAACATTTATGAAGCCCAACGCTTAGTCCGACGGTGCCTCTCAATCGCTTGTTCCGCGCTCTCACTTGTACGCTCGGCTCAGGTGGAAGGAACGTGATAATGAGTCATACTTTTTCGTGTGTGCGAAAATACCCTGGACAAGGGGTGGCCATACAAAAAGTTGATTGTTGTGCCTATCCAAAGCGCCGCACCGAAAGTACGGGGAACTAACATTTCCCAATACTAGTCACTATTCACATTAGTTCCGTGCATCCTCACTCTCACTTTTCTTAGCAATCAGCGCTTACATGGCGATAATCAAACAGTTTCAGTCAATAACCATTTCGCTGTGCTTGTAAATATGTCTGTGGACTCAGTTCTCAGGTTACCTAAACACGCAAATAGAAATCACCAGTAGGTTGATAGAGATGCGGCAACGGAATACTGACCGTTAGCGTCAAAACGATCACAACACAAACGGAAACCCGTTTAATTATCGTGTTCACTTTCACCGGGGAAAGGTCGTATTGGTATTATATCGAGTTACGCAACCTGTCACCTCATCTAGCCGTCCGTCGTCCGTCGCGCCGCAAAAAATGACCTCAGATACCCCGAAGATAGCGGGATTCTTTTCATTTGTCATTTTTATCGTAGAACGCTGCGATTTTTACGCAACCACAGAAGAGTACAGTCTGTATTTGGCAGTTATGCGTATTTTTTACCCGACTACGGCAAATTCAAAAGGATTATAATTTTATGAAGGAAGAAAGGGTAATGATTTTAGCAGTCAATGTATGTATGTTTGTAGCTGATTTTTGTATGAGATTCTGTGTGTTCCACCGTAGCACCTAAACTACTGGGCCGATTTTGATGAATGAGGTGTCAATTGATTCGTTGTTGTCGTCCGGATGACAGGCTACAATTTATATACGAAAAAAACAAGAAGCGACGTCAGAGCGGCTAAAGTAAATATTATTTAGTTTTGGATATACATAATAGATGGCGCCACTAGCTGCTTGTCCCACGCTTTCTGCACACTAAATTGCTATTTTATAATAAATTCAATTACTAAGGGTAGTCGGGTTTAAGTTTACGTTTACCTCTTGTTAATTTGGATGTTCCATATATGTTCCCTTGTGATTTATAAATCACTCGTTAGGTTCATGAATGAAGTACCGTTGGCGTTTTCTTACCGGCTTATAAATTTATATGACGTTATGAGAAAATCAATATGGCGGATATAATCAGGCAGGGTACAGAGCTCGAAGAAGCGACAGACGTTGGGATCCCAAGATGCTCGAATGGCAATCCCGCAAACACAGCGTCGGAAGAACCCCCACTAGGACGGACGACCTCAAGCGAGTCGCTGGTAGCCCACTGTGGACACAATAGGTACAAGATCCTTGCAAGAGACTCATGTCCAGTAGCAGACATCTATCTGTTGAAACGACGACGACGAAAAAAGCAATGAGTACAAAAATCTTTTGTAGAAGTTTTTACTTAGCTCCGAGGCACAATAAAGAATTTCACCGTATTTTTTTCCTAAAGTAACGTGCGACACGTAATTGCATTAAGGTTTTTTTGTTGTTTAAAGCGAAATAGTTAAAAGTTATTATTATACAATACAATGTAAGAGCTCTGTATAATATCATGACTTGGGAGCAATTAAAAAGCCATAATATCACATTTAACAATATAGAAACATGTCGATCGCGCAGGGATAAACGACAAAAACCACAATTACAGTTTACATTGATCGTGGATGAAGAACAAAGGTGTGTTTTTATGCCTTAAGAAGGCAATAGTCCAAGAGCCCACCAGGAAAAGTGCAGTAGTTGAAAGTATGATCTACATCTCAATTTTCATAATACAAAAAACCGGTAGGTAAACTACTAAGGAAACCTACTGTGTATTCGGAACAGAAAGACTCTTTTGGTATATAATACATTTTTAGTATACACTAGCCGACCCCCGCAACTTCGTTCGCGTGATTATAGGTTTTATATAGGATCGGATTGGATCCCATAATCTTTTTTTGTAAGTACTTAAACTAAATGTCATCACCTATCTGCCATTGAAAGTTCCGTCAAAATCGATCCAGCCATTTCGGAAATTACCTGGAACAAATAGACAGATCGACAAATATAAATTTAAATGCACACCAGTTTAAAATAAGCCATACGTTTAAAGATCCGGGTCCCAAGTTATTTGAACCCAATAAATGTCTGTCATTTCGGAACTAAAAGACCTATGACCTTGAAATATTTACGGGACAATACTTAAAGTACTACCTTTCTAACAAAAAAAGAATGAGTTAAATCGAACTACGCGTTAATGAATTACAGCTAAATACACGTTTTAACTTTCTTCCCCTCTCCCAAAGGAACCGTGTTTAATTTCGGGATAAAAAGTATCCTATAACCTACCTCGGAGTATAAACTCAAATCGTACCAAGTTTCATTCAAATCCATTCAGTAGTTTCGGCGTGATGCGCGGCCAAGATACAGACAGACAGACAGACAGACAGACAGACAGACAGACAAAAATGAAACAAATTGCAGTTTTGGCTTCAGTATCGATTATAGAGTGCCCTCCAATAAAAAATTTCAAAATATCTTCAATGTACAGAATTGGATCTGTTACAGTTTTATTATATTATAGATACCTACCTGTAAAAATGCCGTTTGATTCATGGCACAAATACAAATATTTTTGACAGGGATGATCCGGAAGACTCTCGACCTCTGCGCGGTTTTGCTCGCAGATTATCAATTTTTTTAAGCGAAACTTCTTAACGCACGTTTGACCTAACGCACAAAATGTGAAACGTCACGAATGCGGCGATAAAACTCAGGCCTCTTGCTCGCTCGCGCTGCCCAGCAGCGCGATCGAGTCAGACTAAAAGGGAGAAAAAATACAATAGCTACCGATTATTCTATAACGTATTATGATTATTATTCTTATGTCCTTTTCAAAGCATCAAAATTAACTTGGAGCGGATACGACAATAGTGCAACAACTACAGCTTCAATAGAGCTCTGACCATTTAATATTCTCATTGCGTAGAGACTTTAGTCATCGATCTCTCGGAGTATAAAGCTGTGTCGACAACGTATCACCACTGCGCCTGTGGTCTGCAATAAGGCGGAATGTTGTCCCATTTCCGAGAGCGGCGCTCCGGCCTCCGCTGCAGATTATGTGTAATGTAATTGCATCTAGTCGTTGATCAAAGACTACAGGATTGAACCCGAGACTTTAACGAAATGTGTACAAGCTCTTGATATCCCCCCTAAAGTTCAAAATTAATCAGGACGACCACTGGAAAAATGTAAGCTTGGAGCTTGACGCCAATAAAAGTCAAAGACGGTAAAGCTTAGTATAGTAAAAAATAAATAAAAAAAAAATATTTAATTTCGGCAAACTTGTGTCTCTTGTGACAAATCAAGACTTTACCGCCGGTCAACTTTTTCGAAAAGATATCAAGGAATTAAACAATTCCATCATCATCAAAAGGATCATCAGATCAAAAAACAACTCTTGAGGACGTCTACAGCCATAGATTAAAGTAAGCTCATGTCACCGGAAAGAAGTTCATTCCAGGCCGTGTGAATACCGATCACTATCCACGCAGATATTGCAATCGAATCTGGTGTTTCGACGAAACGCGATGCATCCGCCCTGTTACAGCATTAATACCTCGGTTTTGTCGGTCCTGGGTCTTGTAATAGATAACGCTGGACCGTTATTTAGTGACCATGGTCCATGAGACCCAACTTAATCGCGATTCAGATGGTTCTAACCGTGTTCTATAACTTAAATCTCAGAGTAGAGTCATGTACACGTCTAAACTACAAGTAAATAGAGATGGAAAGGGGTATATAAATGTCCAAATGATGATTTGAATTTGTATTAGTTTCACAAGTTTTTTAAATAACTTAGATTTTTTTAAATTCTGTTGTACACAATTTTTAAACTTCATAAAATTGACAGGTCTTAAAATAGTGCTGTACTTTTCATAATGTTGTGAAAAAGCCTAGAGATGGTGCTGATTTACAACAAAATCAGCATTCAGCACTACGTCTTTCTTATCACATCTAACAAATTATACTTCATGTCAACCTTTAATATCAAGTAACGTATAGGGTTCTTAGGCTGCATCTGTTCTTCATTATAGAGACAGATCTACATAGTTGAAATTTGGTATGATAAGATCAATGAGGTGGACATAGGATGCTTTTTATTCTGGAAAATCAAAGAGTTTCCACGGGATTTTTAAAAGTCTTAAATCGAAGCGTATAAATGTAGGTACATCATAATCATCATCATCATGATAAACCCACAGGGCACGGGTCTCTTCTCAGAATGAGAAGGGTTTAGGCTGTAATCCACTACGCTGGCCAATTGCGGATTGATAGACTTCACACGCATTTGAGAACATTATGAAGATCTGTGAGGCATGCAGGTTTCCTCATCATGTTTTCTTTTACTGTTAAAGCAAGTGATATTTAATTGCTTAAAACGCACATAACACAGAAAAGTTACGAGAATATAATCATTTGCCCAAGAAGTAGGAACTTTAAAAGTCCATCTCCATACTATGTTGAAGGCAGTAACTAAGTACGACTTAGTTTTAAACGTTGCAGTTGTATTTTATAGGTTAGTCTTGTTAAGTTGCGTAGGACCGTTACAGGGCACGCCGGGATGACGCAGTAACTTAATCGCACTTGAGATAGCTCCAACATGTTTTATGGAGGGAATGTTTTATGTTGGTGTGAGTAGGTATAGCTAGTCGGGTTGGGCAACGGCGTTTTGGATCTGTTATGTCGGTATTTTGTAAGCTTTACGAATGTAGTTTTGCCCTTTGAGTCGACCATTCTACTTTGTGATAGGATACCTACTTGTTAGGCTACAAGGAGTGATTTTAGACTATTTTTATCCCACAAAATCAAAGATTTCCCACGGGATTATTTTTCAACTTCAATCCATGTGGATGAAATTGGGGGCATCAGCAGCGCCGGCTCCGGCCCTGTATCCGGGTAGAGCAAGATTGTCTTTCAGCGTACTTTGATTAACGCTTTCATATCACATAAACTGTGTTTTTGTTTATGGTAAATATAATAATAACATTTTCAACTTTTTCAAAAATCGCCTCTGCTCCATCGCGCAGCCCTGCGCCGCAAAATTTTATTTTCCTCACGAAATCGTTTTTCGCATTGGGTATTACAGCGACCGCTCCTCCTGCTCTGGGCCCTCCCAGGCTCCAGGTCAGCTCCCAGGGCCGACGCTGGTCGTTGAATGAACGCATCAAATTCCTCATCAAGTAGGGTGGGATGGAGTCAGTGGATCTGATAGCGATTGCGCAGAGTTGCGTCAACGCACGCGCAACACAACGCGTGTGCTAATTGTTGAGACGGAGCGTGTGACGAACGCAGCTCGACCCGTGTGAACGGCGTTGGGCCCCACTCGCATCAATTAAACAAGTATAAATTAAAAATTAAAAAACCCCCGACATTCGCCATTTTGTGGCGGCGGTCATCTTGGACCGATTTTCATCAAACATAGCTGAGAACATTCCCGACTAATTCACCTTTCAAACAAAGAAAACCGCATTCAAATCGGTTCACTCGTTTGAGCGCTACGGTAGAACAGACACACACACACACAGATAAGTGGGAGGTTCAGGGTTCGATTCCCGGCAGACGCAATTTGGGATTTTTAACCGACTTTTTTACGACTGGTCTGGTAAGAGGCTTCAGCCGTGGCTGGTTTCCACCGTACCAGACAAAGCCGTGCCCGCCAAGTGATTTTATTTTAGCGTTCCGGAACAATGCCGTGTAGAAACCGATCACGGGTGTGCATACCTCTTCCAATTTAGCTCGCTTCCATTTTAGACTTCGTCAACTATCATCAGGTGAGATTGCTGTCAAGGGCTAATTTGTACTTAGTTGAATTAAAAAAAAAGTCCACATTTAGGGCAAAGGATTGAGAAATAATGTTTACCAAAAATGAAGTGCAGTTGCGCGTGTAAAAAAACAAAATTAAATGAAAATAAGTAAACAAGTTGATTTCTAAACTTCTCGAGTGTTTTATTATAACTCGGGTTTCGCCATGATTAAGAACATAAATATTACGAGTTGAAGGGTATCAGTAGGTACCTATGTGATATCGTGAAATTCTCTCAAAATAGCCCTGATACTCGGAAGAGGATTTCGCTAATCCTCTTCCGAGTATCAGGGCTGCAGAAGATGAAATCCAGAAGAATGCTGACTGGATGCAAAACCAAATACAGTAAAAGCTCTTTCAAAAATTATGCTGCCCCATCTAGTTTTTTACTTTCAATACATATTATAAACTGAGGATATAAGCAACATATTATACAAGTGTAAATTGAAAATTTAAAAAACCCCCGACATTCGCCATTTAGTGGCGGCGGCCATCTTGAATTTGCAATAGTGCTATTCTACTAGTCAAGCCCTTTCATTTGATACCCATATCAAGGGAGTTGTGAAAAAATATATCATCCGCCATTTTGTAGCGGCGGCCATCTTGGACCGATTTTCATCAAACATAGCTAAGAACACTCTCGACTAATTCACCTTTCAAACAAAAAAAACCGCATTCAAATCGGTCCATCCGTTTGAGCGCCACAGGGGAACAGACACACACACACACACACACACACACACACACACACACACTTACACACACACACACACACACACACAGACACGTCAAACTTATAACACCCCGTCGTTTTTGCGTCGGGGGTTAAAAATAAAATATTAATATAAATAGCGTGAGGCGAGTGTAGCCGAGTCCGTGTGAAGTGATACATGATACATGTTCGTCGTCGATGGCTATCAGAGCACCGCACAATGCGCGATGCGCGACGAGCGCAAGCCGGAAATCGCAGTTTCCACCATATCTCCACCTCCGACCACTTGTGGACAGCTGGTGTAAGCCGACCCGACGAGGAGGGCCGAGTTGGAAATCTTAAGCAAAAGGTACCTAACTACTTTTTACAAAGGTACGATTCCTGAAACCCATATTCTCTAACTACAGTGGGGATTAAAACATTGAAAGCCAATGCTTACTTGATGCTGATGCCCGCGAATTCGTCCGCGTGGATTCGTATATATATCTTATACAAATTTTCAACCCCAATTTAAACCCCCTTAGAGGTGTAATTTTCAAAAATCTTTTCTTGACAGATGTCTAAGTCAACTCATATCCATTGAGAAATTATGTAGATATCTGCATGCCAAACAGCCCAAGCCATCCAATGGTTTGGGTTGTGCAACAGTCAGTCCTTTTTCTTTTTAACCCCCGACGCAAAAACGACGGTGTGTTATAAGTTTAACGTGTCTCTGTGTGTGTGTGTGTGTGTCTGTCTATTCCCCTGTGGGCCTGTGGCGCTCAAACGGGTGGACCGATTTGAATGCTGTTTTTTTTGTTTGAAAGGTGAATTACTCGAGAGTGTTGTTAGCTATGTTTGATGAAAATCGGTCCAAGATGGCCGCCGCCACAAAATGGCGAATGTCGGGGGTTTTTTTAATTTTTAATTTATACTTGTATATATTTAGAAGAAGATATACTTTTTATCCAATGAAATGTTATTTTTATTTCAAACTCAGTAAAGCAGCAATGTATATAGAACTAATGCGGTGGCATTCATTTAGTGATGATCAGGCTACTTAGTGACTATTATCTCTTATCTCTAGTATGGATAATATAAATGGAAAAGTATTTTTGTTCGTTGGTTTGTCCTTCAAACACAACAGAGCCGCAAAAGTCGATGCGAATCGACTTTTATGATGGTTGTGCTAAACGCCCATTTGAGTGAAACTAGTTTGTTGTACAGTCAAATTTGTCCCCGGCCTAGTTCTTAAATATTGAATACAGAATACCATGGCGCAGCTCTCTGAGGTGTGCCTTAATGAGTGAATGGTGCGACAGTTCTGAATCGTAAAGCAAGATTGCAATTTGTTCCCGATCGAGTGCGCAATAAACAGACACGGCCGCTTTCAGCATAATCTAAACCATTAGAAACGTCGTCACATTGACTCTACTGAATAATTTATTTGGCTAGCTTACAATCAGCCTATACGGATCGTGTGGTCCTGGATTCGACTCCCGGGTCGAGCCAAATAAAAGAAAATTTAGCTAGTTTTTCTGCAAGAAACTCTCTGTAGCAACCCTTACCCAGATATGGGAGGTTGGCGGCGCTAGATACACCCCCGTGCTTCGGAGAGCGCGTACTGACGGTCCTGTGGGGTTATTCTGTAACTTAGTTGCCAACTGAAAATAGTTGCCAACGAATAAGTTTGATATACATTGCTGCTTTACTGTGGGAAATTATAAAGTCTTTTCATAATTTCACCCGGTAAAGCAGCAATGTATATCGAAATAATTCGTTGGCAACTATTTTCAGTTGCTAACTAAGTTACAGAATAACCCACCTGATCTCTCTCCGGTCGTTACGCATTGGCGTCCCGTCATACTATGAGAGTGAGTGAATAGATAGTGCACCTGTGTATGCACACACTTTTGCACTATAATATCTCGTGCGCAGTTGGATAGTTTGTTGAGATTGGTCGTCGTGGCCGGAATTCGGTCGGGGTACATTTATCATTATCATAGCTGACAAAGAAGCAGGTACACGCGGTTAATAGCTTTGACAATGACGAGCGCTGATGTTGATGACTGATGAAGCTACGTAATCGGACAGTGTGGTTAGTCCGAGCTTGCACACCTCGAAAACTTTATAATACTACATATCGAAACACAATGACTTCAGAGTGAAATGGACCTAAACCGGCTCATTTTAAGGTTTGAGTTCGCCAATACATTCAGCCATTCGTCTACAGGCAGCGCCCCAAGCGGAAATGTTGTAAAATAAATATTCGTAGTACTGAATTAAGCCTTTAAAATAAAAGAATTTGGGTTCATTTTGCATTACATTGTATGTAGTATTTAGAAAATTTTTCAAGGTGTGCTAGCTCCAATTAACCACACTGATGACTGAGCGCCGATTTGACGCCTCGGACCTCGGTCGTCGACTCGTCCAAATTGGCGGCTCGATAGAACGCCGCGCCGTCGTCATTGTTTGTATCACAATGCCGGGATTAAGGTCGCCGCGTCTAATCTGTAGGCCGTTGAGATCTAACTTTTATGTAGGTAGGTTTACTTTACTCTACTGACAGGTGTATTACTTTCTCTAGTATCGATGTGAATTTAGGACTTGACTATGACTTTTTTAATCAACTTCAAAAAAAGGAGTTTTATCAATTCGACACGAATGGAACCGTAAAATACACGTATTCACATAACATGATGTATGTATGTATATGTTGGTATGTAAGTATGTTTTCCCATGCATTTCTCCAAAACTATAATTCGGACAGTGACCTTTTTTTTATTGGATTACATTTACTTCAACTTAGGGAACAGTGCAAGTTTCATCAAAATCGGTGCAGTAGTTTTCAAGATATGGACATTTCAGTTATTATTTATTTCGGTGTATTGAAGTCGGTTTAATTTATTTTAAAGTTTGTTTTAAAGAATTTTTTGATCGAAGTTTAAAGATTATTTAGCCATGCCGAACATTATACCATAAATGCTTTTTACCTTGAGCAAGCGAGACGCGAGTAGGTAGGTATACCTATAAATTACTCGGTTGTATTATAGGCATCCATTAATTGCATTTGAATAGCGATTAATTATCTATCTATAATATAATAAGACTGTAACAGATCCAATTCTGTACATTGAAGATATTTTGAAAATTTTTGTTGGAGGGCATTCTATAATCGATACTGAAGCCAAAACTGCAATTTGTTTCATTTTTGTCTGTCTGTCTGTCTGTCTGTCTGTCTGTCTGTCTGTCTGTATCTTGGCCGCGCATCACGCCGAAACTACTGAATGGATTCAAATAAAACTTGGTACGATTTGAGTTATAAACTCAAATCGTTTACTCACTCCGAGGTAGGTTATAGGATACTTTTTATCCCGAAATTCAGCACGGTTCCCTAGGGAGAGGGGAAGAAAGTTAAAAGATGTATTTAGCTGTAATTCATTAACGCGTAGTTCGATTTAACTCATTCTTTTTTTGTTAGAAAGGTAGTACTTTAAGTATTGTCCCGTAAATATTTCAAGGTCATAGGTTTATTAGTTCAGAAATGACAGACATTTATTGGGTTCAAATAACTTGGGACCCGGATCTTTGAACGTACGGCTTAATTTAAACTGGTGTGCGTTTAAATTTATGTTTGTCGATCTGTCTATTTGTTCCAGCTAATTACCGAAACGGCTGGATCAATTTTGATGGAACTTTCAATGACAGATAGGTGATGTTATAAGGAGTAACTTAGGCTACATTTAGTTTAGGTTCAAAAAAGGATTATGGGATCCAATCCGATCCTATATAAAACCTATATCCAGGCGGACGAAGTCGCGGGGGTCGGCTAGTAATATAATAAAACTGTAACAGATCCAATTCTGTACATTGAAGATATTTTGAAAATTTTTATTGGAGGGCACTCTATAATCGATACTGAATCCAAAACTGCAATTTTTTTCATTTTTGTCTGTCTGTCTGTCTGTCTGTCTGTCTGTCTGTCTGTCTGTCTGTCTGTCTGTATCTTGGCCGCGCATCACGCCGAAACTACTGAATGGATTCGAATGAAACTTGGTACAATATGAGTTTATACTCCGAGGTAGGACATAGGATACTTTTTATCCCGAAATTCAGCACGGTTCCCTTGGGAGAGGGGAAGAAAGTTAAAACGTGTATTTAGCTGTAATTCATTAACGCGTAGTTCGATTTAACTCATTCTTTTTTTGTTAGAAAGGTAGTACTTTAAGTATTGTCCCGTAAATATTTCAAGGTCTTAAATTTTTTAGTTCAGAAATGACAGACATTTATTGGGTTCAAATAACTTGGGACCCGGATCTTTGTACGTAAGGCTTATTTTAAACTGGCATGCGTTTAAATTTATGTTTATCGGCCTGTCTATTTGTTCCAGCTAATCTCCGAAACGGCTGGATCGATTTTGACGGAATTTCAATGACAGATAGGTGGTGTTATAAGGAGTAATTTAGGCTACGTTTAGTTTAGGTACAAAAAAGGATTATGGGATCCAATCCGATCCTATATAAAAGCCTATATCCACGTGGACGAAGTCGCGGGGATCAGCTAGTTTACTATAAAATAACATCAACAAATACCGACCAACCTACGATCAATTAATAAACAAATCTAATGGTTATACGTACCTAATAGGCTCTATGATTGTGCCATAATATGGTATTTAACCTAAAAGACTGCTCCCACGTGGAGAATCTTTGTACCAAGAGGCATTCTGACAACGGAAGGGTTTACACAAAACCATAACAAATACACGTAAGCCTTCCTCATGAATCACTCTATTGGTGAAAAACGCATGAAAATCTGTTCCGCAGTTTTTCAGTTCATCGCGAACAGACAGACAAACGCGGTGGTGTAGGTACTTTGTTTGATAATGATGTAGTGATTGATACTTTTATAAATAAACCACATAGTCTCACGTCCAATGCAGGTGACATTGGTAATGTAAATAACAACCTATTTCATATTTTCAATGAGTTATCACAATGAGACTTCGACGATGTTTCGTAATCTAGGTACCTATTATTTGAAATGCCCACTCTAAATTAGAATAGAGAACTATTGTATAGAATTTATGTTTTATTAACGACTTATGTAAATTGTAAGGTATCAAATCAATATTCAAAAGTGGAATTTTAATAGTAGTGGCACAGAATATACGTAATGTATTATAGTATAGTTGGTAGAGGTGCCTACCTAGTAAATAAATTGACAAGTACATACTAGTTAGGTAAACTGGAAAAACAAGCGGGTCCTTTTGAAAAATTGTACAAGTAAAATAGAAAACTTTCAATTTTTGTTTGAATAAAATTGTGAAGAAAATATTTTTGAATTTTTTTTATTTTTTTTATTTATTTATTTACAAACAAAATAGAAACTATTTACAAGTTTTCTTGGCACCCTTAAGTCTTGACGACTTATCAGGATGCTGCACATTCCTCTATATATTAAACAAGTTACAAAAGGTTAATTAGGTAATATCACAACATTGAACGAATACAAATTATGAAAGTGTTAATGTTCAAATGAGGGTACATTTAAAACTTATAAGTAATAACATGGTAACGTCTTGCGGCAATCGCCGCTAGCGATGCTCCGAGTAATGCAAACAAAGTACAAATTATATACAGGCTGTTCCGTGCATATTCAATGTGTAAATAAAGTGTTATTTTAACTTTATAATAATTGAACATTTATCGTTACAATATAAAAATGATCAACAAACGTGTTTATAAATAAAAGAGTAAGTACAGAAGGGTAGGCACATCGCCTCAATATTTCTCTATGGTTTAGTAGATAGAGCACAATTAGGCACCTTAGCAAGAATCTAAAGTCAGGATATCTTTCAACCACCAACTCTTTCACAGATACTACCATGACTGTGGTTTGAGCGATAATATGAGAAGGGATCTAGAGAACAGTGCAATGTGGGTAAAAAGCAGTATCGAAGCCTATTGAGTAACGTTACTTTGTGGTAAGTAGGTACTTGCTGTAACTGGTACTAAATGGGGGTAATTGCGTCTGTGTGTGTTGGTACGTAAAGGCACTAAGCCTAATAACTTTACATAGTTATTACCTTGTTTACATGGAACTGGTATTTGTGTCACAATTATCTAATGCAAGTGCCCTTTTTGGTACTCAAATTTTTTTTGGGGTTCGTATCCAAAGGGCAACAAACAGCATCCTATTTCTAAGCCTATGCCATCTGTCCGTCAGTCCTTTCGTCTATCACAGGAGTCTACAGCTTTAGGTGTAGTAGGTAGCTAGTTGAAATTTTATTTACTAGAAGAATCCATGTGGTGGTAGGTGGTACGAAACCTATACCAGACTAGCACTTGGCCGGTATGACGCCGTCTGAAGTTTATGTCTTTATAAATATCTCAGCCGTACTTCTATCTCAGATCGGGGAATTAACTATTATTTTATAAGTTGTTTTATACCCCCGTAGAACACCTATCTTTGGCAAATGGCTACTGCCTTGACATGTTCCACAAGAGTCCCACTGTTTTAAGATCTGCGTCAAGGAAACTCTTCCAGGCTAGCTATAAATATTCAGTCTCATCGTACCACCTTAACGTGGATTTAGGTGCTGTTAAGGCTACATATGCTGCATGTAGGACGTTGCGTCACACGTACTCGTAGTTAGAAAGGCGGGCAAAAATAAAGGGAACTCTGCATTGTTGAGGAGTTCCCACAGTTTTCTGGCCTTGCGCGTGTTTTGTCTCGCTTTGCTCTGTTCAATTTGTAGTAATTTACAGCAAGAAATAACCTCTTATGGCTCCGTTGGCAACTCCGTAACATAAAGAAAATAGATTCAAACAATTCGCTAAAAAAATCAAAACAAAGTTAATCTAAACATAATGGAAGAACTCATTTCAGGGGCGACAGATTTATTTGACTTATCATTACTTTAGTTCTAGATAAAATAACGGAATAAAGCACAGACTAATGAAGCCTAGAGCCTCTAAAGGCTTATTCCTATTACTCTAGCGGCACGCTATGATGGCCGGTTTGACGTTTGTCCGCTCATGAAGTTCCGTATTAATTGATAACGACTTTGAAGGAAATAATTGTATTACTTTATTGACGATAGTGATGTGCAGAGATTCATAAATTTTATCGAATGTAGTTTTAGGTTTAGGACTCAAAATTTATTTATTAAATTGATTTCTTAAATGTATACAAGTGTAGAAAAATCAGTTTGCACCATTTAAGGGGTGAATGTACTTGTGAATATGAACAATTTTCACTATGTGGACAAACCTCTGAAATCGCAAAAAAATATCAATAAATTTTTAAAAATGGAATCTAATACGATCGTCACATAGGATCGCTGGCTAGCACAACTACTACCTCCGGCAAACTCGCGTCAATGCTCAATGCAAAACAAAGCAGTTTCGAATTGACGTTGCTTCGAAAAGTATAAACTGTCAGTGCAATGCGATTGTGATATAGTTTTGACCTGGCTTTGGATTTCAAATATTGATACTGCATTACTGTTGACCCTTGCTCGTTAATTTGGACTCTGTTCAAGCCCTTTGTTGTGGATTTCGTCGATATGACCGAACGTACGCAGAGAACTGTTCTAAATAGTCAGACACGTGAGTTCGTAATACGCCTTCGTAACTATTTCGATCGTGAAGCTCAAAATGGAGGGCCAATTTTACCTATAACGTCAGTGGTTGAACGCGTAGCTGATGCGCTTAATATTGGACAACGAACTGTTAGACGGATAACTAAAAAAAAATATGGCGAGACTGGCACAGAAGAAAATAAACTTCACACACCAAAAAAGAGAAAACGAGCAAAACCAGTCGTAGGCATCGATAGCTTTGATGCCGATGCTATCCGAAGACATGTTTACGGCTACTATTTACAGAAGGAGTATCCAACAAGAAAAAAGTTGGTGCATTCACTGAAGGAAGCTGGATTATTCTTCGGTGGGGAAAGTTCTTTAACGAAGATTTTGAAGACCATTGGATTTCGATACAAAAAATGTAACAAACGCAAAATATTGATGGAAAGATTTGATATAGCGATGGCAAGGTATACTTTTTTACGGCAAGTGAAAGAAATCAAAAATTGGCAAAATGTTGTGTTCTTGGATGAAACATGGCTTAATGCTAACCATACTGTAGGCCGTTCTTGGAACGATGACACAGCAGCATCTACTTCCAAAGTTCCTGTAGGAAAAGGATCGCGACTTATAATTTGTCACGCCGGAACCATCAACGGGTTTGTCGAAGGTTCTCTCATGGCTTTTGCGTCAAAAACCACTGGAGACTATCATGAAGACATGAATGGAGAAAAGTTTACTGAATGGTTTACCTCAATGTTGTGTAGCCTCCCTGAACCATCTATTATAATTATGGACAACGCCCCATACCACTCGATGCAAATTGACAAGCCACCTGCCCAATCCCAAAAGAAAGCTGATATCGTCGCATGGCTTCGTAAAAATGGCGTAGATGCAAACATGAATATGTTAAAAGCGGAATTAGTACGTCTTTTAAAAGAAAACAAACCAACCAAGATCCGATACGTCATTGACGAAATAGCATTAGAACATGGGCACAGAGTTATACGGTTACCGCCTTACCATTGTGAGTATAATGCGATTGAGTTGGTGTGGGCTCAAATTAAGGGATATGCTGCAAGACACAATACAGAACCCCCATTTACCACAAAAAAAATGCTAAAATTATTAGAAGAAGCTTGTGAACATGTGACTAAAGGAGACTGGGAAAAGGTTGTGAATAGAACTGTTAAATTAATAAGGGAAGATTATGAAAGAGATGTGAAAATAGATAATATTATAGAAAACGAACATATAATTATTAATGTATGTGATGATAGCAGTGACGACAGTGAAAATAGTAGTATGGACGAATCTGATTAATTATGGCCTTTTGTGGCACCTTTTTTGGTATCTTTTGTATTCATATGTTTCTTGTGTGCATATAAAGTATGTATATTCATTTTCGTTCAAATATTCAGTTCGTTCAAATAAATTAAATAAACATATACATTTTTGTTTTATTAAACCTATTTAATCAGGTACAAAAACAAAACTTAATTGTTTTTTGTTCGAGAATAAATTGACATTCCACATCACTATTGTAATGTGTCAAACCGGCCATCATAGCGTGCCGCTAGTGTAGATAAGAGAATAAGAATAAAAATAAATTTACTTCAACTAAGCGTTTAAATGTTTCGTTCTTATAGGTGTGGACAAAGGAGTTCACATACTTACAATACATCCACAATACAGATTACAGGCTGCTTCATGTGAGTAAAAGAATTCGTTTTGAAAACTATCCGGAATAGAAGAAAAATTCTTCAATGTTATGTTACTCTTGGTTAATTAACTTCTTGTTTCAAAAGTAAAAGAGGGATAAAGTCCGAACCGTACTTATTCGCCAAAGACCTAAAAGTAACTAATGTAGCTCTCAAAACTACTTAGTACGATGAAACGGCATGCATAGTGGTTAGCAAGATCACGTTTGCACCTCGATTGCATTTTTAATTTACGGCCCTAGTAAAAACAACTATTTTCCTCAAACTTAAAACTCATTTTCCGCGATATGCCGCTTTAGCTGGTATTTATAAATATTTTTTTTGACGTAATAACGTCCTATAAATCGATGAAAGCCGCGCCGCGCCGGCTGCACGCTTAAAAAAAGCATGACTCATTACCACGTACCGCCTAGCTAAGCGTACAAGCGAGAGCGCGGAACAAGCGATAGAGAGGCAATGTATTCTTATGACTTTGTCGATTTTTTTTGCAGTGAAGCTAAGCTCTGTACGTTCGCAGCCTGCGCCGAGCTGCGTGGTTTCGGCCCAGTAGGCCGTCGCGAGCGCACCGCAAGCTATTGCATTGCGTCCGACTCAGAAACTAGATATTCTCGTAATAGCCCTCGCGTTAGTGACAACTGCAGACTATTCCGCGTTTAACTTCACTCATAACTGTTACGTTCGATGCGGTGTCAGTTTGCCTGCAACTTTAATGTAATACTAGAGGAGGGTCCCCGGCTTCGTTGCTTGTAGGTTAAAGGGACTACCTAGTAATTAATGTAAATTATATCTGAAGAATGAAGCGACGAAATATAATCATCAATTATCAACAAAATAGGTCAACAAGGTCAAGGACCGCAGCAATAAGGGTACGACGCAGAGATATTGGGCTGGGCCACCGAGAAGTAAAACTGTCGGTTTATCTAATTACCCACTTAGCGTTGGGACATTAGCCCACTGCCCAAACATTAGCCCACTTCCGAACTGTGTGAACAGCTGATCGACGTCACTACCTAACATTAACCAGGTACTAATTTTAGTAATTTGTTGTTGAAAATATTTGTCAGACACATATAAAGCGTCTCGCACTAAAACTTAACGCGTCATATTTTATGTTGAACGTATATTTATCTAAATTCCTGATTCCTCCAGTGATCTCCTCCAGTGATCCTTGAGCTGTTCGCATCTCTACTTTATTTTTATACATACTTAATAGGTGTATTGACAAAATTGATTGTTTTATATCTAGGCATGCGGCATGCCTATGCAATTTACGTGTACCTACATATAATTTACATGAAATCAAAAGCCACAACAAAATGAGAAACCGATACTACTAAATCGCCTGTGTTACTTTACGGTAACGGTCATTGACCCCTAAGTTAATCCAGCGGGGGTAATTGTTGTTAAATGGTTAATTAATGACTTACTTTACTTACCAACTCCGTTATTATATTAGTTAACTAGGTACCTACCTACCTACTTACTAATGTTTCGTTGACGCGACGTGAACTACCTAGTCAAAGAGTTCCCAAGAGGGAGCAACGCGAAATATTATTACTCGTCAAGACGGCCGCGCCTACTGGCTATGTGTGCGTGACCTCGGTAATCGCGCCGTGTACGATACAACCTCGAATCGCATATGTGTGCGCGCCTAGGGATACCGGTTATTTGGACAATTGCACAATTTTTATAGATAAATCAAGTATGGTGTAGGATAAAATTTTGTTTTTATTAATTATTTATCTTTAATCTACGTGTGTGTAAAACTGTTTGTTTAATGTAAATCAATAGTTTGCCATGGAAACAGCATTAGTAATTACTTGATTACAGAATATTCATTAGGTATCTACCTCATTATTTAAATATCGGCTGGACCGATTATGATGGAATTTTTGGTGTGTGTTTGTGTGGGTAAGAAGATAGTTTGTATCTACAATTGGACCCTGTAGGTGGTGCTGCAGTCATGTTCTAGGATTTTTTTTATTACGAACAAATTTTGTTGAAATTTTGTAAGTTTCTTGTCCCTGGGGAGTTTAGATTCATAACCTAATTGAATCCGGTAGGTGGCGCTGCAAATTCGTAACACTAGATACTAAATAAAAATTATTTCTTGATTTAGTCAAATACTTTTATAATACGTTTCCAACAGTCGTCATGTCGTGTCCTTCTGATGACAGCTGTCCAGCGATGTCTTAGTATTGGATCCGTTGGAAATCTACATTAATTAAGTATTAATAATAATTATAAACTAATTAGAAAATTTATTTTTAATTTTTTTTTATATAATTTATATTTATAATCATAATTATTTAGAACTAGGAAATGCCCGCGGCTTCGCCCGCGTGAATTTCGGTTTTAAACAAATCCCGAGGGAATCGTGGATTTCCGGCTCCCGTTCCCGCTCCCTTTTCCAACCTTTATACCTACTATCAAGGAAGTTCTCTATATTAATCTACCTATAGCTGTAGCTATAGATTTCGGGTTTTTCAAAATCCCGTGGGAACTGTGAATTTTTCCAGGATAAAAAGTAGCCTATGTTTTAAGTCAGGGCATATTCTATCTCCATTCAAAATTTCAGCCAAATCGGTTTAGTAGTTGCGGCGTGATTGAGTAACAAACATCCAAACATACAAACATCCAAACATCCAAACATCTAAACATCCAAACATCCACACTTTCACATTTATAATATTAGTAGGATAATTATTATTTAAAAAAATTATTGAAGGTCAAAATTCAGTAAGTATAATATTAATAATAAATATTTACTATATTCCGGGACTTCCCTATATTTGTGGCAAATTACCTCACTACTGGCAACAAATTGATTTTATTAATAATTATTAATGTTCACACACGTATAACATACAACAATATATTTTTGCACAATAATGTGCAAAATACCACAATGCTCAGCTGGTATCACCGGCCAGTTCGACGTACCTATAAAACATCGAAATTAAAAATCCTATTTTCTCAAAAAAACATACGCAAATGTAAAAACTTACTGATGATATGAGATCTTCGACCTCTTATTTTGTTGTGAAGGATAATTACGACATAATTTCACCGCACAAACCGGCATATTTTTTTATTTTTCGGGAGCTGTTTACTGCGTAGTTTATTAAGTGACACTGAAGTAGGTGAGAGCGATCCTACCAATTTAAGTGAACATTTTTTAGGGCGCACTCGTGAGTTACATTATCAATCTGGCCATGTGGATAATCAAAGTACCTAGTTTAATTTAAAATTAATTACTTAAATACCTTGTATATCAAAAATATGTATACCTACCTACTCTTAGGTATATATTTTTGAATGTTGAATGGAAGCAGGCGTTACTTTGCGGAATTCCATGATATACAATGAATATAAAATTATTTTGCTATAATCCGCTAACTGAAGATGCTCCGGTGTCGGAGCGAAACGATCGTCGAGTTTGTTTTGTGGTGAATTTGTGTGGTGTTGTGCCTACAAGATTGTAAAAAAAAAAAAAAAAAAAAAAAAAAAAAAAAAAAAAAAAAAAAAAAAAAAAAAAAAAAAAAAAAAAAAAACTGTTAGCGGATTATAGCAAAATAATTTTATATTCATTGTATATATTTTTGGAAAATTTTATCAAAATCTGTTCAGGTGTTTTGATATGATGGAATAGCAAATATTAAGGCTAATAGACAGAGAGAAAGCTACCTAGAAGCGGCCCGCTGTAGGTACACGCACACATAGCGCCGCTCACGCACACACGAGCTCTCACCAACGGTTCACGTACGCTCCGCTGGTAGGACAGTTGGTAGACAAACGACAGGGCTGTGGGTCGTGCGCACTTTTCCAATCTCTTTTTTTGTGTACCCTAGAGATCAAGTGAAGTAAGTATACCTACCTTTACATATCTATACAATAAAATTAATGAAATGAAATTAATTGAAATGACATGAATTTATTTATTGTCGGATAGTATGTGCCACTTATGATACTATGTCAAGACTCTACTACTGGTTCAAAAAGCAGATTCTACTGAATAGAATTGAGTAATAACATTGCCAGGTACAACCCGTTTACTAAAAGATTGGACCTGGCGTCAATAACGCCACTGCGACGCATGGGTAGGGTGTGCAAAAAAGCATCATTAAGAATATTTAGGTATTGTATGAAACTCAAATGTTTGTGAAAAACTGACAATACTAACACAGCATACCCAGGTATGCGAGCGAGCGAGTCAAAGCAACTTGTCAGCGAGGTCCTATCTTTTAGTAAACGGGTTGTAAGTTAAAATGTGTTATAGATCCTCTATGCAATGGGCCATCGCGATGGGCCTATCTAAGGTACCTATCTAAATAAATAATTAAATAAATAAATAAATACTCACACATACGCACACGGACGTCTATTCCTAAAGTAGGCAACTTCATGCCTGTGTTATAGGTAATAGCCGACTGATAGACATATTTACATATAAATACATATATATATTTTATATAAAGGTATATATACATTATACATACATATTATAAATACACCCAGACTCGGAGCGGGAATCGAACCCGCGACCCTGGAGCGGAAGGCAGGGTCACTACCAACCGCGCTAACGGGTCATTCTAAGTAACTAGGTACTTAATTCATTCAATTTACTAAAGTAAGTAAGTATCTAGATTCTAGGTACTGTCACTAGGGATATCTACGCATGTGCTATCACACTTATTTTTAGTAGGTATCTGTTCATAAAAATGTCTACGGTTTTATAATCTACTACCTACCTAAGTAATTAGGTATTTAATTCATTTATTTTACTAAAGTAAGTATCTAAATACTATTACTGGGACATCTACGCATGTTCTATTACACTGACTTTTAGTAGGTACCTACTACCTACCTAAGTAACTAGGTACTCAATTCATTCATTTTACTAAAGTAAGTAAGTATCTAGTTCTGTCACTAGGGATATCTATGCATGTGCTATCACACTTAGTTTTAGTAAGTACCTACTACCTACCTAAGTAACTATAATATATAACTTATATATAGTATAGTAATGTAATATAAAAAACATATTTTTCCAATCATTATTACATATCTTGCTATATTATGTATACTAGTATATAATATTTTTATTTTTACCCATAATTTTTCACATGCAACAGGTGACAACCCTATCAGAATAGGTATAAATTTTGGACGTTCTTAGGTAGCTTTTCCTCTGTATAATATCTACTCGTGTGCTAATAGTCATATAAGTAGGTATATAACTTATCACAGGTATACAATTTACTTTAATTAATTGGGCACCACGCCCTACTCCAAAATTTTCCAAATGAGAAAATCTTAACGCCGTTAGGACGTGACCGGCGTTTTATGGGGTTTTAGGTAGATATAACATTTTAGAGGGAAATTAAAAATTTAGGACTGGAGCGCACAATTTCAGTTAACTTTTAGTTACCAACTTATCAGATCAATTTTTATATTCTCTTTCTAGAAAAAAATTAAATAAATAAAAGAAAAAACATATTCCCATACAAAATGTTCATTGGTTTGGAAACTGTCAAACATTTAATGTTCATCCCGTTGATAAGCAGTGGCGTAACTATACCGTTGGGGGCCCGTGGCAAATTTATTAAATGGGGCCCTTCTGCTCAATATAAAGAAGCTCGTCGTCGTCGTTATCAACCGATCGACGTTCACATGCCACGGTCTTGTGCCACTTGTACCCAGCGGCTCCCTGCGACTCGCTTGATGTTGTCGGTCCACCTAGTGGGGGGTCTACCAACACTGCGCTTCCCGATGCGAGGTCGCCACTCCAGCACCTTGGGACCCCAACATCCATCGGTTCTCCGATACGGTACGGTAGATTGTCTGAAGTCCGAAGAGAGGGGGAGGACTCGATAATTCTCAATTCCGGCAACTTGTTCTACTACCGGGAGGGCGACAACAGGGTGGTGTCGGATTCATCGTCCACAAGTCCCTCGTCAACAGCATTGTTCAAGTCGAGCGTGTGTCGAGCAGGGTAGCGTACCTTATACTCAGAATAACCAAACGGTATTCGCTGAAGGTCATACAGGTTTACGCACCGACATCGACACAACCCGACGAGGAGGTGGAGGTACTGTATGAGGATATTTCTAAAACCATACATGCCTCCAGCACTCACTACAGTGTTGTGATGGGGGATTTTAACGCAAGGCTGGGTGAACGAATCGGTGCAGAGGTAAGAGTGGGGCAATTTGGATATGGGCGAAGGAACCATAGGGGCCACATGCTGGCCAACTTCATGGAGAAGGAGGGCCTCTTTATGATGAACTCCTTCTTCAATAAGCGGCCACACAGAAAATGGACGTGGATGAGTCCAGATGGTTCCACGAGAAACGAGATTGACTTCACCATGACGACCAAACGGCATATATTCAATGATGTATCAGTGATCAACAGGGTGAAAACCGGAAGTGATCACCGTATGGTAAGAGGCACATTGAATATCAACATAAAGCTGGAAAGGGCCAAACTGGCCAAAAGTCTACACTCCGACCTTCTCGTGCTCATATCCAAAACCCCGAAAGCTTTCAGCTCGAACTGCAGAACCGATTCGATTGCCTAGCAGATTGCGACTCTGTGAACGATCTAAACAACAAGCTGTCCATACGGTTGGGTCCAAGTACTTTAAGACCCACCGTGCAATCAGAACCAAAAAGTTCTCAGACCAGACTCTCAAGCTATCATTAAGAGGCAAGAAATGACACTGCAGTCATCAGCAGATGCGTTTGCTTACCGGCAGATTAATAGGCAGATCTCTAAGGCGCAAACGCGAGACTTGCGTAAGTTTAATACAGAATGTATTAAAGATACGATCGAGCGAAACAAGGGCTCAAAAGTCTTCGCAAGAGATCTGTCTATCGGACAGAGCCAGCTGACGCGACTGAAGACCGACAACGGTAGTCTCATTTCATCAAAGCCTGAGATCTTGAGAGAGGTAGAGAACTTTTACGGACAGTTGTACACCTCAACTCAGAAGCCTGTTGAAGATATGGCTAAAGATCCCAGAGCCAAATTGGCCCGACACTATACCGAAGATATCCCGGACGTCAGCCTATACGAGATTAGTATGGCTGTCAAACAACTGAAGAACAACAAGGCGCCAGGCGATGACGGAATCACAGCGGAACTCCTGAAAGCAGGTGGCAAACCAGTTCTTAAGATCTTTCAGCGATTGTTCAATTCCGTCATCGACGAGGGTATAACGCCAGAGGCATGGCACAGGAGCGTGGTGGTTCTTTTCTTCAAAAAGGGTGATAATACTTTGCTGAAGATTATAGACCCATCTCGCTGCTGAGCCATGTCTATAGGTTGTTCTCGAGAGTCATTATGAATCGTCTCGCTCGTAGGTTCGACGACTTCCAGCCTCCCGAACAGGCCGGGTTCCGAAAAGGATTCAGTACCATAGACCACATCCATACGCTGCGGCAGGTTATACAGAAGACCGAAGAGTATAACAAGCCACTTTGCTTAGCGTTTGTGGACTATGAGAAACCTTTGATTCGGTGGAAACTTGGGCTGTATTGAGATCACTACAGAGATGCCGGATCAACTATCGGTATATCCAAGCGCTGAAGTGTTTGTATGAAAACGCCACCATGTCAGTCCGTATACAGGATCAGACTACAAGACCAATCCAATTGCAGCGAGGAGTGCGACAGGGAGACGTCATCTCCCCGAAGCTCTTTACCGCAGCATTGGAGGACGTCTTTAAGCTTCTGAATTGGAACGAACTTGGTATCAACATCAACGGCAAGTACATCACTCACCTGCGGTTTGCCGACGATATAATCGTGATGGCAGAGTCTCTGGAAGATCTTAATACAATGCTCAACGACCTCAGCAGGGTTTCTCAACAGGTGGGCCTAAAAATTAACATGAGTAAGACGATAATCATGTCAAATACTCATGTCCCGCTTCACCCGATAATCCTGGAGAACTCGGCGCTCGAAATTGTAGACGAGTATATATACCTAGGACACACAGTCCAGCTAGGTAGGTGCAATTTCGAGAAAGAGGTCAACCGCCGAATCCAACTCGGATGGGCAGCGTTCGGGAAGCTTCGCGATGTCTTCTCGTCCAAAATTCCTCAATGCCTGAAGACGAAAGTCTTTGAACAGTGCGTGTTGCCAGTGATGACATACGGATCCGAGACATGGTTGCTAACTATGGGCCTCATAAGAAAGCTCAGAGTCGCTCAGAGAGCGATGGAGAGAGCTATGCTCGGAGTTTCTCTACGCGATCAAATCAGAAATGAGGAGATCCGTAGAAGAACCAAAGTCACCGACATAGCTCAACGTGTTGCGAAACTGAAGTGGCAATGGGCGGGGCACATAGTTCGGAGAACCGATGGATGTTGGGGTCCCAAGGTGCTGGAGTGGCAACCTCGCACCGGGAAGCGCAGTGTTGGTAGACCCCCCACTAGGTGGACCGACGACATCAAACGAGTCGCAGGGAGCCGCTGGATACAAGCGGCACAAGACCGTGGCATGTGGAAGTCCCTTCAAGAGACCTATGTCCAGCAATGGACGTCAATCGGTTGACAACGACGATGACGATATAAGTACGTCGTCGTACGTAAAGAAGGTACATAAAACGCTATTAAAATAAGTTCTTTTTCTAGTAACTTTTAATTTAAAGAGCATGGACGAACATTTTGGTTAGTTTATGAACATTTTGTTCTGAAACAAAAAATGTCATGCAATTTCCGTCTTATAGTGCTGCCACACCGCAGTTACAAATGTTAGTAAACATTATTGTTAGTTAACAAAGTGTCACAAATGTTAGCAAAGTTTTAAATGTTTTCATGTTCATGAAACATTTTTAACAAATTTTTATTAAACATTTTGCAACAAGTGTAACAAATTATTTGTTAAACAACATTAACCTGGGCGACTGCGGAACGTGCGAAATGTGCACACTTCAGGAAAGCTTCAAGAAATAAAATTATTTTTTATCTATCTACAATCTACATAGTTATTATATTATAACAAAACTGTCCAATTCTGTCCATTGAAAATCATATTGAATTTTTTTAAAGGGCTCTATATATAATTGATACTGAAGCCAAAACTGTAAACTTTTCACGTTGGCAACTTAAATTCATTAAAGATCATTGATGATAAATTGATGTAATATTAAATGTTAGGAGACTCACGGCCCTCTTGGGCCGGGGGCCCCTTTCGGCTCGGGGCCCGTGGCATTTTGCCGAAATGCCACCCTGTAGTTACGCCACTGTTGATAAGGTACCTTCTCGCTCACCTGGTGACCCGTACTTACACATACTTACCTACATATATATGTATAATCCTTCTGTACGTGTGTAGGAGTTAGGTGACAAACCTAACTCCTAAACTGCTGGACCGATTTGGATGAAATTTTGTGTGTATATTTCAATGGGTTCCTGGATGGTTTGAAGAAAACACAATTAGGTAAGTACCAGGTAGGTACAGGTAACCTACCGGGTCTCGGTAGGTGGCGCTGATGTCGATATGTCACCGGGCAGGATGACGTCTGCCAGGTCCGCCAGTAGGTACCTACCTAGGCACTTATAATAAAAACAGCAGTTTGCAAATCCTGTCATCAAAGACCTGTCATAGAAAAATTGCGTCAAGATGTAGGTAGAAACTAGAAAACGTGGTTGGTACTTAGGTAGGTACCTATTACAACTCGCAATAACATATCAGGGTTATTATAATACGGCATACCTACCTTCTTAGTTTTCTATCTATTGAAACAAATTAGAACCCACGAGTAGATAGGTAGATTACCTTACGTAAATATTACATTTTTAATTCACATTTAACTAACCATACATAGGTATCTACATAAGTATCTATACTAATAAATAAAATTGAAGTGTCTGTCTGTAATATCGAAATAACTACCTCATATTAAGCTCATATGTTTATTGGAACGGTACCATAAGCGAATCACACGTTTTTAAAATTTTTGTCTGTCTGTCTGTCTGTCTGTCTGTCTGTCTGTTTGACTGTTTGAACGGGCTAATCTTCGGAACGGCTGAACCGATTTTGACGGCACTTTCACATATAAGTAGAGAATTAACCAGGGAGTAACATAGGCTACTTTTTTAACCGACTTTCAAAAAAGGAGGAGTTGTGTTTTTCTACCTATGTACACAGATATCTTCGAGATTTCTGAACCGATTTGCGTAAATTTTTTTAATCGATAGAGAAACATTGCGACACTGTCCTACAAAAAACTTGGATTCCAACTCCTCAATCCTGATGCTGTAGGGGAACTGATCCCCAAAAACTAATGGGATTTAGGAACTGTCGGTTATTTAAATTGATATTGGGGGTACCAATTAAAGACTTTATCGTTGAATGAACTCGAGTAGTACATATTCCACTCCTCAACCCTGATGCTGTAAGGAATTGCATTCCGAAATCGTGGGGAGCCCACGGAATTTTTCCGTTTTGGTGACGGGTTACTACAGATAGGCTACTTTTTGTTCTGGAAAATCAAAAGTTCCCACGGGATTTTTAAAAACCTAAATCCACACGGGCGAAGCCGTGGGCATCATCTAGTTATAAATAAAGATACTAATTTTTCAGAATTTTATTTATTACAAACATCGATTTATAAGAACTACAAATCGTAATTTCACGATTATTAAAATTCCCATTATATCTTTACTAACAGATTGAAACCTAATTTCTCAATTAAACTAAATTAAAAAAAAAAAATAAGTAAAATATATCACAGTATTTACCTGGTGAGATCCTGGTGGGAAAAGTATCACAACAGTCAACACACAACACAGTTGTCGTAAACACAACGCGTCAGAGTCAGTTGCAACACTCGCAACACACAACACATGCGCTCACGCCAGCGCACCGGCCCGTTATGCCGGCGCCGGCGCGGGCGCTGCGTGGAAAGCGGGCAAGTTTACCGGCAAAGATTACATGACAGACGGTTCGTTTCATTCGAGTTTAAAGCCTTGCCGGGTGTTAGTGGCGTAGCGTGGACTAATATAGACGTGGGCGAATTCGCATCATCCTAAGATATACCTCTACATCAGATGTCGCACTTAAGAAGAGCTTCTTGCGAGACCCCGACCAAGCACTCTGTTTTTGAGGAGTTCTTTTTCGAGCGTAAAAGTGATCAAAATTAGTCACCTGTGGCCCATAGGTGACGCTGTGGGTACATACGCTACGCCACTGCCGGGTGTACAAGGTTAGAACAAACTGCAAAGTATTAGTACCACAGAAGATTACTAAGTATACCAATGTAGACAGATTTGGTAGAGTAAAGCGCAGACCACATTGGGAGCGAAGCGAAGCGAACCTCGTTTCCCTTCACGGTCATGGTTAAAGTGTAGCTGAGCTGCGCAGACTGTGTCGAAACCCGGATTAACGCTATGGATGGATAAAGTGGCTGGTAGAGGCTAGCACTCTACCCGTGTAAAGGCTGCATGTACAGGGCGGTGGAAAATATGCTGCGATTCCAGCTGCTTTACTCTCCCAGAACCTCTTTACTCTTCCAAATGTAGCTCTAAAGCGAAGGTCACATTGGAAGCGAAGCGAAGCGAAACGAGTTCCTATTGCTTTATTCATGCCATACCGCATCTTTTTATACACACGGCGAACGACAGAGCTAAGCGAAGCCAGCGATGCGAACTTGCGAGCTCTGTAGTCTAGAGACATGAGCGGTTTCGCTTCGCTTCTCTCCCAATGTGGTCTGCGCTTTAGGAGCAACATTTGGAAGAGTAAAGAGGTTCTGGAAGAGTAAAGCAGCTGGAATCGGAGCATACCATCCAACACCCTGTACACGAAGCCTTTACACGGGTAGAGTGCTAACCTCTACACTACTCTATCAGCCGCTCTACTGAGAGCTTAGCCGATCTTTAGACCGGATCTTTCCCGCATATTCTTATTGTAAGTGACCCACTTCTCGCCATCAGTGATTTTTCTCTGGGAATCGAACCCGGGCCCTCGTGATCCGCAGTCGAACATTCTAACCACTAGGCAGTTTGTTCATGCAGGTTATCAATGAAGACGACGCATAAGAAAGTCTCGATAGAATGGTACTAAGGTAAGTTATAGGTACTCAGAGTGAATCAGTTAATGCCTACTGTCGCATCTGGTGGTTTTATATTTATCTTTGTTCGTGCAGGTTATCAATGAAGATGGTGGTTGTATGGCGAGGCGATGGGGAAAGTCTCGATGGGATGATGCTATGGTAGGTTATGGTCAGAGCTTCGAGTATGAGTTTTTGCACTGTAATTAGTCTTGGACACAAAACGCGCGACGGAATCGTATCCGCCGCGATTCTATATTAGATCAGTCATCGAAGAGGAAAGTAGGTACCTATTCAATATTCAAATATTCAATTCATATATTCAAATTCAAATAAGCTTTATTCATAACAAGCGGATACCCGCTACTTCATTCGCGTGGATATTGGTTTAAAAAAATCCCGTGGGAATCATTTTGTTTTTCCTTTGAGTTTTTCCTTGCTAAAAACTGTTAAAAGTTCACTGGCGGATGTTTAGGTAGATCAAAATGTAAACATCCACCAGTGAAAGTCCCATCAAAATCGATCAAGCCTTTCAGAGATTAGCCAGTAATTTTTAAATATCTCCTTTCTAACAAAAAAAGAATGAATTAAATCGGACCATGCGTTAACGAACTACAGCTAAGTACACATTTTAACTTTCACCCCTTCTCCCAAGGGAACCGTGCTGAATTTCGGGATAAAAAGTATCTTATACTTATGTTACTCCGTAGTATGAACTTCAGTCATGCCAAATTTCATTTCATACAGGCAATCAGACAAAAATTTCAAAAATAGCTTTTTACGTTCTATTACTTATCCCTAACATCCCCCAGTTATTATTTTGCAAAAATCCATAATGTAGGTAGTAGGTACAGATACGGCAAGTCTACGATTTTATTATATGTACTAGCCGACCCCCGCGACTTCGTCCGCCTGGATATAGGTTTTATATAGGATCGGATTGGATCCCATAATCCTTTTTTGTACCTAAACTAAATGTAGCCTAAGTTATTCCTTATAACATCACCAGAAAGTTCCATCAAAATCGATCCAGCCATTTCGGAAATTAGCTGGAATAAAATAGACAGATCGACAAACATAAATTTAAACGCACACCAGTTTAAAATAAGCCGTACGTTCAAAGATCCGGGTCCCAAGTTATTTGAACCCAATAAATGCCTGTCATTTCGGAACTAAAAAACCTATGACCTTGAAATATTTATGGAATAATATATAAAGTACTATCTTTCTAAAAAAAAAAGAATGAGTAAAATCAAACAACGCGTTAATGAATTACAGCTAAATACACGTTTCAACTTTCATCCCCTCTCCCAAGGGAACCGTGCTGAATTTCGGGATAAAAAGTATCCTATAACCTACCTCGGAGTATAAACTCAAATCGTACCAAGTTTCATTCGAATCCATTCAGTAGTTTCGGCGTGATGCGCGGCCAAGATACAGACAGACAGACAGACAGACAGAAAGACAGACAGACAGACAGACAGACAGACAAAAATGAAAAAAATTGCAGTTTTGGCTTCAGTATCGATTATAGAGTGCCCTCCAATAAAAATTTTCAAAATATCTTCAATGTACAGAATTGGATCTGTTACAGTTTTATTATATTAAGATAGATAGTGATGTATAGATTGTGTATCCGACAAATAGAAACTATTTATCGGATTATGACCATTCTTATTTTTATTGACCTACATTTACTTCAACTTAGGGAACAGTGCAATTTTCATCAAAATCGGTTCAGTACTTTTAAAGATATTACAAATATAAATTCTTTATTTCGTTTCAATAACAATATCGTGTCTTACAAACTTTAAGGAAACGTTAATAACTGAGTTAGTTGAAAAACTGTGTTACAGCCATTAACGCCCCCCCTCCAGCTTAATTTAGTGACATAAGGATTTATTATATGCTTATCTAGTTCTAAACAAGGAGAATATAAAACTAAAACTTAATATAAAACAAAATGTGTGTGTGTGTGTGTGTGCTTGTATGTGTGGATGTGTGCATGCGTGTGTGTGTGCGTGTGTATGTGTGTGCATGTTCGTTTGTGTGTGTGTGAACGAGTACGCATAAGTATTTAAGAAAAAACTGCAAGGTCCTATTTGGAATTTGATAAATAATGTTATTTATATTTTACAAAAAGTTCTTCCGTGTCACTGTATGTTAAAGACTTGAGCCATTTGGATGTTAAATCCTTATGATTATAATCCTCTATATGGACCAAAGAATATGGACCAAGTATTAAGTGTGTGTGAAGTCAGTTTAACTTTCAATCTTTTAGATTATCACCTGTTGAAAGCTTTTCTTCTCGGATTTGATATTTAAGATGCACTCAAGTTAATACCTGATCACTTAAGTTCCGTTTCTAGTCGCATCACGGCCGCAAGTTCACGTACGAATCGACCTTGAATACAAATGAAGCGGGGAAGCGAAACGCATCCTGTCCGTCTGTTTGTTTGTTTACTTATGTGCATAATTCCGCGAGCAGGCCAGGAGAAACGGACTTTCATCTTAAACAGTGACGTCGACTTACGTGCTTAAATTGTGGAATAACTAGTTCCCAAATTAGAAACGGACTTCTGAATATTGATTTCAACTCTAAGTATAATAATAAATTAGAATAACGAAAGATGACAATACATAATCCAATTTCTATACAATAAGTGGTGGCCATGTTGCGGCCGATTCGCCATAGAAAACTCAGCCGATTGGCATGCCACAGTTGGACTTAGGCCTTAGTTGAATCCTCGGCTGTTGCCTGTTCGCATCCAATCGATGCCAGCCACCTTCCGGATGTCTTCGCTGCACATTGCCGGGGGGCAGCCTACACTCCTGTTGCCAAGATATGGTCTCCACTCCAGGACTGAGACTCCATTGGCCATCGTTATTCCGACACGCGTAACCACCCCACTGCCACTTCGTCGTGCTAGCCTCGAGAGCTATGTCGGTTAGATACTTTAGTTCTTTTTCTAACTGCGATGTCGTCTCTAAAAATACTAATTAATTTCAAATAAGAATAAGTACCTATAATCTTGGACAGAAAATAAAAAGGTTTCAGACGTAGGCACGTTAAAGTTGTAAGCACTATCGCCTGTGACCATCGCGTCGCGGCCGCGTCGCGCGTCGGCGCGATAGGCAACTTTGTAAGAGCTGTTTCCGCAATACAATAGAGTAGTTTATTATTTTAAAATCAGCGGCAGAAGGCGCACAAGAGACGTTAATTTACACACACACACACACACACACACATAATAAACGAATTTGTACCTATGCACCTACTTACATCTATCTTCTATCTATAATATAATAAAACTGTAACAGATCCAATTCTGTACATTGAAGATATTTTGAAAATTTTTATTGGAGGGCATTCTATAATCGATACTGAAGCCAAAACTGTAATTTTTTTCATTTTTGTCTGTCTGTCTGTCTGTCTGTCTGTCTGTCTGTCTGTCTGTCTGTCTGTCTGTATCTTGGCCGCGCATCACGCTGAAACTATTGAACGGATTCGAATGAAACTTGGTACGATTTGAGTTTATACTCCGAGGTAGGTTATAGGATACTTTTTATCCCGAAATCCAGCATGGTTTCCTTGGGAGAGGGGATGAAAGTTAAAACGTGTATTTAGCTGTAATTCATTAACGCGTTATTCGATTTCACTCATTCTTTTTTTGTTAGAAAGGTAGTGCTTTAAGTATTGTCCCGTAAATATTTCAAGGTCATAGGTTTTTTAGTTTAGAAATGACAGGCATTTATTGGGTTCCGATAACTTGGGACCCGGATCTTTGTACGTACGGCGTATTTTAAACTGGCGTGCGTTTAAATTTATGTTTGTCGTTCTGTCTATTTGTTCCAGCTAATCTCCGATATGGCTGGATCGATTTTAATGGAACTTTCAATGTTATAAGGAGTAACAGGCTACATTTAGTTTAGGTATATAAAAGAATTATGGGATCCGATCCGATTCTATATAAAACCTATAAACACGCGAACGAAGTTGCGGGGGTCAGCTAGTAATATAATAAAACTGTAACAGATCCAATTCTGTACATTGAAGATATTTTGAAAATTTTTGTTGGAGGGCATTCTATAATCGATACTGAAGCCAAAACTGCAATTTGTTTCATTTTTGTCTGTCTGTCTGTCTGTCTGTCTGTCTGTCTGTCTGTCTGTCTGTCTGTCTGTCTGTATCTTGGCCGCGCATCACGCCGAAGCTACTGAATGGATTCGAATGAAACTTGGTACGATTTGAGTTTATACTTCGAGGTAGGTTATAGGATACTTTTTATCCCGAAATTCAGCACGGTTCCCTAGGGAGAGGGGAAGAAAGTTAAAACATGTATTTAGCTGTAATTCATTAACGCGTAGTTCGATTTAACTCATTCTTTTTTTGTTAGAAAGGTAGTACTTTAAGTATTGTCCCGTAAATATTTCAAGGTCATAGGTTTTTTAGTTTAGAAACGACAGACATTACAATCCTCAGTATCGGGTTCTAATTACTTGGGACCCGGATCTTTGAACGTACGGCTTATTTTAAACTGGTGTTCGTTTAAATTTATGTTTGTCGGTCTGTCTATTTATTCCAGCTAATCTCCGAAACGGCTGGATCGATTTTAATGGAACTTTCAATGTTATAAGGAGTAACTTAGGCTACATTTAGTTTAGGTACATAAAAGAATTATGGGATCCGATCCGATCCTATATAAAAACCTAAATCTACGCGAACGAAGTTGCGGGGATCAGCTAGTTATTGGAATAAAAACAAAATAAACAATTAAGATAGGTCCGTAGAAACCGATTAGAGATATGGTTTAAAAATCAGCCAAGTGCGAGTCGGGCCTCGCTCTTTCAGGGTTCCGTACATAATTATGAACAATATAATATTTTGGGTCTAAGAAATATTTAATTTCCGAGCCAGACATCGCAACAAACCGTGAAAGAAAAACCCAAAAAAATGTTCGTTTATTTTGGTCACAGCTTATAAACTATTTAATAAATCGTTGTTTTCAGTATTTGTTGTTTAAATAGAGCATATAGTACATAATATACTGAAATATCATATTCCCAACTAGTTTAGTTTTTGAGATAGCCCCCGTCACAAAAATGGTCTAAAACTGACAACTTTGATGGCCTCCCATTCCCTTATTTTTTGAGATAAAAATTAAAAAAATATATATTTGTACTCTACTTAATGAGCTCTAAACAATGATACCCCACAAGCTAGGGTAAAGAAAAATTTTTTTTTCCGGCTCCTTTTTCATGTATGGGAGCCCCCCCTGAAAAATAATTTAATTCAATTTCTAATTCAATATTTGATTTTGGGTTAACGTTTTACACTAAATACCAAAATTTCAGGTTTGTAACTCATTTCGTCTGCGAGCTAGAGACCTGTGACCGGCGGACAGACGGACAGACAGACAGACAGACAGACAGACAGACAGACAGACAGCCGAGTGACATTAATAGGGCTCCGTTTTTTACCCTTCGGGTACGGAACCCTAATAAAAACTGCCATAAATAAGTACCTTTTGTAAGTTAGCCCACTTCCACCTTAGACTGCATCGTCACTTACTATCAGGTGAGATCGCAGTACTTGACAGATTCTACAATACTTGTAGATAAATAAAAAAAGGTAACAAAGTTCAGATTCCTACCGGGATAGCAATCTGTCTTAGATAGTTACTTTGTTTTATTGGTACCTAAGCCTAAACACTATTATTTGGATTAAATTTTAGAGTTTAGACCTTCAATCAGATCAGAGAATCATTCAAAAAGAAATATATAGGTTTTGGATTAGTTACTTAGGTATAGCTATATTGATTTCGGGCATAACATGAAAATATTCCTAAATCCTGACATAAGTGGAAAACCGATCTTAAAAATTAATTTAATTTTTTTAAACATTTCCGAAACGTAGATACATTCTCTTGTGTTGATATTTGTGATGACGTCAGCCGGTTTCCGCGGAGGCGCAGTGGCTGCACCCACGACCGACTCCTAAATAGGATGGAATAGGACACCGGCCACTGGCCAGACAAATACGACGTTTAGATACAATGATACTGTGACATATTGGACGATGTCAGAGGTAGGCTAGTGTTCTCAAATTAAGTCACAGCGTAAGTACCTACATACAGTAACAACAGGGCCACAAAGTCTTTGATAAGTTGCGGATCAGCTGGCGTTATTGACGACCTCCCTGGCTCAGTGTTAATGTGGTCCCTGGCTCAGTGGTAATATAAGTGGGAGGTCCCGGGTTCGAATCCCGATAGTGGTAATTTGGGAATTAAGTATAATTTCTGTATTGTTTCTGGTTTGGTCTGGTGGGAGGCATCAACCATGCTTTGTTACCACCTTACCAGCAAAGTCGGGACTTTTACCGCCAAGTGATTTACCTCTCCGGTATAATGCCGCGTAGAAATTGATCAGAGGATGGGTGTAAAAACTGCCACATCTACTCACCTCTTCTAGGTACTTTAGCCCGCTTCCATCTTAGATCGCATCTTTTTTTTATAATAATAGCGGGCAAACGAGCAAGCGGGTCACCTGATGTTAAGTGATTAACCCTGCCCATGAACATTAGCAGCACCAGAGGAACCACTAAATGCGTTGCCGGCTTTTGAGGAAGGAGACTAGCTCTTCAGCTCGCGGCCGGTAAGCGGGTGCTTTGTGACAGATTACGGCTGAAGTGTGGTCGCTAGCCAGGCGGGTTCGGGGTAGAATCCTACCACAAAGCGGAGATACCATCTAGATTATGTTATGCATCTTCGCACGGTCTCTCACCAATCACCATCAAGTGAGATTGCAATTAAGGGCTAAATTGGAGATGAATAAAAAATCTAGGGATGTCAGCGCGGGGTGCCAGCCAGGTAACCTCCCAGTGTGCCTGGGTGCTGCTGGTCCTCTTGGATACGTCCGAGGGGAAGAGCAGTATTCGGGCCGGTGCGTCCCGGTAACATGGTTAATAATTTTCCTACGGGGATATTGTTAGCCATGGCCAATGACCTAGCGGAGGGAGGTTTCTCCGCGTGTCCCTCTGATTAGCAGAGGGCACTGCGGATGAAACTGGGGGTGAGACACCCCGGGGCGGGGGGCAGCGATGCCCATCGCGGGAGGAAGAAAACCTCGTTAAAAAATTACGGGAGGGCGCGAGCCTCTGGAGGGACAGCCCAGAGGTGAGCGGGAGCCCCAGCTGGGGCGGCTGCCGGACGCCTGGGATGCATACTTTGGGTTCCCCAGGCGTCCAGCACAGACAGCATGCGGGTCATGCCGTGGTGGTTTTTAGTGGATATTCCCTCATGTGGGGGGAGTCCCACATAACCTTCGTACTGCCGCATTCTGCCGCAGAACGAGGGTAGCTATAAAAGCTTTTCCACCACGTCAAAAAAAAGGGATGTCAGCGTACATATAATTTACATACAAAGCAGTATTTTAGGATAGATAGTAAGTAGGTATTTACTTGATGAAGAGTTATCCAACTAACCACAGAATTTAGGAGAATAGAATTCCCGAGTCTGGAGTCGAACATATCAGAAATGGAATCTCGTTCTTACCAGGCTGCAGCGTGCACCGCTGAGTCAGAAGGGAAAATCACTGAGATTAATGAAATTCCCGAAATGTCTAAGCCTTGTTGCATCACGGAGGCGTCGGGCGCCGATGCATGTATACGACGGGGCGCGAACAAAGGGCCAGATAATCTCCCATTTTCTCGTAAAAGGACGAATTATTAAATACTTGAAGGAAGCAGGAATGTTTGGAGCCCTATGGAAATCGCGAGGGTGCGGCTGTTCGCGTTAAGTACAAGAGATTCAGTACACTTATTATAACTCGTACCGTATCATAGAACTGAAATATCATTATTGCCTCGTTGATCTAGTTAGCATATTCGACTGCAGATCACGAGGGCCGGAGTTCGATTCCCGGGTCGGGCAAATATAATTGTTAGGTTTTAGGTTGTTCTGTCAAGAAATTCTCAGTGCCAACCCGGAGTTGGTAGTTGGAGGTGTTTCACCCCCGTGCTTCGGAGAGCACGTAGTCGGTCCCGGTTATTATCACTATAATGTGACAATAGTCGTTAAAGCCCGCCAACCCGCATTGGAGCAGCGTAGCGGGTCTAAGCTCTAAAAAACCCCTTTTTGCTATGAGAGAGGAGGCCTGCGCTTAGCAGTGGGAGTTAAAAAGGCTGTAGTGGTGGTAGTGGTATACACAACACGAACAGATACCTACGTACAGTACCTATAACCTACACAGAATACGTAGATATTAGTACAAGTACAAATGCTAGCACGCACGCCTTTGCGCCTCCTATTTATTTCACTCGTAGAAGTTATAATTCGTTATTTTACCAACTCTATTATAATTTGAGTGAAGTTAGCTGGAAGTGTCATGTGTACCTACCTATCTTAGATTTTAAAAACATGCCATTTTATGTACATTTTAGGTATCTATAGCAAATATATGAAGTTGCGTAAGTACCTACGCATTCAATTTTTCTTTCAAATTCCTCTCCATTTTAATTTTTACATGTAAAGATGGTTACGCTAAGAAAAAGAAACTAAGGAGTAGGTATGCGTGCTCACGATGCGTGTGCCTAAAACTATCTAACTACTTAAATGCGAATCGATTCTGGTAAATCGAATTTCAGCCATTTCGCTGTCTTTTTGTTCTTTCGACATCAAACATATTAAGCGAGTAAGTAAATTGATTTTTTATGTATCAATAAATCAAGTTTAAGTTTAATATTACCGTTTCGAAGCGATTATTTGACCTTATGTTGGCCGTCAGAGGATGTTGCGTAAATACCTAGCTGTGGTAGAGAGTGCAGCAGAAATGTCATAAAGTAGAAGTAAATATGAGCAAGGTTTCACTTTTCAAACGTGTGTATTTCTACAACTACTTAATATGAAAAATATGCAAAATTAATGCATCAGGTTACACATACCTTCCTATGAGAGAAAATGTTATTTTACTTAATTATGTCGTAAATATTACCTGCAAAAAGCATCATCTGTAACATTTATATAAAACACAGTTTTTAAAATTATTTAGTTTTAGATAGTTACCATTAAGATACTTAGTTTTAGTACCTACTTTACGAAAAAGTAAATCGGTTTAGCTGTTACCGCTAGGTACCTATTTATTTTTAGACGACGACGATGTGGTGGCCCTGGCGGCCTTTTACGTGGGAGGTCCCGGGTTCGATTCATGGTCAATTTGAATAATTTAAAGTACTAGTTGGCTGAGGTCTAGTATGGTGGGAGGTTTTGGCCATGACTCGTTACCTCCCCAGCGGCAAAACCGTGCCGCCAAGCGATTTAGAGTTTCTGCTGCCTAGAAACCACTTAACGTTTCGAAAAAAAAAAATCCATAGTCCTTCCATTCACAGCGCTACCAAGATTGATAGAACTAGAAAGACCTGGAATAAAATTGTACCTACTACTAACAGATGAGTTCGCAATGTTCGCCTAGCTTGTCGTTGAATAAAAAAAAAAATTTTTGTTCAGAAACGGCGAATTATCCGTAAATCCTCTCGACCGAACACATACCTAGCCTACCTTCCTACGTGCGTTGGCGAGTTGCTATTAAGCTTTTTCCCGCGTCTCAATAACATCTGATTAAATTTCAAGTTTTAAACAAGCAAAATTCAAAATATTAATAACCTCCGATTAACAATAGAGCTGATAACTTTGAAATGGCTGAACTGCTCATCATCAAACGTAGCTAAGAACACTCCCGACTAATTCAACTTTCAAACAAAACACAAACTCGGTATACACACTTACACATACATAGACACGTCATACTTATAACACCCCGTCGTTGTTGCGTCTGGGGTTAAAAATAGTCAAACCACAGATAGGTGATACATGAAGAGAGTCAAACACTCGCCGTGAATTCGTACTTTTAAAAATTTTGAAAATTGAAAACCAGCTCGAGCATCGAATCCCACCGCGTCGTCAACGCGAAGAACACGCGCGACGTTTGCTAACTTAGGGTCCGTTCACATAAACCGGCTCGGAGAGCAGAGCAACTTTTGATCGTACTTAAGAATTTTACTACATTAAAATAAAATAAGGTTTATTTTTACATTTCAAATCTTTGAGACAAGAGGATGTTCAAGAGCAGCCGACCGGTTCCCCTTTTGAGTCGATCTGGTGCTCTGTGCACGTGCTCTTTCGTCCGTTATTAGGACATCCGGTCTGTGTGAAAAAATAACAGGTATAAATTAAAAATTAAAAAAAAAAACCCGACATACGCCATTTTGTGGTGGCGGCCATATATCTTGGACCGATTTTCATCAAACATAGCAAAGAACACTAATTCACCTTTCAAACACAAAAAAAAACCGCATTCAAATCGTTTCACCCGTTTGAGCGCTATGGGGGAACAAACAGACACATACACACATACAGACACGTCCAACTTATAACACCCTGTCGTTTTTGCGTCGGGGGTTAAAAATAAAAACGCTCTCCGATGCTCTCCGAGCCGGTCTATCTGAACGGAGCCTTACTCGTACTATTGTATTTCGCGGCTATGCGGTTCACGCGAGCGATTATCGCGGCCCGGGTTGCATTGTTCGTCACTGATAACTGATAACCGATAGAGCATCGCGCATGCTAATTGGGAGCGCGGAGGAACGGGACGCGATGACGGGGAATTTTTAGATAAAACGGCACTCATTAATTTTGGGGTATAAGTATTTATGGTTTATTATGTTTTAAGTCCAGCACAACTAGCGATTTGCCCTTTTAAACAATTATTAAATTACATATATTTTAATATTTATTAATTTACTGCTCACATATTATTACAATTATGATTATTATTTGGAGGATAGATAACATTACGCAAACATTTTTATTTTTTTATTTTTGACCATCTATTCATTTGTCCGGACTAATCTTCGGAAACCGATTTAGACGAGACTTAGAATAATTAGGGTAATACGAGGATTGATCCAGGCAACCTTTTATCTTGGGGAAGCACAGGGTCCGACGGGATTTTTCAAAATCGAAATCCACGCGAAGTCGGAAGTAAACGTTTTCTTTTAACTGAAGATAGATACTAGGCACTCATTACTCGCGTGCCGGAATCAGTTTAATGTAGAGACTGCAAGTTCGATTAATATAGCATAAATAATTGTAATCTATAGACGAGTGGGATTCGTGCGAAATGTAATAACAGCAGGAACTGTGCAGCGGCGATCGCTCAGCAGCGCTTGGACAAACTCTCGCGGACTTGCGGGCGATCGTTTACGTTGGATCGGATCGACAAAATAGCAAGAAGTAGCGTGGAGGCGGGTAGCGATCATTCAACACAATTTTAAGAAAGGCTAAATAGTTTATAAGAGTAAAAACAAAACTCGTATCCATTTGACGGCATAAAATATACCTAACTACTATGTTTGCCATACGTGTAAAAGTTACAATAAGTTTTTATACATTTGCATACAAACGTGATAGAGTTGGAAATCTCCAGTCAACAAAGAAAATAATATCTTTTAAAAGAAACTATGTACTTATATTCGCATTTTGAATATATTATGTACCTAATAGCACTAATAGTTATCCATCCATTAGGTACCTTCTATCTGAGTCCATCTTTTCCATTTTAAGTTCTCCCAAATTATCCATTTATTATTTCAAAACTTAATTTCAATTTAACTGAAGCTTCCCTTGAAATTAAGTTTAAATACTTACCGACGTGCCGGCGTCTGAAAGGTACTCAAATCTTTTAAAAGCAACCCAGCCGAAATCTATCGATCCGACAATAAGTAAACGTGGCTCGACCAAAGATTTATTGGGCGATTTTCCATTAGCCGGTGCCGACTTGTGGCCAATTTAATTAGCTCCCAACACGGAACATGCCGTCGCAAGCGACGACGCTTTCCTCCAGACGTGACCACTACTACTTCCATTGTTATCGTAATAATACCACTTTTTTTAAACCGACTTCAAAAAAGGAGGTTATGTATTCGACCCGTATGTATACAGAGTATAAGGAGACCGCTTCCAAAAACTGAGCGCTGTTAATAAACTACCTAAACACAATCTTATAGAGTAGGTATTGGCATTGGAGCCACACGAGTAGAAATGGTACCCTTTTCTATGATTTTGTAGGTAACGATACGTAAATAGGTCACACAAAGTTCGTTGACCTCCAGCGTCAGCTGATTTGAAATTCAATTTCAAAGCTTGAATCACGCAAGAATTACGTAACAAACTTTTAAATAAATAATTAATAGTTAAAAAAAACTAAAAAACACGCTTTTTATAGAAAACCAAACTAAAAAATAGAAAATAAATTTTAATAAATATAAATTAATAATAGTGTGCATAATATGAAAAAATGTATTTTATTTAAAAAAAAGCGTGGGGTGCATGGGTGTATAGAGGATTATCATTTCGATAATATCTTAAAAGCACCCCACGCTTTTTTTAAATAAAATACATTTTTTTCATATGCACACTATTATTAATTTATATTTATTAAACTGATAACTCTGTAACTGAAACTCGGCGCGGCCAAGATACAGACAGACAGACAGAAAGACAGACAGACAGACAAAAATGAAACAAATTGCAGTTTTGGCTTCAGTATCGATTATAGAATGCCCTCCAACAAAAAATTTCAAAATATCTTCAATGTACAGAATTGGATCTGTTACAGTTTTATCCAAACAAAAACATTTCATGTGAATAATAAGGCCAACTTCCTATCAAAAAGTTTCGGCCATTAAAAGTACTGATATCAAAAATTATGACCAAGTCCTTTGCTAGGCTCGATAAATGAAACCATAGGTACAGTTTTAGAAGGTATATCTTCTTCGATCACCCTCAAGCTGTCATACCATTCCTAATGATCCTGTTAAAATATTTTTAAATAATTTATGTCTTACTATAATAATACTATTATGAAGCTCATTTGGGACTGAGAATAGTTTTATTGTTTTCAACTTGACAACATTTTTGTACTCCTTTGAATTTGTTTAATTTAAAAAATGTTGCCAAGTTGAAAACAATAAAACTATTCTCAGTCCCAAATGAGCTTCATATTATAGTGTTATTAGTAAGACATAAATTATTTAAAAATATTTTAACAGGATCATTAGGAATGGTATGACAGCTTGAGGGTGATCGAAGAAGATATACCTTCTAAAACTGTATGGTTTCATTTATCGAGCCTAGCAAAGGACTTGGTCATAATTTTTGATATCAGTAGGTGGGGCAATTTCAACAATGCCGTTTTTTCTTGAATTTCGGTGGACTTTTTTATTATTAAGTTTTTTCAAATTTGAACTATGGTTTATTGTTCTTCTTGTTATTGTTTATGCTCTTATTGAATACCATCAAAATATGTCTTATAAACTCGTGAGAATACGTGTTTAAAATTTTAATGCCACCGAAATGATAAAACTAGCCACCGAAATGATATAAGTAGCCACCGAAATGATAGGAACTGTCCACCGAAATTAAAATTCACTGAAAATATATTAAATATACTACTGAGCAGCCTCAACCATACACTTTAACTAAATAGATGCACTCTTAGCAAGTGTGAAAGGTTGTATACTATCATGAGTGACAATGTGTTAACCTAGTTACGTATGTTCTACTTAATTTTAGATATTCATCTGGATTTCACACAAAAAAATGCACCTACCTACAATAAAAGGAATAGAATAAAACTAAATGAAAAGACATATATTTTAATTAACGATTTTAATCTTAGCTTAGCAATAATCAGTCTTTTAATTTCTACTATTCTAATAATTTCGCACTTACTTAAATACAGTGTAAACTCTATATATTGCGACACTTAAAGGGCTTCAAATTTTATGGAGTTATTGAGATTTCAGAGTTGTCGTTAAATGAAGAGAAAAAAATCAATATTATGATGCATACAGTGACTAATAAAGTATACAGTTTGAAAGTCTGTGACCAACCAAGAATATGATAACGTATAGATAATGCAGATGCATTATTTGACTGTGTATTTGAAGTTCCATTAGATTCTAAATCATCATTGATAATTGAGTGTGCCACTAAGGTTTGTCGAGTTGTCTGAATTTTGTATTTTTTTTTCTTATAATAATATGCTTTCGAACTGGCTGCGTTTTTTTTTTTGCGTAGATTTCGGAGCTTGTGAGAATTTAATGCACTCCTCGAAAAAATTAATCCTGTAGCTTTTCTTCTTGCATATCTCTCTCTATCTTTTCTAAGAAACTCTTCTCGATCGCTTTTAATTCGTTGTTTTTTTTTCTGTTCGTATAATCTTCTTTTTTTTTCTCTCATCTTTGGTCAGTGTTCGTCTCGGCATTCTAAAAAAAAATACGTCAATGATAGTTAGTAGATTAGTAGATTACATTTCAACATTGAATTCACCTGACACTTTAAAATAAATAATGTTATGTGCGTAAATATTTAAATATCACTTGCTTTAACGGTGAAGGAAAAAATCGTAAGGAAACCTTCATGCCTGAGAGTTCTCCATAACGTTCTCAAAGGTGTGTGAAGTCTACCAATCCGCTTGGCCAGCGTGGTAGACTATGGCCAAAACCCTTCTCACTCTGAGAGGAGACCCGTGCTCTACAGTGAGCCGGTAATGGGTTGATCATGATGATTTTACAAAAAACTGATGAACAAAAATCAAAACTTACCTATATTTTAATATACATATCGCTCGTTATCTACTAGAATTTTCCTTTTTGGTTTGGTTTTCGTTTATTTTTCAGTGTTTTTGACCACCTACCTTCTACCTACCAACAGTTCATGTATTCTTTTTGCGACCATTTCATAAACTTTCTCTATTGAGTAAAAAAAAAATTAGTGTAGAACCAAATATGGGGAAAATCGGTGTACAGGTTCAATATTTTGATGACATAAGTAAGTGTAAACT